>OX457039.1:68643851-68896351 GCA_949752735.1 Lumbricus terrestris
CTACTACTACTACTACTACTACTACTACTACTGCTGCTGCTGCTGCTGCTACTACTACTACTACTACTACTGTGTGAAACTATATTGTTGTCAATCAAATGAGACAACTTTAGTATATTATGTGTCAATTAAGTCGATGGAAACGATGTCACGTGACACATCATAATTATCATGATCGCTAATGTCAGACTATTGTATTGTCAGTTATGTTTTGTGTTTGGTTAAAACAAACGTTGTTGGCTATATTCTCCATGGAGTCACGAATCCATGGTAACCGTTTCCATGGTTATTACTGCTTTTTCTGACTACGTCGTGAAACGAATCCCGACTGATCGATTATGGGGGGGGGGCCCGGTAGAGTAATGGTTAACACGCTGGCGTGGAGTGCGAGAGGTAGTGAGTTCGAGCCCCCGTTGGGCGGATTTGCTTTGTAGGCTGCCATTGGCGCCGTGTAATTACAAAACTGTCTGTTCAGTTAGTAGTTAAGTTTAAGATTACTGCATAATTTGTAAATGTAAAGCGCAGTGCGTCTTGCAGGCGTTTAATTAAAGAAAAGATATTATTATTATTATTATTATTATTATGATCGACTGCACCATCAAACTGATGGCATCCAATTTAAATTACAGGGTGAGCCAAAAAAGACCCCTACGGTTTTTTGTCAATATCTTGACCAAAAGTAGGAATTTCGAAATGAAATTTTACAGGCTGATAGACAATTCATATTTACACATCATGGCCAGATTTCATCAAAATATTTCAAACAGAACAAAAGTTATATATATATATATATATATATATATATATATATGGCTAACAATAGTTATTGTGTGCGCTTGTGCTAACGCAACTGTGTATAATGTAAAGTTTCTCTTTACTGCCAGTTGTTGCAACTATCCATCAGTGATGCGGCTCTTGAGATGCGGATGTTGCTGATGTTGCTGTCGTGTTGCAGCCGCAGACGGGAGATGCTTCTTCGACTGATGAGTGCCAGAGGAGAGATGCTGGCACGCAGATGTGTGATGCTGGCGTCATCACTGATCCCGATTGTCTTGGACCTTGTGAACCAGGAACATCCGTCATTCTCGAAGGCATTGTGTGGAACGAATCAGACAGTGGTAGGAAAGATCAACCATCCATTCACTCACTTTCTATTCTCAACCGTTACCACATATACTGAGCTGATAGGAGCCTCTGTTTGCACTCTGACAGTGCCAGACCCAAGCCTGGATAAAGGAGGAGGGTGACGCTAATGATCTTTGTAATCACACATGCATTGACGTTAAACTGAAACTATATATATATATATATATATATATATATATATATATATATATACACCACTCCTTAGACAACTGTTTCTATTGTCTCCTATAAAGTTCCATTTTTCCTTCTCTCAATTTCTGTTTTCATATATCTTTTAGACTCTATCTTCACCTTAAACCGATATAGTTTGGTCTTATTCTTTTACCTCTCTAACCATTCCTTCCTTCGACAACTCTTTTAAATTTCTCTTTGAAAGTCTCTTTCTCGTCCACCCGAACGTGCAACTGTACGCTGTGCACACTGCTCAGTGCACAGTGCAGACATAGGCTACATATATGGATAGTATCATTGGATACGCTTGCAGACAGGAATAGATTATAGAGGTGGAATAAACGCAACGATGCATGTAAAAACATAGATAGCAAGTATATCCTATACAGATTTGATAGATATACGATATACGATGAACGATATAGAAAATGTGCTGTTTATCAGAACTTATACATGTATACACACATGCGCACATACATATATACGTGTACAATACTATACGTACATGCATATATGCATACATACATGCATACGTACATACATACATACATACATACATACATACATGCATACATACATACATACATACATACATACATACATACATACATACATACATACATACATACATACATACATACATACTTACATACATACATACATACATACATACATACATACATACATACATACATACATACATACATACATACATACATACATACATACATACATACATACATACATACACAGTTACACACACTCATATATAAATGCTCGACAGTCGGCACCGCACTCTAATAGACAGCGTAGATCACACTCGGAGCAGGCGTCAAAATCCCCCTTTGTTCAGGCTTGACAATGAATAACAGTATTCATGACAGAGCACTCGCCAACCACCGTCCTCATCCTCCGGTCGTTGTCCGGCAGAGACGATTGTCCATCGTTGGCGCATCATAAATTCGCGACTATGGTCAGCGAGCAAGTGGACAAGAGGCTGATGGCGATTATTATTATTATGGGTCGCACTGCCATGGGCGCCATGTCCCTCAGCGGCACTTCGATCTGATGCCTATAGTGAAGGCTGGGCATTATGGGTCAGACTGTGGTCAGCATTATTGTTTGTATGTGCACTTGTTATAGCGCCCTTTCACACTCTCTCCTCAGAGGCGCTCCCGACTACAGAGCGGACACTGCATCGGGGTTTCACGCAGATCGAAGTGCCGCTGAGGGACATGAGCAATTATTGCGAGTGAAGGACTTGCCCAAGGTTCCTACGCGGCGATTTGAGGTGGATTCGAACCTGCAACCCACCGGCTGCAAGGAAACGATCGTACCCATTACACCATCGCGCCCAACATATATGACCAATCATCATTTTATTGTCAGTGGCTGGTACGTATGGTCAGTCTTTGAGCAGTGATGACGTAATTTTGCATTCACTGATCCACTAAGAGAATCTGGTTTGTGAATGATTCAGTTGTCAGTGGACAGCCTATGGTCAGTGCATGGTCATAATTACTATGATCAGTGGTCAATCTATGGTCAATTGTCAATCGAAGGTCAATGGTCATTGGTCAGCCTGTGATCAGTGTTTAATCTATGGTCAGTGATCATATTATGGTCAATGGTCAACCTATGGTCAGTGGTCAGTCTATCGTGAATGTGGTCTGTGGTCGAAATATGGTCATTGGTTATTGTTGTTCTTCCACGGAAGTCATCGTTATTCCTTTGACACAAGACCGTGAAATTAATAATAATGAAAATAACAGCAATGTTAATAATAACTTAGATCTATTCATTATTATTAATTTATTATAGCCTTATTATAACCATGTACTCAAAGCTTTAACACACTTCTGTTTTTTGTTCAGTTTTAGCCTGAGAAATTTTCACTCAGGCGCTAAAAAATTGATAATAATAATAATAATAATAAAAAATAAAAATAATAATAATAATAACGAAATAAAAATAACGACAATTTATATGACGCCGTAACGCAGCCATGCCGTTACAAGGGGCCTAACAAAGCAGCCAACGATGTAATTAATCAAATTAAGTAGCGAGCGCCTCTGAGTAGTTTCTTGAAGGGGCGCTATATAAATGCTCTGAATGAATGAATGAATGAAATAAATTACATCGTTGGCTGCTTTGTTAGGTAAGACAAATTTTGTCTTGAATAGGCGCTCCTATAGCAACAAAGAAACTTATTTCAATGACCTGCGTCTCCCTTTTGTTACCTCCTATTGATTATGCATTTCTACTTAAGATTGACTTGCCTTTAAAATTAATGGTTCCAATAAAAATGGTGATTGATTGATTGATTTATTGATTGACGATGATGATGATGATGATGATGATGATGATGATTATAATAATAATAATAAATAATAATAATAATAATAATAATAATAATAATAATAATAATAATAATAATAATAATAATAATAATAATAATAATAATATTGATATCTCTGTCTCTCGTAATTTTTTCAGACTCATGAAGGTTTATATAGTTACCTCAGGAATAAAAATAACAACAATAGCCTTGTAAGTTACTATATTGGTCATTATAATGAAATAATGGTATTCGGAATTTAACAGGAAGCCAATGTATTAATATGTTTCTTACACAAAAGTCTATAATTGAGACTCACAATACTTAACAGACCTCTCAGTCTGCTGGTTGGCATTTAATTGCACAACAGCTTCTTTCAGCCAATGGTTCGAATCGTTTTTACACATAATATTTCATCTTCGTTCAAATTAGGTCAGACAGGATAATCTCGCGTTGAGGCGGGGTCTTTTATGGGGCGTGGAGGTGGAGGGGGCGGCGGTGAGTCTAACTGATAAAGAAGGACGTGGAATCATTTGATAGAATAAGGAGGGATTAAAGATGGAGAAGGGAGTTGGTGATGGAAGAGGCGATGGTCTAAGCCGAGGTGGAGGAGGTGGAGGAGGAGGAGGAGGAGGACGAGAAGGAGGAGGAGAAGAAGGAGTAGGAGGAGGAGAAGGAGGAGGAGGAGGAGGAGAGGGAGGAGGAGGAGACGGAGGAGGAGAAGGAGGAGGAGAAGGAGTAAGAGGAGACGGAGGTGGAGGTGGAGGAGGAGTAGGAGGAGGAGGAGAAGAAGGAGGAAGAGAAGGAGGAGGAGGAATAGGAGGAGGAAGAGGAGGAGGAGGAAGAGGAGGAGGAGGAATAGGAGGAGGAAGAGGAGGAGGAACAGGAGGTGGAGGAGGTGGAGGAGGAGGAGGAGGAGGAGGAGGAGGAGGAGGAAGAGGAGGAGGAGGAGGAGGAGGAGGAGGTGGTGGTGGTGGAGGAGGAGGAGGATAAGGAGGAGGATGAAGAGGAGGAGGAGGAGGAGGAAGAGGTGGAGAAGGAGGAGGAGGTGGCGAGGCGATGCAGTTGGAGACGATATCAACGGATGGAGTGTAAGGCAATATTGATTGGACGGATGGACTGAAGGCTGAGCCGAGCCTGGCCGTGCTGCTGCTGGCCTGCCTAGACTGCTCTGCCTCTATCTCTGTCTCGCTCTGTATGTCTGTCTGTATCGCTGTCTGTCTGTCTGTTTTGTCTGTCTCTGTCTCTGTTTCTGTCTCTCCCTGTCTGTCTCTGTCTCTGTTTCTCTCTCTATCTCTCTGTCTATCTGTCTCTCTCTGTCTCTCTGTCTCTTTCTGTTTCTTTGTCTCTCCATCTCTCTGTCTCTCTGCCTCTCCATCTCTCTACCTCTCTGTCTCTCTGTCCCTCTGTCTCTCTGTCTCTCTCTATCTCTCTGTCTCTCTGCCTCTCCATCTCTCTACCTCTCTGTCTCTCTGTCCCTCTGTCTCTCTGTCTCTCTCTATCTCTCTGTCTCTCTCTGTCTCTTTGTCTCTCTATCTCTCTCTGTCTCTCTCTGTCTGTCTCTCTGTCTCTCTGTCTCTCTCTCTCCCGTCGGCTGATTTTGTAAATAATCTGATCAATTTCTGGCGGATGTTCTGATGAACGTCGTCTCTTTGTCTGTGCGTTAGCTGGCTGGCTGGCTGGTTGGCCGACTGTTTTCTGATTGGTTGCAGTGGTGTAGTCCTAAAAAATGAAGTGGGGGGACGCCTGGAAATTGAAGTGGGGGGACGCCTGGAAAATTGAAGTAGAAACTGTAGCAAAAAGTGCAATCTTGCAAGAATTTTGCAAAAAGTGGGGGGACGGCGTCCCCCCGCGTCCCCGCCCCACTACACCACTGATTGGTTGTTTGATTGACTGGTGGATTGCTTGCTTAATGTCTGGCTGGCTTCCTGGCCGATTGGCCATTAATTGACTGGTTGGATAACAGGATTATTTTTGGCTTATTATTGACTGCAGGCCGTCAGATGCTCTTTGACTGGCTGGCTGGAGACTTCTGTGTCCACTGTTGAGTGGCTGCAGATCTTTGTCACCCAGTTACATAGCGTCTATTTAAGAGATTGCAGGACTGCCAAACATGGAAACAACTTGAACAAGAGGTCGAATCCATCCATCCATCCATCCATCCGTCCGTCCGTCCGTTCGTTCGTTCGTCCGTTCGTTTGTCCATCCGTTCGGTTATAAATAAATACTTGTTTAATCGCTTAATATGCTATTCGTAATTGCTGTATGACACAAGCAAAGGCCTGACGTTAGCCTATCTGGTGCCTCTAAGTCTTAAGATGTCGTTAAACAAGGAAAATAACTGCTAATATCCAAGTTTATAACGTCGTCAATTTCCAGCAGTGAGAGTCGTTGACTAAAGACTTTTTGCTTTGGACGTCAACGTACATGTAGGATATCGCAAAACCAATGTTTCATCTGACGTGTGTGTTAGCCTGTTAGGCTATTGCTCTTAGCCCCCTTCTCTCCATAGCTCTTCTATAATTTACATGGAAGCTTAATACCAGATTTACAAAGCGCCTCTTGTTTAAGGAGAGACTCGTCATAGACTAATCAGCTGCTAGCCGTTGTTTACATATTACTATATAGCGTTGCTGAGATGCAACCATAGGCTACCCGGTAGCCTACCTGGTCTTCAAACGGCATGTTATCATGCGCAGTAAGTAGGGTAAGGTCGCCTACCTTAAAACGTGCGATGTTTGGTATCATTAGAGCGCTTATGAGTGCGTACCAGTAAACGACTTTATTTATTTCTCCAAGGTTTAACGTCGTCGTATGACATCAAAGGCCGTTGACGACAATTTACAGCATATATACAGTGGAGTAAAACTGAATTAATCGTGTCCAATATATAAGCTTATAAATCAATGTTGTTTTAACACAACGTTCCAATGTCATTAGTGTTCGTTTCTAAACAGAAAATGTTGTACAGTTAATAACATCAACCACATATTTTAAGATACAATTTATCTTTTGCTCCTGTAAATTCGTTACCATTAAACGACTAAAGGACTTGAAAAATGTTATACAAACAGCAGGAAGCAATTGAAAGGTGTCTAATAAATCGTTCCAGCATTGTCGAAATTTTCTCAAAACGTTTGACAGTGTGTGCGTTTGAAGAGGACTTTTTATGTCGACTTCTCACTCTGATGTGTCGCGATATTTTGTTCCAACTTATATACAGTAGACTAAAACAGAGCAGCCCCAAGATGCGGTTTCCTTGAATGGGCTATGCTATTAGCGTCATCGAATAAATTTTGGTAATCATATATATTTTAGTAAGGGTTTTTTGTTGTTAGCTATGCACGACCACAGTTTTGAAGCAATCGACCCCAATCCTTCGCATGGGGTCGGGGTCGACCCGACACAGGTCATTGGGTATTGGAGAATCTCTGCCACAATGGGGGCCAGGGTGGGGCAAATGCCCTCATTTTCCCTACTGGCCGTTTTCCTCACAGGCATATTACAGCACTTTTCTTTCGGAGTCCCATACGCATAAAAGCAGCGGTTGACACCGTTTTAGAGGTGTTTAAGGCCAGCGCTTTTGCCAGTCAGGTTTCACGGGTCGCGTACCGGTGGAGGTCGGAGTGTGGTGGGGTGTGGTGGGGTCAGGGAAGGAGGGAGGGACGGAGGAATGGTAGGAGCGAGGAAGGGAGGGATGGTGAGAGGGAGGATGGGTGATATGGTGGGAGGGAGGGGATGGTAGGAGGGTAGGATGGGATGGAAGGAGGGTGGGAGGGATGGTGGGATGGAAGAAGGGACGGAGGGAGGGATTGGCGGGGAACGGTCCGAATTATAAAATTTCCGGGCAACGCTGGGTACCCCAGCTAGTTAATAATAATTGACGCTTCAACAATGGGTATTCAATAATAATTGTAGAACGTCAGATCGCATCCATTTAAAGCACGCGTCGGAAAGATTATATAAACCTGGTCCTTATTATAGTACACAATCAAGGACAGTTTATACACTTAATATAGAATTCCTAGTACACAATTAATACTAATTTTTAGTCGACGTTTAATTGTCACACGGTTCTAAGCAAAGTTGTGCAAGGTTATGGATAGCGCTTTTCATTCATGAACTGGGTTTTCAATTTTTGTTGTAAACGAAACGCAGTTATTTAGACACCCTTTTAATGTTATTCATTGACTCAATAATAACTTCACCTCTCTCACGCTGACAATAAGTTGTGTAGGCACACGCTGCCATGTTGCTCATTGAAGACAATTGACAAAGCTGATCGATTCACAAACACGCTTGCTGTTCTTATTTAATAAGCATCATGATTTATCTATAAAGACAATTATTCAGAGGCGCTCCCACTCAAGCATGTAAATCGCAACATTACTATAATGTACTACCTAATGGCTTACGGAAGCGTGTCAGTGAGAGATAGAATCAGAAGAAAGCTGGAGATTGAATTAGTGTGACAAAGAGGAATAGGGAGAGAGATAAACAAATGTGCATTAAAAAGATACAGAAAAGGGTACTAAATATCCAGAGACAAATGTAGAGTGAGAGAGAGAGACAGACAGACAGACAGACAGACAGAGAGAGACAGAGAGAGACCTAAAACGTCAACAATGGCAAGATCGTTGCAAAGATCTTAAAAAACAACGGTCCTTAATTATTGTTGTCATTAATAGTTGGAGTTGAAATGGTGAAGATGTATTCACAAGTTAGAAAAATATCTACAGTAAGGCGAAGAACAAATTGGCAGCCTTATTATAATAATAATTATTATTATTATAGTGGTCAATACTTGACGTTCAGTGCAATTACTGGATGATCTTAATGTTCTTGCACGACACCTTTAAAAGGCTGCAAAACAATGTAATAATAAGCAATAGTCCTTTTTTATTTCACTTTAATTGTTAAGCTTTTTTTCCTGAACCATACAAACATACATAATTATAATACAATTATGGCACTGAACATAATACTTTGACATAATGGTCAGAAGGAGAGACCCAGAAGAGATGGGCAATTCCGCTAATAGGCCACCCATTAATCATGCAATATATAATACTAGCTGGGATACCCGGCGTTGCCCGGGAAATTTAGGATGCGACCCGCTCCCGGCCACAACCACACTCCACCCCATCCCACCACACCCCCACAACACCCCACCACACTCCGACCTCCACCGGTGCGCCACCCGTGAAATTTGGGTTTTCGGAAAAATTCCCCCACCCCACCCCTATCCCCTATACCCCACACCCCTCTACACCCCTTTCCCCAACCCCACCCCACTCCCCACTCCCCCCACCCCTCCCTCACCCGACACCCAACTCCCCCACACTCCCCACCACACCTCAACCCGCCCCACCCCCACCCGCCACCCTCACCTCACCCCACCCCTCCCCAAACCCCACCAACACCCCACCCCACCCCACCCCACACCCCAACTTATCCCACCCCATCCCCCCACTCCACCCCCCCACTCCCAACACCCCACCCACCCCACCCCTCCCCACCCCCATCCAACCCCACCCCACCCACCTCTCACCCCACCCGCCACCCCGACCCCACCACACCACACTACACTCCGACCTTCACATGTACGCCACCCGTGAAATTAATTTGTGTATTCGGAAAATTCCCCCACCACCATCCCCACTCCATCCCACCCCACCAACCACCCCACACTCCGACCTCGACCGGTACGCCACCCGTGAAATTTCGGTTTTCGGAAAACTTTTCTCCCCCACCGCCCCCACCCGCCCCCCACCCCCACCCATGCCCCACCCGGTCCCTGCGGGCCGAGGTGTGGGCTGGGTAGAGGCGAGGTGGCCCGCGTAAAGATCTGTCTAACTGTGGAACTATAGCAAGGGAATGGAAATTTATAGCGAAAATTAAGGTTTACGCAAACCCCACCGTGGCCCCCATTGTGGCAGAGATTCGCCAACCACTCCACCGGGTGGCTCTGATGGCCCTCTGTCTAGGTACGAGGCTTCAAAGGAATTGCTGAAAAAAGTGAAATTTTTGGGGGTTTCGCCCCTACCCTGGCCCCATGGTGGCAGAGAATTGCCAACCCATCGTTGGGGTGTCTCATGCCGAGACCTACACAGTAGTGAAGGTTTGGAGTGAAAAGCTCAAAAACTGTGAAAATGCATCCCGGTCAAACAGACAGACAGACAGACAGACAGACAGACAGACAGACAGACAGACAGACAGACAGACAGACAGACAGACAGACAGACAGACAGACAGACAGACAGACAGACAGACAGAATCTAAAACCCGGCCTGGCGGGATAAAAGTTGATTTCCCGTCACTATCAAAGCGCTTAGGGACACACGTCACTATCAGAGGGATTAGGTATAGTATCCTAGGGTTTAGAGGGTTAGGTAAATGGTTATGTTTTTAAATTTTTTGTTCGAAAGTGTGACGTACTTTAGGGGGTCCGAGATTTGTGACAGTTTGTGACAGGGGGGAGGGGGGTCAAAAATGGTCAAAAATAGCATGACGTAGGCTACTTTATGGACGGCCCCATAGAATACAATGCAGCTAAATCAACAAGAAAAACAACTCTTAACTAATAACTTAACTGAGTGCCTAAATAAGGGTTTGGCGAAACCACTGAGCAGAAACTATAACTATTAAATACCAGGAAGTGTTTTAAGTAGACTAGATTTCTAGGCGAAGTTTATGCTTAAATAATCTAGTGTTAGGTTGGGAATGAAGATACGTAGGAAGACAGTTCCAATATTGGGAGCCATAGAGAATATAGACGAGTGTTAGTAGGCCTATATATGTGCGCAGGGAAAGTCATAGAGAGTTAATTTTCTAGTTGAATATGAGTGGAAATCAAAGGTAAGGTTAAATAAATCATTAAATACAAGTAGTAAAAGGCCATGATCCATAAAGATTTAAGAGGTTAGTGTTCTATTTTGTCCGAGTAAAGATCGGTAAGATCAGTTGAAATAAATTTTACAAAAGAAATTCAACGGCCTTTGATTAGTTCTTATAAGCTGTTAGCAACCATTCATATGAAATCACCGTAGCTACTTTTGTATTTTATAAAGTTTAAGCATTTATAAAGTGCCTGTTGTAGGATGAACCGTTCAGAAGCGCTCCCAGTGCGCAATACCCCACGAGAAAAGGATGTCTTGAGAGGAGGAAAGGTACGTAGAAGAGAGACTGCCAGACAGAAGTGTAGAGCGAACAGAAGGAGAAGGAGCATTCCAAAGAGAAGGACCAATTCAGGCAAATGATCGAAACTGAGCCATAGCAGTTCTAGTGCGAGGAAGCAAGAGATCAAGTTTGTTGGATGGACGATTTGGACGGTGAGAAAAAAAAAACTGTATGTGAGGCCGAAGTAACACATCAACCTGAAATTCCCATCATTCCATGCATTCATTCATCCATCCAATCATCCATTCATCCTTGATCCATCCATCCACCCAATATAGGCCTACCGTTGCAAAATTGTACTGCCATTTCTGATTTATCACAACGTCTTGCGAAGAAAGAGCCAAAATAATAATAATTACACTAATCAAGAGGAACTAATGAAGGGGACGATTTCAAAATGCTCTTCAAGTGAATTGAAGTCTCGGTATGAAATTATTTAATGTGACAGTAAAACTGCATTGGCCGCTCGATTCGGCAGATGGCGTGACTTGGCAGAACAACATTTTCATTGATTACACATTACAGAACTCTCTTCGGGCGAAACCGGTTACGAAAGTCTAGTTCACTATAATTCAGAAAGTTTGTTCGTACGATTCTTATTTTTAAATTTTTTGTTGTTTTTGTTTGTATGTGCACATGTTTGCAGCACCCTTCAAGATTTCTACTCTGAAGCGCACCCGACTTAAGTGCGTACACTGAATCGAAGCTTCACGCGGAAGCGCGCTGTGCATTTGAGAGTGCAGGACTTGCTTAGGGTCCTTACACGGCGGCTTGAGTTGTATTCGAACCTGCAGCCCTCCTGCTCACGACCCAAACTCAGCATAAGAGGACAGTTTTAAGATTACAATAGAACGTGTGAGAGGGACCATTAGCAGCAGGCGCCTGTAGCCTATGTAGGTTATGTACTGTAGGCATCCCATTCCAGACCCAAGGACCAGCGGCAGAGAAAGGAGGTTGCTGCCTGATGGAAGTACGTCGTCCAAAGGTGACAAGACGTGGAGATTCGAACCCAATTCATCCGTCTTACATGCCGAGTTCTTTATACGTGGATAGAGATTAGAGCTACATATAAATGATCGAATACAATACAATACAATGCAATGCAGTATCCAGTCGGCTCGGTTGGTATTACATTTGGAACACTGCTGCTGTCAATATTTAAAAAATTGCCACTGACCATTGATTGCTCTGCATGAGCACACATTGAAATTGCATTGCGTGCGTGGTAGTTGCAATGTATGATTTTTTTTATGTGGATGCTGTTTGACAGGTATTTTGGTCGTCAATGTTACATGGCGGGGGAAAACCTACGTTGGAACACTGATGGACAGCACGAAACATGACTGGGCGCCCCCTAAGTATGTACTCGAGCATCACCTATGTATGCGCGCAAGCTATATGTACGCATGCAGGTATGTATGTATGTATGTATGTATGTATGTATGTATGTATGTATGTATGTATGTATGTATGTATGTATGTATGTATGAATGTATGTATGTATGTATGTATGTATGTATGTATGTATGTATGTATGTATGTATACAACTATACATGTATGTATGTATGCATGTATGTATCTTTGTATGTATGCATGGATGTATAAATGCATGTATGTATTTATATATGTATGTATGTATGTATGTATGTATGTATGCATGTATGTATCTTTGTATGTATGTATGGATGCATGTATGTATGTATGCGTGTATGTATGTATGTATGTATGTATGTATGTATGAATGTGTATGTATGGTATATGCGTACGTATTTATATGTATACAATAGTTATGTCTGTATGCATGTATGTACGTATCTAGGTAGATAAGCTTACATATACACACAAGGATGTGTATGTGTGTGTATGCATGAATACACTGAATTATAGTGACTTTCAGTTGCTTATGGTTCGTGTCTGTCTCATATTATACACGCATACTCATTTGCAGGGCTGTACTCAAGGGTATACGCGGGTATACAGCGTATACTCACCTCACAAAGAGCGTGTGGCTATACGCATGAAAAAATCGTGAAAAAATGGCGATTAACGAAGGAAAAACGTTTAAAGCGAAAAATCGTCTGAATCTACCCAATGACTTAAAAAAAAGGTCGTCAGAAGTTTTTCGCACAAAAAAGTCGAATTTTTTCCGCCGGCAGCGTGTACTCAATTCAACAATAATTCTGAGTATCCTACAGCCCTGCCTATTTGCATACATGCATGCACAATGCACATAATATGGTTACATACATAAATGCATAACTATGCACAGTAGTGCATACATGCATACTAACATCAGTGTAGGTATACTATCGTACGTTGATAAGAGGTTATCGAATGACTTCAGGTTTCGAGAGGACTCTCCGCATGATGAATCATCGACGAACAGCAACAGCAGACGGGGTGGATGTTGTTCATCTGCTGGAACAGCTGACGTCATCGAGGGTCGGAGACTCCGGAGGTGTCGAAGGGATGCCGCTGCAGCAGCAGCAACAGCAACAGCATCTTCAGTAGCATCTAGGTCTTGGTGCGTTCGACTGAACACAGATTCCACTGGAGACACAATGACGAGGAGGCAGCAATTGTTGCCAGTCGAGGCAGGCAAGTGTTCCTCGTCGACTCTGAAGAGGACTTGTCGTGTGAATGATGGTAGTTCAGAAACGCTTCTCGAATGTTCTGAGCCAAACTGCGAGAAGAAGTACAGACGGATGAGTGGCCTTCGATATCACCAGAGCCACGCACATCGCATGCCTTCAACTGCTGGTAGAATCGACCCCTGGGTGGTGTGTGGAAAGAAGGGAGAACTTGAGATGAGTCCCTTCGTTGATCTGTCGAGTTTCCGGTCACCTGGAGTCGACGACGGAAAGCAATTGGAAGGTCTAACCAGCAACTCAGGGAGACCAGACCTCGAAGTAAATGAAGTTGAAAACGAGAAAGCAGGTCCTTTGAGTCGGAAGAGAAAAGCAGTTGCAGCCAGTTTTTGTAAGACTCTTCGAACCAGTGAGGAGGAAGGCGCTAGTGATGGTTTACCTAGTTACTCCAGAGGTTCTGAGGAAGATCTTGTAGCGAACACATGCTCTGTTGATTTGAACTGCAAGTACGCTTTTGAGTCAGATGAAAAATACTCGAATGCTGATGACGTTACGACTGGTCTATCTCAGCATGGACAATTTTCGTTCCTCGATAAGAAGATGTCGCGTCTGAGTTTTAACAGTAATCCAAATAGTCCTCAGAAAAGCTTTGGTAATCCTTTTGAAAATAAATCGAAGACGGAACCTCTTCTTCATGGATCACTTCCCGTGCTCTTAACACGCTCTTCAAATGCGAAGTCGACACGAGGAGAAACTACGCTGCCACCATGCGATGATTCTCACGACTTTGCGAGAAAAAAAATCTCTGTAGTCGATTCGCAACAGAATTATGGGAATAGAGCTTCAGCAACATTTCCTACCAAATCAAAATCTAACCCGAAGGACATATGTCCACTTTCTGACCACGCATCCTATGATAAACTAAAGATACCACATAATATGGAGATGCAATCTGTTCCTTTGATCGGATGTTCAGTGAACGACAAGAGTTGTAACGGAAATTCTTGCTTTTCTACTCAGAATGGTCATGACAAATCTTTGCAAGAGACCAGCGCCGTCGAAAACCACTCTGCAGCACACGAGTCCACGAGAGATTCTAAGCTTGCGACAGTCTGCAACGAGTTGTGCGCTATTGCAGCGTTTGATTGCAACGTTTGCGATAATGCCCCGAGCCTTAGCTCCAAATGCAGACCTTCAGAGGAAATCCATGGTGCTTTTGAAGATGTTTTACAGCGTCCCAGCATTTTTGCTGGTTTTGACCACACGGCGAAGAAGCTTATAGGAAAACAAGTGAATTCTACCGTTAGAAATAAACAGTGTGAAGATGAAGTCGTCAGAGAGAAGAAGCGGTGCTCTTTCATTTCACCTCGCAACGGAATCCGTAATGGAGTCTACGGGGATCAAAACAATCACACATCATTCATCTCTGCCTCTCAACTCTCGTCTGCTCCATCGCAATTGCTTCCAGATCTCGTGGAGGCATTTGACGATCCACCGGACCCAATCAATGCCCCTAAAAGTCCTTCATCCACCTCATCCCTCCGTTCAGATGGTCCGTTCAAAGAACCGGCAACAGTAGAGGCAGTGGAAAGCAAAAAATATTTTCGGCGCATTGAATCTGATGTGGTGCCACTCGTTGACATTCGTGCACAAACTACGAATATAAGGACTTGTCTTTCCCAACAAGAATCTTCAGAAAACGCGCCACAGATCAGTGGTGGAGAATTGGTTCCAGAAAGCGAAAAGGAAGCTTCAAAATCGAACAGTCTGGATGTTCGAGTGAACGATTTCGTCAAATGTTCCAACAGTAGGCAACCGCTTGGACCGGATACGAGCCAATCAGGTTTGCCAGCCATGATTCCCAGTCAAATGCCTTCAAGAAAAGGAGCATCAGCTAGGGATTTGTCGTTGGATGAGCATTTAGATAACTCTCTGAGCATCCCACAACAGATTAAAACGTCAACAGACATGAAATATGACACAACCGCAGACCAATCTAAACAGGGTTTGATAGACGAGTCCCACTCAGAATTCCCAGTCCCACAAAGTAATTCCAGGTTCATCGATGACCAAGACCTGAAGCACATCTACGATCATACAGACAAATCAGACGCCGAGTTGTTCTGTCACAAGACAACTCAGCTGCACCAATCAGCGACACCAGCAGCAGAAGAAGACATCGGTGGTACATCGAAAGAGAATCCTGATCGCCAAAGTAATTTGTTCTCTCAAGATAAATCCACTTTGTCAACGTCTGGTCGACAGAAGACGGAGGAGGCGAAATCCATCAAGGAATGTCGGACAAGGTCATGGAAAGGAGGAGGAGGAGGCGATGACCGCGACCTTGACCTTTCACAGGTCAAAGGGGTCATCTCACATAACAGTAGCAGACGGTCTCAGTCGTCAAGAAATCGTCTGATGCCATCACGTGACCGTCAACTGCATTCACACGTTGCTGCGAAATCACTGTTCAACCCTGTCTATGGACAGTATGCCGGTAAGCATAGGCCATATACAATACATGTATCTAAGCATGCATTGTGTCTCTGTATTGCATTGCAAGACAGCATTAGATTAATGTTAACTTTATTTCAGGCATTGATTACGTCATTGCAAATTAGGATCAACAATCCTTCTGCAGCCACAGTTAGATTAATAATCTGTCGCCATGCAGACCTGGTTTTACCTTTCATTTCGCAGAACAGTAGCCCAAATTTGAGCTCATTAATGTATGCGCAGTAGCCTAAATTTGAGCTCATTAATGCATACGTATTTATAAAAAAAATTGAGTGGCTAGCATGTTGTAATATCATGGTAAATTATTGCAACTAGAGTACCATACACTTCCGTTTCGCTGCATGGCGTCTATGAAGCCCATGGCTTTAGCCATAGATGCACCACGACCAAGCCGCAATGAAGCCACTAGGCCTATATATCCAGAAGAAAAGTCCATCATATAGAGAAGCAGTCTGTTGCGCATGCATACCAACAATTCCTTCGAGTCTTTCCCACGTCTACTCAGAGATTTCGACAGATACACAGCGGATTTGATAAAGTCCAAGTTCTGGATCCATCCATCCATCTGCCAGCTCAGGAGAAGACGCCAATCTAATCCTACACGAGAGTTCAGGGATGTAGGCCTAAGATAGACGAATTGGGAAGATCCATTGTAACCGTTATTTCGCTCTCTTTGTCTTATAAAAATAAGATCCTGATAGGAATTGATGAATGTGTTTTGTTTTGACAAGACAATGGATCGGACAAGGAAACCAATTATTGACAGAGCTCTCTGCTCGCTTTGCAACGAACTAAGGGCTCAAGGTGACAGTTAATGTGTTATGGACCTTGCCAAGTTCGGTAGCCTTGTTGCCTGTGGCCTTACTACCTACGCATGCAGTATGCAATATTGCTCTCTTCTAGCTCTTCTTAATGTCATGTCATGTCAATCGCCGACGTCGCCGCGCGACGGTTGGCCACATGCATGGACTACAGCTCTCCACTGCCGTCTATCGCGTGCAGCGGCGAGGAGATGAGATCCGGAGAGGTGAGACCAAGAAAGAATGTTGTCAATCCAACTAATACGCGGTCTGCCCTTGCGTCGGTATCCCTCCACGTGACCCAGCATGGTGGCTTTTTCCACGCAATCCTGAGGAAGCCTGATGATATGACCGAAATAGGAGAGTTTGCGAGCCTTGATGGTACTCAAGAGCTCTGGTGAAGTTCCGGCACGCTGATAAACTTGCTCCGTAGTAAGCTTGAGCGTCCAAGAAATGCGCAAAAGCTTACGGGTACATTTGTTCTCGAAACTTTGGATCTGCTTTTCCTCCGCCTTTTTGAGCACCCACGATTCACAACCATAGGTTGCGACTGACCAGACCAAGGATTTCATCAAGCGGAGCTTGGTTTGAGTGCTAATGGATTTGTTTTTCCAGACCTTCGTAAGCTTCACCATGACTGCCATACCCATGGCCAGTCTGGACTTAATATCGTCAGAACACGTCGCGTCGCTAGCTATTTTGCTGCCCAGATACGTGAAGCTATCCACCTGTTTGAGTGCACCGCCTGCGACAAAAATCTTGATGACCCTATCGGTGTTGGTCATAACATTCGTCTTTGAAGCATTTATCTTTAAACCGTACTCACTGGCAGCGGATTCGACTCGATTAACAAGCTCCTGGAGTTCCTCTGACGATGTAGCGATCAAGAGGATGTCATCCGCATATCTAAGATTACTGATGGTCCTACCTCCAATTCTGAAGCCCCCTCTGAACCCGTCAAGCGCCTTACGCATTACCTGTTCTGCCAGGATGTTAAATAGGCAAGGCGAAATGTTACATCCTTGCCGAACGCCTTTCTTAACGCGGAACCAATCAGAGGTGATGTTATCTGTTCTGACAGCTGCCTGTTGCTGTTTGTATAGGTTCATCAGTAGTTGGACGAGTTGTGGGGGAAACCCCATATCCAGCATGGACAACCACAGTTGACCGTGTTGCACCATATCGAAAGCTTTCGTAAAGTCGATAAAGCAGAAATAGAGAGGCTGGTTTCTCTCATTTGCCTTTTCCATGATGATCCGGACGTTCGTAATCTGATCACGGGTGCCTCGGTTGGGTCTGAAACCGGCCTGTTCAGGAGCAAGTTCATTGTCAAGTTTGGTTTGAATGCGATCCAGGATGACCCTGAGGAGAATTTTGCTGGCATGCGACACTAGCGCGATGGTCCTATAGTTCTCACAACAGAGCAAATCCCCTTTTTTGGGTAAAGGGATAAAAACCGATTGTGTCCAATCGTTGGGCCAGACTCCTGTCAACCATACGTCAGTACAGATCTTGTGTAGCATGGTAAGAGTCATATCACCACCAAATCTGAGAAGCTCGGTGGCAACTCCGTCTGGTCCCGAGGCTTTATGCAAAGAGGCTTTAAGCAGAGCACGTTTGATTTCCTCTCGCAATGGTGGCGGTTCTCTTTCCGTAACTTCGAACGTTATCTCATCCTCATTGCCTGTGTAGAGTCCCTCACAATACTCCTTCCAACGTTCATTGACCTTCACTGGATCAACTAGCTTTTTTCCCAAGGTGTCTTTAATAGCTACTTTACGTGCCTGAAACGGTTTGGTGAGATTTTTGACTGTCCTATAAACCGGTCTGCTGTTTCCACGTTTTGCATTTACTTCCAGTTCGCAGCAAAGAGCATCAAGCTCGGCTTGTTTGTCTCTCCTGAGTCGTCTTTGAACTTCCCCCCTTAGAGTCTTGTACTCCAGCGGTGACTTCGTCTTGGCTTCACGTTTCTTCTTGATAAGGGTGAAAGTGTCATCCGAGATCCAGTTTTTACGCTTTTCCGAGTCTTTGGGAAGAACCTTTTGCGCCACTTCTATGGTGATATTTTTGAGTTGAGACCACAAGTCAGTGGGAGGACCGGCTTCCGTGACGCAGCTTAAAGCAGCGAAGCGGTTGGTAACTTCAACTGTATAATCATGTTCCAACTGCGCGTCCTGTAATTTGTCCAAATCCAAAAGAGGAGGTTTACGAAGCTTAGTTTTTCTGAAACGGAGTTTGAATTTAAGGATGACAAGGTTGTGATCGGTATCACAATCCGCGTCGAGTCGGGTTTTGCAATTGTAGACCGACTGGACCCAATGCCTAGCTACCAGAATAAAATCGATCTGAGATCTATATTTATCTCCAGGACTCTTGTATGTGTATCTGTGCCTGGGGTGCAATTGGTGACGGGTGTTAGCGATGACCAAATTGTTTTCCGCACAGAAATCAATCAACAACTGCCCTCTGTCATTTCTCTCTCCATAGCCGTACCTGCCAAGAACCTCCTCCTCCGCTGCACCTTCCCCAACTCGAGCGTTAAAGTCTCCTGTGACGATGATGATGTTTCTGCTGGGTGTCTCCGCTAGTACCTGTTTGACCTCCGTATAAAATTGATCAACTTCCTCATCAAGCCCATCTGCCGTTGGTGCATAGCACTGGATGATCGTAAAATCTCTTGGTGAGGCGGCGATCGTTGCCGAGATCACTCTGCTGCTGATCGGGTTATAGGAGGTCAAGCAGGACGCAATGGTTTTGTCAAGCCATATGGCCACTCCATGATGTTCGCGAGGTCCTTGACCCCCAGAGTAAAGAATCTTATGTCCTTCAACGGAATTGAAGTGACCATTGCCTGGCCACTTAGTTTCAGACAGGCCACAAATACTGATACCAAGTCTTTGTAACTCTCTGCCGACAATCGACAGTTTGCCCACAGAATTCAGGCCCCTAACGTTCCATTGACCAAAAACAGTCAGCAGTCTACTCCTACGGCGGTTATTATGACCGCTAGAGATATCCGATGTGGTGGAGTCAGTAGAGTCAGTAGCCAATTTTTCGAATCCCATCCCAACTCTCTCAGTGGGAAACGCGGACCTTGTTAGACCGGGCGACGTCCGAGCCGGCATGAAGAAAGTGTTAGTTGTGTCCATACATGTTCGTCGAGGGAAAGAGATGAGTTCGATTAAGCTCCTCAATCTTTGACCGAACTCGCAGTGTGACTCGACATCTGCCGACCCATGAAGTCGAAAATCGCCGTTGAACATCGTCAGATGTTTCCTCCGCCGACCTCCGATAGGAATCTTGCTGCTGCCCAAAATTCCGGATGCAATTTAATGTCTAGCCCAAGACAGTTGCCGTCCACGTTAGCCAGTTGTTCAGGGTTCCTGCTAGGCCTGTCCACCTCGCGTAGCGCCCAAGGTGGTACTTCGGCCGAAGCCTTCACCACTGATGGCATAGCCCTAGCAGGCAATCCCCTACTTAACTGTTACACCCCCTCACCGCTATGAGGTGTGGATCGGACTTTGAGGGGGAGCTCTTCTTAATGACTTCTCCCAATCACCGAAGCACGTTCGGATCCTTCGAGGAACTCTCTCCGCCTAGAAATTCTCAGCGAAGTCCGCACCGCGACCTTGGGCAAGTCCCTCATTCATTGAAGATTGGTATTTTGGTATACAGTAATGCATTAATCTTATAGTAGTAATAATGGTTGATGCTTCTGTTTGTTTTGTTTGTTAGCTTCCCTCCACCTGTCGCCTTCCTCTCTCCTGCCTGCTGTCGTCATTCCGGATCTGTATGGACAGAAATAGTTCCGTGAAATTTCGCATCAGCTCACAATTATTTAATTTGAATAGCAAAACTTGTAGTGTCTATTATAAACTTGAACATAACCACATTTCTAATATTAATTCATCGTTTAAAATGGAATCAGTAAAGATAAAAATAAACCTTTGTTAGGCCTATTTTTTAAAACTAGACTCAATTAGATCATGGTAAAGAAGGGTAATCTGTCAATATGGGGCGCCATAAGCAACCCCCTCAGATTCTGTTTTCATCACATGTGCAGTTGTGCACTAGAGATTTGACAAACTGTTCTCTCTCTCAGTTTCTACCTGTAGCTTCTGTTTAGACAGAGGAGATTCAATTGTTTATTCAATTGTTTATTCAAAGAGATCAAAGAAACATAATATCAAATCAACAAACTGACAAAATAAGCATGCACAATATACAATGTAACATCGAGCCAAATAACATCAGATAAAGATTAATGATCCCTGTGAAAGGGCAACCCAGAAAGGGAGCGATCCCGCTAGCTTAGGTACCCACTAACAGGAATTAGTATCACGATTGCAGATATGTAAATTAGCTCATAAGCAGAATGGGAAGAAGAAGAGCTATAAGGAAAATTAAAAGTGATTGAGGCTTATAGTGTGCATTCACAAGACCAAGACAGATGAGAGGAAGTGGGAATACAAGTGGATCTAGCATTTACTGTGGACTAAAGGATAGAGAATAGCATGAAATAGTCAATGACTATAGTGACCATATAGTGGATTCTAGACACAATGTAGGATATGGGATATTAGTTCACAATGAGAAACCTTTTTAAACGTCTTTTAAAAAGGCAGATAGATTGTAGAGAAATTATGTGAGTCGGGAGACCATTCCAAATCTTAGGACCCAGATATTTTATTGAAAATTGTTTGATTTTTAGGCGTGCATATTCACAGCGGTAAAAATTGGCATGCCTAGTGGCATGATCATGAATTTTAGAGCCAGTAGTAAAATAGTTTATGAAAGAGTTAGGCAATAAATTATGGTGATGTAACGCCCACCCCTATCGGCCTCCCCGGAGTCGCCACTTCCGGATCCTCGCTCGATATGGCCGCGTGCTGCTGTAGACGAGCTCTAGAGATAGAGGGAGGACAGGAGGAGGTGACCTCAGGGTTCGAATCCCAACGATGGAAAGGCGGCCAGTTATTTCGACTGCCGAAATCCCTATATGAAATTGGCGGCCTACTAGCCAATCTGTCACTTCTTCGCAATATACCAGGGTGTGCGAAATCTTTAGGCCTAGCACCCAAAGTTTCTTCCAGGCCGATGGTCGAGTGGTATGACGCGTCCGCAGTGGTAGTAGCGGTGGACTTCAGTCCAGGGTTCACATCTACAGCAGGCTTAGGCAACGGCGATGTCTCCAATCTTTCCAAGCGTGATACAACTTCCGTCAGCGCTTCCCTGACATTATCTCTTACCGCCGAGATCTCTTCTCTGATCTCCTCTCTTACATTTGATTGCACCGCCAAGACATTGAATTCTACCGTGGAAATCGCCTCCTGTGTGTCCCTGGCATGCATCTGCATAGCTTCTTGTGAAGACCTAGCGTTGGTCTGCATCGACGAGTGCATAGAGGTTATCGCCTCCATGACTCCCTCCAATGATGAGGAAGGCCTAGACGGCTGGGCCGGGGTGCTAGCCCTTGAATTATCCATAGCGCTAAATAAATTACTCCTATCTTTATAGCTCACAGTCAATATCGCTAGCAATGAACGAAGTAGTTATTCTTATTAACAAATCAAGCATTCAATCCACATCCGTCACATTCAAAGCCATCAATGATCAAAGTCAGTTGTCCAATTAATATTTCTTATTATTCACAATCAATTGAATCTTCAATTGACATCAATTATGTTCAAAGCGATCAAACATAAAAGTCAGTAAGTTTAATTATCAGTTCCTATCCTTTGTAAAGACATTCAATGAAAATCAAATGCAACAATTCAATGCAAACACCTATCAACCGGAGTATGCCTAAATTAAATCCCGATTGACTCTCAAGTCCCACAGCCAATTTCAGTTCAGCCCAAAATATCTTAATAACCGATCGTATTAATTCCCCAATAAA
Source organism: Lumbricus terrestris (assembly GCA_949752735.1). Taxonomy (NCBI): domain Eukaryota; kingdom Metazoa; phylum Annelida; class Clitellata; order Crassiclitellata; family Lumbricidae; genus Lumbricus; species Lumbricus terrestris. Next base: position 68,666,491 of record OX457039.1, read on the forward strand.
GCGTACCTTATGTCCATAGTAAGGGACAAAGCCGATCGTGTGCGAAGAACAGCGACGAAGACGATATCCAAGAGATGCGACGAAACACGCAGAAAGGCGTCGAGTTTGAAACGCCCGAAAAGATCAGCTAAATCCGTCGCTGATTTCACGCAATGAACAACGATTTCGGCTATGTATCCAAGCCGTTTGAGAAAGACGCCCTTAGGCAAATAATACGAACAAACGCTTCGCAACACAATTCCGAAGAACGAGAACAGAGCGCTGACGATTCGAAGCCCACGATAAATCACTCCGTGTGACAGGGCGAAGAGAGGCCTTGACTGATTAATCCAGGAGTAGATCCAATGCGAAAGCGAAGGCAAAACTCGCAACAACGCTGATATATTTCTCGCAACAAACTAACTCTTTTATTAAATCGACTCCATGTCGAGAGAGAATGAATCGACAACAACGACGCAGAAGACTAGTGTAAGCGGCGCTTTATCCTGGCCAAACTTCACTAACTCGATCGAGCCTAAGACTACCAAAAGCCGCAATACATCCAATTGCCTTGAAATCCTGTGCGCAACTCTCGATACATCCGCTGTCCTTGAAATCCTGTGCGCAACTGCGCTTTTGCGGCCTGCTCTCGCTTTTATAGCTGCCTGACTTCCAGCGCGTCCCCCTTTCTGCGCATGACCAGCAAGCGAGCCGCGCGCGCAAACCCAGCAGCAACGCAGCTGTTTCAAGGCGGCAAGAATTAGCTGCCAGCTGCGGCCTTCTGTGTATGTCTGTCGTCGGTCTGTAGCTCACTGTCTTTTTCCTTCTATCTCTCTTTCTGAAAAGCGCCATCTGCCGTTGATCACGTAGACCACAGATGCACCAGTTTAACCTTGCGAAAACACACATACACAGGCACACACGCCTACAGTGTTTCCTTCTCTCTGTCTGTGCTTGTCTGTCTGGCTGTATTGCTCCCTCACTCTGCCCGTCGGACCACCGCAGGGAAGCGTGCGAAAGATAGCTTATTCTCACCGACAGCGAGCGGCACGCTCTTTGAAGACGGCCGAGGCGTCAATTACCTTATCGTGGGAAAAATATTAATTCAATGAAACAGCAGCGACTGCAGCCTACACCGGCGGTCGCGGTGACCCGTGTCAAACACGCATCAACATTAAAATCTAGGTCACACGAAGCACCGAAAGAAAACCATATATATATCAGATCTCTGAAACCGATCAAAAATTAAATAAAATAATAATATAATAATATTATCGACCAGAAACCTGTAGCGTAGTCATACGTCGCTACACTGTCTGCGGCCACCCCCAAATTTTAAGATTTCTTTAAATGGGAAAAGACATCTTAAAATTTCTAGTAAGGCCATACTCCAATTTTTACATCAAGGATTCACATGCAAGAATTAAAAATATATGCAATGAACAGTCATCAGCATCACCAAGTTCACATTTTAGCGTTAAATGTCAGTTCCAGCGAAAGAAATAAACATTATTATAATTATAATTTTATCATTATTTTTATATTGCTCCATCGCTAAGAGTTCAGTGAAGCTCAAAAGCATTTATATATACAAAGTATATAAAGGCTTCCTTCAGTTCAGTCACACTTATCCACATTTATATCACTCCATTACAAGTTCCTTTTCGTTCAGCCATACACAGAGTATTTTACGGCGAAGCATGACATAAGCCTACAGACAGGAATATAGGCCCGACCACACAGGTCATCAAGATTACCAATAGGCCACCACCTATTTACAAGGCCCCGTAGGCTTATCCTGTGGTATCACTTCTGCATTTACAGATCTACCGAACAGTTCACCTAGGCCTATGATTCTTTTAACATCACCAACTAGTAGAGAACACCGCCATTAATCGAGCGCGTCCCAGTCTAGTTTGATACTTTCCATGCGAGACTAAATAAGCACACAGCTAAACTCTCTACGAAACCATATTATTATTATTAGGCCCATTATAACTGTTGTAGCGTATATCAAGATTCACCATAAAATAAACACAGTGCAACTTCAACCTAATAGGCCTAGGCCTGCTCTTACCACATAGCATCTATATATTCCAGAAGGCCTACCATCATAACTAAGCAATTCTATTCCATTATTATGCAACCTACTAGGCGCAGAAACCAGCTTAAATAGGCCAGCGTAACATTAGGCCTATTAGCCTGTCTCGGTTCCAGCAAACCAAATTAAAATGCACAGAATAATTACAATACAAAAGCTTAACTAGGTCAACTTAATATACTGTAATTAACGCTAAAATACAGTGTTACACTGTTACACTGTTTAATCGTACTCATAGAAAATCATAGGCCTATCAAAAAGACCATCATGATTTCAAGACTAAGATTACAGTCTTTGCAAGAATCTATAGGCCGTTATAGTCTATCTTTAGTCCACTATAAATCTTATGCATCATTGCATGGCATCTATGCCCATCCTCTTAGCATAAATCACCAGGCCTTGTCACTGCTCAATTAGGTCGTCTTATTTTCAATCCATCATTGATGCGACGTAGACTACGGGACCACCCAAGCGCCTGGGAAACGACGATCGCTAATTATAATCGCCGCTCACTGTTCTCCCACGCCATGCATCTACAGCGTGCGTCTCTTAAAATCCCGTGGGAATTAGGCAACAAACATGATCCTTTTACATGTAGGTTAAAGTGCATCGTACGACTAAGGTCGCGCTGACCTGCACAAAGTTAGGCCTAATTAGCGCTCATAAAAGTAGGATAGAAATTAGGCCTACCACATATCTGGCGCCTGTATTAACTATCAACCTTCAAATCCAGGCCTACTATCAAATCATGATTATATAGTCCCATAATAATTTTAACGACGTTACTTATAACTGCGCAGCTGAACATTATCCTTCCGTCGGTCCATCCACGACGGTCAATCGTTCACCGCCTGCGATGTGTCACACAGACCACCCCGTTGCTCTCCCCACTCCGGCCGTACGCGAGAGAAGAGCGTGGGAAATAGGTGCCTAAAAATCACCCATGTAGGTTAACTTAAAGTCCCACCGACTTTGCACAGCACTGTCATTAGCGCTTTCGAAATTAGGTCAATCAGTGAATCATATAAAGCCTGTATTAAACTAATATTATTCATAAATCCTCCATGGCCGTTTATATCCATTGCAACTCAAATAGAAAATAAAATGGCCAATATTATTCATCATTCCTACACGGGCACGCGTTCCTATTTATTCTGTGCCCAGACCAAGTTAATGTTAGGCCTCACAGTTTAATCATAGGCAGCACTGCAAAGTTATAAGACGAAATTATGCATCGCTACTACTAAAATTAGGCCTCACAGTTTAACCATATAATTCCATTGCAGGCGGAATCAGGCAAAACCGCAAAACTAGGCCTAATGCAAAAATTACACAGCATAACTAAATTATCGCTTATTCCTTCGCGTTAGGCTACCAAAACATGTAGGCCTACATTTTAATCGCGACCAACTATATATATAATCCTGTTGCGATCTGAAATTATTCATAAAACAACAGCATAATTAAATATTATTGTCGTCTATGTCTTAATATTATTGACACTCTTAGGCCTACCATTTTAATCAAGGCAGATTATATATCTACTGTAGCTCAAATATATACAACATGCCGACAAATTTTGCCGAACCTCAGAATAGTATGGGCCTATCCTCAGGGTAAACCATATATATATGTAGGCCTAATCCCGACAGATTGCAGTTAAGCGCTATATGGGCCTCAAAGCATTCATTCAGCGCCTCACTGAAATTAATTAACATGCCTCTATACAATTATATATATACGATGACAATAGTTACGAATATAAAAACACTACCACAGAAATTAGGAGCATTAAAATTTAACTGTGCAAATCTCTTTAAATTATTTTTCATAAATCAGGTTATAGATAGAGCGGGACATAGGCCTAATGCAGATTTCGACTTTGAGCGTTATCTCACAATTACTTATTAAAGACATAGGCCTACTATTTTAACGCAGGTCATAATATCACATAATCACATCATCATGGCTAATTCCACTGCAAGTCTAAGTTCAAGGTCACATAATCGTGATCAAGGCCTTAACTAAAATAGGCAATCTTATATATATCTACTGGAAAAATCAATATTTATATAGCGCAATGCAAGAGCAATGACAGTCCAGTTTTCTGTCTACAGCAGAGGCAATACTGAAATTGTCCATCGCTGAAGTACAATGCAAGGCAATACAAATATTAATACTATGCAATACACATATGAATGCACAATATACGATGTAAAAAATTCAGTTATTTACACAATAACACACACATGTAAAGCCTTCCACATGTAAAGTAAACGTATTCATCACAATCAAAATAAAACATGGTTACAGATGCTTCTGCATTCATAATGGCCGCCATTAAGCGGTCATTCAGCTAAGTTACCCAACCGACGTCAAGTTTTCAGGCGGACGAAGTCCGGTCGGTTCTCCCAGCATCCTCCAGATCCGGTCCTCAGGGGGTCCATTGCGAAGCGGACAGCTCCTCAAAAGGTGCGAACTGTCGTCACAATAGAAACAGCGTCGCTCCTCCCTTGGTGAGTTCCGACCACTGTCTCGCCTCCTCGACGATGATGGCGACCTCCGCGACCGACGCTCCTGGTTCTGCCCGTTCCGCTGGTCCCTGCTCGGCGCTGGAGCGGACCGAACAGCGAACACACGACCAACGCTGGGGTTGTCGTGGTTATCGCCCACAGGTTGTCCAAGGTTGTCGCTAGGTGGAGCCTGCTGCTGTTGTCGAAGAGGACAGAAGCGTGCTATGTGGTCCGTTGCTGAACATTCGAAGCATCTCCGCGCCGATGGTCCATCTTCCTGTTCCGCCGCCTGTCGGTATCTGCAAACGGAACTCCAGTGACCTGTTCTATTACAGATCGAACAGCGCTGATTGTTCCGCCAGTTGTTTCCGTTTGCGTTGGACCAACCATTTCCATTTGACCCGGACTGACCTCTCCACGACCCGCGATTATTGTAACTGGATTGTGGCGCCGACACTGGTTGTCGCTCCAGCTGTCGCATTATTTGCTCCACCTGCCGTTTCAAGACCCTCATTTCCGAATCTTCTTCTTCCTCTTTAATCGCGTTGATTCGTCCATAACGTCGTTCGTTCTGTTCATGGCCGCCGGCTTCTGCTTTCTGATAACCGTCCAACCGCATCGCCACCTTGTAAGCTTCATCCAATGATTTTGGCTCCCGCTCTCGAATTTTCAGAGCAAGAGTTCTATCTCTCAGGGCATCCAGGAATGCACGAACAGCAATTGCCTCGCTGTGGACCGTTGAAGAGCCGGGATACGCCCGCGTGGTCAGACGGCGCACATCATCGACCAGCACTCCCATGTCCTCATCGGCTTTCTGCTTTCGAGTGCTCAGTTGTGTTTGGTACAGGGCTTGTTGCTCAGCATTTCCATAACGTTCTCGCAGTCGCTGAACCAAAGCTGTCCAAGTGTCCAAGTTATCCACGTTCGACTCACTCAGCAAATGAGTCGCCGGTTCAACCAATGAGACTACTAATTGGTTCAATCTTTCTTCGTCCGTCCAATCGTTATTCCTTGCGCAAACGGAGAACCGGCGTAAAAATGTATCAACGTCCGTCTTTCCGCTGAACGACCCGAGTTTCAGGAATTGTTTTGGCTTAGGAGGAGAAGTCGATGTCTGTTTAACCTCGCCCTCTTTAGCTGTTGCAGACGCGGTCGGTTCAGTTTCTTTGACTCTTCCCTTTGAACTGATCGACGGTAGCTCCCAGTCGCTGGTCGTTTGCGTTGCGACGGTGGTCGTCGGGACTATTTTGATAGGACCGACCGAAACGTTGGTAGGCGCCAGTGCTTTCGTTTCACCAACCGCAGACGTCGCTTTATCATCACCCGTCGTTTCATTTCTCTCCAGAGGTGTCGACTTCATTACCACTTGACATCGCGGTAGTTCGGCATCACGGCTGAATCCAAAGTTTTGCGCGCCGAGGCATGAACTCATCCTCGCCGATTCCACGACCGTTGGCCACCGAGGAAAGACGGCGTCGATTGGTCGAAGCGGGTCGAGACAGCGAAGCGGGTCAACCCAAACCCGGTTGTCGCTGCTACCGTAGAAAGCGCTCGGAGTGTAGGTCGGAGCATACCTCCACGGCATGTTTGAATGGTCGGGACGAGCGTATGGTTGCATCCAGTCGACCGTTGCCATCGCCGCTGGTCCGGGAGGAAGGTCGGGTCGAGCGTAGTCTCGACCAACCATGGTCGACGTTGCACGACCGTCGAGGACGCAGTCAGGCATTGACTGATAGGTCGGCATTACCGACGCTGGTTGTGTAAAGTCGACCCGACTCGGTGCCATTTCCACTCTTTGTTGATCGACGTGTGCGAGCGGCGCTTGCAGCCTCCATTGCGGATCAGGTCGAGGATACTCGACGTGAGGGAGCGACGAAGAGGCCAAAGGAACTGGGTTGACCTTATCACCCCCCTCCCGTGACAATTTATTAGCGATCGGTTTATTCATTTCAAAATTTCTAAACTCCGGTTGCTGTGCTGCATGCATTCTGTTATCACTTATTTTAACAGTTTTAGGTCTAGATTCCATTATTTTGCTGATTTCAATGTCTACACTACCATTATCAGACATTAATTCCACATTATCAGCAAATTCCCTTTCCTTCCTTCTTTCAAAAGAAATTGCCATTTCGCCTGTTCTAGCATAGTCAGTTTCCTCTTCTAACCTATCATCACCAAAATCTCTAGAACTAATTTGACCCCACTGACTGGGACCAATTGTAACGCCCACCCCTATCGGCCTCCCCGGAGTCGCCACTTCCGGATCCTCGCTCGATATGGCCGCGTGCTGCTGTAGACGAGCTCTAGAGATAGAGGGAGGACAGGAGGAGGTGACCTCAGGGTTCGAATCCCAACGATGGAAAGGCGGCCAGTTATTTCGACTGCCGAAATCCCTATATGAAATTGGCGGCCTACTAGCCAATCTGTCACTTCTTCGCAATATACCAGGGTGTGCGAAATCTTTAGGCCTAGCACCCAAAGTTTCTTCCAGGCCGATGGTCGAGTGGTATGACGCGTCCGCAGTGGTAGTAGCGGTGGACTTCAGTCCAGGGTTCACATCTACAGCAGGCTTAGGCAACGGCGATGTCTCCAATCTTTCCAAGCGTGATACAACTTCCGTCAGCGCTTCCCTGACATTATCTCTTACCGCCGAGATCTCTTCTCTGATCTCCTCTCTTACATTTGATTGCACCGCCAAGACATTGAATTCTACCGTGGAAATCGCCTCCTGTGTGTCCCTGGCATGCATCTGCATAGCTTCTTGTGAAGACCTAGCGTTGGTCTGCATCGACGAGTGCATAGAGGTTATCGCCTCCATGACTCCCTCCAATGATGAGGAAGGCCTAGACGGCTGGGCCGGGGTGCTAGCCCTTGAATTATCCATAGCGCTAAATAAATTACTCCTATCTTTATAGCTCACAGTCAATATCGCTAGCAATGAACGAAGTAGTTATTCTTATTAACAAATCAAGCATTCAATCCACATCCGTCACATTCAAAGCCATCAATGATCAAAGTCAGTTGTCCAATTAATATTTCTTATTATTCACAATCAATTGAATCTTCAATTGACATCAATTATGTTCAAAGCGATCAAACATAAAAGTCAGTAAGTTTAATTATCAGTTCCTATCCTTTGTAAAGACATTCAATGAAAATCAAATGCAACAATTCAATGCAAACACCTATCAACCGGAGTATGCCTAAATTAAATCCCGATTGACTCTCAAGTCCCACAGCCAATTTCAGTTCAGCCCAAAATATCTTAATAACCGATCGTATTAATTCCCCAATAAAGCGTACCTTATGTCCATAGTAAGGGACAAAGCCGATCGTGTGCGAAGAACAGCGACGAAGACGATATCCAAGAGATGCGACGAAACACGCAGAAAGGCGTCGAGTTTGAAACGCCCGAAAAGATCAGCTAAATCCGTCGCTGATTTCACGCAATGAACAACGATTTCGGCTATGTATCCAAGCCGTTTGAGAAAGACGCCCTTAGGCAAATAATACGAACAAACGCTTCGCAACACAATTCCGAAGAACGAGAACAGAGCGCTGACGATTCGAAGCCCACGATAAATCACTCCGTGTGACAGGGCGAAGAGAGGCCTTGACTGATTAATCCAGGAGTAGATCCAATGCGAAAGCGAAGGCAAAACTCGCAACAACGCTGATATATTTCTCGCAACAAACTAACTCTTTTATTAAATCGACTCCATGTCGAGAGAGAATGAATCGACAACAACGACGCAGAAGACTAGTGTAAGCGGCGCTTTATCCTGGCCAAACTTCACTAACTCGATCGAGCCTAAGACTACCAAAAGCCGCAATACATCCAATTGCCTTGAAATCCTGTGCGCAACTCTCGATACATCCGCTGTCCTTGAAATCCTGTGCGCAACTGCGCTTTTGCGGCCTGCTCTCGCTTTTATAGCTGCCTGACTTCCAGCGCGTCCCCCTTTCTGCGCATGACCAGCAAGCGAGCCGCGCGCGCAAACCCAGCAGCAACGCAGCTGTTTCAAGGCGGCAAGAATTAGCTGCCAGCTGCGGCCTTCTGTGTATGTCTGTCGTCGGTCTGTAGCTCACTGTCTTTTTCCTTCTATCTCTCTTTCTGAAAAGCGCCATCTGCCGTTGATCACGTAGACCACAGATGCACCAGTTTAACCTTGCGAAAACACACATACACAGGCACACACGCCTACAGTGTTTCCTTCTCTCTGTCTGTGCTTGTCTGTCTGGCTGTATTGCTCCCTCACTCTGCCCGTCGGACCACCGCAGGGAAGCGTGCGAAAGATAGCTTATTCTCACCGACAGCGAGCGGCACGCTCTTTGAAGACGGCCGAGGCGTCAATTACCTTATCGTGGGAAAAATATTAATTCAATGAAACAGCAGCGACTGCAGCCTACACCGGCGGTCGCGGTGACCCGTGTCAAACACGCATCAACATTAAAATCTAGGTCACACGAAGCACCGAAAGAAAACCATATATATATATATCAGATCTCTGAAACCGATCAAAAATTAAATAAAATAATAATATAATAATATTATCGACCAGAAACCTGTAGCGTAGTCATACGTCGCTACAGTGATAGCGATACATAAAGAGGCAAATCTGAAATTTGTTAATGTTCAGTAGAGAGAGCAACATATGATTTAAGTAAAGAGGAGCAGTGCTGGACCCCCAATGGGCAGCACAAATAATTCTTATGGCTCGTTTATGTAGTGTGATCAAAGGTTTAAGGCGGGAGGGATAGTTGGAACCCCAGGATATATTACAATAAGACAAGTAAGGGTAGATAAGTGTATAGTAGAGATCAATGAGAACTTTATTAGGGAGGCATTGTTTAATCCTGAGTAAGACCCAAATATTTTTGGCAATTTTTTTTAAAATCTATAGTTGAAATATGATCCTGCCATGTTAAATGACTATCTGGGTGGGTGGGTAGGGTCTAGTTGCTCCACCGTTAGGCCTTGAATTACACCACCTTACAATTAGTGGTAGAGAGAACACCCCCAACGGATCTATGTCATCTATCCATTGGAAAATGAACTGGTCGAGCTCAATACGGTTACTATAAAAAATGTATATATTTCCAATTCTACAAGTTTCGAGTCGATTAGATGTATTTTGGCCAAGATGGACCCGCGCGCTATTTTGTAAACAATGCAAACGGTGCAGCAGTAACTTATTAATTTATAATGGTAACGGGAAACGCATTTTAAAGCACATTTGCTTTACATTAAAACAAACTATAGGTCTAGGCTAATCGTGTCGTCAACGTCACGACTATGTAGAAGTCAGTACAGTGTTCTATCGTCAACCTGCAAAATCTTTAGCTCACGCATGTTTCAGTGACACGGGTATTTCCGTATGAGTTTTTGAATTTCTTTCGTTAATTCACCAATTTTGAAGTCAAACTCCATCAGCAAGGAGCTGAACGTTCAAGTTAATAATACCAGCATAGGCCAATAGCAACTAATAAATATCCAGCTACATTATAAAAGAACCGTAGCTTTAAAAAGTAAGTATTGGCCTAGCTACTTTTCTAAAGCAACAGTATTTAAAGACAATGGTTACTACATGTAAGTTGCATTCGCAAGTAACTTAACAATAGCTACTTTTAGGAATTACCCATCTAACGCTGTAGATGACAAGGCATATAACCTACCGATGGCGCTCCAAAAACATATGGCTGTAATCAGGTTATTATTATTTTTTTCGCTCTGGAACGGCAACTCACTCGGTAGTGTCTGGTTGGGCAAAAGTGCCTCGGAAAGAAATAGCATTAAAGCGTTGGATGGTGGTAGAAAGTCGTTGAAAAAGATAAGATGTCTCTTTAATATCTCACAAAATTATCACTCCAGTATAAACATGCCGCATTGCCGCCATCTTACTCGAGCGGGGTTATTATTATTATCATTGTTGTTGTTGTTGCTGTGTGTTTACAAATCTAGTTGACTCGGTAAATGTAAGATGTCTATAGGAGAACTCGACCCGACCCACTGCGCTTGCGCACAAGACATACTGATTCCGTTTATTATACAACATTCTAACTATTATAGATTAAGCATCCTGTCCCTTGGCCGATGTGTAGGCCTAGGCCTGCGGGAAGGACTGAGTTAGTAATTTGCTTGATGGCGCTGTCATAGGCTACGGTTAGTAAAATTAATTTAAACTGCACACCATTAAAAATCCATATTGAAGACGATGTACACTACAGTCTGCGAGGTGAAGCTTTCGATCGTTTAGTTGATCTCTTCAGAATCTTTCTTCTTCACAATGGTGACGCGTAGGTGACGGTGATTTGTATACGTGCAACGTTTTCATACGTGCATCGGTTTACCTGTGTTCAGATTTTCCATGGCACCTCAGAAGTCAATCCTATACAATGGTTCAGGGCTTTTTTAACGTGCAGTTGTAGCCTACACAAAATGTGCAGTTCTAAATGGATTTGTGCAGTTGTAGAAGCACTTCTGTCACAAGTTCTGTGCAGTTAAAACCTGCAAAAAGTCATTGTTCTCCGATTGGAAGTAATTTACCATGGAGGATGGGAAGGGTGGAAGGGGTTGTGCAGTTCTAAAAATTCCTTAAAAACAGCCCTGCAATGGTTAATGTCCGTGATGTTGAACTGATCAAACACCATAGCACATAGGCTACACGTATCGACATCCGCAAACCAGTCGCAAACTTTTAGCAACTCAAACAGAACTCTCTTTCCTTGCCTGCGAAATATAATCTGATCACTGATTAGGAACTAAAGACATAATTATTCAACTTACTTGCACGCCTACTAATGCGTGTCGGCCTACTTCAAATGGTTCCAATATCATTGCGTGTGGAGAGACTGCGGCAGTTAAACTAGAACTGTAATTAATTTTATCCGATCAGTTCTATTATTTCTATAGCACCTTTTAAACATCACAAAGGCTTTGCTAAATAATAAGAAAAACCTATTCGAGTCAGTGGAAAACACTGGATCCGTCTTGATGAAATTAACAGTCAAAGTGCCGAACATTAGGATAATTAATCGAACAAATTCTATAGACTACACGACGCATTAATCTGGGGAAATGAGTCAAAAATATAGCTTAAACAGCATTGTTCTCGCCGCCGATGCGTTTCGCCAGTAGGCCTACAATGGTACAGCGTATACCATGGGCGAAGTTTAGCACGGGCTAGGGGGCTAAGCCCCCTCAAGAAGATCCAGATTCATTTTTTTACCGTGTAAACGGTATCTTTTCCCGTGCTTAGCCCCCCGCCCCCCAAGAAGGCGCAGACTCATAAGTCAGCCCCTCCAAGAACGGAAACCAAACTCCGCCCATGGCATATACGAGGATTGGAAACTTCTCCTCTTCCTTCTGGTCAGACCATCGCCCGTTGATTGAATGTCTGTTCCTTGACCGTCAGCACATTCGGGTCTGCTGCGGATGATTATGTCACATCCAGTTTGTGACGACTGTCTGTTTAGCATGACGATTCACAAAGTGGATCCGATGGGGGATCCAGTACCCTGAAGTTCACAGCTGGAAAAATCATGGAGCTGCTGTGGGAAAACAGAACGCGGCCGAGTACACCGTAGACGCTGGATTACTGGAAGTTTTTGTGGATGTCGCGGATCGACCGGTCTGAGCGTTGATCCAGAGCCAGTCGAAGGACCACTCTGCTGGCGACCAAGTGTGTCCTTCCCGAGAGACTTCCGGTTTGGGTTTCTCACCGAACTGGGTTCCTTCTGGCGGCGATTGGGATCGTTGGACAAGGTGGAAACTGCGACTACCTGGTTGCTCTTCGGCAACACAGCTTCGCGGTCACCGCAAAGGAATCGACAGGTGATTATGGCAAACATCGTGGATCGAACCCGCACGTTGAACATTGCGTAGATGATAGGCATCGTCCAGCTGTTCGAGAAGGCCATGATGGTGACCACTTGTCGAAATACGTCCAGTTCGTAAACGGGTGCTTCTGAAGAACTAACAGCGTCGGCAATCAGATCGGTGAAGTGCCACGGACCCCAGCAGAGACAGAACGACGATAGGACGGTGACACACATTCGGACCACAGAGCGCGTGTGGTGGGTCTGCGCGGCATTGCCCAGGGCAATGTTGCTACTCCACAGCTTCCTGCCGACCAGGGCGTAGAGAACGATCTGGACGATGACGGGGGCGATGAAGAGAAACGTGGCGTCTATGAGGCGGGAGTTGCCGTCATCCCGATCACTTTCAATCCAGATGCTGCAAGATCTTTCATCGTCCTCGTCGTTGTCACTGTCCTCTCCATCCTCATTCGTCGCATTGAAATAACTGCCAGTGGTGTAGTTCAGCGAGGACCGTGAAAAGAGATCCGACGTCCAGACCAATCCACCGATCGTCGAATCATCGTCGTCGAATACATGAGTGACACCTGACTGAAATTTTGTCGAATTATCCGGGAAGTAGTATTCGTAGCCAGCAACCGTTGTGTCCGGATTTTCTGGCAACTCAGTCGTCGATTCTTTGTCGAGCTCTAAGAAGATGCGACATGAGTAGAGAGCGGAGATAAGACCGACAATTGAGAGACCTTTAATCGCAGACTTTTTCCTGCTTCCGTGATTTCTGGTGCCACGACAAACGGATCGATAGAGGTCGGTAACGATGGCGACCATGCAGAAGGCATTGCTGCAGATGGAGAATAGCTGGATGTAGGGAACGACGAGGCAGTGGAAGGTGTCGAGACCGGTCCTATCGGTGACGATGTCGATGATGCAGGTCGGCAGCATGAATGCGAGGATGATGATGTTGCAGCAGCCGAGGAATGCGACGTAGATGTTGGTCGATGAGTTGTAGTTGCGCAGCATAAACTGACTGATGAGCATGAGTGAGTTGAGAAGGACGACGATGACGAGCACGCAGGTGTAGGTGATGATAAACGGAGCGGAGACAGGGTCCATCATCTGCGTCTGCAGGACAAGACAAGACAGAGGAAGTTATGATGAAGAGATTACGTTGCAATGAGATGACTCAAAAAAATGCTTTGACTGCTTAAATCTTAATACTAGACTCTATCTCTCGGTCTATCTATCTACCTGTCTGTCTGTCTGTCTGTCTACTACTGCTGCTGCTGCTGCTACTGCTACCGCAACCGCTACCGCTACCGCTACCGCTGCCGCTGCTGCTGCTGCTACTGCTACTACTACTACTACTACTACTACTACTACTACTACTACTACTACTACTACTACTACTACTACTACTACTACTACTTCTTCTTCTTCTTCTTCTCCTCCTTCTTTTTCTTGTTCCTCTTCCTGTTTTCTTTGTTTCTCCTCTTCCTCTTTTCCTTCAGCTTATGGCGGCAACGATAACATCGACATAAGACCGAATAGAACGCCTGTTTCCGATCCTGACATTCTATGCATGAAAGCCCTTCGAGGTGAACCGCTGGGGTCTTAAATGACAGTCGCAGTAATTCACCATCTTGAAGTAATAATTGGCGTCAAATGACGGTCTAAAGGCAACAGCTTCTATAGGTAATTCTGAGACACATAGGAGCATAGATGCCCGAGAGGTATAACACACAAACAGAAACCTTCAACGAAATTACAAGCACACTTGACTGGCTTCGTCAACACTTTGCTTTACGATTGAATTATTAGGTATAATTAATCAAGTGGTCAAATTAACAGAACCATGCTGTAGGGCACAGTATATGCTGTCATCCCAATAAAAATTCTGCTACTTTGACTTGGCAAAGAAATATAAAGAAATCGACAGCACTCTTCTTGACCTGACGATGCTAATTTACAGAGTAGCATATAGTTATTTGGAACTGCACAACACTTATTGACATTTACATAGCGCTACTCAATGGTTCAAAGCTGCTCCCACCCAAAGTCACTGCTGTCACTAGCAAATCAAGTGGACTTCAGATGCTTCTGAAACAGATAAAGGGAAAGGTTGAGGAGGGGAAGAAAACCTTTAGGCTACTCTGAAAGCTCTACTTCGATGGAATTCCCTATAGGTTACTCAGGCGGGTCTGATTCGTAAAAGATTTCCCGATAAATCTGTTTTTACAATATTATCGCCAGCCACAGACAAAATTCTTAAACAAACTCGTTATTTAATAATATTCTCTTTATTCAACAATCCGGTTGACACACCGCAGCCGGTTACAGTGTACAATAATTATGCAGTTTAAACAATTCACAAGAACAACAGGCATGGGGCGCGGTGGTGTAGTGGTGGCGTCGTTGCCTTGAAGCCGGAAGGTTGGAGGTTCGAATCCACCTCTCCGCGTAGGGACCTTGGGCAAGTCCTTCACTCGCAATTGCTCAGCGCTTCGGCGTGAAACTCCGATGCAGTGTCCGCTCTGCATTCGGGAGCGCCTCTGAGTAGTGAGAGAGAGCTTGAAGTGGCGCTATAACAAGTGCACGTACAAACAAACAAACAAAGAACGGAGATCACAGAATACACAAATCTTAACAATATACTAACTGAGCATAAAAAAGGTAAAGGTTTTGCCCATACTCGCTTGCGAGCGTTGGGCCCGGTGCTGATCCCCGGTGTTAAGCCATCAGCCCTTAGGTGGCAATTGCCATACATCGGCGGTAGGTGGCCAGGTCTTTCCGCCGAACCCAAGGTTACCTGCGCAGTGACACTGCTACTCATTTTCACACTCCCATCTGGCGAGTGGCGGCTGAGTCAACCTTAAGGGGCCACCGGGATTAGATCCCGGTTCCTTCTGTTCTTCGTGCCAGCGTGTTACCAATCAGCCACCGCCCCGCCCCTGAGCATACAGCCTGCAATACATGGCGCTAATAGCAGCCTACAAAGCAAATCCGCCCAACGGGGGCTCGAACTCGCTACCTCTCGCACTCTATGCCGGCGTGTTATCCACTACTCTACCGCTTGATTTCGGTCGGGAGCGCCTCTGGGTAGATACCTTGAAGGGGCGAGATGCCTTTAATGGGCGCCATATAAATTCTGATTGCTTGACTGATTGATTGATGCTCATTTAGCGGTAGTGCCTGTGTGATTAGAAGAACGTTGTGCTGTCTCTATGGCAACTGCCTATTAGGCCTCAGCCGTATATCTACACAAGTCTCGTTCATAGTCAAAGGCCTGTATACGTGCAAGGCAGGTCTAATTGCATATATATATAGACTTCTGCACCGCTGCTTAGGCTCACAATTCTCAACAAGACAATACACGTTCCCATTATCAGTTATTTATAATGGACCATAGCGTGAGGGTATTATCCTCCAGAATGTATACAATACATATATAATTATATTTAATATATTAATTTGAATTTACATGCACTTTGTGTTTTGATATTCATTTATATTCGAATATACACATTCAAAGATAAAGTGTATGTTTTAGCATTTAATAAATGTAATAATTAATATTTATAATTATACGTTGTCACATAAGTGTCACACTTAACACGCAGTCATGGTAGCATAAACACACATGCAATGTGCAAAATAAATACACTCGTATATGCATATAATATGCTTAATGAGCATAAATAAACATATGCATACAATCGTAGAGGTCCATGTATTCATATATATATAATATATATATATATATATATATATATATATATATATATATATAACACACAAATACCACATATTTACAGAACATTATATGGGACATATACGAGCCTTAATACAGTTAATACGATATAATTATAATGTATTCACAGACATGTGCAATATCAATGTATTAATAATCGACCTAGCCTACTTATGGTAATCTTGTTAGCAAAGTGTCAAGTCCTAAAGTACGCTCCTGTGAAATCTTGAGTCCTTGACAACTAGCGTTGCCACGTCTTGGGCTGTGTGTCTCTTCTCGTCTTATGTACATAATTAAACGCATTATTGCCTGTGCATCAGGTCTAGCAGCGTTGTACACATTAATTTTGTACCAAAACCAGCAGGTTGTGCAGTTCCTGCAGAGGTTTCCCTGTTGGGCAGTACATGTATAATATTATGTGAGTGGTTTTGCATGAGACTGTCTGTGCAACGCACAGACCAACTCCATGAAATACAACCTAAGCTTACTATACGGATTAAGGAATCGTTTTTCAGTTCGGAACGCGTGAAACACGCAACAACTACCAACGTTTGGAAAACTTGACTCTTACAAAGTGGCCATGAAAAGGATTGGAGATCGCGCAAAAGATGGTTAGAAATTACTTCAACGGTTATTCTTTTATCCTTGGTGATGTGTTACAGTGTTCAACATAATATTTTGTTATCATTATGCAGCATAATAAGGTTATCTCTCAGTCTGGCGGATTCTCTGCCAACATGTTGGTGGTCTCAGACGCCTATACAGTATAGTAGTGTCTTACATACATGTAGTACGTCACGCAATTTTTGACGTTTGACGTCACGACCTCGTCGCGCGTCAACGCAAAGTCATCTGCTATCTAGTATGGGACATTCACACATCGTCACAAATGTTTGACCCCTCCATAACGCCCCACCCCACTCCACCTTCAGGTGCGTGACGTCATTTAAAGAAAACGTCCCTTTCTGCTTAGGCATTCCACACGGTGACCATAATCCATAGGCGTACGGGACATTTCGGCAGTGGGGGAGCAAAAAAAATTTTTGTCCGAAAAATCTGACAACCTTTTCTTTTTTTGGGTCATTCGCCCAAAATTCTAAAATCTTACGACTTTGTTTTACCCCTGCGTGCCCGAAAAATCCCTCCCGTACCTGTTTTGCCCGAAAAAAAATCCGAATTTTTTTGCCCTTCCAAGCCTCTTTTGCCCGAAAAACACATTTGCCCGAAATTTGGGGGGCATTTGCCCCCCCCGGACCCCCGCCTCGTACGCCTATGCCATAATCATACGAACACCTTTTCATGCAGTCCAACGAAATAACTCGGCAGCATGACTCACAACTCCGTCACTGCCAGTCCCAAGCATGGACAAAGGAAGAGGGCGCCGCTGATCAGCTCTGTTATGACAAAATGTCGTTAAACACTAACTAACCACAACAACTCAGATATAGAGCTTAAGCCGTGATTTACAGCTCGCCGTCTGTTGTAGTTATACGACGAGATGAAATCGTTGCTGGTGGCGATGTCACCGTAGATTCTTTGGTGAGAGGAAGTGGACTCACTGGACTGAGACTGAACGATTTGCCTCAAACGTCAACGAAGTCCGTTCGTCTCCACATGACCTTCACCAGAGGTCATTCTTCATTCATCTGTTCAATCTAATCGTATTTTATAACCGGTAATTGTGTCTGATGCGGTATTGTATGATTATGGTCTATAATCAAATTTCTCCGAGTCTCCGTCATTCTACTGTATCGACTGTGTGCCGTATGTAATAGGCTACATACAAAGAAGCATATAATTATTATATTATATCCATACATGAACACAATGTCATGATAGATATATGCCTGTATACAATACACGCGAGCACTCATGCTTTGAGTTGTTGTTGTCGTCGTCGTTGTTGTTGTTGTTGTTATTGTCGTCGTCGTAATAACCAAGAAGCCTTTGCTCCTCCGATTCGCATTTCTACTGACTTCGCACGCGTTGAAATGCCTTGTAGTAGGCTATGTATGCTATAGCCTACAGGCGTGCTATGATTCAAGCAGCAGCATTTAAGACTGACTGGAGGGGAGGGGAGATAGTCGCATCTTGGGGATACCAACGAGGAGCCGAGTTACAGTAATCTGTACGAGAACAGATAAATGCATGCACAACTTTGGTAAAGACGGCGGGTGGCATTTAGCGCCATCGTTCGTGGATGCCTCGTTTAACAATAAAATCTGTAAAGTTTGAAGTCTCGTCCTATTCAGCTTCAGTTCCTAATGTCTGTCATTTGGTGACTATGGGTACGAATAAATGACCAAGCCTGCAGTTGATCAATTAATGAAACATCATTAGAAGGAGTGATTATAATGACGAGCAATCCTTGCGGATGTCATGGCATCCATGATCCAGAATAAAGACTCAATCTAAATAAATGAATAAGGTATAATCATTATTGACGGAGGAAAATCCAAGCCGCATCGTTTTAAAGTTGTTCTTTATAATTATGAACAACAAGAATGATTCTGCTTCTCAATCAGTAGGCAAATCATAATCTTGTGCCGCGCAAATCATCGAACTATTAAGGGCGGGACCTTCAGAAAGATTTCTTTTAAATTCTGGTACCTAGTCCTATACTGTAGGCTACATAAGATATTATATAAACTGATCGGTTCTGTTGAATAATCCCTTGTTTTACTTGTAACACTGTAACCTTTCAATATGAGCGAGATGTAGGCTACATGTACCGGTATATCCAGCTAATGTTTTCATCGTAGAAGTCGTCGATTTGAAAAGAATATTGGAGGAAGAAGAGTTTCCAAGACTACGTGACTACTACTCGCAAGAACACGGCGTCGAATTGCAGGTAGACACTTAACAAGTTATTGGTAACTGTAATTATGAGATGTGAAGAACAATAGGTGCAAATGTCACAGTTGAACTCTGATATCTGTAAGTGATATTCTGCCATTTAATTTTATTCTTACCCTGATCCACTCTAAACCGCCGTAATATCCCATTTCTCACAAACAAAAGACACGATTCCCAAAACAGCTACTCCATCTTCCTCCTTTTCTGTCAGTCCGTCACTGCGTTCTTCTATCTGCGTTCTCTCTCTCTCTCTCTCTCTCTCTCTCTCTCTCTCTCTCTCTCTCTCTCTCTCTCCTCTCTCTCTCTCTCTCTCTCCTCTCTCTCTCTCTCTCTCTCTCTCTCTCTCTCTCTCTCTCTCTCTCTCTCTCTCCTCTCTCTCTCTGTCTCTCTGTCTCTCTGTCTCTCTGTCTCTTTGTCTATTTGTGTCTCTCTGTATCTCTGTCTGTCTCTCTGTTTCTCTGTCTGTCTCCGTCTCTCTCTTACTCACTTTCTCTGTCTGTCTCTCTCTGCGTTCCTGTCTCTATTGGTTTCTTTCTCTATGCGTTGCTCTCTATGCGTTCCCCTGTCTGTTATTCTCTTTATTCGTTCCTCCCTCTGCGCTCTTCTCTCTCTCTGCGCTCTTCTCTCCCACTTGTGTATCTCATTCACGGTGGCTTTCAAAAAGACAGCCACTCTGACTTGACGATGAGTTCGTGTATAATTAGTATAATTATGATTGTTATCTGCGTTAATAAGGACTGAAAAACTATAATATAATGAGAATTTTGTGATGACGAATGGTTTCCACACGATATAACTCTGGACACACCTTCTCGTCGACACACCTTCTCGTCGACACACCTTCTCGTCGACACACCTTCTCGTCGACGCACCTTCTCTTCGACGCACCTTCTCGTCGACACACCTTCTCGTCGACACACCTTCTCGTTGACACACCTTCTCGTCGACACACTTTCTCGTCGACAGACCTTCTCGTCGACACACCTTCTCGTCGACACACCTTCTCGTCGACACACCTTCTCGTCGACACACCTTCTCGTCGACACACCTTCTCGTCGACACACCTTCTCTTCGACGCACCTTCTCGTCGACACACCTTCTCGTCGACACACCTTCTCGTTGACACACCTTCTCGTCGACACACCTTCTCGTCGACGCACCTTCTCTTCGACGCACCTTCTCGTCGACACACCTTCTCGTCGACACACCTTCTCGTCGACACACCTTCTCGTCGACACCAGGGTGAGAATTGCCGGGGGGGTTGGGGGGTTTCGACCCCCCCCAGTCTTTCTTAGAGCCCCATGTTAAAGTATGTTTTTACACCCGAATTCCAAGTGGATAATGGTCCAACCCCCCAGTTATTTTTCCACAATTCTCATACTGGTCGACACACCTTCTCGTCGACACACCTTCTCGTCGACACACCTTCTCGTCGACACACCTTCTCGTCGACACACCTTCTCGTCGACACACCTTCTCGTCGACACACCTTCTCGTTGACACACCTTCTCGTGTAAAATGCTGACGTCATGCGCTTACCTTTTACACAGCACCTTAAAAAAAATTCGATTGTGATGTAAAAATTTGCTGAACGCGTACATTTCTATTTCTGAAGTTTGTGAAGGAACAAGACTCGTGGAAAATGGAGAAGTCTTCTTTCGAGAACCTTCTGAAGGTCGTTGAAGGGAACCAGAGGGATGCTTCAGTGTTGAGGAAATGGTTCAGGTTGGATGAACACTCGAGCAGCGGTCAGTACGTTTGCGTGCATCAGAGAAACAGGCCACAAAATGGCGGAGATGGACTTGACTGTTGGAAAGATGCCAAACTTCAGATCGAGGCTCTAATTCAATATGGCGCCGAAAACGTTAAGAGCGACGCTGTGAAAAAGGATCTACACAGGATTCTTGCATCTGGTTAGACAAAATTTAATATATGTTATTATATAGTAGGCCTACATGTATCTAAATACATCCTAATCATACATATAGTCATATTGTATATATAGATATTATACTAGCTGGGGTACCCGGAGTTGCCAGGAAATGTAGGATTCATCCGCTCTCGACCAATCCCCTACTTCCCCACCCTCACTTCGCCCCATCCCACCACTCCTATTCCCCACCCCACTTATTTCCCCATCCCACTCATCCACCGAAGCTCTAACCCACAGGTCCACCTCTCTGTGGTACTCGGCAATGCTCGGTAAATTTCGGTTTTGGCCCACCCGAACCCGTCCCATCCGCCCGCTCCTCAACCCACCCCACCCAACCTCGCTCCACAACCCCACCTCACCCAACCCCCGCTCCATAACCCCGCCCAACCCACCACACTTCGACCTCCACTAGGTGCCAATTCCTCTGCGGTTTGTAACCGGTACGCCACCCGTGAAATTTCGTTTTTTCCCGACATTTTTTCCTCCCCCACAATAAAACCCTGCACTCACCCGGCCCCTACGGGGCGAAGTGTGGGTTGAGTGAGGGCGCGGTAACCCCGGTAGCACTCCGTCTAGCTGCAACGTTTCAGCTGTGAAACTATGGCGACGAAATGGAAATAGCGAAAGTTTGGGTTTTCGCCCCCACATGGTGGGAGAGATTCGCTCACCCTTCCACTGGGTGGTTCTGATGGCCCTCTGTCTAGGTAGAAAGTTTAAGATCAATAGCTGCGTTTTATCAAAAAAATTGAGGCTTTGGCCCCACCCTAGCCTCCATGGTGGTAGATTCGTCAACCCCTCCACCGGTTGTCACATGCCAGACCGAAACAGTAGTGAAGGTATGGAGTGAAAAGCTCAAAAACTGTGGAACTGCATCCCGGTCAGACAGACAGACAGACAGACAGACGGACGGACGGACGGACGGACAGAATCTTCTCTTTATTTATAATAGATATGCCACCATGACTATGGAATGCATTGCGCCGGTAAAAATCAATCAATCGATCAATCAATCCTGTCAATTCAAAAATCAATTAAATCAGTCAGTCAGCCAACCATCCAGCTATCCGTTTATTCATAGAGATCAATGCATGAGAAAAAAACAATTGACAATAAAACGCACTGACGAGAGAAAAGAGTAAACACAAAGTAAGTTATAAACAAAGTATCAGCAGTTATAGAATTAAATGATCCCTGTGAAAGGGAGACCTAGAAAGGGAATGACCCCGCTAGCCTAGGCACCCACTAACAGGAAAAAAGAAAGAAAATTATCATGACAGCTGAGGATGAAAATTATTATTAAGCAAAATAGAGAAAAGAAAACAGAAAGAGACAGAAGGAGAAGAAGACAAATAGTAATTAATTCAAAGTAGGACTTTCATCAAAGACAGAGATGAGGAAGTGATGCAATAGGGACACAGCATAAAATATAGAGTGGGAGTATAAGTGGTATATAAATTGGAAATGCCAAGCTATGATGATCAGACTAGGAAGATCAAAGTGGTGACATATATAACATGATAAAACAAGAACCATTAATTAACAATAAGATATTTTTAAAAGTTTTTTTAAAAAAGGCCAATGGATTGAGAAGAGATTAAGTAGGCCGGGAGTTCATTCCATAATTTAGGACCCAGATATTTAATAGATAATTGTTTGATTTTTAAGCGCGCATACTCACTACGGTAACATTTAGCATATCTGGTGGCATGGTTATGAATTTTGGAGCCAACAGTGAAGTAGCTTGAGAAAGAATTTGGCAATAAATTATGATGAAAGCGAAACATAAACAGGCCAATTTGGAATTTATTTATGTTCGGGAGAGAAAGTAACATATGGTTTAAATACAGGGGGGCAGTAGAGGTCCTCCAGTGTACACCACAGATAATTCTTACAACCCGTTTGTGTAGAGTGATCAGAGGTTTGAGTCGAGAGGAATAATTGGAACCCCAGGAAATATTACAATAGGACAAATAAGGGTAAATGAGTGAATAGTAGAGATCAATAAGGATTTTATTGGGGATGCAGTGTTTAATTCTAAGTAAGACCCCAATATTTTTGGCAATTTTTTAGAAATGGTTGAAATATGATCACACCAAGTAAGATGCTCATCTATAATAACACCCAGAAATTTAGTAGACTTCGTTTGGGCGATTGGAATATTGTTAATTAAAAGAGATTTATTCATATCTAAGACATATTTATTTTTTATATTAAATAACATAAAATTAGTTTTGTCGAGGTTAAGGGATAATCTATTGGTTTTGAACCATTCACCTATTAAATTGAGTTCATTATTTGCAATATTAAATAGGCAATCAAGAGAGTGGTGTGAAAGGAAAACATTAGTATCATCAGCAAATAAAATAAATTTGAATATAGTAGAGGACATAGATAAATCATTAATATATAATAGAAAAAGAAGCGGTCCCAGAATTGACCCCTGGGGAACACCACATAAAACATTCAATGCCAGTGATTTATGTCCATTAAAGCAAACATGTTGGGTTCTATCACTTAAATAATCCAAAAACCAATCATTACTAATCCCACGAAACCCGTAGTATTCAAGTTTTTTTACCAATATTTTATGATCTACCGTATCGAACGCCTTTGAGAGATCAAAAAAGATTCCCAAAGAGGTTTTTTTTTCATCCATAGAATCAATAATATTACATTGCAGGTCAAGCAAGGCCATATAAGTAGAGAGGTTGCGTTGAAAGCCATACTGGGTAGAAGATAAGAGTTTAAATTTATTAAGGTAATCGATTACCCTGTTAGACATAAGTTTTTCAAATATTTTAGAAAAGAAAGAAAGTACAGAAATTGGACGATAGTTGCTAATCAGCTTCTTATCACCATTTTTAAAGATAGGAGAAATTTTAGCAGATTTAAGTTCAGTTGGAACTAAGCCAGTAGAGAAGGAGGCATTAATTATAGTATTAAGGGGTGTAGCAATAGCATATATCGAGGATTTAGCAACCAAAGGACTGATGTCATCCGGGCTAGATAAAGAAGATCTTAGCAAATTAGAGACTTGGATAATCTCCAGTTCAGAGGCTGGAGCAATGCCAAAGGAACACATGGGAGGAGGGGGCATGAAATGTTCAAAAGGGGTAGAGGCTTTAGGGATATTAGCTGCTAGTGAAGTGCCAATTGTAGTGAAATAACTATTAAAGGTATTTGCAATGAGGGTTGGGTCCTGTTCCAGGCCAGATCCAATTAGAAAAGAGGTGGGAAGACATGATTCTTCATTGGTGTTAAGAATTTGCTTAATTACTTTCCAAGTTAAATTTAAGTTATTGCCACATTGGATAAAGCAATCAGAGTAGTAACGCGCTTCACATTCTTTTCTAACGGACTTAAATTTGTTACGATATTGAGTAAATAATTGTTTGTTCAATATGGTGGGGTTCAGCAAATATTGTTTATGGAGACGCGCCTTTTTCCTGCAAGAATTAAGAAGAGATTTAGTCATCCAAGGTTGCTATAAACTATTTCGACCCTTATTTTTAACAGATATCAACGGAAAAGCTTTATCATATAATATTTTATATTTTTGAAAGAAGGCAGTATAAGCTTGGTTAGGACCATTAGTTGAACAAATATTACCTACAAAGTCCCAATCTGTTAGATTAAGAGAATTAAGAAATAGAGAGCTATCCAACCAATCTGATTGTCAACTAATGACTGATTGATTGACTCAATAAATAAATAAACAAACAAATATATCAATTAATCAATATTTTATTTACCATGACGATAATATAGTAATACATGCAGGTAGTTCAAAGAATCTTATGCACCATGCATGGCGTCTATATGTGACCTCAACGGAACATTTTATTATGGCTAGTTAATGCAATATGGTAATATATATATGTATATATATAATTATGTATGTATATATTATATATAATAATGTGCCTTCCCTGTATGTCACTGTGCTCCATTGCCCGATAATTAGAATTGCATCAAAAATCTCTCTCTACTTAATCTACTATAGATGTGCATGTACGCGAGTCTTCAAGCTGAATGTTTATTGCGTAATAATGATAACCTACGCAGAGTGTTGGGTGTTAATTTAAAAAATGGAAGACACTCAGAGAATTGCGATCAAGCTGGAGGCTGTGGAAGTGACACATGGATTAGTTGGAAAAGTAGCAGGGCTGTTTTTAAGGAATTTTTAGAACTGCACATCCTCTTCTCTCTTTTCTCATCCTCCATGGTAAATTACTCCCAATCTGAGAAAATGGCCTATTTTTAGTAGTTTTAACTGCACGGAACGTGACGGAAGTGCTTCTACAACTGCACGAATCCATTTAGAACTGCACATTTTGTGTAGAACTGCACGTTAAAAAGCCCTGAAAAGTAGTCCGATAAGAAAGAGAGAGAGAGACAGACAGACAGGTATACAGACAGACAAGCAAATAGACAGAAGCATATAGAAACAAACAAACACTGTCCAGGTGTGCAGTGCTGTATATGTACATGCACGATCGAGAGAGACAGGCAGTCGAACTTTCAGACCATTGCCGTTGACCTGAAAAGTCGAACAAGGGGGCCGGAGTGCGCGCAACGGAAGAAGTGGAACATCTCCATCGATGAAGCCATATAAGCCTAGACAACCTGCAGGTATTTTTTATTGCTTCCAAACAATCGTAGACAAGACCAGGGGCGGATCCAGGGGGGGGCCAATCCGGCCATGGCCCCCCATTTCAAAAATTTCTTTCTTTTTACCAGCTATTTTGCTCGGAAAGTAGACGTGGCCCCCCCCCAAGAGTGGTCTTATAGGACTTTGGCCCCCCCTTCGAAAATTTCTGTATCCGCCCTTGGACAAGACACTTTTAGACAGTTGCAACCAACAAAATATTAATGTGACAAGAGAGACTGATCGGCGATTAAGACAGTGCATGGAAAAATGGGTCACCACAAAGGGAAAAATCTCAGTAGGCCTATAGGTAGTGGCCCTAGGTACAAGACGATCCCTGCAAGATGTTACAAGATCAACGATTGGTTGTCCCGCCTTAGTAGCTGTTCCGCCCCCTGATCCTATATATGGTAATTCGACCCGGACCACCATGGACTACTCTGACGGACAACCCTTTTGACTCAACGCAGCGCTCGTGAATAAGCTTGTGCCCCGCGCTTGGTTTTCGAGTAGCGCTTTAGAAAATTGGAGTTTATGATTACGACTACGATGATTGTTGGAAGAAAAGTGACAAACGTAATAAGAAAAACAGGACTAAACAACGATTAGGTTCTGTAATATACCGTACTAGATATTATTTTTGGCTAGGCTTACGTGTGCTCGAATTAATTAATTGCCTAAGGTGGTAGAAGAGCTTTAAGGGTTCCAGAAGAGTTTTTCCATGGAAACCAGATTAGCAGACCATGACATTTAATGAAGAATTTTCGCATATTATTTCTCGAATAGGTAGGCTACTGGTACCGTACTTATATATTCCCGATAATTACATCTAGTAAGATGGGTGTGCTCGAGTGTAGGCAAGTGTGCTGTAAAGGCAGGACTGGTGGCGCCAAGTTATTATTAAATTTGTAGGCCTACATAAATTCCAAGGTTTGAGCTGTCCTGATTTGGCTATATTTGAGAGATAGATCTAAAGTTCCAAGAATAGACGCTCTGTATGAGCGCTGTACGGCAATGCTTGTAATAATTCATATAATTATTTCTTCTGAATGAAGTGAACTATCAAGACACACAGTCAAGGATAATTATGTCTGTTGAAGTTCATGGTTGAGCTCTTGTTGACCTGCTCAAATATCTGTGGTTCATTATTCCCAAATTCGCACAATTACTTTCCTTCATAATGCAAAATAACTGATGGAAGATGTCTAAAATGTCTAAAACAATGCACATTTGCTCAAGAATGTCCAGTCTCACTAATTTTATAATGGCAGACAGCGTACAGCACTAAATAGGGAACCACTAAATAAATAAATAAAAAAAATGCCTTGAACCCCCGTAGCAAGCGAATAACTTTCAAGACGGGGTTAACTAACACAAAACAGCACCGTTCAGTCATCCGTATTTGCCTCCTCGTACTCGTCCAGACCTTCTGGCTTTCATTATCTGTCTAGTTCTGGGGCATGGTCAGTGGGTCGCTCACTGGTTCGCAGATCCCGACTTCAGATCTCTACTAAGGCTCGTCATGTCCCGGAGTCTTTTCCTTCCTCGACTGTTTCCGTGGCTTCCCGAAAACACCTCTTGGTTGCTGACTGAACTTATCCTGCGACTGAACTTTAACAGAGCTTTGCTTGAAAGACACCATTGACTTAATCCTCTAGCATTAATTAAACAGAGTCGTAGGAGAACCAATAATTGAAAATGGGGTTTTCAATAATTACACGCAGTATCAACCGGCATTTCAGTTATCTCTAATTTAGCTGTGTGCGTATTTTTTTGACAGACTGTGGGATTCGGCTGACAGTTGGACTCGAACAGGATCCTGATCAACCGGGAAAAACAGCAGACCTGTGCAAAAACAATGACCCCTCTGTGACCGAACTGAACGTCTCCGTGACAAGCGATTGTCAGAATGAGCGTCAGGAAGTCTTGCTGGTCGTCGAGCAGGACTCGAGTAGCAGACGATTCGAGACACAAAATATGCAGCAGCTTGCGCTTTCAGTTCACGACTACTTGCGACAGTTGATCGACGACGCCATTGGAGATCGCGAATCCAGTTCCTTGGTGCGTGAGATTCTGCATCACTGGACCGTGGCCAAGAGTCTGTGCCAAAACTACGTCGGTCACTTAGACACGCTTCAGTTGATTCGGGAGTACATATTTGGCGAGACCGTCCAGGCCCTTGTCCTGGTAGGCGAAATCGGAATGGGAAAGTCGACCGTGATGGCACAGGCGGCTATTCTCGCTAGCCAACTCCTAAACAGCGATGACAAGAGGCTTCAGAGCGCCGTCATGGTTAGATTCTGTGGTCAAACTTACGACAGTCAGCGCAGCTCAAGACTCGTATCCAGTCTTGCAGAACAGTTCCTTTGTGCAGCAGACCGTGAACCGACACGACTCTCACCCTGGCACCAAGAGGCAAAACAGCTATTAGGTGATGTTATGAGAAATGGCGATTACAGAGGTCTGCTGGTTGTTTTCATCGATGCGATAAATGACCTTGTATCTGCCGATGACGAAGACGATTTTCTGGACTGGCTTCCAGCTCGGATAGCCAACAATGTCAAGGTCATCGTCAGCTGCGACTGTGAAGGCGGGACTCTGGAACGTTTGAGGCAGAAGGTCACCAACCATGCCAACATCATTCAGTTGGGCCAACTCTCCGCTGATCAATGCATCCAGTTTCTCAAATCGCTACTCGAGCGATCCGATGGAAAACTGACAGCTGATCAATGGACGTCGGTTGAAGACGCCGTTGCATATTGCCAACAACCTCTATATGTCCAACTCATCCATGACGCACTCAGTCGCTCGACTTCCTCTTCAGACATGCCGAAACAAGTGCTGGAAGGCACAGTGGAAAAGTGTGCTCTATATAAATTCAAAAGTCTTGAAGAGACCGGTGGGATCTCGCTGACCTCGAATGCTCTTGGTCTCCTCGTGACTGAACCGGGTGGTCTCAGCGATTGTGAAATGGAGGACCTATTATCTCTTAACCGTGATGTGGTAAAAGAGACATCCAGTGCCGGAGAGATCAAGAAGAACATCAGCAGATGTCCTTCAGTAACTTGGACCAGGTTCCGTGACGAACTCGGATGCTACCTGGCAGTGGAAAATGCAGGTGGACTTGCAGTTATTCGATTCGCCCATCGATGTCTAAAACGCGTCGCCGAGACTCGTTACGCCAAGAGTCCGTCTTTGAAAACAAGTCTGCACAGTCAGATCACCGATTACTTCCTGGGGACTCCAGGTCCGAGTCTCCCAAACACGATGATACGGGACAGCTGGAACCGATCAGAGCGGAACGTTCCAGATTCGCCGATTTACCAGGGCGCCGAGGGATCAAGGTCGATGCCAAACTACCGGAAACTGGACCTGCTGCCATTTCATCTGCACCGTTCTGGAAGGCTCCGTGAGCTTTCCGAACTCGTCTACTTCAATTTCCACTGGATTTTCAATAAACTGGTTTTCCGGTCGCCTAAGGAGCTGCTCACCGACTTCAAGATGGTGGAAGACCCAGAGGTGAGTCTGGTAGCGGAAGCCATTTCCCTGGCCGAACCCACACTGGCGAGAGATCCGCGCTTACTTGGAGTTGAATTGAGTGGGCGTCTCTTTGATTATTCCACAACACACGCCCGCATTCGGTCTCTGCTTGACCAGTGCGGTCAATCAGTCCATCTCTGTCCACTGGTACCGCTGAGGACGACATTCGCGGCCGCTGGTTGCACATTGCAGAAGGTCGTCTCTATTTCTGGCGGATCCAGTCTCACTGGATTCGCCTTTAAGGAAATTAACGGTCGTCTGCTGCTCATGCAAAAAGATGCATGTGATCTGCGCATGCGCGTGTGGAACGTCACGTCCGGTGAGAGGCGGGCAGACGTCGTCCTGACATCCGGTTCTGAAGTTTTCATGTCGCCAGATGGAAAGTTCGGAAGTGTTATTAAGGAGAGCACGCTCAGGATCTATCATCTGGAAAGTGGAGACCTGTTCTCCGAGGTTGAGTTCGGACCGGGGTTTGTGAGCTGCACCGCATCCGCAGGCAGGTACCTCGCCCTCGGCTTTGACCAGGCTCCGGGTCCTATAGTTATCGACCTTGAGAACGGCTTCCTACTACGCAGGTTGCCTTACCGGTCGAGGTCACTGGCGATCAGTCATGACCTTAAGTATTTCGTCTGCAACTCAGGCGAGACGCTGGCAATTCATGAGTTTCCTCTACTCGAGCGGAAAGCAAAGGTCGTTCTGCCCGCTGTTGCAGAGAAGATCGACTTCTCAAAGGAATCTGGAGCTGTGAAGGTCTATGCCATGCTGGGAGACAGGTCACTTCAGTCCGTCACTTTCCACATGCAGAAACGCACGGGAAGCACGCAAACACTCTTCCAAGATTTCGACTTGAAAGACTTCAAGCTCTCCCACAACCACAACAGCCTTCGAATTCTAGTGTGTCTCACCAGGTCGCTCTATGTTCTCGATGTTTCAACATCGCAGAAGACACCTCGCAGACTACAGGTCGATCATTCCAGTTTAGTCGACGACGCTGAAAATGATTCTAAGGCGTTTCTTGACGCGGGATTCTCAATGGATGATGGGCTGGTAATGGCTATTCGCGGTCCTTACTTATGTGTGTGGGATACAACCTCTGCGCAGCTGATAAAGGTGTTGACCTTTTCAGATGCGCCAGTTGTCCGTCTGTTTCCTCTGGAGACCATGAACGCAGCTCTGACTATTGGGTCAGATTTTTCCGCCTGTCTCTGGAATCTGGATCGATTGACAACGGAACGAGTGGCCAACTGCACAGACCGCGTCATTCGTGGAGAGGTGAGGCACATTGCGACGGCTACATCCGCGGACAAATTCATCTGCGCAGGTTCGAGAGGTTGTGCGTTCGCTGTGGGGTCATTGGACCCTGATGATAAGTGGGAACACTTCGACGATTCGTCGAATGATTTTGCGTTCGAGGGCACCGTTGAATATGTGGGCATTTCTAACGCGGGTAACTATGCTGTAACAAGAATGGCTATGCCAGGACGCGATGTGTTTGGTGTTGTCGGAAACAGCAATTCTGAAGCGTTAGGGAATCGGATGATGAACGAAAGACAGTTTGTGGAAAGGGAAGACACGATCTGGGATTTGAGGACCGGTGGCCGTTGCAGACCAATTCATCGAGTGGAGAATGCTGTCGATGCAGTCTTTAGCTCGGATGAATCGAAAGTCGCATTCTCCGTTTTCCGTGGAGAGACCTTTCCGGATGGAGAGAGTGCGGCTAGGGAAGTAGTCATCTACGA
Source organism: Lumbricus terrestris (assembly GCA_949752735.1). Lineage (NCBI taxonomy): Eukaryota > Metazoa > Annelida > Clitellata > Crassiclitellata > Lumbricidae > Lumbricus > Lumbricus terrestris. The sequence continues at coordinate 68,697,366 of OX457039.1, forward strand.
CTTGAAAAAGTGGGATAGGGGTGAATACGACTCTTTGGTTCATCTACCGGTAGAGAATGCGATCGCAAAAACTGTTTTTACTGCCGACTGTTCATTCCTTGCCTACGTGCAACATTTCTCAGATGGTAGCATCCGCGGTGACCATCATCGGCTGAGTGTGTACAGCTTCGAAGAACAATGGCCTGGATTGCGTTACGTGAATGGTTCAGACTTATTGACCGAGAATCATTGCAATGACAGCATCGACAAGAACGCCGATAGCGACAGCAAGACATCCAATAATGTTGCGTTGGTGGACATGAAAACAGTGAAAGAAGCAGTTCTTTTGATTACCATTGAAGTGGGGATCGTAACTCCGGCAATCTTACAGAAACCACTCCAGGATACCCAGGATGCCCGGCGTCGCATCGCGGTCCTCTATGACATTCGCGAGGGCTCCGTGCTGAACCGGATAGAACCGTTTCTACAGAATCCGTTCTCCGACGTTGAATCCACTTTCATGTTGCAACGCGGAACAAGATTCGTTGACAACAAATGCAACGTATTCAAGGTGGATGATAACAGGGGTGAACGCCAGCGTACCCTTAACGTGGGGCAACTGAAACTTGACATCCGATCCGCGCATGACCTCTGCTTTGTGCTGGATGGGAGGTACGCTGTAGCCATCGTGGGCGACGGTGGTGAGCTCGTCCTCGTGAGGACGGACGATGGACAGGAGATGGGACGTCTGGAGACGCACTGTAGGGCAACGGTGATCGCTGTTTGTTCAGACGGTCGGACGGTGATTGTCGGTTGTGACGATGGAAGGATCATGATGTTTATGGTAGTCATAGAGGAAGTGGACGATGATCCACTGGCCACAAGTCTCCTCATGAGCAAGAATCGTTCAAGTCACCGTCAATAGAATCTAGTCTGATACACTGATTTCTATAGATCCAGCTTGAAACGGTCCGCTGCATCGGTTAGAGAGCATGCATTTGCAGTTTGTGCGTCAGGACGCCAGTGCGCATGCGGATTAATAGATTTTAATCACTGGCTAGCATGGCCTATACAGAGGGAGATGTAATGTAATGTAAATCTTCGAGAATTTCTCAACGCCCACAAAAACCACGTCAGGGTGACCAGCTTATTCACCGGCGCTATATCAAATCAAGCCCGCAATAGCCAGAGCTGCCTTTTTCGTTCAGCGCCAGGAGATTAATTGGCGTGACGTCTATTCTGTGCTGTAGTATGCCAAAACAAGTTTCTTTCTGTCCAGGGTAACGGCCTCTGTTGTCATAGACCCTGGTCAAATCTGGATCCTCCTCCTCCCCAATCGGAAACATGGTGAATGATCTCACCCTATCACAGTGGCGGCGCCAGACACTTTTTGTAGCCAGGGCATAGTAGGGCAGCCATACAAGTAACTAGCAGGGCAGAGGGCGAGTCGCGTGCTCGGTAGCACGGGCTACGGGCTTACACAGATGACAGGCTTATAATTTGGCGTTACCGTGCTCGCCATAAATGCCACAGCTGGGTTTTCCCCACTAGATCTGGGTTTTTTACCTTCGTCTGGGTATCTGTTTTTGTGTGGAAAAATCTGGGTTTATTTAAGTTACCGCACCGGACCATTTGCATTTACAGCGCATGAATATTAGATGCATTGAGAAATATACATTGTATTCACAGTGAAATTCAATGTAAACTGGTTGTGCTACTGATTTTTGTTCCACTCATTTTAATTTTAAACTCCACAATCAAGATCTTACGTTGTCAATTCACGAAAAATAATATTTACAACCTGGTTACACAAAGAAATGGCTCTACGCAGAAATAAGCCGTTTTGACATCTCACTAGGCCTATTATATGTCAGGGACTCATCTTGTTATAAGCTGTATCGACATCTCCAACATGTAGGCTAGGTTAGTCTATAGGTCAGGTAAATCCTCTAGAAAGTGTTCTAGCCCTGCCGCAGAGCAATCAGTTCTAGGTGGTTTAAAAGCTATATTGCTGATGTATTGAACACTTTGCCGGAAACTTATGACACCTTTAAAACTTCGAAAACTTAAGCCACCCGTGTTGTGATTACAATACTTGTAGGCTCGACCGACCCGCTGCGCATACATGTGCATTGTGCACACGATAATAGGCCTATTGCTCCAGCTTATCGTCGAAATAGATGCCCACTTGCCCAGTCTCTGAAATCATTGACAATAAATTAACATTTTTCGAAAGTTGAAAGTCGCAACTACATTTGATTCAACTCATTTGACGAACATTTTGTTAACTCTCATTCGAAATCCAACCTAATTTGAATAAAGGAGTCTAAAATTGATGATATAAATAGTCTGGGCTTTTCTAGGTTTTTTCATATCAAAATTTTGGTTTATTTCTGAAACCTCAATGCCAACACTGTAAGTCACCCACCCTACACTATTATGGATTTAGGGTTGACTGGTCAGAGGATCAGATGGACGAAGCCATAAAACTGAACACTTTGACATTTTGGAAAGCAAATCTTATAAAGCTTACAGACTAATCTCCGTGACTTAGCGAAGCATTGCAAATTCTCTTTCGAGTAGCATTTCGAAAGCAAAAAGTTCAGCAAATAAAGTAACTGAGTCACGTGGGCCTATATACATGTAGGTCTATTGTCTACGCAAATGCTTACGCTTCATTTGAAAAACAATATAGCGACAATAATTAGACCCATATGCTGCTAATTGCATGCGGCAATGTGGATAAACAGCCACAGAATTTCTCACTCCCATGAGAACTTTTGCCCTACCAGAATTTTTATCTCCCAGAACTATTGCCCTGCCAGAATTCTACCCTGCCAGAACTTTTGCCTTGCCAGAGAGCGGACGGACGTGAACAATGAGCAGCAATATGCCCGAACAAGATCAGGCAGGGCAAAATTTCAGGAGGGCAACGGCCAGGGCAACAGGCAGGGCAAAGGCTTTTCACCAGGGCATTTGCCCTTCCATGCCCTGGCTTAGCGCCGCCACTGCCCTATCAGATATAATTGCATAAAACTGTGCAGGGTCGACTGCACATAAAACTTGCGCATCTACGTTTAGGAGGTTGGACAATCGTTGGGTTAAATCCGTTAACTTTTATTTGAGATCGTATCACAATAATTATGCCGATTCGTGTTCATATCACTTCACATTATTTCGCACATTACTCTCCTCAAGTAGGCTACTGCGGTAGACCTAATTGAAGCACAGACGAGAAGTCTTCTGAACCAGTTAAACCCGTCTATAATTACATGTATAAGCTTCAGTTGAACTCAGTATTTCTACCAGTATCCGCACTTCTATATAATTTTTTTATTGTAGCCATACCTTTCGCGATATTTTTGTCGTTTCCACCGATTCGTGAGCTGCAGTTCCGTCCATTCATTGGAGACTTGAACCTCGCTTAACGGCGCTGTATAAGTCAACTAACAAGATACAGTAGGGGTGTCCAAAAAAAGTTTTTGTGGAATTTCATTTTGCACAACCTTTCATATTGTTGCTTTTACCTAAATAAAATTTCATGCAAAATTTCAAGTCTCTATGACAATATTTGGGTGGTGCTCATTGAGGTTGAAGTTTGAACCTGCGAAACAATCTCGCGAATGCAATCTAATAGCATCTAATAGACTGCAGCTGTGAATAAAGAAATAAAATTGCCAGAGATCAAATTATTGTTTGAATCATAGGTGATTCAGATGGTCTTAACCTTCAATTACAAGTGTCACATGACTAAATAAGCAAATAAGGCCTCACTGCTTCCATATTGATCATCGAATCAAGTCCACGAATGCTGTGATATCTTATAGTTAAGCTACCGAAGACTGTAAGACTTTAGTGTCTTCTTGCTAGCATTTGTTACTCACTTCCTGTTGTGTTCAACCACCTGTATTGACTTTTGCATTTCTTGTTATGATTTTGTTATCAATTGGTTAAATGTGCTCATCAAAGCCACTGAGCTCTCTGCTGAATCATTAACAACTTTCACCAACTTGATGACAACTATACCAGTAGTTAGCTACACATCTGAATCGTTGATTGACAAATTGTCTATATCTATTCCAAGAGATTTCAAGGAAGCAGTTGAAGAGGAGGTAACCAGTTCATGCAGTGTCTTGTTCTCCAACTTGTTCTCCAACTGCTCACACGTTGCTCCATTCACTTCCACTTCGGATCATGATTGAACCATTGACTTTTCACTGAAAACCTTAGCAGAAAACAGTGTTAGTTGCACAACTTCGGGTCTAAGGTAGCACAGTTGGTTCTTTACCGTCTTCATTGCAGCTTTTGGCACCATCTTGTTTATGTCAAAGCACTGTTTCATCCAATATGGTGAATTTTTTGTCTGAAATGTTTATGTGATCAAGAGTCGATGTAACGTCGTATGATGACAGCATTTTTATTGTGTAATGCATCGTGGACGATTACTGTCACTTTCAGACTCAGTATCACTAGTGGAACTGTCATCTGGGTCAAATATTTGCTTCTTGTGATATAAAGAAATTTCTACTTCAGACTCTGCATCACAATACTCACACTCCCTATAATTATTTTGGGTCTTTTAACTTGGTGCTGTGCCATGCACATTGCACACTATTCATGATCTTTCTGTCTTTGGTATATTTCTCCGCGCTGCTGCCTTAGTTCTTGTTTTGAAAGCATCTTATCCATGAAAAAAACTTATGTTCATCAATTGTGACCAGATTGTCCACATCACTGCACACAATATCAAAAAGTTTTTCTAGTTTCACAGTAAATTCACTCTCTATCGGGTCTACCCCAATGCTAATCAGAAGCTCTTGCTTTATTTTTCTTGGTCAAGTTATATTCATCATTCAATGCTTTCATTTTGGAAGCTACATGTGGCTGATAGGTAGTTGGTATTCGTGCTCGGTTTCATGTTTGCATTGTAGCGACGTATAACTACGCTACGGGTCGCTAATATTATTTTATTTAATTTTTGATCGATTATGGGGTTTCAGGGATCTGATATATTTGTTTTATTTCTGTATTTTTGAGCTGCCTTGTGTGACCTATATTTTAATGTTGATTTGCGCTTGACACGGGTCACAGCGACCGCTGACGTAGGCAGCAGTCGTTGCTGTTTCATTAATTGGTATATGTTCACACGCTCTCAGCGATCGTCGGTCGCTGTCTTCAAAGGCCGCGCCGCTTGCAGTCGATGAGGGTAATTAAACTTTCGCACGCTCTCTGAGGTGGTCTGATGATCAGAGTGAGCGAGGAATACAGCCAGCCAGACAAGCACAGGCAGGGACACGGATTGAGAAGGAAACACCGTTGGCGTGTGGGTCTGTGTACGTGTGTTTTCTCAAGGTTGAACTGGTGCATTTGTGGTCTACGTGACTGACGGCAGATGACGCTTTTCAGAAGGAGAGACAGAAGGAGAAAGACAGATCACTTCAGAATGACAGGAGAGGGCGCACGTGGCAGCTGATTTTTGCCGCCTTGCGACAGCTGCGTTGCTGCTGGGTTGGCGCGTGCAGCTCTCCAGCTGCGCATGCGTAGTAAAGGGGACGCTCTGCAGACCAGGCGGCTATAAAAGCGAGAGCGGGCAGCTAAAGCGCAGACGTGGCCAGAATTTCAAGAGAAGTGGATGTATTGCGGCTTTTGGTAGTTTTAGGCTCGATCGAGTTGGTGAAGTGTGGCCAAGATAAAGCGCTCGCTTGCACTAGTCTTCTTCGTCGTTGCGCATACAAGAATTCTGTTGGCGATTCATTCTCTCTCGACATGGAGTCGAATTATTAAGAGAGTTAGTTTGTTGCGAGAAATATATCAGCGTTGTTGCGAGTTTTGCCTTCGCTTTCGCATTGGATCTACTCCTGGATTAATCGGTCAAGGCCTCTCTTCGCCCTGTCACATGGAGTGATTTATCGTGGGCTTCGAATCGTCAGCGCTCTGTTCTCGTTCTTCGGAATTGTGTTGCGAAGCGTTTGTTCGTATTATTTGCCTAAGGGCGTCTTTCTCAAACGGCTTGGATACTTAGCCGAAACTGTTGTTCATTGCGTGAAATCAGCGACGGATTTAGCTGATCTTTTCGGGCGTTTCAAACTCGACGCCTTGCTTGTGCCTTCGTCGCCTCTCTTGGAATTCGACTTCGTCGATGTTCTTCGCACACGATCGGCTTTGTCCCTTGTCTTCGGACATAAGGTACGCTTTATTGGGGAATTAATACGATCGGTTATTTAGATATTTTGGGCTGAACTGAAATTGGCTGTGGGACTTGGGAGTCAATCGGGATTTAATTTAGGCATACTCCGGTTGATAGGTGTTTGCATTGAATTGTTGCATTTGATTTTCATTGAATGTCTTTACAAAGGATAGGAACTGATAATTGAACTTACTGACTTTTATGTTTGATTGCTTTGAACATAATTGATGTCAATTGAAGATTCAAGTGATTGTGAATAATAAGAAATATTAATTAAACTTCTGACTTTGATCATTGATGGCATTGAATGCAACTGACGTTGAATGAATACTTGATTGATTGTGAGCTATAAAGATAGAAGTCATTTCTATAGCGCTATGGAGGAGTCTAGACCAGTCACTCCTGCTCAGCCTTCTAGGCCCCCTTCTTCTATGGAGATATTGCTCGAGGCAATACAGACTAATGCTAAGTCGACTCAGGAAGCTATGCAGATGCATGCCAGGGACACACAGGAGGCGATTGCCACGGTGGAGTTTAATGTCCTGGCAGTGCAATCAAATGTTAGCGAGGCTATTTCCTCAGTGCAATCAAATGTTAGCGAGGCTATTTCCTCAGTGCAATCAAATGTAAGAGAGGAGATAAGAGAAGAGATCTCGGCCGTAAGAGATAATGTCAGGGAAGCGCTGACTGAAGTTGTATCACGATTGGAAAGGCTAGAGGCATCGCCGGTACCCAAGCCTGCTGTGGATTTGAACCCTGGTTACCTCACCGCTATTACCACTGCGGACGCGCCATACCACTCGACCATCGGCCTGGAAGAAACTTTGGGTGCTAGGCCTAAAGATTTCGCACACCCTGGTATATTGCGAAGAAGTGATAGATTGGCTAGTAGGCCGCCAATTTCATATAGGGATTTCGGCAGTCGAAATAACTGGCCACCCTTCCATCGTTGGGATTCGAACCCAGAAGTCACCTCCTCCTGTCCTCCCTCTATCTCTAGAGCTCGTCCACAGCAGCACGCGGTCCCATCGAGCGAGGATCCGGAAGTGGCGACTCCGGGGAGGTCGATAGGGGCGGGCGTTACAGCATCACAGCCAATGATGTCAGTTTTGTACTTTCTTGTACCGTTTTTTAAGTTTGTGGGAGTGGAAAAATTTCTGAGCACACTTTTTTGAGTTGGGAGATCGTTGTCAGCCAGTAGTAGATCACTTTCAGCTTCACCAACTAACCAAATTGAAGTTTCAGTGCATATTGAACAGGTTGTCATTTTAGCAATCTGAATTAGAAATAATAGTGATGCCAATTAAGCAGATATGCCTATAGAGGCATAGAATATTAAATACAGAAGCAACAGACTGAATATTGAAACTGCAAGGAGAAATAGTAAGCTTACTGGTAATTAACAAACTGGGCATTTAGTAATAATAACATGCATAAGCATCACATAGTTATGTTATTGCATGACAATGTCTTTGTGAAGTACAGGTGGCTGCATATCATAATTATTAGCATATAAAATGCTAAAAATATTTGTCAAAAATTAATTTTATGCACTTTGAAATTAATAATTTTAACATTTAATATTTTAATTAATACAGTCTAATGGTGGACTTAGGCAGTTTGAAAAGAAAGATTTAAAATGTGCAGTTTGGTATGATTATACTAAATGTACATAGCACATAGACTATTCTGCTCCATACTTGGCCTAGCTTTAGGATAATCCTAAAGCAACTGTCCAATTATTCAAGGATAATATATTGTCTAATACAGCAGCACTGCTGCAGTTAGATATTGAACACATTAATCAGTTCAGCACCTTTATAAGATGCTACCTATGACTGTCATGTCAAAGCACCAAACGTGTTGTCCAAAAGCAGGACAACTGAAACTTTGGCCTCAATGAGCACCATCTAAAAATTATATTTTAGATGAACTTTTTTTGGAATATTATATAATATTGCAAAAGGAACAAAATGAGACCTTGTGCGATCCAATCAAAGAAAATAATTTTTTCCTTATGCATTGGTGGACATCCCTAAGATACAGTGTACTTAATCATGTACGAACAGATTAGGCCTATAGGGTTGGCTAATACAGCTTCCTGTCTAACTACATGTAGCCTATAGCCTAAATCACGCGTCGGTGCTGAGAATTTTTCGAATTAAGGTAAACGAATGTCTTGGTGCATATACATGTAGGCCTAACGACATTTTTGTGTCGATTTTTGCATAGATGCATTACTGTAATAGCATTGGTATTGTTCGCTACAGATGCATTGCTTTGAATCATATTTTCCGTTCCATAACCATTTACATTTTACAACGTTCTCATTTCTGCACGTGTATAATTATGAGCGATTCTAATCTTGTTGTAGCCTACAAAAACAGGTACAAATAATCACATTAACAGTATAAATTATACTCAGTATAATATGATAGGCCTAGTATCGCATACTAGTGTATATATAATAGCAAGTATTATATCGGTAAATTTTTACAATAATAAAATATTCATATAATACAGCAATATATATAAACAGCAACTGAAACTATTATCATCGAATTTTCACGTGTTAAATTTTTCTGGTGGAAGTTGATCCTGAGTGCATGGAACTGCATGTATACCTACAGATGCCTCGATTGTGTGTGTGTGCGTGTGTGTGTGTGGGTGTGTGTGTATAATGCATTCTTCGCCTGCATGGTTGAAGTCGAACGTGTCAAGTGGCTGACGCTGCAGAACGAAAGTAACGGGAGTGAGTGCGCATACGTGTACCTCTCTATGGTGATAGAGTTCAAACGGCATCCTTGAAGTTGAGGCCGCTGATGTTTTGTGTTGTATTTGAGGAGTATTAGATTGAACAGTTCAGAAGCGCTCCCAGCGTTCAAGGCCCCTCGAGAAGAAGCAGCTTTTAAAAGAACGAAGATTATAGATTTGCAGGGCGAAAGAATTGGGAAACGCGTAGCAAGGAGAAGGTGCAATATTGAAGCAAATGATCGAAATAACGAAATAATGAAAGTTTTTTTAATGCAGGTCATTTGTCCTAAACAGTATTCATTCAATCAAGAATTTATATAGCGCTTCTTCAAGGGAACTACTCAGAAGCGCTCCCGACTCTAGCACGGCAAAAAAGGACAGTTTTGAGTTTAATAAAAAGTACGTGTTTCAGTAGTAACTCCAGGAAGTAGACGTAGCTCCTGTGGGAGCCCATTCCAGACAACTGGGCCGATCACAGAAAAGACTCTATTCTGCATCGTTGCAGTTCGTGCAAATGGGACAAGAACAATAATGATGAATATGATGTCTTTCCGTCCCCCCCCCCGAGTCTCCGCCCCGGTCTCCGCCCATGCCAGACTGCTAATTGAGAGAGGTACCCGATGGCTGTATAGCAGGAAGGTCAGTCATTAAAGTACTTGAAAATGATACGACATGCATGTAGGTCTATATTAGCAGTCGCTATAGGCAATATTATTCCATTGCTAATGACGTTTAGTAAAATAGTAAGTACGTCTTCAGATGTTAAATTGTAAGTCTCGATTCTTTTTTCGTACTATAGGCCTATAGTCCACGCTCGCGCATCGTCGCTCTTTCAATTTTTGTTGTAAACTGTACATTGCCTAAAGTGTGAAAAAATAAGTGCCTGGACACCCCTTACCTCTCCAAAAGAAGTGCCTGGACGCCCCTTACCTTTCCAGTCTGTGCTAGCCAATAAGTGGCTGGACGGCGTTCAAATTTTAAAACAAGTGCATGGACGCCGTCCATGACCGTCCAGGCACACTTTAAGCCCTGTGTAAACACATGACATTGTGTTGTCGTTATTGACGTTAATTGCGTCGCCTGCTCGTAATTGGATGGTGTCATGCACATGTGGACCAACCACCAAATTCATTATTGTCCAGAAAACGATTATTTGTGAATTACTCTTTCGTTTCGAATGGAAAAATCTTGAATTAATTCATGTAATAGTACAAATGTGTTATTGATAAACGAGTAATATTGGTTTCAATAATTTATTAGAGATTTTGAAAATAAAAAGGATTTCGTGAGTTGGTCCATTTGTGTCCTGGGAATTTGTGGATATTGTGAGTTGATCCATTTGAATCCCAAGGAAAGTGTGGGTAATTGTTTCATTCTGATGCTGCTAAATGGATCCAATAACTAGTAGTAGCATTAGTAATGGTAGCAGTAGTCGTATTAGTGGTGGCAGTAGTAGTAGCAATAGTAGTAATTATAATAGTAGTAGCTGAAATAGTAGTAGTAGTAGCCGTAGTAGCAGTGCTGGTGATTGTGGTGGTGATAGTAGTAGCTATTGTAGAAGTTGTGATGGTGGAAGTAGCAGCAGCAGTAACAGAGGCGGTGGTAATGGTGAGGAGAGGTGGTGGTGATGGTAGACCATGTAGTATGCATTTTGTCTTACAACACTGTGTCCCAAGAAAGATCATTAACGTCGACGTTCCTCTTCTTCAAGGGTTGTCAGAGTAGGCCTACGAACAGTGGAGTTACTAATGACTACCCTATGCCAGTCAACCAAGGCAGGCTGTTAGTACAGAATGACCTTTTTGAAGCTGTCAGCGCTCTGCATGAACACTTTTCAGACAGTAGCCTCATCATTATAAAGACTTAGTTTCTAGCAATTAGAAATTATAAAGTTGCTAGCAATACCCAATGGCAAGCAACAATATTCAAAACTGCCCCTTTGTCTTAAGACTTGTTTTCGATGGATTCGTCGCACGGGAAGTGCCACTGATTAGCCTATAAGTTGTACAATGAGAAGCGCTTTATAACTCATTAAAACAAAGTGGGAACACTATGCATTATTGAGCACTTATTCAAGTAAAACATTCGTCAACCAGTAACTCCTTTGACCATCTGGACATGCTTCTATCTCCATCTCCGTTGCGTGTTTAGGGGAGACCGGGGTTATATGTTACAATTTTCACTTTTTTGTAAATTGGCTGTTCCTCAGCACCTCAGCTTTCCTCAGACCAAGGGGGTTTAGTACTTCAATATGTTACACAGAAATTGGCCACAGTGGATTGTGTTGATAGTTAATGAATTTTGTGCAATATTAGTTTTAGACAAGCGACTGGGATGTAACAAATAACCCCGATAGTGGGGTTACATGTTACATTCCTCGGGGTTACAATGTTACACAGGTGGAATTGACATTTTTACAGTAAATGCAGTGATTATTAAACAGGAACATCACTAACAAAAATAAGCTGAACTACTAATTAAATCAAAATCAGTTAAATGGGTCTACTTAAGCTTAGGCATAGTCAGAGTTATAAAAGTTGTGGCATAGGCTGCATAATAATCGTTTCCATCAGTGCAATTGCAAATATGTATGTATGCATGTATGTATGTATGTATGTATGTACGTATGTATGTATGTATGTATGTATGTATGTATGTATGTATGTATGTATGTATGTATGTATGTATGTATGCATGTATGCATGTTTGCATGCATATTTGTATGTATGCACTTGTGTATATAGGCAGGTATGTAATTATATATCTGCATAATTGTGTATCTGTGTAATTATGTATCTGTGTAGTATTATTATGTCCATGTGTGTATGTAATCGAGTTTCTGTAATTATGTTTAATGTATGAATGCATGCATGTGTGCTATTTATAATACACATAGATTGGACACATAAGATATAGCCTAGCGGCTATATCTTATGTATGTAACATATAGCCCCCTATAACACATAGCCCCTATATGTTACATATGTAACAAATAGCCCCTAGACATATGTAACATATAGCCCCTAAGCACATTTTCGGAAACAAAAATATTTCACACATACAACTGTCAAGCTACATCGCTAGTAATATTCTGTTTATAAACACATATCACTAAGCCACCAACACGCCGAATATGACAACCAAAGAACTAAAACTGGCCGCAGAAATTACAAAAGTGCGCACTTACGTCTGAAAAAAATATCAGCTGAAAAAACGTTTTTTTACTCTAAATTGGTCACGCGGTCAAATAAATCAACAGCTCCGCCACTATACCTGCAGGACAACTCGGCGCATGCGCTGGAACATAGATATACACTACAGATAAGTAAACACCATATATATGATCGTTGTAACATATAACCCCTGTAACATATAGCCCCGGTCTCCCCTACTTAGTTGGTCGAGTTGTGTCCGTATACGATATGCGTGCGCAAATGGACCAAGTCACGTCTATCTATGGTTAAGTGTGGCTTTGGACGTGACTTGGTCCAATTGTGCATATCAGAGTCGTCTCGACTCTGTTATGCACAATTGGACCAAGTCCAAAAGTGCTTAGCTATTAATTAACTAATTAATTAACTAACTAAACATTTTGATAGTCTAGAAAGTTGATTCTAGTGTCAAAAAATGCGAAAAATTAAGCTTCATTTTATAGAAAAATAAAATAAAAAATGAAATTTTGGTGGTTGGTCCACTTGTGCATGACACCATCCAATTATTATTAACGGACTGATGCATGTTACTCTGTGGGCAGAAAAAAATTTCATTTCTATTTTCTTTCGGTTCATTATGTCCCTCTGGCACCCGGCTTCAAAGGGCACGACGAGACTTGTGAAGCGAGGCGGATAAAGACACAGGTAGAGAATGGCATTGGAAGGAATCTTTGCTCCCTTGATCAATGGTTTTTATACAAAGGACTAAGTATATAATTATACACCGACACGGCGCTCTTTCGCGGAGCACCCAACTCCTTCTTCATCCTCTTCGTGTTTTGTCCTCATTATCCTCCTCCGCTATATATCCTCCATCTTTATCCGTTTCCTCACGCTCTTCCTTGTTGGTCTTCCACGACTCTTCTTTCTTTTCCCACTACCGTTTCATGATCAATGACTGTAATAATACAACGTACTGTCTATGTGAATTTCTATAGCTCCTTTAAATTGTAAAACAACCAAGAAAAGCGCTTTCTATACCGTCCAAGTCAACGTTAGAGTCGGGAGCGCATCTGAGAATAGAAAGTTTGAAGGAGCGCTATAGCAAATGCGAAAAATAAAATAAATAAATGCATGGCCTTCAAGCGTTCTCTATAAAGAGAAGTAGAGAGATACAGTGGAGTTCATTTCATGGGTTGTTAGTCAACTTATTAGACCGAGACGGGCCAATTAGGCCTACAGCATAAGAAGTGGTGATGAATCTGTGGAACACCAGGATAGGCCACACCCACCCACCCCCGCGCAACGCCAGCAGGTGGACTGGCACGTTTAGATCTGAAGTTCTTTTAAGAACTCCAAAAACTCACTTTCGCTTTGTCCCTCTTAGCTTCAACTCTTGGATCTGATGTTGAGTCACAGCCATTTTACAATCTTCACCTACAACAGTTTTCTGATGACTCACTGATGCTAGAAAACATGCAACAGCCAAAACATTGAAAGACGTTATGTACCTTAAACTTAAATAGAGGATAAGAACAAAAGTAGGCCTACCTTGCTTCTAGGCCTACATTGTGCTAATTCCCCTCTCGGTTAGCTATGTAGTGATAACCCAGCCAGTGGCGGCGCTAAAGGGTCTAGGGGGCTAAGCCCCTTTATAAAAGGCAACCCGGGGGCTAAACCCCCTATAAAGGCCATCCGGTTTTTTTACATGTAAAACTGAAATATCTTCACACGATCTTCGACCGGATGACTAAAAAGGTCGTCAGAAATTTAGGCGGATGAAAATGGAAAATTTCCGCGAGGATTCAGCCCCCAAACTGAATTCCTGGCACCGCCACTGAACCTAGCGCGAACGAAGCGCAGAAGAAAATGAGTTTCACTTCTGCGGAAGCAGAATGACGCGATACGTTGTGTTGCTTGACTCGGGATCTGCTAAAAATAAAGATAGCCCCTCCCACTTCTGGCTTGGCCGAACCAGGAGTGATCCAGTACTTAGGCCATCAGTATTAAGTTACCGAACCCACTGCTGTAAAGCCGACCTGCGTGTCGTGCTATAGTGGGCCGTATTTCGTATAACCTGTACCTGTAATCATTCTGCGGTGTGTCAGATTGAATCATTAGAAGGAATATTATTATTAGAAAGGACACGCATACAGAAGAGTGTCTTTCTGATGTGCTTTAAATTCAATTTTGTGAACATTATCCTGCATATTGAGGTAAAAGAATGTTATTGCAGAAGTGAGATGAAGAAGAGAAACAAGAACAAGAGCAAAGGGTAAGAAGAATAAGAACAAGAAGAAAAAGAAGTAAGAACATGAACAAGAAGAAAAAGAACAATAAAACAGCAAGAAGATGAACAAGAAGAACAGGAAGAACAAGAACAACGAGAACAACAAGAAAGAAGAAAGGATGGAAGAAGAGGAGGAGGCGGAAGGGGAGGGACAGCAGCAGCGAAATGAGCAGTAAAAAGAAGAGAGACGAAGTGAATGTGTGACTAAAGTAGATTTCAAGAATGACGAAAATACCCGTCTGCAGCAAAAAACAGGTTGGCCAAGTGGGCAATGAGCCTATAAGGTGAGATAAAACATCCGAGCATGCCACAGTAGGTGGTACATGTATATAATACGTATACGGTGATGATTTTAAAAAAAGTCGTCAGGAAAATTTTCGCCGCGAGGGCTTCAGCCCCCCCCCAAACTGAAATCCTGGCGCCGCCACTGATATATGTATATGTTGTATTGTATTGTATATATGCAATTATGCGCATAGTAGGGCTAAAGGTTTGCGCGCTGACATGCGATATTGCTCCTGTAGTCTACCTTAAAAATCGTCGCGATTATGCACATACCTGTCAAGGTGACTGATTATTTCCGGTTTGCTGCTGTGTCGCTTCTCAGCTTCTGCTGGATTCCGTGTGAAAAACAACTTCCTTGGGATAGAGTCGTACTTCTTGAGCACGCACAAACACCCATCTAAGCAAAGTAGGCTATGTCCATTTTGTCCAACCGAAGACTCGAGCACGACGTATGCAGTGCCATGCACATTACACACGCCGGTCATAATGATTGTGACACTGGTTGGTGATGGCGTTTCTTTCTTTTTAAGCGCTCATGCTCCGATTCATCCATTACGGTACCTGAAGGTTCTTTTGCGCTACAACCGCAACAGGTCTGCAACCTATACAGATGATACCTGCGTAGGCTACGTGAAGCACAAGCAAGCCAATTAGACACAGAGATAGGCCGATTGGTCACAGAGATAGGCCAATTAGTCACAGAGATAGGCCAATTAGTCGCAGAGATTGTCACAAAGATAGGCCGATTGGTCACTGGGCAATTTTTAATCAAGTCGTCTCTGGGGAAGTCCCCCCCCCCAATGGATGAGAATCCCCCCAAAATCGAGTATAAATACGTAGGAACTTACTCGCAGAAAAAGTATTTAATTATATGCAACATTCTCCCCCCAGAAAAAGTTCGACAGGTTTATACAAGGAAAGTTTTCCGTCAGTAGAAGAATTAATTCGACTGCGAAGCATTGAAGTAGGCCTACCGTACTAAAAAGGTCATCTCAAATTTAAAAAATATAGAATTCCAAGAATGCACGGCATTTTCTCGGAAATTTTGACGTAGAGACTAAAAAGGAATAATCTGGAAGCAACATACTTCTTTCTGGGAGGAAATTTTGTTGAAAGAAAAAAGGTCGTCTGCGGATTTTCGGTCAAAGGGTGACGATCGTCGTCGGTGTCTGGCTGAGCGGTTGCCGTCCGCCCAAACGACCATTTCACCCGCTCCTCCCAGACATCTATAATAGTCCCCCGCTAAATTCTTTGCTTGTGTTCCCACTGCCAAGGCCGTAGCTAGGGGGTGTTTTGGGTGTTTGAACACCCCCCCCCCCAAATCGAAAATTTGAAAAATAATATAATGCATTTACGAACATATGACGCAGAAACCATGAAATAAAACCATGAAAACACCCCCCGAAATGGAAAAATGTAGTTTTTGGAAAGGAAAATTGGTGAAACACCCCCCGAAATAAAATCCTGCCTACGGCCTTGCCCACTGCTCACCATGCCTGGAACCCTATATAGTTGGTAGCAGTGGCACATAATTATTATGTTCCAATGAAAGTCTTCTTCAGCGGCGTTCCCATTGCTCACTCAAGCCGCTGAAACAACTGAATCCAAGACAAAGCCCAACGAAGACGATCGAGGCAATAGGACCAAGACAACTGCGTATACGTGAGCACACACGTAGGTCTACGGGCTAGTGGGGCAGTGGCGTAGCTAGACACCAAATTGAACCCGGGCAGCAAACCAACTCAACAAAGAGTCAACATTAATCATAATTAAGACATTAATCTGATTGATTCGAAAGCGGCAATTAACAACTAATAGGCCTAGGCTATATATGCCTATAATGCCATTAAAATTGTACACGTAATAGGCCTAGTTCACTGACTAGCATTCAACAAATTGCCACCTACCTGAAAAATATTAACAGCCATAATTATAGTAAGCCTACTGTATCCGGGAAAAGTTTTCAATTAAATTATACACACATCTAGGCCTATAAGACAATTTCGAAGACGACCCCTGTGTGTGGCAGACCTACTGAACTCAAATGAAGACCATTATGGATCTAACGCTGCTATCTTACCACACGCCTACCACCCATAGTCTAAACCTGTCGCGGGGCAATTCATCATACGAGGGAAGGTGGAGAACACCTCCCTCGTTTTACTTCGACATGAGAATTAAGATATCGTCTAATGTTTAACAGAGCATTTCATTTCCTTGTCTGGTGTCTCCTCCAGGCACTTGATCTAAATAATAGCTTTGATGTATGACCTCGGCTGACCTTTTTAATGTACGAACCAGTCCTGTATACATTGCGCGAATGATGGGGTACTGGAAACCGTATACTCTGGGTGTGAAGTGTAAATGCGACTTATATGACTTAGGAGAGATAGGTTCCTTTTTCCGTCGGAAGGAACGTATGAAGTGACCACACTTCATTCCACATCATGTGGTCCATATCATTCCACAGGCAGAGAGCGACCAGCCAGAGCCATAGCCTAACTAATGTCTGCGACAGCTGCGACAACAGATGATCTCTCGATCTTGATCTGTGATAATATTCAGCGTGTGGGCATTCGGCCGCCCATTCATCCCCTCCCCACCCGCCCGGGACAAAGTTTTCGTCAATGGAGGGAATATATATATATATATACATCATCTCGGTTTGCCTCTGGTTACAGGCTTGGCCACATCTCATAATGCAACTCACTCAGTCCTTAAGTAATTGACACGAATTTTCCTAGCATCAAACTATCAAGCTCAAAATTAAAATTTATCAATTTCTCGTGCCTGCCCAACCCGGGCAGAGCCAATTGCCAGGCCGGGCATTGCCCGTGATTGCCCGGGCATGGCTACGCCACTGTAGTGGGGGCAAGACCTCCCTCGATGCAAAAGACCCACACTGGTCTGTAGCACTTTTTATGTCAGCATAAAAAGACACGCAGCCTAGCCTACTCACCTGTAGACCTATTGCGACAGCGCTTTTAATGAGGCACTTAAAATGTGTTTTGTTGAATTCCTTGTTAAACGTTATACACACATCGTAATCGTAATCTCGAGACTTCTACAGCGCCCACAAAAACCAAGTCGCGGGAACCAGCTTATTCACAGGCGCTTAATCAAAACAAAATCGATAGATAGCGGGTCAAGTCCGAAGAGTCAGGCAGGCAGGCAGATAGATGGACGGTTAAGGTGGGTGATGTTTAGAGTTGAAATGACGAGGGATGTGAGGAGAAGAGGAAGAATCAGGACATGTGTGCGGTGCAGTGGTGTAGTCAATGTTTTGGAGCCGGAGGGTTCCAGGTTTGAATCCACCTCAAGTCGCCGCGTAGGAACCTTGAGCAAGTCCTTCACTCGCAATTGCTCGGGCGCTTCGGCGTAAAACTCCGATGCAGTGTCCGCGCTGTAGTCGAAAGTGCCTCTGAGCAGAGAGCTTGTAGAGTTGCTATAGAAATGAAAAAATAAAGGATAAATAGAAACATGTCATTGTGTTTGAATGGTTTTTTCGTTCTACCAGGAATTAGCCTTTCAATTAAATTAATGAACTTATAATTACTTTGATTGAAAAGTTTTAGCCTGATTATTATCCGCCTCATCGTCTGTACCATGCAATGAAGATCATAGATCCATAACAGAGATGCTAAGACCAGGCCTATTAAATTTGTGTCGCAGTCCATGTTAAGTAGCCTATTGAAATGTTCAAGAAATAGACAGATGACAGCTTATGCGGCATCGTAATCGTAAATCAAAAACAAAATCGATAGGCATGTCACGAGAGCCGCTACAGTGTTCATCAGCGGCATCAGCACATTGGAAGTCAATCATCATCATCACCATCGTCGTTATCATTATCATCATCATTTGCATAACCTGTTGCTGTTTATTTGAACTTGTATTTGGGAAACCCTGCCAGTGGGACAATAGTCCCTTAGGGTTCTCTCCTTTTGCTTTCTGTTTGTTTCTATATCCTTTTTTATGTAATAAAGATGTTTTGTCAATTGTCACGTTAAGCAATAAAAACTGTGGTTATGGTTATCATCATCCTTAAATCTACCGTGTCGTTCGAGTCTGGCGTAGAGCGTAGACTCGAACGACCTCTAGTGGTGTGTCTGTTGCTGACCTGCTACTCGGAGCGGGACTGGATCGCGTGTATTGCACGACCTGAATATACTGGAGTGCAGGTAGCTATAGACATTCCACTTCTTTTATTAGTGATCAAAGACTTAATTTATACAGAAATAATTAGCCTTTACTAAACAGAGTCAGTTTTGCATAATATGCGCAAAATTTCAGAGAAAGCAAAAGCTTCCCTTGCTTCTCTGTCATTAAAAAAACGGAAACTAGGCTTACAACTAGAAGAAAGTTGGTGGGATCCCAAGTACAATAGGGCCAGGGTTGAATGTGGGGAACGCTGTTCAATCAAAACCACTTCAATCATCGAGTAGATGGGGTAGAAGTCACCATGCATACAGGCACCGGGAATTAATGCCTGGGCTCTGATTGCCTCAATAATATAGGCATAGGCATTGTTAGGTAGACATAACACTGTTCCACAGGGTTACATTCTGTAACAGTTCCAGAAAACCGTCACACTGCGTGACACACAACTGTTCAACATCATCATCATCGTCGTTGCACGTTAGCCTATAATCACAATAACAACCTCAATCAGTGCCGACACTCATTTTTCACCCAATTACATTTGGATGCAAAGTTCTCGCTAGGTGGCGTTGTATTCCTTAGCCAGTGACGTAACTGTCCTAATCGGGTCTGATTGCTAGTTTCATGCAGACTAAGCTGACCTCAAACGACAGAAAGACTACACAATTTAAACCCTAATGTCTGAACTTAAGTTACCCATAATTTTTTTTTATAAACTGTTAATGAATTTAATTTCTTTAATAGCACTCACAAGTGGCCTATATGCTGGTATATACAATATATTGTTGGAATGGACAGAAATACGAGTCCACTTTGAAAGGAAATTGGCTCTCACGGAAATCTGGCACAGCCGACTAAGTAGAACAAACAAACAAATGTGTGAATATAACCATGCAGTTATTTATGTCCCCAATTGCGGTGTTGCTCTCTATTTGTGCTGCACCTGATTTTCGATACATAGGACCTACAAGCCTCTTTTCATGTCTGCAAGTAAGCTTTACTCCAATCTATAGGCTTATATCATGAATGTTTCACAACACATTGAAAACCGAACTTTCCAAGCTATTAGTTTCACTTAACAAGAAAATCTGACATTTTTTAACCTGCAGTCTCACTACAGAGTGAAAAAGAAATTTACTTTGAAACAATCAAATCCTGCACCTGATCCTGTCCATCGTATAGCCACAATAATAAAATCAATTTGTCATTGTTGAGCACAATTATTTTTAAACAATACATGATAAACGGGAGTCGAAAATACGATTTTAGCATAGGTAATAACTACATGGATGTGTTAATAAGCAAGAACAGTGGATCTTGCTGTTGACATTTCTTTGACCACTGGCGTTGAAGCAACATGTTCAAACTCTTTCGGGCTTAATAGCGCTTTCATCTGACTGCTTCCAAACTGGATTTCAATCGGATCCTCAATCAAGACGTGAACTGCATCTACTAGAAAGTAAAACATTTTGCACTCGCAATGTGAACTAGAAGCTCATTTCTTTTCGACATTATCCTGGTCTCTGAGAATACTGAAAAAAGAAAAACGAGACAATGATTAATAACAGTGGAGTACAGACTATGCAATTGGTTGAGACTGATTGTAGCACATTTTATGCATGACTGCAGATCAAAATCTTTGAAAGCCATTATTGTGCTAAGTATTCCATAAAGAGGTTGCATTCTAAAGTAACATTACGCTGCAATACTAATTTGTTATGCACAAATGTTTTCTGCTACAATTGTTCACCTTTGCCTATAATGCAAACAATAGCCTCATTTGAAGCTAGATACAACTCATCAATAATAATCATTATTAGTATTATCAATTATAATATCAATTAAAATTATTACTATACAATACCAAGAGCTAAACCAATGACTAGTTTTCTTCATCAGTCTCTCGTTATTTAAATGCATATCTTTTCATTAGGAGTTTCTGTGGTGAGTAGCTATGAAGTCATTCTGTGAGAGCCTGAGAGGCTCTATATAAATCTATCGGTACAATATATATCAAAGAATACCATTGTATTTTCCGATTATAAATGGAAGTACTAGGGTGAGGGGTATCCTTCTGCAATCTGCACATTCAGTCCAGTTTTTCATTTATTTTGTTTTCTATCTTGTCATGGTGACTATTGAATGGTGATTTAGTACTGATTACTATAAAATCATTTTTTACTGTTTCTACGATTGTCATTACTGACAATATTAATAAGATATATTAATAAGATATTTACATTTCACTGCTTTACAGACATTATAGTCATTATTACTTTTTCCTGTACTATTATAATTATTATTATTATTATCATCATCATTATTACCCAGTTGTCTGCCCTTCCTAAGACTGAAAATATTTCTTCAATAAAGATTTGATATGCTAACGAAGTAAAGGAAGAGCTTAAATGATGACTGACTTAGGAATCTTTCAAATAGTGAGAAGATCATAAAAAGCACAATAAACATTAAACAGTGATCCAATCCCAGGTCATAAGGAATTACTTTACGCCTGTTAAATTTATAACTCCGGACATTGAGTTGTTAAATTTGTGCCAGAGTTTACCTATTAAATGATAGTTTCTTAATGTGGCCTTTTCAGAACAAACATCAAATGCAGTACCGCTTATCCAGCATTTAATGGCAACATGTAGCAGCATCAATGTCACTCTTGTGGTTACAAAACTACAAACTCAGAAGCTGAGAATGCACATCAGAGAAGCATATGCTCCACTAAAGCATAAATAAGTAAGAAAAACTCAAGAATGACAAACTGACCTTTTTCACGATCCACTCAGCATCCTGGATGGCACGATCGATTATCTGTTTAATTCTTTCTGGATCTTTTTCATCTGCATGACTATTGTAAGCCTGGAAAAAGCAACGAAAGGGAAAAGTATCTCTGTGCAAGAAAGGAAGATATATCTTTCAGAAGTAGAAAATTCATAAGTCTGGGTAAAAACCTATACTGATGATGATGATGGTTCTCTGCCTGAAGGGTTCATTGACTTTACGCCCCTGGGGATGAGATGAATGAGGTGGTTTCCCGTTGCCTTCCCCACAGACAATGATAGGTAAGCAACTTGCCCAAGGTCGCTCCGCAGCAGCTTGCGCCACCGCGTCCCATGTGTGCTAGCCCAAGATATCTAAATCTCTAAATGTCAACTCCCAGCCCGGGGCTTGAACCGCAGTCCGTTGCAACCAACAGACGTATGCCGCTCTTGCTTACCAGTGTAGCTGCTAACTAGGCCAGCTATACTGCTATCAGAAATTCTCACATATATGACCTATATGCGTGAGCATATAAATGCACTGGCTCGCAGCCGTGAACAGAATCGCATTCAAGATCATCATCATCATGGGATGAAGATGTGTGGTTGGCTTGGCCATAGTACAATAGGGAGCTGTATTCCCATCTCCAACCAACCAGGTTGTCGATCCGTGTGCTCTGCAACTCGTGAGTAATTGATAACCCTGCTCTCTCTCGTACATCGTGCCTTCTCATGCATTGTACTTTCACGCTGGAACAGTCTTCCATTAACAATTTGCAATACTGCACTGCATGTATCTCATGAAACATTCGCAAAGTCACACTTGTTTAGAGAACTGTCGGGTAGCTACGTTACACACCTTCGTGTGGTTAAATTTTGTAAACCTTACATATGGCTCTATATAAATGTCCATATACATATGTATATATATAATATGCATACAAAGAAATTAAAAAATTTATATGGGGAAGAAAACATCAAACCTTAGTAAACACTGAAAATGGAACAGTGAAAATAATAATATTGCAATTGTAACCGAACACTTACATGCATATAGTGCTGCTCAGAAATCAGCAGCAAATAGAAGTTATATTGATGGAAAATAATTGCTGCCGAAACATGAGCAGTATTTATTAAACAAATTCTTGCCTAAACAGAGGCTGGATCGATGAAAAGAATTCTTGACAAACTAGAAGTTAGATTGATTAAAATTAATAATCCTGCAACAAGCAAATAGCTTAGTAGGCTAAAAACTCAAGTACACGTTTGGGTAGAGGTCTAGAACGACTCGGTAGCACATAAACAATATGGCCATCACAGATAGAGAAAGAATAGAGCAGTCTCACCTACGGTGATCGATAGTCCAATATTTCCGCCAGCCCTCTGACCTACGACGATCAATAGCCCAATGTTTCCGAGAAGGTAAGTAAGTCACAATAATATTTTCCTTATTGAACAATCCGTGGTTGACAGACTGCAAACTTCTTGGTGGTGATAAAAGTAATGAAACAATCATAGACAATTCATGCAGTGCAGTGTTCTCATCCAGTGTTTCCTCAACAACAGGCAGCAATAGAGTAACTTAAAGCATAATAATAATAATAATAATAATGACAATTTATTTGGCGCCGTAATACAGAACACAAATTGCAATTTCTCTGCGTACGTAATATAATTATAGATGGCCCATAAGAGATTATTTTCTGCCTATGGAGGCACTTTTGGTGCCGTATACATGATTTATAGTTTGTTGAGGTGCCCTTGTAACCGCATGTGCTATATTACGGCGCCAAATAAATTGTCATTATTATTATTATTTAAGTTACCTTATTGCTGCCTGTATAAACTTATATGAACTGAACTCATACATAAAACATTTTAAAAATTAGTTATATATGTAACATGCAGTGTTCTGCCAGCCTGAAGTGCTAATAAAACGACAAATGAATATGCACTGCATGAATTGTCTACGGCTGTTTAATACTTTTGCCAACACCAAGACGTTTGCGGTCTGTCAACCGCCGATTGTTCAATAAAGAAAATATTATGGTAATGTTCCCTTTTAGCGTCCAAAATTATTTCAATGGTTTCAATGGTAGCATCTGATATTATATACCCCGGGTTCAAATGATCGTTTCACTTAGGCCAAAAATTTAGATAACAATTATTTTTCGTCAATCCAGCTCCAGTTAGCAAGAACATTTTCATCAATCCATCTCCAGTTAGGCATGAACATTTTCATCAATCCAGCTCCAGTTAGGCATGAACATTTTCATCTGCAGAATTGTACACTGCAACCGGTTGTGGTCTGTCAATGTCATGAAACACCTGAATGAAAGACATGAATTCAGCTTCCATTTTCATCAATCCAGCTCCAACTAGGCATGAATACTTTCATCTATCCAGCTTCCAATTGGCATAAATATTTTCATCACAATCCAGCTTCCATTTAAGTAAGTTTCTGCCAACATCCGGAAGTGAACGCTTTATTTTGAAACGACGAGACGCTGAAAACCCGGAGTATATAATATTGGAGGTAAATACGCACACTAGATACCCGTACTCCAAACAATATGGCTGCCAACGAATGCCATAAATTAGAGCGCAGCGACTATTATATAATTACAGCGCAGCGACTATTTATCGCGTGAGGGTCGGTTAGGGCTCAGGTTAGGCGCCGTGAGGGTCGGTTAGGGTTAGTTTTAGGGTTAGTGCAGTCATTCTGTTGACCGCTTTGCATGTTGCGATGCCGTCGATAGGATAGGTCGCTGCGCTCTAACTTTATAGCATTCGTTGGCAGCCATATTGCTTGGAGTACGGGTATCTAGTGTGCGTGTTTACCAATATTGGATTCTACCTTGAAATAATTTCGGACGCTAAAAGGGAACATTACCAATATTATTATTCTGACTTACTTACTTTCTCAGAAACATTGGACTCTCGACCACCGTAGGTCAGAGGGCTGACGGAAATATTGGGTTATCGATCGCCGTAGATGAGACCGATCTATTCTGCATGTATCTGTGAAGACCATATTGTTTACTTGCTACCGAGCCGTTCTAGACCTCTACCCACGTTTGCCCTAAGTACCGGACATCAGATGTTCTAGAAGCATTAAAAAGCGTTCAACCAAATCAAACTGATGGCGGACATACTTGCTTAATGTAGTGTTTGTAATAGTCTTGTACCCCTTCGGGAAGACCTTTTACACGCCGAATAAGATGGCGGTACAGATGAATAGGACTGGCAAGCAATTTCTGACAACTAGCTGAGCACATGTTAATATGTATCAGCGCAAAATATTACAAAACTGTCACTAAGTAGTTATAACTTAAAATACGCATTACTTAAAAACAAAACATGACCTCAATTTCACTACAAGAGCATGCTGCCATGCTTGACGACATAATATAAGCTTAGTCTTCAAGAGCTATTCAGAGTCGTAAACATGACAGGCGCCATCTGGGAGTCGATGAATACCAACTGTAGTATTATCAAAATTGATACTAATTTATTGTCTAACTTCTGCTGGTTACTCCGCTTTGCAGGGCTTTTTTAACGTGCAGTTGTACACAAAATGTGCAGTTCTAAATGGATTTGTGCTGTTGTAGGAGCACTTCACTTTTGTACAGTTAAAATTAGCAAAAAAGGTCACTGTCCTCCGATTAGAAGTAATTTACCTTGGAAAAGGAAAGAAGGGGTTGTGCAGTTCTGAAAATTCCTTAAAAACAGCCCTGCTACTTTGACCTTTTTTACCCCAGATAATTATACCCTACAGCACCTTTTTTGCTTATCATTCTTGCATATTTTCACAGAAACTGACTCCGGGAAGACATGATCGAAACCGGTCTGTGATCGTAATCGTAGGCCTACTCCCCAAACTTCTAAAGCGCCACTCGAAGGCCAAGCTCGGAGCGCCAGCTTATTCACGAACGCTACGTTGATTCGATAGGTTTGTTCATCAGTGTAGTCCAGTGCCTAAAGTGTGGAAAAATAAGTACCTGGACGCCCCTTACCTCTCCAAAAGAAGTGCCTGGACGCCCCTTACATTTCCAGTCTGTGCTCGCCAATAAGTGGCTGGACGGCGTTCAGATTTTAAAACAAGTGCATGGACGCCGTCCATGACCGTCCAGGCCCACTTTAAGCCCTGGTGTAGTCCAAAGGAAGCCCGGGTCCAGTTGCCATTGGATAAGCGGAGCGGAACAGCGAATAAGCTATAGGTGGGTGTCGTCTGCATGGGTCGGGTATTGGCAGGTGAAGGATCTGAAAAGACAGGGTGAGAATTCTTGAAGAGGCGTACGTGACTTCAATTTTGCATGAAAAGCTCGAGGTGTGATGCAGGCTTATAGAGGAGCCTAAGGATAGTGATGTGTGATAGTAGGTCCAATCATGGTGGAGGACAGTGGCGGTGCCAGGATTTCAGTTTTGGGGGGGCTGAAGTCTCCCGGAGGAGATTTTCCATTCTCGTCAGCCAAAATTTTTTAGTCGCCCGGTCGAAAATCGTGGAAATTAATTTTAAAGTTTTGCATGTAAAAAACCCGGATGACCTTTTACGGGGCTATAGCCTTTTATAGAGAGGGGGCTTAGCCCCCCCTAGCGCCACCACTGGTTGATCAAATCAGATAATTACATATAAAACTGTGAATTCATGTTTAAGTATATATGCTAATAATTAATATGCGACCTACTGATTTAATTCCTGTCATTTTTCAATCCAGTCAGCTATCTCTACTATATAAGTACCGGTAACCGAGATCTTTATGCGTCAGTTTGCCAGAACCATGACCAGTGCTCAAAGTGTGGAAAAATAAGTGCCTGGACGCCCTTAGCTTTCCAAAAGAAGTGCCTGGACGCCCCTTATCTTTCCAGTCATTGCTGGCCAATAAGTGGCTGGACGGCGTTCAGATTTTAAAATAAGTGCATGGACGCCGTCCATGACCGTCCAGCCACACTTTAAGCCCTGACCATGACGTATACGAATCAACACTCGTAAATTCTCCATACAGTACTATAGGGCCCCCTAGTGTGGAATAATCTACGCCATGACATTCAAAATGCTCCCAGTCTATTGCAATTCTAAGGACTTATCCGTAGGCCTACTCATACACTAAACACCCAAAATACATGATACCCCATCTAGCTCCTGACAGTCCATCTATTTTCACCCAGCCACTCACTTATCTAATGGGCCCCTAACAGCGTGACCCGTCCCTTCCGATGTGCCCTTTGTTCTCACTTATTTAAAATCTGCTGTTTTAGTATTTTCATTGGTTCTTTGTTCTATCGATGCACTGTTTTGATTGTAAAATGTATATATCCTGGGTTCAATAAATTGATTGATTGATTGATTGATTGATTGATTGATTGATTGATTGATTGTATCACTTTGAATGAGTCATTAGAGGAAAGAAATTTAATAGAAATTAAAAAATAGTAGATAAAATGGCGGTCAGTTTTCCACAGGGCGAGTGTGACAAGTGTCCCCTCTGGTCTCTGAAAGTGGACGCCCATGATCGCGCCCAAGATGACGCTATATACCGTCATGCAATGACCGAACAATAATTCGTTGATGTGCCAGATGAGGTTATAAGAGCCATTCATCGTGTGTCGCATACGGTAGATTGAAGCGCCCTCCAGCGACTAACGGCCGAGGTGGCTTCAACGACCCGCGACGGTCGCTCTCCGCCGAAACGGAAGACATCCGGCTGAAGGCAACGTACACCTAACCGTCCGTATGCTTCAGACTCGATCGTGAATCAGATGAACGGCCATGATGCAGACGACAGAGGAACCATCTGGAAACAGACGGTTCAGAGTGCGACCGACCATCGAATTAATTAAGACGGTCAAAGACAAGACAACATAATATATATATATATATATATATATATATAATATATAGGCCTATATAATTTATCTATTCTATAGCGCCTTTATATATATATTATACATATTATGTGTATTGCTGGTTTTACGAATGTGAGAAAGTTGGGAAAGAAGCGTTTGTATCGGAAATGATGAGGAAGAAGAAGACGAGGTCACGTTTCCTTGAGCAGGCCACGCGTGATGAAATTTCGCCAGACGCGATAGGTGGACTTCATGGTCAGCCGCTCACCATCCCAGGGACACGCCTCATTTGCGTTGTTCCGCAATTACTTTCCGCCTTCTCTTCCGTCTCATCCAAATCTTCAGCTTTTGCTCGGCAGCCTTCTTAACTTTCTCCTGCTATTTCTGCCAGACATTGCCCAGCGTAATAACTTCTCCTCGAGTTTATTTTGCCACACTCGAGTAAATTCATAGTGCATCACTGTGGGCAGAGAACGATTGTAGGCCTAAACGCTAATAGCTTTAGCAGAGAGCATTTTATGTGTGAGTCCTTCTGAGTTTTTCGTAACTTTTACTATAATTGACCACAAATATTAATTCTATGATATTTATTATTTTTATTTTGCATGGGTGGGGTTTCATCATAGGCGGAGACCTGGGCCGAGAATTGGGGGGACGGAAAGACGCGAGATTTTCGAAAAATTTCCGATGACCGGCGAAATCTGGAGAAAAAAAAATTCCGCCGCCAAAAAAGTTGATGACTTTTTTTTTTTTTTTTTTAGTCATCCGGGTCAAATCTCGCCGAAATATTTCTATTTTCGCCGCCAAAAAAGTTGATGACCTTTTTTTTTTTTAGTCATCCGGGCCAAATCTCGACGAAATATCTCTATTTTCGCCGCCCCAAAAAGTCTTGACGCTCAAACATTGGGGGGGGGGGGGACAAATGCATGGGCCGTCCCCCCCAACACTTTCATTGGGGGGGACCGTCCCCCCTGTCCCCCCCTAGGTCTCCGCCCATGGGTTTCATAACCTGTGGAGATCTATTGGGAGGAATGATTCAAATAAAATTATAGCATCAGCCGAACGCGGATGTAGTTCAGTCGACTGAGTCATTATCACAATCGATTACTCATCAAGTCAGTCAGTAAACTGGCTTGAAGAGTCAGCGCAAGGCCGTAGCCAGGATTTGATTTAAGGGGGTGTTTCACTCACCAATATCCCTTCCTAAAAAAACTGGTGACTTTTTAGTCATCCGGCATATCTCACCGAGACTCGGTGGGTGTTTTCATGGTTTTATTTCATGGTTTTTACATCATGTGCTCGTAAATGCATTATATTACTTTTCACATTTTTCATTTGGGGGGGTGTTCAAACACCTCAAACACCCCCTAGCTGCAGGTTTGAGTCAGCGACTGACATCGGATATAATAATACGTTCAATATTTATATAATTTTTCTCTACAGTTACTATGCAACAATGTTTTATTAATCGCTCACGATTTTATGTTCCTTTAAAATGGTTTTGCGTGTGTTGAAGGGAGACAGGATTAAAAGAAGAATAAGCAAAAACAAAGGAAGAAGAATACATAAAGGACTATAGAATGACGATTTCACATCGCTTTATGTCGCACGACAATAATTAAGCGTCTTATCTAATAATTAATTACTGCAGAGGGCTCCTCCAGGTGTGCATGATTTACATAATAGAGAACTTTTACTTGGGTACCACCAACACTCTATGGGCTTATAGCCGCACGGCCCAATTCAGACCAAAGCGGTCTGCGAGAACTTCCAGTCTGCTCTACACCATAACAATTGACTGTGACAACAGAAAACGAAGTGACAGAATAAGTTATTGTTGAGCATTTCATCTAGATCGCAACTCGGCTAAAGCTGAGCTCTAAATAAAACCCGGCTTCTTTAGATTTTCGTCATTCTTAAGTAGATTTCTCAGATACGTTCTAACCGTATCCAGTAACCTGATTGGTGGAAATTAAGCTGAGCTAAGAATGAACACCTATGTCTGTCATTAGAAAACTCTGTAATGTGGCCATTATACACAGCATAATTGTAAGCAGGAATTTCCTCTACAAACAAGCCACATATGGCAGCGGCACCCGCAGACA
Organism: Lumbricus terrestris; assembly: GCA_949752735.1. Lineage (NCBI taxonomy): Eukaryota > Metazoa > Annelida > Clitellata > Crassiclitellata > Lumbricidae > Lumbricus > Lumbricus terrestris. The sequence goes on from OX457039.1 coordinate 68,726,897, forward strand.
TAGGCCTACGCACGTACGCAAGTGCGTAGGCCTACAGCGCGATGACAAAAAACGTCATCAGTTTTTTCGGCGGATGGAAAGGTATGTTTTTAATTTGGGCTGATGACTAAAAAAAAGTCATCAGTTTTTTCGGCGGATGAAAAAGGTACGTTTTTTGGAAATTTTTGGCTGGGGACTAAAAAAAAGGTTATCAGGAAAATTTCAGTGCGTACAAGAAAAAAATCCTGCGGGCGCCGCTAACATATGGTCACGATTCTGTTCTGATTTGTCTAGTAAATAAACCACTTTCTGCACGACTGTGCTAATGGCAAGTTTAAATAGGTTTTTCAATATGAATAGCATTATTATCTGATGGCTAAGAGAAGGGAGATATCTAAAACGTAAAGTTAAAAAAAGAAAAGTTTTAAGTTTGGCAAGGAACGATCCTGGTAGAGTCCCAGGGTGTAGGCGTAGCTCAAAAGGAAGGCCATTCCAGACCACTAGGCCAACCACAGAAAAGACTCGATTCCTCATGGTAGCAGTACGAGTAAAAGGAACCAAGAGGACTCTCATAATTGCTCCGATTAACAGGCATATAGGCCTACTCAAGGTCCAGCGGGATCTTGCCCCAAATATCTGATGTTATACTGCGTCCTCTCTCAGCTCCCTCCAACCGTCCACTTTGTTCATCCAACAGACTTGACCTCTTGGTTCCTCGCTCTAAAACTGCTGTGGCTCAGTATCGTTCAATGGCCTCAATTGGTTCTACTCTTTTGGAATGTGCTTTCTCCTTCTGTTTGCTCCACGCTTCAATCTGGCAGTCTCTCCTCTGCCTTCTCTCTTCTCAGAACCCGTTTCTTCTCACGGGGCCTTGCGCACTGAGAGCGTATCTGAACGGTTCACCCTACAAGCGGCGCTTTATAAATGTTTAAATACAATACAATGCGAAAGTGTAAGATAGATTTCTCAAAAGCGGTTTGCTTTAATCTAGAGCCATTATAGGTAGCCTATACAAATATCATTTCATTCAGAAACTAACTTTTACCAACTTAAAAAAGTTGATTTAAAATTTATAATTATGAAAAAAAATAACTTTTGCTGAATATCCCAGTCCTGTCTTATAATTTATGGTGTTTATCTATATATGTATACAATGATTTCCTGTGATAAAAAAAATCGAGTACAAACTGTGGCTGATAACTGAAAAATAGCAAGTTCATGTCCCAAACATTTGATAAAATTTATTATACGAGAATTTAATTCGGACGGTGAATTTTGATAAAGCGACTTAGGCTACGCTATACCTCAGCTATAGACCTACTATGCATTTTTAAATTAGATTATCATTATCAGATATTAATTCAAAATAAAATTATTGTTCAAAGTGAATCCAAAAGTCTGATACAGAAATCTACAATAAACTATAAATATTATAGGTAACTAAAAACTTATTTTGTTACTTTTATACCATCGTCGCGTTGTACCGAAACAATTTTAGGCATCTATTGTTCAAAATTGAGAGTCTAAACGTACAGTTATTTATAACATTATCAGGTTCACATTTTAGGCTATCCTGTTGTTATTGCTGACGCCCTTGTCTCGTCAGGGTGGTCCCTGCTCTAGTTCTGCGGGTACCAATTAAAAGTAACATTGGAACCGAAGAACTTGGAACAGAAATTCGTCGCCATAGCTCCACGTCCTTCTCCGACAGTGATCCAACTTCCACCGTTCCCACCTACGCTGCTGACCATCATGATTGGACCGCTCACTTCGATCCTCGATGAGCTTCCATCCGACGAACTCGTGATCAGGACATTGTTTCGCATCCCCGTCGTCGTCGTCGTCGAAAGGTTGGCGCCCGCTCCGATCAGGGTTTGGATGCCGCCCTCAATGTATATCGTCCGATGAGTAGATTCCGCTGCGGCCGAGTCAGGTCTAGCATTATAACAGAAGAGTATTTTTCTATTGCAATTGAAATTTACGCCTAATTATTTCGGCGCAGCTTGGTAGGGGGTAAGGTCACATCTAATTCTTATAATATTATTAATACATCTATAGACAATATATTTGTCGCTGCCAGTGTGAGGGAAGACAGTCGAGATCTCCTAAGCACCACCATAATCGACGGAGGGATGCAGAGAAAGAACAAGGTAAGAATACAGATGACATGAAGAGCGCTACCCTCCCAGGGTAAACTCAACCTTCGATTCGGCAGATGGCGTTGGTAAACAGCTGTAGAACGTGATAAGCGCTTTGCATGGCTGCCAACGGTTAACGTTTCAATTTCTTTAATGAAGACTTGTAATCATCCGCTCGTACTATTATGAATTGCAATAATACTGCGTTGTGTTAGTTTCAAATTAAATAAGATTATTAAAATATTATTTTTATTAATATTGTTATTATTTGCTCTGAGGTACTTCATTCATCCAGGGACTTAAAGACTATTATTATTAATTAGGAATCTTAGGATAATAGTCTGGAGTGTCAGGCCTCGTCTTCTAGGTCTGAGGAGAAAGTCTCTTTAAAGGAGAGTGACGGTACGTTATAGCGCTGAATGTTGACAGACAGGCGCTGTAAAAGAAAAGTTGCTTCGCGCCTGTCACCAGTAATGGACGAAATGCGTTTAACATGCACAGGCAACTGATGCGTGTTTGAAGGCTAAGATTGTCTTTATAGTTTCATAGCGCTAAAATAGATGATGGTGGAAAAGGGAAAAGATTTGAGACTGAATAATAATATCTGTGGCTGAAGACAGTTTCGGCGGTGTGTGCTAAAGACTTAAATATTATTATGAAATAATAGGCATAGACCTAACTATAGTATCGGGACCGACGTGTCGGTTAGGGTCAGGTTAGGCGTCGTGATAGTCGGTTAGGGTTAGGTTCGTCATTCGGTTCCCGATACTATAGTTTTGCCGAAATAATATATGCTACTTGCATATAGCAAAAATTAGTCCTGGGCGCGACGTTAAACTGCATCCATCCTCCGCCACAGGGAACCAGCAACGTCCCTGTGCCGGTCCTAAGCCCGGACAAAAGGAGGAAGGTTTGCCAGATGGGTGGCGATACTCTGGCAGTAAAAGACCAAGACGACTGAAATCCGCAAAAACCACAGCACAAGTGACATAGCGACCCAGATGCTTCAAGGTGTCATGATGTGGAGCTGACATGCACAGACCGGTCAGGACAGACCAGTGGAGAGAGTCGGGGGAGAGCGTGGGACACATACGGGCATTGACCCAGGTTGTCCTTCGTGCCTCTCTCCCAATATTCTCTTCATTCAGACAAGGTGGTCTAGCTGCTCCAAGATGTTAATGGTATGGACCTGCTGACCGGACCGGTTGAAGCTGGGCAGCATGACGCAAGACAGACTCAGACAGAGAGTGGCGTCGGACTCTTACGGGCATTGAGCCTAAGGATGTTGATATATTGATATTGATATATCAATACGTACAAGTGTGGAGGAGTCAAAGACGGAAGCTGATCGTGTTGATGGGAGGAGTGTGTTTTGCTTTTGCGAACACGGATGCGTCTTTGGATCCGCCTCTTCCGCTGCTTCTCCTGTCTGGTCAAGGCATCCATCTCCATAAAATCTCGATTCGCCTCACAATGATCAATCAACTTAAATTATTTAATTGATAGCTCGCCTGTTGCAGCGGTCAATGGATCAAGCGACGGCCGATGAAATGAAGTCTGCACTCAATCAACAATAATTAGACGATAAATAATCTTTGCTGTACGTAACACGCTTAAACCAGAATCCTTTGCGCATGAAAATGCCACAATCTGATTGGTTTGCAGGACAAGCAGTTGACGTCATCACGGAGGTAGTTCGCTTCGTCTACGTTTAAGGCTTATAATAAATTGCTCTGGTATTATAATCGGTCATTTTGTAGAGCCAGAATCTAATCCCAGAAATAAAACCTGGGAGTTTAAACATTTTGTTATCCAAATTTAAAATCAGCAGTCAAATTATAAGCTTATCACAGCCAGCCGCTAATTATTATTATCCTAAATTTAATGGCGAAGCTGGCTGAATCCATCAAAGAATTGGGGCTAACCCTGGGCCTTACATAATATTATAGTTTCGACCTTCACATATCCATACGTACAGATAAGGTTCTGACTTCAAGCTCCTCCTATATAGATGGACATAGGGTTTAGGCTGTTGAAAGACTGGCATAACCATAGTATCGGGGACCGAGGTGTCCGTGATGGTAGGCGTCGTGAAGGTCGGTTGTGGTCACGTTTGGAGTCGTGAGGGTCGGTTAGGTCACACTAGACGTCGTGAGGGCCGGCTAGGGTCACTATTAGGTTAGTGTCGTCCTTTGGTCCCCAATACTATAGCTTCGCCGAAAGACTTGGCTTCGGGAGGTTACTATCGCAACTACCATAACTATAGCCCACCTTGAGTATGCCACCCCCAGTGATATTTCAGTTCTAAAAATAATTCCCAATTTTAGTTCTAATTCAGTTCTAAGACTCTAATTTCAGTTCTAATTCTATTCCTATTCTGAAAATAATTCCTATTTCAGTTCTAATTCAAGTTCTTAAATAATTTCAGTTCTAATTTAAGTCCTTAAATAACTTCCTTTCTATGGCCCTAATAAGAGTTCTAAAAATAATGACAGTTCTGGAATGGATAAACAATCTTCGAAGGTTAAACACAACAGTACTTGTAACTTGTGACGTCAAATTTCCTATGTTCAGATTTGCGGCCAAAATTTCCACCCATCAGCAATATCTCTACTTTTAAAACAAATGTCCGAAGTCAATGGTATGGGTTATGAATCTTGAAATATGGAAATGGTCTATCCACTATGTTAAAACCACCTACCCTTAAAATACCCCAGTACATGCTAGAATCCATATGCTACTATTCTGCCTGCGCGCTGCAGTTCGCCATTATAATGTGCATGTAGTCTCAGTTCTAGTTCTATTCTCGTTCTCAAAATAATTCCCAATTTTCGTTCTTATTCACATTAACGGAAATTCATAATTTTACTTCTAATTTCTATTTCCGTTAACGAAAATATCACTGGCCACCCCTGCCTGCTTTTGGTTCATCATCGTTAGGGTAAGTGACAGCCTGGACCGATTCTTAAATCCGATTAAGCACAGGGTCTTCCTTCTGTCTGCGACACTTTCCCGTGTGTCTGATCTGGCCCAGGGGGAGGGGGAATACAGAAATTTTGGTAGTGGGCAAAAGTTTTGGTCTAAGGTTTTTCGCAAAATACTGATGGCACTCTTTTTAGTCTTATGCTACATTAATTTTTCTCTCACCCTTTTCCGTTGCATTGATTGAAAGCTCGTTGAAATCTGCCATAGGGGGGGGGGGCATGGCCGAGTTTGTCTTTGTAACTTGTTATAGTTGCGTCTATGACAACTGGATTTGTTGAATCAAACGAATATTTATCGATCGATTGATTGACTGACTGACGCCATAATGCCAATTGCCTCGCAACGCTTTGAGGGTTGACTAAAGTTCCTTGACATTGTCTTCCAAAACAAGCAGTTGGCGTCATTCCCTGCGCTATTATACCGGTGTCTATGAGGACAGCAATACTTTCATAAAGCCAGACCCAAGGGGCAGCCCCATGGACTTTAAACTCTATCGATTAGGCCTACGTTTTCTATTAGCCTCGGCACATGGCTACGCGTGGCCAGTCCTCTGCCTCATGTTACCCACCAGCATTGTCTGCTAATCCCGGTGTAACTGGCCTGGCCTTGCAATGCGACAGATCCGTGTGCATACAATTGTTCAGTTGGTTAGGAAAATGATGAGCGTGGGGTAGATGAAATATCGAAGCAAATTTCGACCATTCGACGATTATGCACAAGGGTGCTGCATATATGACTATCTACGTTACAGCGCATAACTATAGTATCGTGGACCTAAGGACAGAAGTGTGTATGTTTACTGGCGCCGATAACGTTGGCTATAGAGTCAGGTACGTTAAGTCGGTTAGGTTTCGGTTAGTGTTTTACCAAACCCACACCAAAATACACTGGTGGAATAAGCTACCCGAGAAGCAACGATTCAAATGAGGCACCAATTGAACGTGTTTTGTCGGACTTTACTTTAGTCGACCAAGTCGATAAGGCAGTCACTAAGCTTATCCCATCAAGTCAATTTGCTGATTGTCTTGATGAGTTAGCGAATGACTCCGGACATACATAAATTATTCATTTATTCATTTAAAAATTTTAGTTCTCCATTTCTATAGCGCCCCTTCAAGCTCGCTACACAAAGGCGCTCCCGACCACAACGCGGACAATGCATCCGAGTTTCTCGCCGAAACACCCGAGCAATTGCAAGCGAAGAAATCCTTCAAGGTCCATATATACACGGCGACTTGAGGTGAATTCGAAATTTCGAACCTGCAACCCTTCAGCTGCAAGGCAACGAACATACCCTTATACCCATTATAAGCTTGCACCATCGCCCCCCACAATATATTATCTCTTTCTAAGCTGTGTAGAGCAATATATATATTTATATATATATATATATATTGCTGGCTCTGTGCCATTAAAATGGTTTAGCGTATGTTCTAATAAGACAGGTTAATAAGTGTTCCGAATAATAGAAAAGATCGAAGGAACGACCATATGGCACAAGAGCCACAAAGAGTTTCTGATTATTTATAGGCCTATAAATAATCAGAAGAAAATGAGAGAATGACAATTTCGCTTCCCTTTATGTTGGACGACAATTATCAAGCGTCCTACCCTCACTGTAGGGAACGCCTCTGAGTGTGCCAGATACATAGAGAACGCGTAAAGGTCCCGACCTCGCCCTATATACCAGCACGCCCAATTCAGACCAAGGAAGTCCGCGAGACTTCCATCTACTCAGCACCTAATATTGACCGAGAAACATAATACGAAGTAATAGAGTTATTGTTTTGCATTTCATGATCTAGACCACAACTCTGCCAGAGTTGAACTCTAATCGAAATCCCTATAGACCGTTGACATCTGCGTGCGTCTTAAATACATTCTGAGATAAGTTCTAACCGGCTTCAGGTATCTGATTGGCGGAAATGTTTATAGGTCAAGAATGAGCAGCAGTGTCTGTCAATAGAAGACTCTGTAATGTGGCCTGTAACATACATTCCAAACATGGAATTTTCATTGCAACAGACAACTTGAAAAGGTCACGATTCTGTTGTCATAATCATTGTCTAGCACATAATCCACCCACTATTGTTTACATTGTTAATAGCGTATTAAATAGCAAGGCTACAGCCAGAACTCTATTCTACGAGTCTTAACCGAATTAGAAGTAGCCTACGTAAGTTTACTGGCACCAATAAGGATTGCTATATAGGGTCAGGTTAAGTCGGTTAGGTTAGGGTTAGTGTTGTACTAGATCCATACCAAAATACACGGGTGGAATCAGTTACCTGAGAAGCAGCGAGTCCAGTAAGGCACCCATTGAAATTGGTTTTGTCGGACTTTTGTCGACTAAGTCACTAAGGCAGTCACTAAGCTTATCCCATCAATTCAATTTATGATCCATGGCCTGCCATGAGGTCCAGTATGCACTTTGGTGTTGGGGGAGTTTCTCACTTCCAATCAGTCAGTGGGTCCCTGGACATGAAAAATCACCGAGGTGCTTGTCCACCATGACGTCACGAATGGCGCAATTGCAAAATCCAATATGGCCGCCACCGGCCATATTGGAAAATTAGTCTTTATTATTTCTTGCACGATATGCAAGTGTAATAACTCTAATATTACTAATTCAGGTATGTAGAATTCATTTCTGATATTTAATTTGTCATACGGGGTCATCTGAAGGTCATACGGGCATTTTCAAGGTCATTTAATACATTTTTTTCATTTATCACAGCATATGCACGTGTAATACCTCAAATAATACTGATTCTAACATGCAGAATTCATTTATGATATTGTTTTTGTCATCCGGGGTCATCTGAAGGTCATAGGGTCAACTTCAAGGTCATTCTTTAATTTCTTCATTACTCACATCATGTGCACGTGTAATACCTGAAATGTTACCCATTCAGATATGTCGAATTCATTTAGGCTATGATACTGTTTTTGTCATCCCGGGTCATCTGAAGGCTATAAGGTCATTGTCAAGGTCATTGTGTTGCATCAATGATGCGGATTATAACTTGAATGAATGCAACAGTATAAAGGTGTTATAACTTTAATCAAGCAACTTTAGTCAGCTAATTATGTCATGTTATAAGTCGATGCTGCCTTATGTCATTTTTCAGTGTTTTTACAGGAAGAGTTCTTTGTCTTCCCATGACAATATATCACGCAGAAATTTGAGGCAGCGCGACAACCACAGCGTAGAGTGTTACACTTTCCAGCACACTTGCATATTGTGAGCAGACTTCGCGGTAAAGGAAGCAGACATTTCGATGGAAGCAGTGCACCAAAGTGTTCCTTCCATCCGTGATGTAATGGCTCTAGTTCTGCACCGCGTTCATTGTTTGTTGCAAGTAGTTGGCATGCTCTGTGCACCAGGAAGGCCCCTCGCTGGATGTGGCCTCTGATCTCGCTGCTTGTAGGAGGAAGAGCGTCAATTCCGACTGTGGATGTGATATAGTTTTCTAGTCTCAGCTGGTCGAACGTCTCACATGTTGTATTTGACCTTGCTCCTGCCCAGACACGTACCAAGTACTTCTCTGCTAATTCTGCATCTTGTTCTAACAGCGTGTCTGTCTCTCCAAAGTTTGTCAGATACTGTACTGGGTCGCAGGCTAAAGCTGCATGTTTCGATCCCACCTTACTCATGCAGTCGTCTCCTGTCAACACATGTGCCTTGATGACTGCTTTGGCCAGGGATGCTCCAAGTTCAGATACCGCTTGATGAAGTGGAAGCATTCGCCGATGTTCACCAGTGCCATACTGCTGCCACATCTCCTGCAACCCCAGGTCAATGAAGTATGGTGTGTAGTGTAGCAATACTGCGAAAGTGTCCGTGTCGTTTGAGACTACGACAAGTCTCTTGCACCGTTGCACACGAACAGCCCAGTCTACGTGCACCACCAGCCTGGCATCCGCCTCCTCGATCCAGTTCAACAGGTCTGGGATCTCTTCTCCGCCAGTCGACATTGCGGGAAGTGCTTCATCTTCAGAAACAAGAGAGCTAGCAATGACTGTTACATTGCCATATTCTCGATTGCTAGCAATATCTCTCACCAGAAGCTGCAGGTTTCGCTTGTTTTCCATCGATGCCCAGAACTTTTCCAGTTGATGAGGAATTGGCGTGTCTCTGTTCATGCCGATAATTGCGATGCCTGATGTTGAGTCAGCACGCCGCATGCGCTCCCCTTCCTTAAGAGACATCTCAATGTAAGAGTCGAGTACCAGATGGACATACTTCACGTTTTGGCAGAGGGTTGAAGCAGAGCTTATGACGGCGTCGATGATCCTACCAATGTTTGGAAATTGTGTGAGCGGCAACTGCCGAATCCTAGACATAAAATCTACCACAACATGAGTATCAAGATTAGACTCCTGGCACCATTTGGTGAGGTCAAGTTTAGGCTCAATCTCTCCCACAAGTAGCGACTTGTTGGTGTGAGCTGGAATATCGCCATCAAATAATGGAGACGCTGAGACCAAGTTGTGTGAAAGTATCTGCCTGATGTCCATACCCCGTTCTTTAGCAATGTCCATGTTCCTATGTGCCTCTGATATGTCCTTGGATGACAGTTCATTCTTCTCCGTTTCCATTGTTGAACTGGCTTCGTCATCTTTGAGTCGGTCTGCGATTCGTGTGAAAACGTCATCTTGGTTGTGCTTTGCCGCGTCAATGACTTTCTTAGCACTGTCGTATTCGCAGATTCTGAATTTGTCTCGACACATCTTATGCTGGACGTTTGCGCATATAACACAGGGCATTGTTCTTGGATCCTTCTCGCAGCTAGGAGGTGCGCAAGGTAAAATAAGACTACGAAGGGCTTTCCTTGATCCAGCAGACTTAGAACCCCCGAGTTCTTTGGCAGAAGTTGCTTGTTCGACTCTAGTGTTTTTCTCAGCAAGAGATTTTAGTTTACCAGAGTGTGTATATGACTTGTAACATTTGTTAGAGTTATGATAAAAAAGCATGCAATTCTCAAAACGATTGTCATTCCCCACGGCACTTTTTATGCGCTTCGTTACAGCATCATTGCGGATTTTTGCAGCTCGTTTAATGCTTTCACTGCCTTTTTCCTCACTGCTTACAGGTACCCCTGTATCCTCCTGGCATATGATGCACAGATTCGGATTTAAAAAGGCCTCCTCTGCCACTGAGGTGACCAAGCTTGTGCTAGTGAGGTCCGTTATGTCCAAAGGTTCCATTTTAATCGACACGTGTGTAACAGTTAACAGTGCGACGATAGTTCAGAAATTCACACAACGCCTGAGTAAAATAACAGCAGAATATTTTTAGAGTAATAGTGACATCCAAATGTGTAGGCCTATATGATGATAATGAAGGCATTGAAGTGTTACATAAACGTTTACTGTTGCATTCATTCAAGTTATAATCCGCATCATTGATGCAACACAATGACCTTGACAATGACCTTATAGCCTTCAGATGACCCGGGATGACAAAAACAGTATCATAGCCTAAATGAATTCGACATATCTGAATGGGTAACATTTCAGGTATTACACGTGCACATGATGTGAGTAATGAAGAAATTAAAGAATGACCTTGAAGTTGACCCTATGACCTTCAGATGACCCCGGATGACAAAAACAATATCATAAATGAATTCTGCATGTTAGAATCAGTATTATTTGAGGTATTACACGTGCATATGCTGTGATAAATGAAAAAAATGTATTAAATGACCTTGAAAATGCCCGTATGACCTTCAGATGACCCCGTATGACAAATTAAATATCAGAAATGAATTCTACATACCTGAATTAGTAATATTAGACTTATTACGCGTCCAAATCGTGCAAGAAATAATAAATACCAATTTTACAATATGGACGGTGGCGGCCATATTGGATTTTGCAATTACGTCATTCGTGACGTCATGGTGGACAAGCACCTCGGTGATTTTTCATGTCCAGGGACCCACTGACTGATTGGAAGTGAGAAACTCCCCCAACACCAAAGTGCATACTGGACCTCATGGCAGGCCAAGGACTATTACTGGTTGACTTGATGAGTTAGCGACTGACATACATATAATATTATTCATTTAAAAATTTTAGTTCTCCATTTCTATAGCGCCCCTTCAAGCTCGCTACACAAAGGCGCTCCCGACCACAACGCGGACAATGCATCCGAGTTTCTCGCCGAAACGCCCGAGCAATTGCAAGTGAAGAAATCCTTCAAGGTCCCTATACACGGCGACATAAGGTGAATTCGAAATTTCGAACCTGCAACCCTTCAGCTGCAAGGCAACGAACATACCGGTATACCCACTATAAGCTCGCACCATCGCCCCCACTTTAAATTATCTCTTTCTAAGCTGTATATATATAAGCTGTGCAGAGCAATATATATGTATATATATTTCTGGGTCTGTGCCATTAAAATGGTTTAGCGTGTGTTGTAGTAAGACAGGTTAATAAGTGTTCCGAATAATAGAAAAGATCGAAGGAACGACCATATGGCACAAGAGCCACAAAAGAGTTTCTGATAATTATAGGCCTATAAATAATCAGAAGAAAATGAGAGAATGACAATTTCGCTTCCCTTTATGTTGGACGACAATTATCAAGCGTCCTACCCTCACTGTAGGGGATGCCTCTGAGTGTGCATGATACATAGAGAACGCGTAAAGGTCCCGACCTCGCCCTATATACCAGCACGCCCAATTCAGACCAAGGAAGTCCGCGAGACTTCCATCTACTCAGCACCTAATATTGACCGAGAAACATAATACGAAGTAATAGAATTATTGTTTTGCATTTCATGATCTAGACCACAACTCTGCCAGAGTTGAACTCTAAACGAAATCCCTATAGACTGTTGACATCTGCGTGCGTCTTAAATAATTTCCGAGATAAGTTCTAACCGGATTCAGGTATCTGATTGGCGGAAATGTTTATAGGTCAAGAATGAGCAGCAGTGTCTGTCAATAGAAGACTCTGTAATGTGGCCTGTAACATACATTAAAAAAACATGCAATTTTCATTGCAACAGACAACTTGAAAAGGTCACGATTCTGTTGTCATAATTATTGTCTAGTAGCCTACAGGAGCCACTATTGTTTATATTGTTAATAGCGTATTTAAATAGCAAGGCTATATATAGCTAGAATTCGATTCTACGAGTCTTAACCGATTATTTTAAAGATCTATATAAGTCAACAAAATTCCCCTGATGTCTAAATATTGGTACTCGGCTGCTGACAGATTACCCGTGTAACTTGCTACTACATTTACTTCCACTCATTATGTATGAATAGGCTACTACTGGATAGCTGAACTTGTTAAAATGTGCAGATCCAAATGGATAGGCTATCTGTAGTTGTAGATTGTAGAATCACTGATATGCGGTTAAAAATGATGAAAGGTCATCGTGATCCGATTGTGAGTGATGACAACGACTTCGATCATGACGATGACAACGACTACGATGATGTTGACGATGATGATGATGTTGATGATGTTGATGATATTAATGATGTTGGTGATGCATATACCGCTGTATAAGAACCATAATATTGACATCGAAGTAGAGGAAATACAATGTAGTAAGCCCTTCCACTTTTCTGGCCCGTCACGTGACTGTATGACGTCATCTGTAATTTAATACTCTCACTGAAGACCATTGTTTTTGGCCCACTGGGCTATAAATCGTCACGCTTCACTGATCACGCTCTTTGATCCTTTTGATCTTTTGTTCTTTTGTATTATGATGATGATGATGATGATGATGATGATGATGCTGCAGGGATGCTGAAGGGGTGGGGAAGGGCTGGGGAAGGGGCTGGGGAAGGGGAAGGGCTTGGGAAGGGCTTGGGAAGGGCATGCGCGCCCCTCCTCCCCCTAACCCTAACCCTAACCCTAACCCTAACCCTAACCCTCCCCTCCCTCCCCTCCCCTCCCCCTCTCCCTCCCCCTCCCCCTCCTCCACGCTTCGTCAGCGCATTTCGATTGCACAGCTGATACAGAGACTTAGTCATTCTCAAACCATTTCTTTGTACTATTAGAGATACATTTTGATTTTGACTCTCCCCCTCATCCTCCCCCTCCCCCTCCTCCATGCTTCGTCAGCGCATTTCGATTGCACAGCTGATACAGAGACTTAGTCATTCTCAAATCATTTCTTTGTACTATAAGACGAGCGATATTTTAAAATTATAAGAGATACCTTTTGATTTTGACTCTCCCCCTCCTCCTCCCCCTTCCCCCTCCTCCACGCTTCGTCAGCGCCTTTCGATTTTCAACACCGGATACATAGGCTTAAATACACACAATTTATATGGCGCCACATGCACTAAAAGACATGTTCGATTTTTAAGAGTCTGTTTTGACTTGTGAGGAATTCGCCAGACAGCTCTTTTAAAACGGCAGATTTCTTTATAGGACATGAGCCGTAAGATGTGGGCTATTTTTTAAATTATAAGAGACATGCTTCGATTTGCAAATTTCTGTTTTGACTTGTGAGGAATTCGCCAGACAGCTCTTTTAAAACGGTAGTTTGCTTTGTAGGACATGGACTATAAGACGAGGTATAGCGTAAAATTATAAGTTGCATGGGTCGATTTGTAAGATTCTGGGCATTTCATTTTTGAGTTGTGAGCTATTCGCGAACCAATTCTTTATGCATACGCACACACACACACACACACATCTCCAACTCCTTCGCCATTGGTTCGGTGCAAAATTACAGACCTTTGTGATAGGTGCACTCAATCAGAATTTCGTATGACGCCCCGCCCCACAGAACCTGCACTATACTTGGCTGACATGCGACAAGCTCTCCCACATAACCAATCAGAACTTCGCAAAGGGTGCCACCATCACCCATGCATATCTGTATTTCTTATATTCAATGGATTTGCAGGTGACTTTGTAAATTATTTTTTGAAGCTTGACTGACATGCGACATGCTCTCCCACATAACCAATCAGAGCTTCGCAAAGGGTTCCACCATCTCCCATGCAGATCTGTATTTCTTATATTCAATGGATATGCAGGCGACTTTGCAAATTATTTTTTTAATGCATTCAAGGCTTGCTCTCAATCACACAAGATATGCAAACTCAACCAAATATACCAAACTACAGATCACTACAGCTCTTACACACGCTAGCATATTCAACAAATATTTGATAATTGTATGATTTCTCTCTAGATATGCAAACTCAACCAAATATGCCAAACTACAGCTCACTACAGCTCTTACACGCGCTAGCATATTCAACAAATATTTGATAATTGTATGATTTCTCTCTCTCACCCCTTCTCTTTCTCCATCCTTCTCCTCCTTCTTCTCTTTCTCCTCCTTCTCCTCCTCCTTCTTCTCCATCTTCTCCTCCTTCTCCTTCTCTTTCTCCTCCTTCTCCTCCTTCTTCCCAGCCTTCTTCTCCTCCTTTTCCCCTCATTCCCCTTCTTCTCTTTCCCCTCCTCCTTCTCTTTCTCCATCTTATCAGCCTTCTTCTCCTCATTCTTCTCCTTCTCTTTCTCCTTCTCCTTCTCTTTGCCCTCCTCCTTCTTCTCTTTCCCCTCATTCTCCTCCTTCTTCTTCTCCATCTTCTCCTCCTTCTTCTCCTTCTCCTTCTCTTTCCCCTCCTCCTTCTTCTCTTTCTCCTCCTTCTCCTCCTCCTTCTTCTCCATCTTCTCCTCCTTCTCCATCTTTTTCTCTTTCTCCATCTTCCCAGCCTTTTTCTTCTTCGCCTCCTTCTTCTCCTTCTCCTCCTTCTCCTCTTGCACCCTCTTTCTCCTTCGCTGGCTCAGTCTTCTCATCACAGATATTGCGCACGATTGCTCATTCTCTTGGCTAGAAGAGCAAATCTTTAGCATCATTGTAAAATTTATCTTAACTCCTAGTGCATCAAGTATATTACGCGCCAACTATATTTTATATTTAAGAAAAATATCTTGCTTTTTTAGTTTGTGAACATATCCGATATTTCGTCCATTTACCATGCATAAGAATTAAAGCGCCTTGAAGGAGTGGTAAGGATGGGCATCATTTATTGTGCTTTGAAATAACTCATGTTCTCTCTTTCATTGAAATGGACGAATGGGAAAGCAGTTTATATAGCGCCTACATTTACAGTATGCCATCTGGCCTTTCAATTATACATGCTGCGGAGAGTGAAATATCAGGACTTGGCTTTTATTTTGTGAACATACACGATATTTGCCATGCATAAGAATTAAAGCGTCTTGAAGGAGTGGTAAGGATGGTCATGCAAATAAATTACTGTCTGACTCTGAGTACTAGCGACAAAGATATCTAATTCTTTTCTGGATATGTATGTAATGTCGTACTTTTTCCCTTTACCTGCTCGTCATGCAATGCACGAGGCTCTTACAGAACACCATCTGCCTCTTTCTTACAATAGCTTTCCTTGAAAACCATGAATACTCTTTAATCAAACCGAATGCTATAGCAACTTCACATGCACGCATCACGCCAAATTTAAGCAGCTCCTGCCACACCATTTCATCTGTCCTTTAAGTCTGTATAGCGCTATATACTATTACAATTGTACATACCATGGAATTGTGGGTGCCGAAAAGTCTACCTCTAATTGGCAACTCTAATTTACATCCTTTAAACACACTAATGCTTACGGAGGAGCACCCAGACCACTCGCTGTGTAATGGCATATTAGCGTTGCTTTAAAGCTCTTTGAAAATTTTGTGCTAATTAATGGCAGCTGCATCTGCCGCTGGTCAGTCACCGGTGTACCCAACGACCCTTTGTGAAACTTGGTCAAAGCGGACATGGCGTGAGAATTACGGCCATTCAAGTATGTAATCTGAGGCCCGAATAAAGACCGCAGGTCACTGGTCATCGGCTTAAAACTTTCCCCAGTCAAGGATGTGGTCCGTAGACCACATAATGGCACTATAGACTATATAAATTAGCACTAATTATGGTATGCCACAATAGGATGCTTTAGAGTGGAAATGACTTCACTATGGCCGCGCAGCGGTCGAATTTTCAAAGAAGTACACCCCCCCCACACATAACTATGCATAAATACTGAAGAGCATTCTTTACAATCAATTCTGAGATTTAACAGCGCACGTCATGTCGAATGAAGAAAATGAAGAAGAGAAAATGGTATGCGAGGCTGACAGCTCAGAAAGTGGCATTCATCTTGAAAATGCGGAGGCGGCCAATATGGACATGCACAATGTTGCATGGCAAGATCGTCTTATCGAAGACGAATGCATGGGCTGGCTATCACAATGGATGGCCAGTCAGAATTTTGGAATCGACGAAGTGGAAGGTGTATATAGTTCGAGAGATGCAGCAGGCCTAGACGAACAAAGTGGGCGGCAACCTTATGACTCTACAGAGAACGGCGAGTATACAAATATTAAAATATATTAAAACAAAAATTTCTCATTATAGTTCACAAGCATATCTGTACAATTACTCAGATATATTTATGGCAGACCCCAGCACCTTTCGTAATCATATTGCTGACATTAAGATTTGTATTGAATGAGAAAAGATATTGAGTAATTGAGTATTATTGAATCGGCGTGTTAAGTAAAATGGTTTTATTTTTAAATTGTTGTTAAAATTTAGATGATTTAATTGCTTCCGACGCAAATAGCTTAAAATTAACATATCATAAAGAATTTCTATATTCTTATAAAATTATTAATGTTGATCTTACTATGATTTTATACATTATATCAAGAAATTATGTGGCATAAAGTGCTTTAAAAACATATGCGTCGAATTTCATAGGTTTTATAGTAATAGCGCATAGAGGCTATTACCACTTCAATCAGTGGCATGTTGTTATACGACCTCTATCTCATGAAATCGCTGTGCGCCTTGGCCATGTCTTCGTAAATAGCAGAATTGTTTACAGATTACCAACTCTTGCTAGCCAATCATCTACCTTAATAGGCCATCATGTGCAGATCATGCACTCTGCTGTTCGTCTTATTGGCCACATCACAAAATTTGCGTCACTTTCTGCAGCGTCTTCCAGACTCGCAGCGCACCTCGTATAGGATATCGGCATCGCTTTGATAAATCTTAATTAGTAGCGCGCATTCCTACTTATCTGATCACTAACATCATTCCTCTATTGTATGCGCTCCCATAGAATTTTACATTCTTCGATCAATGAGACCCCTTCGAATGTGCACAGCTATCAGACTCGTCCACATGGAATGGACACGTATAATTGCGCTATGCTTACTAACTCAACATAATTTGCATGCTTTCTACAAGTGCCGCAAGACATACCTTTGTAGCTGTGGCTGATCTGGGCGCGCCTCTGCGTAGAATTCTTGAAGGGCTGCTATAAATTTTCGCAATCAATGAATGATTGAGTGAAAGAATGGCTAAATTCGTTATAAGATCACAATCGTGCGTTCTTGTGAAGACTTATATTATTCTTCAATAACTTTGTAATTTATTATTTTTCATGGCTCTCTTACAGCGGAAACAAGTCAAGCGGTGACGTCATCAACCGATGTGATGTGGGGAAATGGGTGGGCGCTCGAGCATGCAACAGACACGAATGTCATATTACGAAGCATCCATTTTCCAGAGGGCGCGTGGATTGGCGAGAACAATCCGCTAATGAGCGACGAGTTCCTTGCATATTTGGAGGATGATGAAGATGACAGATCGCTCTGGATCGATGATTTGAATGAAAGCGCATCATTGTCGCCGACGCCACCGCCATCTCCGCAGCCGCCGTCGCCGCCCGCCCCATCTCCGCAGCCGTCGCCACCATCTCCGCAACCACCATCACCATATCCATGGGCGATTTCACAGGGCTATGCAGCTGATGACGAAGGGAGCAACGATTCCATGATCGTCAATTTAGACGAGAGCGAGTTTTGAAGACTGGTATTTTTTCCTCTTGAAGAAATTACTTTTTAAGATTGGATACGTAAATAAAAATTTTACGAAAGGAAAAATTTTATAAATAAAAGTTTATATAGCATAAAGATGTTGTATGTATACAATATGTTGGATGCAAATTGCTTTCAGAAAAATTCTTCCTCTTCTTCTCCACCTATTCATTTTCTTCCTACAAATGTGGCGCTTGCCCGACTCTGCATTGCATGACGAGCAGGTAAAGGAAAAAAGTACGACATTACATACATATCCAGAAAAGAATTAGATATCTTTGTCGCTAGTACTCAGAGTCAGACAGTAATTTATTTGCATGACCATCCTTACCACTCCTTCAAGACGCTTTAATTCTTATGCATGGCAAATATCGTGTATGTTCACAAAATAAAAGCCAAGTCCTGATATTTCACTCTCCGCAGCATGTATAATTGAAAGGCCAGATGGCATACTGTAAATGTAGGCGCTATATAAACTGCTTTCCCATTCGTCCATTTCAATGAAAGAGAGAACATGAGTTATTTCAAAGCACAATAAATGATACCCATCCTTACCACTCCTTCAAGGCGCTTTAATTCTTATGCATGGTAAATGGACGAAATATCGGATATGTTCACAAACTAAAAAAGCAAGATATTTTTCTTAAATATAAAATATAGTTGGCGCGTAATATACTTGATGCACTAGGAGTTAAGATAAATTTTACAATGATGCTAAAGATTTGCTCTTCTAGCCAAGAGAATGAGCAATCGTGCGCAATATCTGTGATGAGAAGACTGAGCCAGCGAAGGAGAAAGAGGGTGCAAGAGGAGAAGGAGGAGAAGGAGAAGAAGGAGGCGAAGAAGAAAAAGGCTGGGAAGATGGAGAAAGAGAAAAAGATGGAGAAGGAGGAGATGGAGAAGAAGGAGGAGGAGAAGGAGGAGAAAGAGAAGAAGGAGGAGGGGAAAGAGAAGAAGAAGGAGAAGAAGGAGGAGAAGATGGAGAAGAAGAAGGAGGAGAAGGAGGGGAAAGAGAAGAAGGAGGAGGGCAAAGAGAAGGAGAAGGAGAAAGAGAAGGAGAAGAATGAGGAGAAGAAGGCTGATAAGATGGAGAAAGAGAAGGAGGAGGGGAAAGAGAAGAAGGGGAATGAGGGGGAAAGGAGGAGAAGAAGGCTGGGAAGAAGGAGGAGAAGGAGGAGAAAGAGAAGGAGAAGGAGGAGAAGATGGAGAAGAAGGAGGAGGAGAAGGAGGAGAAAGAGAAGAAGGAGGAGAAGGATGGAGAAAGAGAAGGGGTGAGAGAGAGAAATCATACAATTATCAAATATTTGTTGAATATGCTAGCGCGTGTAAGAGCTGTAGTGAGCTGTAGTTTGGCATATTTGGTTGAGTTTGCATATCTAGAGAGAAATCATACAATTATCAAATATTTGTTGAATATGCTAGCGTGTGTAAGAGCTGTAGTGATCTGTAGTTTGGTATATTTGGTTGAGTTTGCATATCTTGTGTGATTGAGAGCAAGCCTTGAATGCATTAAAAAAATAATTTGCAAAGTCGCCTGCATATCCATTGAATATAAGAAATACAGATCTGCATGGGAGATGGTGGAACCCTTTGCGAAGCTCTGATTGGTTATGTGGGAGAGCATGTCGCATGTCAGTCAAGCTTCAAAAAATAATTTACAAAGTCACCTGCAAATCCATTGAATATAAGAAATACAGATATGCATGGGTGATGGTGGCACCCTTTGCGAAGTTCTGATTGGTTATGTGGGAGAGCTTGTCGCATGTCAGCCAAGTATAGTGCAGGTTCTGTGGGGCGGGGCGTCATACGAAATTCTGATTGAGTGCACCTATCACAAAGGTCTGTAATTTTGCACCGAACCAATGGCGAAGGAGTTGGAGATGTGTGTGTGTGTGTGTGTGTGTGTGTTGGGACTAATTTTTTCATGTATTCCTACGCGAAATAGTTGCCAGGATGCGTATGTTCGCGGAAGCTTATGCGTAAGGTTGTGATGCGATCAAACGGAGATGTGTGTGCGTGTGTGTGCGTATGCATAAAGAATTGGTTCGCGAATAGCTCACAACTCAAAAATGAAATGCCCAGAATCTTACAAATCGACCCATGCAACTTATAATTTTACGCTATACCTCGTCTTATAGTCCATGTCCTACAAAGCAAACTACCGTTTTAAAAGAGCTGTCTGGCGAATTCCTCACAAGTCAAAACAGAAATTTGCAAATCGAAGCATGTCTCTTATAATTTAAAAAATATCCCGCATCTTACGGCGCATGTCCTATAAAGAAATCTGCCGTTTTAAAAGAGCTGTCTGGCGAATTCCTCACAAGTCAAAACAGACTCTTAAAAATCGAACATGTCTTTTAGTGCATGTGGCGCCATATAAATTGTGTGTATTTAAGCCTATGTATCCGGTGTTGAAAATCGAAAGGCGCTGACGAAGCGTGGAGGAGGGGGAAGGGGGAGGAGGAGGGGGAGAGTCAAAATCAAAAGGTATCTCTTATAATTTTAAAATATTGCTCGTCTTATAGTACAAAGAAATGATTTGAGAATGACCAAGTCTCTGTATCAGCTGTGCAATCGAAATGCGCTGACGAAGCATGGAGGAGGGGGAGGGGGAGGGAGAGGGGGAGGGGAGGGGAGGGAGGGGAGGGGGAGGGTTAGGGTTAGGGTTAGGGTTAGGGTTAGGGCTAGGGTTAGGGGGGAGGAGGGGCGCGCATGCCCTTCCCAAGCCCTTCCCAAGCCCTTCCCCTTCCCCAGCCCCTTCCCCAGCCCTTCCCCACCCCTTCAGCATCCCTGCAGCATCATCATCATCATCATCATCATCATCATCATAATACAAAAGAACAAAAGATCAAAAGGATCAAAGAGCGTGATCAGTGAAGCGTGACGATTTATAGCCCAGTGGGCCAAAAACAATGGTCTTCAGTGAGAGTATTAAATTACAGATGACGTCATACAGTCACGTGACGGGCCAGAAAAGTGGAAGGGCTTACTACATTGTATTTCCTCTACTCATCGACGATGACGACGACTTGCTCAAAGACAATGACTAAAATTTAACTAATAAAGATAGTGTTGAAAAACATTTTTTTAAAGTTACTTGCATACTTTTTTAATTTTGGGAAAATTTTCCCATAAAAAATTATTCGCCGTTATCGTCAAATGAGCGTAGGTTTTAAAATTGTAATAGCCGGTAAAGTGGTTATTCGATTATAATATTTTTATTATAGATTTATATTATTAGTCAACAAAATTCCTCTGCTTTCTAAATATTGGTACTCGGCTGCAGACAGATTATCCGTGTAACTTGTTACTACATTTACTTCCACTCATTATGTATGAATAGGATACTACTGGATAGCTGAACTTGTTAAAATGTGCAGTTCAAAATCGATATCTTCAGTACTGTTGTAGATTGTAGAATCACTCCTGTGCCGTTAAAAAATGGTAAAAGGTCATTGTCATCCGATTGTGAGTTATTTTTCCATGCAGGATGAGAAGGGAGAGCAGAGGGTGTGTAGTTATAAAATTCCTTTAAAAAAGTCCTGCTGAATAAGCGAGTTCACCATCTCAGTGACCTTTCGCAAGCGCGTGCGCAGTGCTCAAGGTCAATTCTACAATAGATGATGTATTATATAAAAATTGCAAATTCGCAATGCTCGAGTCTTTAAGTTTCCGAACTTTTGGTATATACACCATCTACTGTAGTTACTACAGTGTAGTATTGACCTTGACCACTGCGCACGCGCACGCGAAAGGTCACTGAGATGGTGAACCCGCTTATTGATAAAGACTAAAGGCTTGGCTATTTGTCCACGGCCGAGGGCGAAGCAGCAGTGGCAGTAGTAGCTGTTGTTGTTGCTGTTATTGCAGCAGCAACGCTTTGTGTTTGGTAATTGATGTGGATCGATGAGACATGAAGAAGATGACAGACAACGTATGATGGAGACAGACGCACTGTGTGGTGCAATGGTGCACAGGCAGAGATAGACAGATATATATACGCAGACATGCAGAGACACGGAATTATACAGAAACGGTCAGCTGTACACAGAAAATGACTTGGTGAGATTTGCACAGATACAGACCAACACATTCACACTCAGACAGAGAGAGAGAGAGAGAGAGAGAGAGAGAGAGAGAGAGAGAGAGAGAGAGAGAGAGAGAGAGAGAGAGAGAGAGAGAGAGAGAGAGAGAGAGAGAGAGAGAGAGAGAGAGAGAGAGAGAGAGAGAGAGAGAGAGAGAGAGAGAGAACAGACAGACAAACAGACAGACAAACAGACAGACAAACAGACAGACAGACAGACAGAAGGCAGAAACAAACAGAGGGAGACAGAGAGACAGAGGCAGAGATAAAAAGAGAGAGACACAGAAACAGACACACGCACAGACGCAGACACGCAGACACACACAGAGCCACGGACATGGACAGACAGACAGACACACACAGGCGTCCAGATAGATTATACTGGTCTTACGACTGAGTCGATATCCATCGTATCTCCACGGCAACTGCAAGCAACCATCATCATCATCACCATCCGCATCAGCAGCAGCCCTACTAGCATCAGGACCTGGGCGACTGCTGCAGGCTCCAGCGGCAATGGCAATGGCAGCAGCAGCAGCATCCGTCACAGCAGATTTCGTCCTCGTGGAAACGATGCGAGAGTGAAGATGCAAATGGCGCCGGATCCAACGTCGCTAGACAAACGTTCCCTGCTGAGCTGCAGCAGAGGCTGCATCTCGAGTCAACACACAGAATTTAAGTAGCGCTAGACTAGGGTTCTCCTCGAGCGAATACTTGCAGATATAGGAGCATAATAATTATAGTCTTCCTGTGGCAAGCAATAGCTCCTCTTTGCAGCAGCACGAACATCATACACTGGGAAGACTGGAAAAAAAACAGAATTATGATGGATAATGTATGGATAACGGTGACACCCCTACTGCTGATGACCTTGTGGTGTGGTAAGTAGCCTATGTGCAGGAGTCATTGTTTTCTGTATTAAATTTGTCATGTCACGCCATTTAACTTCATCACCCTTCAGGATGAAATTTTTGGGATAATGGATCACTGACATTTGTTATTTAAATCTTTTTGAATATACTGATGCTCTGGTTGATGAGGGCCATGTTCTGCATGACCTGCTCCCGCCAGTCACGATTACAGTTACAGAGTAGCTCTACATAAATGCTCTGAATGATTTAGGAATCTTATCAGGACCACATCACCACAAAGTCATCATCAGCATCTGGTTCAGAAAATATCTGTTACTTGTCAGGAATCTGTTTACGACAGGAACAGCTGGTCACCACATAATAATTATGTCTGATTTATGTAGCCTACTCCCTATAGGACTATATCCTAGTGAAGATTTAATATTAACCAAGACATCTTAGAAGGCTTAGAGTCTTAGACTATCGCCCAGAAACGATTCATTTATCCCATACACCGCACACTGTCTCTCAGAAACATGGGCGCCCGCATATGGGGTAGACAGGGTCATTTGCTCCATCTGGAAAAATGACACATCTATTTTTAACTGCTAGCCTACTCTTTGGATTTTAGGAAAAATTTTCTTTGCACTGAAGCACCAATGAAAATACTGAAACACAAAGTGAAACAGTGAAACAGAAAAATTCATATTTAGAAACCTCTATGAAAATGCAAATTGCACATGTTCTAAATATTTCCAATTGCACTTTTCAAGGTATTTTCTATATAAAATGTAAAATGTAGGCCTAATCGTGACCATTGTTTATTGCTCCGTCTTGCAAAATTACCTGCGGACGCACATGCTCCAGACAGGCCCGCCGACAGAAATTCCGGGCCCCTGGGCTGAGCAGTTACGGGCCCAAACTATGTTTCGACTTATTGAGCAAATTCACACAAAACAAATAAAAATAACAATAGTAGGCCTATGTGTGGGTATGAATGTATGCTGATGCTTAGCCTACATTAAATGTAGGCCTAAGCATCAGCGTACATTCATACCCACACTATTGTCAATTTTATTTCATAAATTTTATGATTTTAATCAGTTTTTAATGTTAATAATTTAATTTTCAAATAACATGGTGGGCCTAGTCAACAAGCAACCTTTCTGGATTTAACTGCAACAATAATTATCTCTTATTATAAACTGGTAGTTCTCCATCTTTGTCTGCAAACCTAAAAAATGCACTTCGGAAATGCTCTTTTTCATCACCTGGAAAATTGTCCGAATGTCTTGGAGGATCGTTTATTTTAAGCTTTATATCAGCCTATATCGTCTCAATCGTTTATGTACAGGCCTAAACGCGGGCTCTGACGCAGAGTGCCAACATGAAAAATGCCTCTTTACAGTTTCCATAATTTCAGAATTTTTTAAATTCTTATTTATAACGTCTTCATTTGGAATTAAGATACTAAGACCACAAACTTCATTTTCATCCATTCAGTGTATATGATCATCATGCAGGCAGGTTTAATTCACTAGAATCAACCGATGTAGGAGTAGGCCTAATTACTGGCTCTGATTGCCTTCTTTTGAGATTCTGAGTTGAAATAGTGTGCGACTGTATAAGCTTACCAACTTTTGCCTGTTCAAACTTATTAGCTTTTTCTTTTTGTCTCTGTGCTCCAGATTTGTGTTTATAAAATATTCCATCGTTGCGAGAGAAATTTATGATTTAGATTTTTGTTCAATTGTGATTGAAATCTGACAACGCATAATTTAGCAAAAGAACGTTCTGAGACGGAAGTGAGCGTGTTCTTTGGCAAAACACTGGTAACTAAGGTAATGGACAGTTGTTTGAAACTTAAACAGTTGTAGTAGTGTAACAGTACTAGGCTACTAATGTATACTAACAGCATATATTAGGCTCTATTTGAAACAACATAAATCACAAGCAATAGGCTAAGTAATATGAATGATTATAGGTTGGGCCCGCCGCCCGTAATCAACATATGAAACATATAATAATCACCGTAGCCCGGGCCCCCTCCGGGCCCCTAAAAGTCGCCGGGCCCCTGGGCATTTGCCCCCCTGCCCCCCTCTCGGCGGGCCTGGCTCCGGAAAATAAGCGGCCAATAGGTTATCTGTCAATAGAGTCATCGTCTTCCCATTGAAATTTTCTGTATACATCCGATGTCAAAATTACAGCCTGTACAATTATGTAGGCCCCTATTGTATTTGATCATCTATAAAGCGCCTCTAGTAGGCCTATAGGTAAACCGTTCAGAGGTGCTTCCCATGATATATATATATATTAATATATATATATATATATAATGTATATAACCGACAGCTATAAGCGTTATAATTTCATGTAGGCCTGTGTCATGTATATTCAATAACCTACAATCGCCACAACTGCCTTGTTTTCTTGAGGTGACAGTCCGAAAACCTTTATAATGCACGAGGCACTAAACACTTTTAATGACCAAGTGTTTTACACGCAGGGCTGCCTATATGCTAACACAGCAAGATCATATAAACGTAGAAGATTACTAACGGCGTCATATAATAGTGTCGCAAACACAATAACAATTGCAATTAAAACCACACTGAAAACCTAGGTTTATAGACGTTGAATGGAGACGATCGAGCCACGGGAAACAATATTATTGGAGCCTCTTAAAATCTTCAAACCCAGCATAAGAGTCAAGGGACAGACATGAAAGAGACGAACCCTTGCATAGACGGACAACGTCTGACTAATGAGTCATCACTATGCCATTACGGTGGCTAGCACTGCCGCCCTTTGGCCTGGCACCGCTTGGCGCCAACCGGATATGAGACGGTGGCGGAGTTGGTCTCTTGTGGGCGTCTGAAGAGGACAATGAGTACTCCTGGGTTGATATTGCGCTGCCCTATCCAGACTTCATTGAAGCATCTAAGGCGAGATTAGAAATGGAGGGAGATTGATGAGCTGATAGGAAGGGTCTGTAGAGGTTTACACACGGCTCTCAAGTCGTATCGGTCAAAGCGAGGAAACAACAGAAGGGGGAGGGATGCTAAGCGACCAAGTAATTCTAAGCGTGGGATGTAGAAAGGGGAAGTGTACAGAACGCAGGCGCCTTTCATGGCTCATGATTTAGTGGGGAATATTGGGGCAAAATTGCTCGGGTTAGAAGCGACGTGACACGTATCATCAATAATGGGCTGTCTTAGCCAGATGCGAAATGATTACGAAAAGGAGCTAAATTTGTGTTTAATTAAATTTTGCGTCATATAATTATAATCTTTATTGAAAGTATCAAGGCCAATATATATAATATATATGTATGTAATAAATATATGCATATATATACAATATACGATGATAATGCGATTTTGCCACCAGGTACTTCTGATACCGCAAAAATTGAAGTTTTTATCACTACTATTTATAATAATTATTTGTTTATTTAGTTACAATAGCAATAGTAAAAATTATTATAATTGTAATTATTATAACAATTATTATTGTTATTACTTTAGCAGAGGTATCAATGATCCCTCATGATTTATAAGAATTAGGGGGCAATGAATTAATTAATGAAATTATTATTATTATCATTATCATCATTATCATTATCATTCTCGTCGTTGTCGTTGTCGTCATCATCATCATCACCACCGCCACCATCACCCCACTATCACCCTCACCATCACCACCATCATCGTCGTCGTCGTCGTCGTCGTCATCATCATCATCATCATCATCATCATCATCATTATTATTAATTTGTTCCTGTTGCTTTTGCTGTTATTATTATTATTGCTATTATTATTGCTATTATTATTGTTATTGTTGTTATTTTTTTTGATCCATCAGGGACTTCACTACTAACTATTGGTTAAAAACTAGTCCAGAATAACCCTACATTATTAATATTATTATTTTCTTTATTTCTAATACCTTGCTATTAACTCTTGATGGTTAGCTCTCGTGTGTCTCCGCCTGTGTCTTCTTCCATTGTAACAGCCGTCCGTGGTCAGTATTCGTTGAACCTTCGTCTGGATCCTTCTTCGACGGTGAGACAGGGCGACAACATCAGCGTCACTTGCCAAGTGAAGAACCACCTCAACGCCAGCGTCATGATGGCCTGGGTTCGAAAACTGGGAGGTGAACACGAGACGGAAATCGCTCGCAACACGGAACTGAACGGAGATTTCCGAAGAACGACGAGATACGAGGTGAACAGTCGGGTCATCAATAGTTACACCGACTACGAATTCTCACTCAACATAAAAAGCAAGTATTACATTGAAATTTATATCGTTTTATTATCATTATTAGCATTTATATAGCACCAATTTAAAATTATCTACTCAGAAGCGATCATGGATAGACAATAGCTTTGTATTGCGATAATAATAACTGTAATCGTCATTGCAATCTTCAAACTTCCAAATCTCCACTCGAAAGTCAATCGCAGAGCACCAGCAGGTAATTAACGAGCGTCTAGTGAGAAGCGTTGCTCTGAAGAGTAGTCTGAACGGGGTTCCGAGTCCAATTCCAAAGGATCAGAGATGTCAGAGTATATCTGCTAAGGTGGGTGTCATCACAGTATAAAGTTCTGGAAGCGGTGTGACTTTATATCCGAATGCGATAAGATAAGAATATTTTTGTAAAACTCCGAACGGCGGTCCCAAATTAAAATTGCTGTTTTTCCATGCTATTTTGTGTGCAGGCCCGCATTAATGTGGATGCTAAGGGTGCTGCAACACCCGGGCCCACAGTTTTACTTTTAAGGGTGTCACAACTGGTCTACAGAGACAACTAGTCCAGCGCTTGAGAAATGGAAGCTGGACAAGAGTTTTTACAGGTTAAATGGAGGTGGGATTGCTGAAAAAAACATTGGAGAAATGGAATCTGGATGAAGGTTCTTTTACAGGTGGAATAGAAGCTGGATTGACGAAAGTAACGCATGAGAAATAAAAGCTGGATGAAGATATTTCTAGATCTGAAATATAAGCTGGATTTATAAAAAAACACTTAAGTAATGGAAGCTGGATGAGGGTATCTTTATATCTGAAATAGAAGCTGGATTAACGAAAATAACGATTGAGAAATAGAAGGCATTTTTAGACCTGAACATCCACACACAGACTATTGAGGGATTTTGGATGCATGCCAAGCGCAAGTTGCGTTACCAAAGTATAACAAGTCGTGGTCGTTTCTCAAGTTACTTGTCTGCATGCTTTCCAGTGGCGCTTTAGCCACAAGTCGGATGTTTTCGGAAAGTACCTCAAGTTGTTGTGTGACAATTACAACAATTGACGATATAGACTATATAATATATTTTAATTTGGGTCCGCCGTTCGGAGTTTTGCCAATATTTTTTAATGATGATCAATTTCCATTCCAAGTTTGGTATAGACATAGATACGTGCTAACAGTTGAATTATTAGCCAATAATCTAACCTAATTAGTAATTCACATTATGTTGTGGCAGATGTAGTTTTTGTGAACATACTTGCATTAGGTTAGCCTACTTCGCTACTTTACTGACGTCTGTCAACTGTCGTCTTGTGTCATGACCGACATGACGGTCAAAATGTGATTGCGCAATTACGCTAATGTGTGTGAACGACAATAAATAATAATAAGTCTAATTCAGTTTTAAGCTGAGAACAGTAAACGAATCATGTCCGCATCTGATTTTCGTTCACAAGCTTTCCTATGCAAAGGTCAAAGACGGGCCTATGCACATGCTACCGTTTACGATAGGTGTGATCATAATTATCCGCCTATCTGTCACACCAAAAACGATACAATCACCAATTTTTCATAGTAGGCCCTACATAAAAATAAGTTAGCAATATTCTTTACAAGTGAAAAAATTGGGTCAAATACATGAATTCTTAGAACCCTGATCCACACTTGCTCATTTGGTGTCTGCCTGATTGTGGGGTGAGAGCTGAGAAGATTTGAGAGCAGTGTGAGAATTGTTGAAAAATAACTGGGTGATTATGCTATGATCCACGTGGAGTTTGGTTGTGATTCACAACCAAACTCTTTTCACCTTTTCACAACTTGTGAAAAGGTGAAAAGACTTAACTATGTGACCCTAAGGAAGACTAGCGAGGGTTGAACGACCTCAAACTCCCGGGAAATTCTCACTCTGGTTGAGGGAGATGTCAGTTTACTACCGTTACTATATCCAGCATATGACCGGAATTCACGAGCATGCCTGTGACAAGTATGAAGTTTCTGCGGCGCACCATTTCGTTTTTGGTGTGCAATTTGCAAAACATGGACCGGAATTAATAGATGGTTGAAATTTTTGGCTGACAAAAATGCTACAAAGAAAACTCTATGATGCCATATGATATTGTTTTAAGTAGGCAGCTAATAATAAGTGGAAAAGTCTGCAACGTGAAAGATTTTAAATGCTATTAGGAAACCACTGCAGTTAGGCCCATGACACTTTAAATTATCTGTCTCATTCGTGCAGCTGCAGCATTCATGTGTTTTCTCTGAGTGAGTTGTATTCACATGTGTTTTGCCTAATAGCATATGCCATAGATTAGTTTTGTGAGCTTGATTGCAAGAACGAAAAGATACCAACCTTACATCATACAGGGCCAAACAGGGGCCCATACGGGACCCCTGCACACGGGCCCACAAAAAGCTAGCTACGCCACTGGATCTGAGTGATGATGAAATGACACCACAGTTCAGAAATAACAGCCGCTGTTCTGCTGTTTTGAAGATGCTTCGGCTGCGGATGCAGGAGAAATTGGTTGTCTTCTACCGGCCAACAACATCGAAATATTCCGACGACTCGTCGTACAAGGTAAGCAAATTATTGTAGTAAGGCTACAATAATATATAAAGCAAATATAATACTTCTATTATTTGTAGTATTAGTAGCTGTGGTAGTAGTAGAAGTAGTACCAGGTAGTAGTAGCTGCTGTTGTTACTGTAGTGGGATTAGAATTAATATTAGTATTAGTTGTGGTGGTGGTGGTGGTGGTGGTGGTGGTGGTGGTGGTGGTGGTGGTGGTGGTGGTGGTGGTGATGATGATGATGATGATGATGATGATGATGATGATGATGATGATGATGATGATAAAAATAATAACAAATATAATAATAATAATAGCCTTAGAATAATAATAATTAATAATTATAATTATAATGAAAACAATAACAATAATATTAATAATAATACTAAAATTGACAGCTTTTGTTCTGTTTGGACTCTTTGTTAAAAAAGTAAAAATCGTCCATTAGGCAAAGAAATAATAATAAAAATAATGGAGGTGAAATCGCTGCGAACTAATTCAACTTTAACAGCGACATCCTTTGAAACCACCAAGTTATCTGATAGCAGCCGTCTGTTGGGCCTTACAATCATGTCTGTAAAACTAAATAACCTCTCTACTGCAGCAGACCAAGGCAGGGCAGCATTAAATTGTATAAAACTTTGTTATCAGTTGGATAGCTATGAGGAAATTGAGGCGTTGCTAGTTCCCTTTCTGTCATCTTCAATATGCTGCAAGATTTCAACATGGTTTTTGTTTCTACTATAGTCGACATTGTGGTCACTGCACACTGCACACTAAAACCATAAATCTTTGTCTTCCTTCTTTTTGACCACCAGATGCTCAGTATGTTGTTCGCTACGATTAGGCCTACTATTATGCCAACTGCATGTATAGTTACGATTACTATAACTGTGGATGTAATTACGGTTACAATTACTGTATAATATTATTATCTATATAGTTTCAGTTACTATAACTGTATGTATATAGTGACGGTTACAATTACCGTACATGTATCTAGTTCCAGTTCGTTCGGTGCGTGTGTCGTCGACGAACGAGGACAACACATGCGCAGTCGTCTACACGCACAACGAATCAGTCGTCTTCGTTGAGAGCAGCATCCACCGGTTCTCGTGCAACGTCTCAGGATCCTACCCAGAACCACGGGTGAGGGTTCTCGTCGGAGAAGACGACATCACCGAGACCTTCGAGAGGACATCGACGCTCGTCAAGGAAGGTCCGAGGAGGAACGGAGGGGACACGATCCAGTTCATCACGGATCTCTACTACACGGTTCAGCTGGTCAATCGACGTCTCAACATCAGTCACGGATTCAACCGGAAACAGATTGTCTGCATCGCTGAGCTTCCTGGGTCTGAACTGCAGAGCGTCTCTGCCACCATCACAGTTACACTGTTCGACTGTAAGTTGTAGCGTATAACGAATTGAAGTCGAGGTCATTATAGAGGGATTCTACGTGAATTTCTCTTTCTATGAGTATTCTTATAATATGCCTTTAAACTAATACATAGCCGACTTTAATGAAGAAGAGAAGTTTAGATAGATCTCGACTTCTCTTTTTCTCGTTATGATTCTCATCTTCTTTTTATTACCTGGGTACTCGTCAATAAATTTACACTAAAAACCGAAGTCTTGCCCCTTCCAGAATTTATTACCTCTGTTAATACCGATTATCTATCTTTCAATTCTCGACCTAACGACACCCCGCCTTAGCAACTACTCTGAATATCTATCAACTCTACTCGAATTTCCCAGTAACATGCCAAACAACATTATTTTTGTCGACGGTTTTGTCGATTATTTTTGCATTTGCTGTCGTTTGACTGCAGTGGATCCATGGAACTTCCATCTTTCGACAACCCATCTGATTAGACGCAGCGGTCGTGAATAGTCTAAGCTGATGCTCTGCACCAACGATAGGCATTCATCATGTTTGATGTTGAAGGGAATGAAAGAGAGGAATAGGATGGAGAAAGCCTGGGAAGAGGGCATTGGTCAAATATACCACACCATTAATTCATTTCAGAGATTTATATAGCGCTCCTTCAAGACCAGCTACTCAGAAGGGCCCCCGACCCAACCCTGACTAACAGACTTAAAAGTAGAGTGGAACGTTGTGCCAATGGATACCAAAACATAATATCACTTGATGTGACAAAGTTGAGCCAAGAGTTACCTGCTAATTTAATCAGTCATTGCGATCAGAAGAAAATAATATTGAGTTATATTCAGTATGTGCATGTGACCGATATTTCATTGTAGTTCGGCCGAAGTTTGAATGCGAGGACGAGGTCTTTGTCAAACTGTATCAGCAAGGAGTCGAACTGCGTTGCAGGGTTATTGGGGAACCGGAAGTGACGAAAGGTAGATTCCACTGGAAACGCAGCACAACCGGAAATATGAGCATTGCGACCGGAGACAACGAGGGCTTATACACCGGAAAACTGGTCGCAAAGGTCAGGCCTAAATCTTAACTGATTTTTCGTAAAAATAATTACGTAACGCTGTGTGTGCGTGCGTGCGTGTGGGTGAGTCTAATGAAATATTACGGAGCGTTTAATACAGGGTGGGTGGGTCAAAAAGTCCATTTTCGGCGTTACGCCTATAGGCTATTATGCAATGACCTGTAAACATTTCTGTGTGGAAGTTGAGCCAAAATTTAAAAAAATAGACCTGGAACTAAAATTAGTTCTAAATAGGAAGTGGACCTTGAATAAGAACAACATTTATTTATAGAAAGGAATTTTAGAACAAGGATAAAGATAACGGCATTGGACTAGAATAAGAACAAGAATTGAAATTAGCAGAAGGGTGGAACTAAAACAAAACTTCTTGCCACCTCTTCGTGATGACAGGTAGACACTATTTACTTCACAAGAGATGACACTATTTCATGCTACCTGTAGTTGAATGATTGCATCTAAACTGTTTAAAAGTAGGCCTGTTTCTGTTATTCTTCATCGACGCAAAACTGTCCATGTTATAATAATAGACTTGTTATGTAGTCAGTATTTCGAATATCTATGTAATCGTTACGTGCAATAATGTTGTAATGATCTGGCATTTGTTTGATGAAAACAAAAGGCAGTTTATTTACTTTCTCGATTTTTCATCGTCTGAATAGAATGGAGATCTAACCGTGAAGGAGATGGTCCTACAGATAGCGCAAGTCTTTCCTCAGCACTTCAGAGCTTATTCTTTCGAAGCAGAAAACGACAAGGGCGTTTCGGTGAAGGAAATAACACTTCGAAGAGGTCAGAGCTGCGGTTTCAGAAGCATGTCCTTCTTAGCAATAGTGAGTAAACAGTTACATAGGCCTACCTGCAGGGTCTCCTATTGAGAGGTTCCTTTAAAGGCGCTACACCAAAGTCAAAGTCAGTTACATACATCATGGTCATGATCATTATCATCGTCGTCGTCATCATCATCCTCGTCATCATCATCATCATCATCATCATCATCATCATCATCATCATCATCATCATCATCATCATCATCATCATCATCTTCGACGTCGTTGTCATCACGACCGCCATCATCAGTTCATGTGTAGGCTGTTTAGACATCCACGCAGTTATAAATAGGCCTGCATCCAGGGTCCTCTGACCTCTATTGAGAGGTTCCTTTAAAGGCGCAACTCCAAAGTCAAAGTCAGTTACATACATCATGGTCATGATAATGATCATCATCATGATCATTATCATGATCGTCGTCGTCATCATCATCATTGCAATTATAATTATAATGAACAACACTTAGTGGTATTGCTGAATTTGTCGGACGTGAATAACACGATGATAGCAATTAATGTTCCTTCGCAACGACGTATATAGGCTACTCTGATCTTGCAAAGGTCTGCAGATTACGATTCTATGCCTATTGCTCTATTTCGATGCTTGTTTTGCAGCTCCACTGGATGCCGAGCAGAGCGGAACACCAGCCATGAGTAGCTGGCACCAAGCTCTCAGTTCAACAATCGCGATCATCACCTTCATCTTATCGACTGCTGCAGCTGAACTCTCAACATAGCATAGAGAGATGGTCAAATAGAGCGCCCTAGGCGTAGCCTTTAGTCAATCCTATAAGTAGATGCATATAGCAGCCAAACACGAAGGTCGTAAGAATCACACAAACCAAAGATAAGAAGTAACAACTGACAGCTTTATTACGCCAGAAACAGTTGCCTATTATACGTATGGCCTACCAGAGTCAACATAAACAATTATTACAAATAATTCTCCTATGACAAGTGTAACCTACAACAGCAACAACACCTAAGCCATTGAAGAGCAAGTGAAACAATGACCTACGCATCTTGAGCTTTAAATTTATTCATTTTCTTCTAAATAATAGTAGGCTAGGCCTAACTAGCGTACTAGTGTAATGGTAATAATCCATCTAAATTTAATTTAAATCTCCATCCAATGATCTGATATCTGACAGAGCTTAAACAAAAATAATTATATAGGAGCCAATTGTTCAAAAACTAGCCATGTGCATAATGTTAATATTTTCACTACAGTTACTGTACTCCTATACTAATGCCGCTGCTATAGATGCTATTACAATGACTACCATGACTACTACTGCTCCTACCTATTAGTACTTGGCCTATACTAGTACTACCACCACCACCACCACTACTGCAACAGCAACAACTACTACTACCACCACCACCAACACCACTACACCACCACTATACCACTATTACTGGAAAAACTTCAACTACTTATATTACCACTGTTATTGTTAGGCTAATTGTGATTATTTATTGAGGTTTTAGTAACTTCAGTCAAATTCCGCATATTATGGATTCAAGTTATAGGATTACACGATATTTATACGTTCAGCTGAATTATGTCTGCTTATATTATTTCAACTTTTTTAACTGAAGCAACTTAGTAGATCTGTTCAGTGACGTAGCCAGGAATTTCCGATGGGGGTTGGGGGTTTTATGGCTTGGCCTGATGCCCTTTCTGACACCAACCCAACAGTATTACCATAAATAACAAGGGAATAAAGTAACAAAGGAAATAAAGTAAGAAAAACAATTGTTACTACAAGGAATTGTCTCGTTTTTTCTTACTTAAGTGGATAAATAACCTTTAAAAAAACTTGTATCCTAGGCCAATGGGGGGGTTTTAACCCCCGAAACCCTCCTTGGCTACGCCACTGGATCTGTTTATCGGTCGTTTAGTCTGATGTATGTCGTATTATATATATATGTTTGTATATATATATATCATATGCATGTTATATATGTAATTATATATAATTTTATATATGCATACAACAGTGGTTCCCAACCCATGGCCCGCGGGCCAAAAGTGGCCCACCAGGTCTAAAAAATTACCCTCATCTCTCAAAAGAACTAACAAAAAATACATGAAAAATGGACAATTTGGACAGGATAGAATACATAATTATCTTCTATTACAAATTATTTTATTTTGACGTCTACAAATAACATCAAACATTCTATTTTGATTCAGTTATAAATATTTAATATGCTTTTAGTTAATTAAATTTTAGCCTTGTGGCCTCCTAATGTCCTTCAATCAAGGAAAAGTGGCCCTCGTGTCCTCCAACTTAGAAAAAGTGGCCCTAAAGTTAAAAAAAGGTTGGGATCCACTGGCCTACAGTCCTATGTGTTATTAGATCCGCTAAAGTGATTATGAAATCATATTTGTTGACACTGCTGCCGTTAATTGTTCTCATCATTGTCGTTTAGTTTGAATGTAGGCAATAACTGATTTTATTGCCTGATGTTGCGATTTGCGATGAGTTTATTCAGAGGGCGAAAACGAAGGCCTAAGAGATGTTTGGATGAATGAATAGCATGAGAAGTGAGAGGAAAGTGCATTCAAACTGTAGCTGCAGGTGACAAGACAGATAGCATGCAGGTTCTTTTAGCGTGCAGCGCAGTGCAATGCGAAACGTGAACTTTCAAATTGATTTGTGCAGCTGTAATGTTTATGCAGCCAAAAAACAGTTCAAATTAGTCATTGTCATCCTATTGGGAATAATTTACCATGGAGAATATGAGGAATACGGAGATATAGGTTGTAGGCTACCATTAAAAATTTCAGGTGAGTAAATGTGAACTTCATTGTATGGGACATTGCAAATCGCACCTCATCAGTATTTTTATATTTATAAGTGTCTGGTGAGACGTAGACTATACAGTATACACGGGTCATACAGCAGCCTATGCCTAACGAATTTTTAACGAGACCCACAACTTATCTACTTTTCGCTGGACTACCAAACAATTAATAGGTTTGTTTGTGAACAATGCGTTCAATGATAGGATCTGCATAAATGTACATTAATATGATTATCTGTAATAATAATAGCCAAATTCCTGTATGACTCGTTTATTCATTCATTCATTCATTATATGGATTTATATAGCGCCCCTTCAAGGTATATATCTATTCAGAGGCGCTCCCAGCCCAGCCACGGAGAAAGCAAAAAGACGAGAGATTTATGCGACAAAAATAGTAAACAAGGTCCTCTTTTAATCGATCAATCGTTATCGGGGTCAAGGCCAAAGGTCAGGGTCATCTTAATTAGGTCACATTACTGAGGGCACATTAACTAGGTCATGTTAATTAGGTCATATTACTTAGGTCATAGTAATTATGTAATATTAATTAATGGTATTATAATTTATTAATTGGAGCAATTAGTGAACCCTAATCAGCACGTTACCTCCGAGTCGTGGAGTTATTTAGCATGCTGAAGAAAATAATTATGCATGTAATAGCCTACATTGAGAATTCGAAAGAATTTTTGGCAGGTCAAAAGAAAAGAGGTCATTATATGACCTGCCGCAACCTATGGTATAGCACGGCCACTTAAAAATAATTGTTTGAGTAGCGTACAAGCTAAAGATGTAAATATTTGGTACGTTTGCACTTTTGTTGCTATAGGTAGTAATTTTGGCTGTCCATTTGTTCACCCCTCAAAAACAGACTTTCTCATCATTGGTCTACGTGAGCAATTAAACAAACTAGCCTATCATCCTGACTTTTCTCAAACAGACCCAACTCTTCCTACGCCATACTCTTCTTCTGTCCGCAATCTTGGAATCATTTTCGATAAAACCTTACTTTTTCTGATCACATCACCTAGCTATCCCGCACCTGCTACATGCATAATTATCCGCGACCTCCGTCGATTGCGTCCAATTCTCAATTACAAGACCGCCTGCACAATAGCTACTTCAATAGTTCACTCCAAACTCGACTACTGCAATTCGCTCTTCCATAAAATAGATTCTCTTCAAATTAAACGCCTGCAAACAATCCAGAATGCTCTTGCCCGTGCAGTGACTAAGACTCCCAAACATCACCACATAACCCCTGTTCTCAAGTCTCTTCTTTGCCTCTTTGGCTAAAAGTCCGTCAGCGCATTCACTACAAAATTGTATCTCTAACCTACGATCTTCAAACCTCTCAGCTCTCCTACATTCGTCAACTAGGGCCTATCACCATCCAACCGCCCAGGTCTACTCACTCATCATCATATCTTTCTCTCGGCCTCCAGTATCATATATATCCTCTCTGAAATTCTGCAACCGCTCAGTCTATATGCTGCACCAGCTCTTTGGAACGGACTCCTCCGCCTGTTCGCTCATCCTCCTATCTCTCCATTCTCCCCTCCAAATTCAACCTCTCCTCCGCTTGCACTCTCCTCTGCTGCTTTCCATTCACGACTGAAAACCGAACTCTTCAAGCTATAGGCCTACTATCCAGATTCCAATCAGGTTCCATCACCCAACTACCACCCTCACCGACAACCACCGTAGCACCATATGCTGTCTCCTCGACTTGACCTCCTCGGATTTTGACCTGGCACCGGAACGAAAACGGCAGCTCTGGCTATTGCGGACTTGATTTGATAAAACGCCGGTGAAATAAGCTGGTCTCCCTGACGTGGCTTTTGAGGGTGCTGAGAAATTCTCGAAGATTTACATTACATTACATACATTACTGATCCCTGGACGATGCTGGCTGTAATGTACGCGGTCTCAGAGATAACTCCATCGAAGCTAGTCAAATATGTCATCTGCTTCTGAAGTCGATTATATAGCCAGCAGTTGTATAGGCCTACAGCATCTGGTAGGCCTATATATGTTATTTCAATTTCGGGTAGGTCTATTTTGTAGCCAGCGATTCGTGACGGGCTGTGTCGAATAATGTGTATGTTAGGCTGATGATCAGGTTAGATCCTTTGTCATAAGTAATGAGCATGTATATTCTCTTGGTTCCAAGGGCAAGGACTGCCATGGCCGAACACCGTGTCTTTGCCATTATAGGCCCTTCTATGCGAAATGACCTCCCTCCCACTATCCGTAGTAAGATCTTATTGGGGGTGTCATCTTCAGCTCTTCGTTACTTGAAGTCTTTTTTATTTACTCGGGGCTGTCATGCTGAGAGCGCCTCTGAATAGTTAGTCTGTAAGAGGCGCTTTATAAATGCTTAAATACAATACAATACAATATGGTGGCTTTCTATATATATATATTATAAAATGCGTGAGATCTGTCATCTGTCATCTTTGGTTTGCAGTAGGCCTACAAAGTTGTGACTGCGGATTACTTAAAAGTCAAGGAACTGCTTAAAGCAAATTGTAAACAAAATAGGCTACTACTTACTTACATCATGGTGTAAGAAGGGAGTTAGATCAGGGTTGCCAGGTCGTCGCGAAAAGCGCGAATTGGGCGACTTTTGAAAGCACTCGCGACTAAAAATTTTGTCCTCGCGACCTCGCGCTTTTTGGGCGACTTTTAAATTGTCGCGGTCGCCAAGGCGACATTTTTAAATCTCATAAATTGACCGCTGTAGATTACAATTAACGTGACCAGTTGTGTGTGTCGTTGTCTACCTAACAATAAAGCATTAATTCTCTAAGGAGCTCGGACTAATTTGCTATCATCTAAATTTTTACGTCAATGTTTTCGTCATGATTGTGTCTTATTCTATAAAGCTCCAAGAAATTTTTCGCTAATAATTTGCTGAAATTTTCCGCCAATAATTGGCGGCAAATTTCATCTTTCATGCACGAGGTACATGGGCACTTGGCCTATTTTGGAAAAGTATAGATTATATGATACTAGCTGGGGTACCCGGCGTTGCCCGGGAAATTTAGGATTCGATCCGCTCCGGCCACAACCCCACCACACAACACCCCACCACACTGCGACCTCTATACCAGTACGCCACCGGAGAAATTTGGGTTTGACGAAAATTTCCACCCCACCCCACCCCCACCCCACCCCCTCCACCCCCAACCCCCTCCCACCCCACCACCCCCACTCCACCCCACCCTACCTCCCACTCCATCCCCCTCCACCCCACCCCCACCCCTCCACCCCACCTCAACCCCACTTCCTCACTCCACTCCACCCCACCCCAACCCCCACCCATCCCCAACCCCACCCCTCGACCCCTACGCCACCCTACCCCACCACCTCCACCCCTCACCTCCATCCCACCTTTCCACTCCACTTTAGACACCTCTAAAACGACGAAAATGGCGGCTTTTATACGTGGCAAGCGAATGAAAATTGTTAGCGAAAATTAGTGTTTTTGACCCCCCGCACCCTGGCCCCCCTGGTGATGGAGATTTGCCAACCACTGATCCGGGGGGTTCTGATGGAGCTCTATCTAGGAAAAAAATTTGAAATCAATAGCTGCGTTTTGTTGAAAAAAAATTGGGGGTTTCGCTCCCCACCCTGGCCCCCATGGTGGTAGAGAATCGCCAACCCCTCGCCTTTGCGTCTCGTGCCGAGACCTACGCAGTACTGAAGGTTTGGAGTGAAAAGCTCAAAAACTGAGCGTGCATTCTGGACAAAGTCACATACACACAGTGTCACACATACAAACATAGTCACATCCTTCCTTATAGATATAGATTTCACTAAATGACGTTATGGGAAAGTGGGTGAAATTCGTGAAATTATACAATGTAAATGTAAATGTAAATGTAATCGCAAATTTATATAGCGGCTGTGTTATGGCTTCGACCCTGAGGGTGAGATCCTTCACCACCGCTACTCCACGTTTATATTGCGACCGAGCCACCCGCAGGGTTGGGAACGACTCCCAGATTGTGAAGATAGGTTTGATCACTCCCAATTCACTGCAATACATAGGCCTAAACCAGGGTGAGAATTGCCGGGGGTTGGGAGGTTTCGACCCCCCAGTCTTTCTTAGAGCCCCATGTTAAAGTATGTTTTTACACCCCAATTCCAAGTGGATAATGGTCCAACCCCCCCAGTTATTTTTCCACAATTCTCATACTGGCCTAAACCCTATATACATGTACGATTCATTTATGGTTTGTAAACCAATTTAACCGAAACTAGAAATTGCGGTAAAATTCATTACTGAATGCAAAAATACTTAATGTGTAAAAGACTCCCTGAAAGACTAATGGCCCCATTAAATCATTAGTGACGTGTTTTTAATGACATGATGGTTGTCCAGTGATCCCTCCGGCGAGGACAAAGCGTTTTGTAAGGCATGTAGAAAAGCTCGATAATCTCGCGGTTTTCGCGACTTTTTGTCGTGATATCGCGACAAAGTTTTTCCGAAATCTGGCAACCCTGCATTAGGTTAGATAGCGCAGTAAACCAACTTAAAAGTTAAAGACTGTTGTACGAGGCTTCTGAAGAAAATCGTCCAATCAACGTCGTAATGTTGACCAATAGGAGCCTAGTACCTGAGGATAATATAATGACGTTTCCAAGGTGTTTTCTGATTGGAAGTTGGAACCAAGTTCATTCCATGCGATTCATTCGTTCTGTTAGCTAAGTCTGGTGCTCTAGGTTACCAAAGCCTCGAAGAATCTGCCGATCTGTACATCTTCTGTCGCTGTATTTCTCGTAAGTAGAAGTTCTTGAAGTTTTTCTAGATATAAATTTTATGTTTTTAATTATTTACAGACGAGCATCTTTCACTACGAATGTTCTATTTGACTGGAGCATGTGGCGACTCGAGTGATGCAAGGTTGCAATCAGGGGCTGATGCAGAAATTTTGGAAAGGGGTCAAAATTTTTGGTCTTGGGTCGGAAAAAATTTACTTGGTTTTTCGCCGAAAAAACCCCCGATTGTACATGAACGCCGTCCTATGCTACTTTTTCTCTCTTATCCTTCCTGCTCCCGCTGCATCTTCTTGTGAGAGAATGGATGTCACTTCATGGCACTTTTGGAGTGAATTCAGTCATGTGCAGTATAATGAGATGTAATGTAACTGGCAATTCTTCTCTGCTTAGCAATACCCCTCGTTACATGACTTGTATCATAATTTTTACTGGTCACTTGTATAAGTAGCAAAATTCATGTGTTGCTTACATAACACATGTATATTATGTAGATCAGCGGTTCCCAACCCGTGGCCCGCGAGCCAAAAGTGGCCCGCCAGGCCTAAAAAAGCACTTGGCCCTCGTCTCTTAAAGAATTAACAAAAGTATATAAAAAAACATTGAAAATTTGGACAGGATAGAACACGTAATTATTTTCTATTAAAAATATTTTATTTTGATGTCTATAAATAGCATCAAACATTCTATTTTGAATCAATTACAACAGTTTTGTGTGCTTTTAGCTAATTAAATTTTAGCCTTGTGGCCCCCTAATGTTCTGCAACTAAGAAAAAGTGGCCCTCGTGTCCTCCAACTTGGATAAAATGGTCCCAGAGTCAAAAAAGGTTGGGAACCACTGATGTAGTTGATTGCAAAAAATGTGTTTTTTCCAGTTTGTGCTTTTGGAAATTTTTGCAGTACTCTAAATAACTTGTGCAGTATGTGCGCATTTGTTGTATATTTATCAGCTAACGCTTGACAGCCTTGACTGCAATAACTTTTGCATCCAGTTAGTCGTGCTTAGTGTTCCCATGCTTTTAAATGGGAATAAATTGTTGCTTAACATTTAACATTTCAAAATTGTGATACGTTTTGTAGTCACTACATTTTTTATAGCTTAGTCAATGGAGACTAGTGATGTAGCTTTTCCGGAAAAGTATTTTGACGGAAAGTTTCCGGAAAGTTTCCGGAAACTTTCCGAAGAACCAGAAAATACATTAAACTCAGAAAATATAAGAATTTCACTCTCAGAAATTTTCTTATAGTTTAAACTCCTTTTATTTACAGTACTTCTGTCGATGCAAACAATGTTGAACTTAAAAATAATTAATATGAGCAATAAACACTATTCATTAGCATTTCAGACTACAGTAACCTATAGAAAACTAGTTGCTTGCATGTTTGCAGTCATCTCTGTTGCAGGAAATGTGTAAAAAACTGATATAAACATGAAGTAATACAGCATCAATTTCTGTTTCTGTCTTATATTTTCATAACTCAAAAATATGAAGGTGACTGAAAGATAAAAAATATTTTCTCTAAATTTACAGCAAAGTTTAATTGCATTTAATTCCTAAATGTACCGGTATTTTTGGGCTGTGTGAACAATTATCACTAACACTAGCTAGCAGTGCCATCTATTGAATAAACTATTACTTATAACCACCTAAGACTGCTTATAGTGATGGATGTATTTAGTAGCATTATATTGAAAGAAAATTTTGGACTCCTTAGAATTGAGTATGTATTTAATAATATTTCATTGGCAGAAAAATACGTCTGAAAGTTTCCGGAAAAATATGAAACTTTCTGGACAATTTTTCCACCTCAGAACACTAACTTATGATAGTGATTGATGTATTTAGTAACATTATATTGAAAGAAAATTTCGGACTCCTTAGAATTGAGTATGTATTTAATAATATTTCATTGGCGAAAAAATACGTCTGAAAGTTTCCGGAAAAATATGAAACTTTCTGGACAATTTTTCCACCTCACATCACTAACTTATGATAGTGATTGATGTATTTAGTAACATTATATTGAAAGAAAATTTCGGACTCATTAGAATTGAGTATGTATTTAATAATATTTTATTGGTCGAAAAATATGTCGGAAAGTTTCCGGAAAGATTCGTCGGAAAGTTTCCGAAACTTTCCGGAAAGATATGAAACTTTCCGAGGAAAGTTTCTGCCTCACAACACTAATGGAGACATAATTGGATTTAACTGAGCACTGATTGAAAAATGCTGTTTGATCTCATGAAAGTGATGATGTATTGTACAACTACAGAAATCACTAAATTGGCCATGGTTGGGACTGCCTGTCAATAGTCTTTACGAAGGGGTGTTGTATAAATTCTGATTGATTCATAAAAGATGTCGTAAAAACATTACATTAGTCATGTTACACTAAATATGATTTGTCTTTCACTGGTTTGTTTAGTAAAAAACAATGACGGACAGAAAAGCTGTGATCAAGAACGCCGACATGTCCGAGGACATGCAGCAGGACGCAGTTGACTGTGCAACTCAGGCGCTCGAAAAGTACAACATCGAGAAAGACATTGCGGCGTTCATCAAGAAGGAGTTCGACAAGAAGTACAGTCCAACGTGGCACTGCATCGTCGGTCGCAACTTCGGAAGCTACGTGACACACGAAACGAAGCACTTCATCTATTTCTATCTTGGCCAGGTTGCTATTCTGCTGTTCAAGTCGGGTTGAAGACTTGTTTGCCAAATGACGAATATTTTACTCCTTTTGTACTTGTATTGTCCCATTTAGTTCAAGGTGGCTGCACAATCTGTTCTTGCAAGACTGAATGAATCTCGGTTATCCTGCGAACATTTTGCGTGCGCTTCATTATGAATGAACATAGATTGGTGCCAGTTCTTTGTAAAATTCTGCAAATCCGATGTAGTTGAACAGTGACGTGTAGTTATATTTATTTAAGCTTGAGGATTTATTTTTAGTTTTACATTTGTGTCGAGTTCCGACGTCAAATGATCATGACTAAGACTTAGTGCATAAATTGCTGAAAGAATCATTGTGTGAAGGTACATTTTTAAATGATGTAGCTTGCTATGAGGCATTAAACATGTTCATTTTATCTTCATATTATTGTTGATCAAGGTGATGCCAATAGTGGTTTATAACTCGGTATGATCAGCGTAAAAGTGAACACTGAAGACATTTCTATGCCTAGCCGAATTCCAGCCATGCTATTTACTTGGCCTATATATATCAGTGATTGCCAACCTTTTTTTGACTTGCGGCACACTAAGAAAGAATGAAATTTTTGCGGCATACTTGTCAATAATAACCTTTTTTAAAATCTATTTGTCACTATAATTATCTAATAGTATTTTCATTTTTAATAGGCCTATTCTAATTAATAACATCAGAAATTTTCCCACGGCACACTTGCAAAGTTCTGGCGGCACACAGGTTGGGAATCACTGGTATATATGAACATAATAAATTCCTTGTTCTGGAGCAGTTGTGGATGAATTGCTTTCATACTCCTTAGCATCTACACTGTATTGTATAAAATGCATAGCTAATTCGTAGAAACCTACAAATATTTTAGCCTGCGACAAGAGGAAGTGCCTGGAATGCCTAATGCAGTTGGAGAAGTTCTTGCCAAATTAACTCGCTGGTGTAAAGCGTACAGTATTAAAGATAATTTTCAAAAGCAAATTTATCCAACAGCTACGTGGGACAGCTATGTGGGAAGAAAACTAACTTGTAATTTCATCAGGTTCTTGAG
Source organism: Lumbricus terrestris (assembly GCA_949752735.1). Classification (NCBI taxonomy): domain Eukaryota; kingdom Metazoa; phylum Annelida; class Clitellata; order Crassiclitellata; family Lumbricidae; genus Lumbricus; species Lumbricus terrestris. Next base: position 68,771,297 of record OX457039.1, read on the forward strand.
CAGATGATGCACAAGAAGTAAAGGCACTGCATGGAGTTGATGTGAAGGACAGTATTTAATAATTAGTACAAGTTGTGGTTTTAAGCTGATCCAGGATTTTCGCATCTTGTCAATGAATTCGTGTATCCAATTGTACACTGGTGAAAATTATTTAAGCGTAGGTTATACATAATAATAAAGTGAAATACTAGGACATGAATACTTTCACAAGATTTATTTATCCATTTCTTATAGCGCCCCTTCAAGCTCTCCATTCAGAGACACTCCTGATTACAGCGTGGACACTACACTGGAGTTTAACGTCTGAAGCATTTTCGAGTGAAGGACTTGGTCCAGGTCCCTACGCAAGGACTTGTATGTAATGTAAATCTTCGAGAAGATTTTAAGAACTTGAGGTGGATTCGAAGCTGCAGCCCTCTGGCTGCAAGGCAACGAACACACCCACTAAACAACAATATTGATTACGGGCTGCACAATTTGAAAGAATGCAACTTCAAAATAAGTTATAAATTTATTCACGATTAATCAAATTCCATACAATCTGCCAAAATCAGGTTGTGACTTTAGATGTAACTGGAAACATTCTGCTTCTATGTTATTTAAAAAAAAATTATACGACATTCTAGATAAGCAACAGACACCATAGGAGTTGTCATTAACGTTCTCAATGGCACAATAATCAAAGCCAGGCTACGATAAGCATAATTTCTTAATAAACTACCAACAAAAATGGCATATAGTAGGCAACATAAAATGAAGTTACTAATGTGGGTCTTGCTTTGCATGCGTGTAACTTGCCACAGAGGAATTCAGTGTAATAGTATGTTTGGACTTTGGAGAACTGAAATATACTGCAAGTTGACTGATGAACATAATGAACTGTGAAGTGTTCAAGTAACACTTGTGACAGGCTGCAGGGCCGGATTAAGAAATGTGGGACCCTGTTTGGGAAATTTTTTGCGGATCTTTGGCCGAAAATTCTGATGCCCTTTTTTTTAGTCGTTGGTCGAAATTTTCGTAGAATATAACTATTATTATCCTCCAAAAAGTTGATTTTTTTAGTAGTTTGACTGAAATTTGCTTTAAAAAATCACACAATTTTTTGGCCCTCATGTGTGGGGCCTCCTAAAGTGTGGGTGCGTCTGTTCGGTTGAACATGCCTTAATCAGGCCCTGACAGGCTGGGCCTTTTCTGAGATACTGAAAAAGCACTGTGGTAGTCAATGCACTACCCCAGCACATTGTCATTACCACAGAAGGCCACAATTGTCAACCTATATTAAGTGATATGTATACTAGTAGTAGTAGCACATTACTGCTATTCAACACTTGATCACACTGTTTTCTCTGAGGCATTAAGTAGTGAAGTCCTGGGGCAATATCAGTAAAAAGGTCATAAAAGGTTAACACGATTTGTTTAAAAAAGTTAACATTAAGATTGTCGCAAAGAGGATGCAGAATACTGACTGAAATGATCGGAAGACTCTGGAATGTCCTGGGAAAACAAAACACAAATGTCATTGTTACTTTCAAATCTGAGACAAAGTTTGTTTTGTGGGAGCATGTTTATTATTATAGCCAACTGGCAGACGTATCGCAAAATTTCACAGAATTCGATATAACATTAAGCGACATGTATCAACTGGCGTCTTGGACATCATAGTGATAGCACTATATAAAATTAGATTATAGATTTGGTTACAAAATTAAAGCATCAACAGTTTTGAGTTGAATAAAAAAAAGCTTTTGTAAGAGCCCCAGTGTAAAGCAGACGTAGCTTCTGTGGGAGTCAATTCCATAATATTTTACAATAAAAAAATATATGAACGATTGTACGTACCTGCAGCTGATTTTAATCCAGCGACTTGGTATCTAGGATCGTTTCGTGGATTCTTTCTCTGACTCGGTTTCTTCTCTTGAACGGAGGTCGAAGTTCGCCTGAGCAATTCTACGTCTGCCTCAGAAGAGCCGTGGTCATTCCTCGCCACGATGGTGTATGTGGCAAAGTGTGATTCAATCAGTGAACTGAAGTGCAGCGACATCTGGCTTATATCTGGCTTGATCACCTGAAGGTCATCAAAACAATGTGTAACCTTAAATTATGCAATGTTTTTCTTTATTATTCCTAAAAGCATGCAAACGCTCAGCGCTTTATGTACAAAGTCATCAATGAAAAGCCTCATTGTCGTAGAGAAATAATTAAAAATTAGCATATGAAATAAATTAACCTAAACTACTAGAAATCATGACTGCCTTACAGTGTACATAATTATTACCCAAAAATCTGGGCTGGTAAGGGAGTACAATCTTGGGAGAACATGGTGTAAACGAGAGCACAGGTGCAGTAGAACATATCCAAGCATTCCTGGCAACAGATTTCGTTGCCCTGCTGTCCAGGCAAGGACAATAAAGAGTCCTTGCTGCCCAGGGCTACCTTGTATGGTGACTTGATCCCCAGTCAGGATCGACATGATGGACATCCACTGTTCCACACAGAAGATTCGCTCCGGTCGGTTCAGCTTTCTGGAATTATAGTCACCTAGCATGTTCCAACACAACCATTCTTTACCTCTATTCCATAAGCGTTTGAAAACCAGTTTGATAGATTCTAGGTTTTTATTTTCATCGTCAGATCAAATGATCTGATGGGTTACTCGTGGAGAGGCACCATAATGTAGCTTGCAATAGCAACAGTGTGATAATTGTAGAAAAATTACTGGGGGCCAGACAGGGTGAGAATTGCCAGGGGTTGAAACCCCCAGTCTTTCTTAGAGTCCCATAGTAGTCTGTTTTTCGCACCCCAATTCCAAGTAGATAATGGTCCAATCCCCCAGTTATTTTTCCACAATTCTTACACTGGGGCCAGAGCTTAATCCACACGGAGTTTGCGTGTGTATTAGCTATGGGTTTCTAAGAAAGATAATTATTGGGGTTGAATTATTCTTAGGCCTACTGTAATCCATATACATGTAATTAGTCCCATTGTATTACCCTATACCTAAGCACAAAGCCTTCTGTCCCACATCGACTCTATGAGCATTTGTTAGGCAAATTGTTTACTTTTTCCATGATGAGTGTGCTGTTATTTTCGACAACTCTTTCCTCGTCATTCCTTTTCCAGAACACCGAACCGCTTGGATTCGCTCGGACCTCGCACACAAGGGTTGCCTTATCTCCGATCTTGGCATAGATCTCATATCGAGAACAGGTGACCAGAGGGCTGTCTGGAAACACATGACATAGGCTAATATTATTATAATAAGATTTGTGAAAATCATTTCCCCCATGTGGCCAGTCTATAGCATCGCACACAGCTATATATGCATGTAGCCTACAATATTTATTATTGTGCATTTTAGCACCACAACCAGTGCTTAAAGTGTGGAAAAATAAGTGCCTGGACGCCCCTTATCTTTCCAAAAGAAGTGCCTGGACGCCCTTACCTTTCCAGTCATTGCTGGCCAATAAGCGGCAGGATGGCGTTCAGATTATAAAATAAGTGCATGGACGCCGTCCATGACCGTCCAGCCACACTTTAAGCCCTGACCACAACGGCCTATATAATTATGTATATATATATAATATATTATATATATGTATGTACAACGGTATAAGCATATGAATTATATATTATATTATATATACAATTACACACATGCATAATTATGACATTATATGTATATACAGTTGCATTCATAGGGAAGCCAGAAAGGCTTGTAATACGGCACCTAAGAAGCTTCTCATATTTAATGGTACAGAAGCTACTGAGCACATAGTTTTGTTATTCCATACATTACTTGACATGAGTCATGGTAAAATAATTTTATGAAGTGTCAAACAAGCCAAACGATCGTCTATACAGCGTCCTAGTGAGAAATCCTTAAATCCTTAGGGATTATAATATCCAATCAACGAATCACAAAGTGGTATCTGTTTAGCTAAGGACTACGTGTGAGTGAGACCTATAGGTGAGTATAGTGAGTAGCATACATGTAACTCTGGAACTAGCTCTATAAAAATTTATTTCTCATGACAATAACTAACATTGCACCAAAATCGACGCCGTTGCTGTTCTTTCCGGAAATCCCTCCAACTTTGCAACGCAGTCAAGACTTTTCTCGTTCCAATCTGGAACCGGTTTCTCCGAGTTGTATGTCAGTTTCATCTCACTGTAGAACGTTTCAGCTCCGTTCTCTTCCTCCAGAACCCTGGAGAGTTCGGAGGCGATGAACAGATCAGTCCTGTCCTCAGAATTAACGATCATCCGAACCTCTGGGGGCGTCAGGGACCCGTTGACGGTAGCCGTACATGCCACTCCTGACGGGGTATTCTCAACGAGAACAATCTCTTGCTCAGCGTCCAGGATTCTTTCTGTCATGTCGGGTGATATGACGCTGAATTTGACGGACTGAATAGGAACTAAAGAAGACAAATATGATATTGAACTGTATTGCATTGTATCTGTAAATTTATAAAGCTCCTTTCGCAGTGCATATTAATCAGAGGTGCTCCAGTGTGAAATACCCAGAGAAAAAAAGTATAGTTTTGAGCAAAGCTCGAGGGTACGCGTACCCTAAAATAGAATACGTTAAAATACGTGCGTACCTTTCAAAAAATAGAATACGCGTATGGTACGTACCGTACACGAAAATTTTATTCATCGTTTACTCGGCGACCAATAGCCAACGTATAATCTGACGTCAACTGTAGGCCTATGCGTCGTTGAAACCGGTACTTCCGGTAGCGTATAGCAGTAAATTTAATTCAATAAATTCTTTGGTTATAATAATATTAATTTAATGCAAACTGTACTGTATTTCTGATGAGAGCTAAGTACACGTCGCTGGTTTGCAAATTGGTGTAACTCGACAGTTGCAGTATATCTATAAGCTTATAGCCTACGCACCAGTCAGCGACTCAGCGATGCCCAGAGAACATGGGAAGGAATGGAAGCACGTGTGAAAGTTTTGAAAAATGCGAACAACAATTATTATTTGATTGAATGCAATTTTTTCGACAAGCAGTTCTGGGTTGGATCAGGCAATCGCACAAGAACACATCGTTTAAGTGCTGCAGCAGAACTGAGACAACTGACTGACATTAGTGCATTAAGTGCAATGTATGCTGGATAAACATAGACAGGTCTACAATATAGCATTGCAGCAATAATACGCCGTTTACTGGGTTGTGAGTGTTTGCTTAAATTAAATTGAACATTCTTATAATGAGTAATGATGAGGCTAGCGTATTTTATTACTGTTTACGTACCCTAAAATAGGGTACGTTAAAATACGTACGTACCTTTCAAACAATAGAATACGTACGGTACGTACCCTCGAGCTTTGGTTTTGAGAAAGCAAAAAGAAGTGCTTGGGCCATTAGTGGTACCAGTTCAGAACGAAGAACATGTCAATGTACAGAACTGATTCCAAAGTGCCGACTAATTATGACAATATGTCTTCAATCTAATAATAAATACATGTAGGCCTATATGTAAAACAAATATATTGCACACATATATTTACAATAATATATGTATGTATATAATATATTATACATATTATATATTTATTATTTTATATATAATATTTTGAGCGCCACTGAATCTGTGAGCGGCGCTATATAAATGTTCAATTACAATTCAATTACAATTGAATATATGATATAAATATATAGGTGAGCCTCTGCATGTAGGCTATACCATAATAAAAATATATGTGGGCAGGCAGTAGGCCTACATATGCATAGACCTTACATGCGCAATAAGTTTATTAAATAAAGTCACAGAATTATCATCCCCGTCCTCATAGTGATGTGATCTGTTATTAATCTGTCATCTGTCACAATTTTTATCTCACCATATATTTCAATCACAAACATCATCTTCACCAACACCACAACCATCACTGCCACTAAGTCTTGCCATCCACCACCAGTCCACCACCCACTATCACTATTGACTTCGGGGCGCGGACATTTCCCCCCCTGGACAAAACCCCCCCCGGACAAACCCCCCCCGGACAAAACCCCCCCGGACAATTCCCCCCCTGATTTAGCCTAGGACATTAACCCCCCCGGACAATTCCCCCCTTTGCTTCCATTTAGGCAAAAATGTGTTTAATCCAACTTCTATTTAAATAACAATTATTTTTATCCATCCAGCTTCCATTTAAGCAAGAATATTTTCATCAATCCAGCTTCCATTTAAGCAAGAATATTTTCATCAATCCAGCTCCAATTTAAGCAAGAATATATTCATCAATCCAGCTCCAATTTAAGCAAGAATATATTCATCAATCCAGCTTCCATTTAAGCAAGAATATTTTCATCAATCCAGCTTCCATTTAAGCAAGAATATATTCATCAATCCAGCTTCCATTTAAGCAAGAATATTTTCATCAATCCAGCTCCAATTTAAGCAAGAATATTTTCATCAATCCAGGTTCAATTTAAGTAAAAATTATTTTGTATCAATCCGGCTTCTATTTAGCAAGAAATCTTTTCATCGATCCAACTTAGGACACTTAGGACCGCCGTTTTATAGTAATACCACTTACACGCAATATGTTCGACAGGGGGGGGAATTGTCCTACCCTGGGGGGGGGAATTGTCCAGGGGGTTTTGTCCGGGGGGGTTTTGTCCAGGGGGGGAAATGTCCTACACTCATTGACTTCACCACCACTAACACCACCACAACCAAACATCATCACCAACTCCACTACCACCGTTATCACCACTGTCGCCGCCACCACTACCACCATCACTGGCAACAATTAGGCGTACCCAAAGGAAGAGGATTTTCACGTATCCTTACCAAGGACCTGAAGGTCAAATGTCGCTCGATTCTGTTCGTCTGAAAGACTGAAGCAGCTGATGGATCCAGCGTCCTCCCCTTGGATACCTGGAAGAGCGGAAGAAGTATATATGCAGCTATTATGTCCGACATAAATTTATTCAAGTTATCTCTTCCAAACTTAGTGATATAGGCTATGTGTGTGCGTGCGTGCGTGCGTGCGTGTGTGTGTGTGTAGCTTTTCTTGTGCCTTTTATTGAGTTTGGAAAAGTCAGTGCAAAGGTCTAATTTTTCAGATTAGACTTCAGGTAGGCCTATAGAAACAGGAGCAGAGAAGGAGAGGATTGAAGAAACTGCTTGGCAAGTGAATCCTAAACAAGTTTAATCACCTAGCTATTGACGAGTCCCCGCCAGATTAATTGAGTCGCAGAGAGTTGAGCGAGAGACGATTTGAGGACATTCAACAATAATTGAGAAAGACATTCAATAGACTGGCAGAGAGCAGGTTGCTGTGAAGAGGAGCCATGAACAAAAGTCCGGATATCATCATCTGCATTAATGTGACCAGAGGCCGAACGTATTTAGCAAAGAAACGAGAAATATCTTAGGCTGTAAACATGATTTTTTTAAAAAGTGGACGCAGAAATTAAACTGTCATCAAACCATTGAACTGAAGAACCGTTGCGGCTGAGTTATTTCTGAAGTAGCTGTACAAGACTCGTAGACGATCTCGTTTTGAGAAAGGCGACTTGACATTCTGATTGTCGGCAATGGTTTGCTCGGCGCCACTCCTGTCCTTCACTGAAATGCGGACGACATCGATGAAGCCAAGATTGGAGACTTCACAGGTCAGCGTGACGTCATCGCCCTGTCGCACTACAGCGCCGTCTTTGTCCCATTGAGCAACTGCCTGAATTTCTTCGTAGAAAGAATAACATACAAAAACATTTAAACTATAGGTGTGGGCAACATACGGCCCGCGGGCCCTGCCCTCCCCTTGGAACCTTTTGAATCGGTCATTGGCGGTGCTTTCTAAATGCCTCTCCTAGTAGGTCTATTAAAGCTTATGTAGTATAGGAGCTGCAAGTGCAGAAAATCCGTGGCAAGAGAAACGCCTTCCGATGACACGAAACGGAGTATCCCCCCTGAAAGCTATCCCGGGGGATGAATTAATCTATCCCCCCCCGGATGGAATTAACCGGTCTATACTATCCGGAGGGATAAACCATTCTATCCCCTTTTTTGAAAAATGCGCATGATAACAAAATTTATGCTGTAATCAAAATTTAAAGTGACTCTAATTGTTTTAAATGTCCTAAGCAATGCTCAGATAAAGACAACTCGAATTTATTTAGTGACTCTGAGTGTTCTTAAGTGTTTTAAATGTTTTAAGTGCTCTAAAAACAAATTATCTAGTAGGAATAAACATAGCCTGTTAGTGTCATTGTTCAAAACAAAGCAGATGAAAATTAATTTGTAAAAAAAATACACGCGTAAGCGGTTTTCTCTACTTTTTTTAATTGGGGGGGGATACAATTAATACGGGGATACTCTACTTCGTGACACCGGCAACGATAATACGAGGAGACCTCTGCCAAAAGTTTGGCCGACAGAGAAGGTCATTCCAAGAACAGGAGCACACAACAACAAACAGCAAATTAAGGTCATAGTATAGGCTACCAAAATGCAATTAACTTTCGGACGATTGCGGTTTACTGAGATACGTCCTTTATGAATCGTAGGCCCATATATCATAGCCCAGTCCACTCCAATTATAGTCCTAGAGCCTATAGCATTCCAAATAATACACAGAGTAGCAGTGATGTAGTAGAGTCCACCTGAGCCGAGACCGAGTCCGAGTCCAGCGAAGCCGAGTCCGAGTCGAGTCCGAGTCCCAAGGGGTTCGAGTCCGAGTCCGAGTCACTAAGGATCGAGTCCAAGTCCGAGTCCAGTAACATCAAGATCCAATGAGACACAAAAGGCCTATTATGTCATAGAAAAATATCAATACCATGGAAAAATTTACTGTAGGCTAATTTATCCAAATTGAACTTTAAAATTAATGAATTCGATAAAAAAACATTCGATAATCTGGCGAAGTGGAATTGATACAAATTCTTCCACTGCCAAACACAAGTTCAACAGGCGCATCTTGTGGAGTCTCTCATGTTGAGATTTGTGGCCTAAACTGCCACCCATATAAGCAATGCCTCTACTCTTAAAGTAAATGTTCGGAGTCTTTGGTATGAGGAAATGGGTCCATCCACTGTGTCAATATCATCTGCCATCCAATACCCCAGCACAGACCAGCTATAAGTGCTACGACATTGCATGCATGTTGCAATCGACCAATTGTGTAGTAGGCCTATCTGATCCATTAATGAAGATGTAAATAAACATCTGCACCCGGTTCCAAGATGAGAGGAGTTCTAATAGCCACCAGCCACAAATAGCCAATAGACACGTCCAACCACTATCCTGATTGTCTTATCCATAAACATCTAAATAAATTAGAAGTCTATGTCGTATCTGATCAGCATATTAATGCCAAGTTTATTGAGGTGTCAAAATATCAATTTCGATTTCGACCGTATGTATGCCATGAATGCCTGGTCATGTTTGTGTATATGCAGTCAATCTATAAACTCAAGTTCAAATATTTCCAATCGCCCCTCCCGTAACCCCACAGCGACCATACATCAAACACACCTGTAATTAACTTCGCTCGCCCTGTGGTCAGCGGTGCCCAGCCATCCGTCACATGTCAACGATCCTGTGTCTTACACCCGTAGGCTACAAGGGCTCCTTTGTTTGAGTCGAGTGATGAAGAAAGCAGACGAAATGTCTGAATTAGTTTTGGAAATACAGGTTGTGGCCTGTTCCACGGAGAATTCGTGACTCGGAAACCGAGTCACCGAGTAAAATTTCGAGTCCAGGACTTCGAGTCCGAGTCCTGACAGTCCGAGTCCAAGTCCGAGTCCGCAGAAAATCGGTCTCGAGTCTTTTGCCGGACTCGAGTACTACATCACTGCAGAGTAGTAGGGCCTACCCTGACGCACAAAGGCAGTCTAAGACCAGAAAACAGTATTGATTTTTGCATAAATTTTCTATAGATTCTGTCAGTTTTGCAAAGGCGGGTACGCAGACAAACAGACAGACAAATAAAGACAGATAGGCTACACGGAATGTCTAATGTCTGATACACAAAGATGAACACACAGCCAGATACATGGACAGACAGACAAGCAGGCAGAGCGTCAGACAGACAAGCAGAGACAAGCAGACAATCAGACAGCTAGACATGCAGAGAAGTTTATTTCCTAAGGAGTATCGTACAGCGTGAGATTGTCCAGCAGATATTTCCCATGGCCGTTTATGCAAGTAATAATAATAGCGATAGGCTAAAGCAGAATATACGGTATGGCCTATAGTTTGGGATTTCAATAAACTTTCCCTATAATAGCATACAACTGCGACGCACTGCGTCTATTTCCGGAGAGATAAAGATAGGCATATACACAGAGAGAGAGAGAGAGAGAGCGAGAGAGAGAGAGAGAGAGAGAGAGAGAGAGAGAGAGAGAGAGAGAGAGAGAGAGAGAGAGAGAGAGAGAGAGAGAGAGAGAGAGAGAGAGAGAGAGAGAGGGAGGGAGGGAGAGAGAGAGAGACAGACAGACAGACATACAGACAGATAGGCCTACTGTGCCAGGAGCACTAAATCATTGCGAGCAACAAATTCGTGTATTATATGATGGTCCATATTTCCCCTGGGCATCGTCTAACTCCGTATCCTCTCCATCTCCCTCAGCTACACTAAACAGGCCGCGGACCTCTGCCCCCCCCCAGCCCCACATTTGGAACAACCGCTGTTATGTACCGAAACGGGTAAACAACCCTCTAGAAGCCGCAGTCACCGAAGGCGCCGTAATTGTTTGAGGTCGGTCCATTATAACAAACAAGGCCACAAGTATAAAAACTATTGCGATCGGTGATATAATAATTTGGGAAAATTAAATTCTATACGAGATTGCAACCTAATTCTGATTCGCACTCGCATCTGACCAGCTTTCACTCCTACCCAACACATCAAATCATAATAAGGAACAATTTTTTCCCCTATTTTTAACATCATGATATTAAATAATATGCAATTGCACGTATGTATGTGCGCAAGACTAGTGTGCATATATGCATGCATAATTGCATATGTATATATGACTATGCATGTATGTATGACTATGCATGTATGTATGTATGTATGTATGTATGTATGTATGTATGTATGTATGTATGTATGTATGTATGTATGTATGTATGTGTGTATGTATGTTAATTGTTAGCATATGTTGGTAGATTTAACCTGCGCTCTAGATGTGAAATCTACCAACTTACATGTAAACTTTAACAAATTCAGAAATTCAACTTCCCACAACATTTACATTTTATTACAAGAACATTATCACATAATTCTATTAGTTTACATATTGCATTTACGTTAAACCAAGGTCATACATTTAAGAAAATTTGCAACACAGTTCAATCGGAAGCTGAAAGCTAACAGTTGGATGGGCCTGCTGTTGCAAAATGTTGGAATTTATAGGTAGCCAGATACCAATCTACATACATACATACATACATACATACATGCATGCATACATACATACAACCATGCATATATGCATACATACATACATACATACATACATACATGCATACATACATACATACATACACACATACCGTGTCATACACACATACATACATACATACATGCTCTCGTACATATGTACATGCGCACACGCACAAGCACACACACACACACACACACACACACACACACACACACACACACACACACACACACACACACACACACACACAGAGGATACATACATTAAGTTAACAATGGAAATGCCAGCGCCAATAAACGATGTTCACTAATAGCAATGCAATTTAGCATACATGCTAGCTGGAGAAGCTATTAAGATTCCAATTGATATAGGCCTACAAGTCACAGAAAATATAACTGACATAAAATACATGTATAGCCTAACTGCCGCGTAATCTAGCATTCGTTTTGAACAAATTTTTGCATTTTTATAGAGCCAGCATATTTGTATTTAAAGACCTATAGGCTAATAGAGCAACGCAATGGCGTTTACGACTTCATGTTGCAGGTCCCTTTAACCCTTAACCCGTTCATTTTTAAATTTTAAGCCTGTTTTCAGCGGATATTCTCGGGGCAAACGGGTAAAATATTAAGTATACACCGACTTTTGATTGAAAGGCTGTGCAACTCAAAACGAAAAGGTTGTCCTGTTGTCTCAACCACAAAACTTGCAACGCCCCAGCTCAATACGCTGATGAATGTAGGCGACAGAGACGCATACTTAATGAGCAATTATTAATATTATCTCATTTAAGCTGAATTACCAGATTATTTCCCGTGGCGCATGAATCTACGATCGACACAAATGCAATTTCCTGTTCATCAAAGAACAATAATGCAATTAGGAGAAAGCTGAGATTCATCTTCATGTGTGTTTCAATTTTGTTATATATATATATATATGTATATAATATAATAATAATAATAATAATATAATTTATATATATGTTATATATATTATAATAATAAAAATATAATTTATATATATATGTTATATATAATACTAGCTGTACCCGGCCACGCGTTGCTGTGGCTGAAAGGACTCTCCCTCCCTCCCTCCCTCCCCTTCCCTCCCTCCCCTTTCTCCCTCCCCTCCCCTCCCTTCCTCACTCACCCCTCTCTTCCTCTCCTTTGTCCCTCCGTCCTCCGTCCCTCCCCGTCCGTTGTCCGTCCGTCGGTAAAACTTTCCGAGATCCTTGATTTTGTAAAAACCGACAGTTACATATATTCGCTATATACAGACGCGCAGATTGCGCTTTTTTTTACAAAGAAGCATAAAAAAACCCGCTCGTATTGTTGTGTGAAAATTTGAAAGGAATAGGTGAAGAAGTTTCCGAGATCGTTGATTTTGTAGAAAGCTATAAATGCGCTATAAAAGGCCGCACGTTATAAATAGGCCGCATTGTAAGCAACGTGGGATGGAAATTGAAATCGGAATCGCTGGAGTGGAATTAAAAGTTGTGTTTTTGGTCGTAAAAATTGCGCTTTTCCCCAAAAGGCATTATATCAACCCGCTTATGTTCGAATGGAAGGTTTTGGTAAAATTTTCAAAGCAATCGGTCAAGAACTTTCCGAGTTCGGTGGTAACAAACAGGAACGTTTTATATTTTTATTTATATATATACAGGGTGGGCCAGCATAAATGTCCCGACTTTGCACGCGTATAACTTCGCCAATTTTTAACATTTATTTATACTTTATGCATCAAATTAAAGGTATTTCACTCTAGTATTATCTCTAAAAAGGTCGAACTGATACTAGTCTCGGTTTTAATTATATGCCCGGAACAGCGCTAGCTACCATATTTTGCTGTCATTTGTGACGCAACCTGGCGCCGTTGACAGACGATGATCGCGTTTCGATCTTAATTTTACGAACTGGTAAGGGATTTAATTCGTTTGAAATGATTAACGAATATTCTAACAGAGGATGGAATAAACAATACCTTGTATTATCTGCTACGGAAAATTAATAAAACAGGACTTTCTACTTGCAAACCATGGGAATCGGAGCGCACGGCGCTCACATCCGCTAACATTGCTCGTGTGTCCGCGTACATTTGCAGTCAAGACAATGACCAGGGCAGGCCCTGCATGCAAATTCAGCGCAAAACAGGCCGTCTTAGAAGCACTGAATAGCGTATTGGAAAAGATTATAGACCTAAAGTTAAAGTAATTTGTCAACGAGAAGTCCCACGAACTCTCCAGCTCTTACGCAAAGAAACGACTGGCAGCGTGCAAGCGTCTGAAGTAGCGCATGGCAGTGCACGGCTGTTGGCAAAATTGAAAGGACGCGGTTTTGCGATTAGAATATATTCATGGTAGGGACCCTACAAACACTCAAAATGATCGTGTCTACGCGCGTTTTAGCAAAAAACGATAGAATTTTCCCGGGAAACGGCGTCATAATGCGTCAGTAATGACAAAAAACGGTAGCTAGCGCTGATCCAAGTATATAATTAAAACCTAAACTAGTATCAGTTCGACTTTTTTAGAGTTAATACTAGAGTGAAATACCTTTAATTTGATGCATAAAGTATAAATAAATGTTAAAAATTGGCGAAGTTATACGCCTGCAAAGTCGGGACATTTATGCTGGCCCACCATGTATATATATATATATTATGGGTCGTAAAGGTTCGTCAGCCACTCATTAACGTGAGTAGAGCAGGGAGGAGACCCGACCGACGACCAGTGTTTAATCTAGTCCCCCTCCTCTGGGGGGGGAATTGAGGTTTCTGGGGGGGGGGGAGACATTTGAACGTCCGAAGGACGCTCGTAATGCGCGTAGCACCGAGACTGGGAGAGGAGGGGTGGGATGTGCCCCTCCCCATTAGAAAATTTTTGGATTTCCACATTGCAATGGCAGCATTTTAAGGGGTCATCTTAACTGTACTTTCTAAGTGGCCCATTAGAAAATTTTTGAATTTCCACATTGCAATGGCAGCATTTTAAGGGGTCATCTTAACAAAATAGCTGTACTTTCTCAGTGGCCCATTAGAAAATTTTTGAATTTCCACATTACAATGGCAGAATTTTAAGGTGTCGTCTTAACAAAATAGCTGTACTTTTTCAGTGACCCACTAGAAAATTTTTGGATTTCCACATTACAATGGCAGCATTTTAAGGTGTGGTCTTAACAAAATGGCTGTACTTTCTCAGTGGCCCATTAGAAACTTTTTGAATTTCCACATTACAAAGGCAGCATTTTAAGTTGTCGTCTTAACAAAATAGCTGCACTTTTTCAGTGACCCACTAGAAAATTTTTAGATTTCCACATTACAATGGCAGCATTTTAAGGTGTGGTCTTAACAAAATAGCTGTACTTTCTCAGTGGCCCATTAGAAACTTTTTGAATTTCCACATTACAAAGGCAGCATTTTAAGTTGTCGTCTTAACAAAATAGCTGCACTTTTTCAGTGACCCACTAGAAAATTTTTAGATTTCCACATTACAATGGCAGCATTTTAAGGTGTGGTCTTAACAAAATAGCTGTACTTTTTCAGTGACCCATTAGAAAAGTTTTGGATTTCCACATTGCAATGGTAGCATTTTAAGGGGGTCATCTTAACAAAATAGCTGTACTTTTTCAGTGACCCATTAGAAACTTTTTGAATTTCCACATTGCAATGGCTGCATTTTAAGGTGTCATCTTAACAAAATAGCTGCACTATTTCAGTGACCCATTAGAAAATTTTTGAATTTCCACATTGCAATGGCAGCATTTTAAGGTGTCGTCTTAACAAAATAGCTGTACTTTTCAGTGACCCATTAGAAACTTTTTGAATTTTCACATTGCAATGGCTGCATTTTAAGGTGTCGTCTTAACATGATAGTATATCATATATTATAGTAGTAAATAATGTCATTATAATCATATAATAATAAATAATATCACGATATATTATAACACTTCATGTAAAACAATGATGAAAGCAGTAACTGAAAACCAATATCATTTCGTCAAATTTTTCTGGGGGGGGAAATGCCAATCCTGGGGGGGGAACTTTCCCCCCCCAGAGACGTCTAGATTAAACACTGACCGACGACCCCAATTGGGGCGTAGACTCAGAACCGACCTGGGCTGGCGAATCAGTCTACCGTGCCCACCTTCTCGTGGTGCGACCTGTTAGTAGCCTCTCCGTAAGGAGGGTGAACGAACGGGCACGGATGGCAAACGGGGGGAAGGCAATGGCAAACCACCCCTTATCTATTGCCAAGAAAACAGTCATGAGGTCATGAGGTACAAAAAGAGTAGGATACATCATGACTGTCGCCAGAGCTCCAAGAGCTGACCAGATGATATATATATATATAATATATATATATATTTATATATATATAAATTATAGGCCTATGCACAAAATAAATTGATGTTGTGATCATCTGTGCAAATGACCAAATAGCCTATGCTTGATTCGCTTGGTTTAGTTCAAAAGAGAAATGGGCTAATTAATATTAATTACCATAATATTATCTTTCAACTAACATTGTAGGCTTAATATAATAGACTAGGTAATATTTAGCCTCTGAATAGATATATCTCCTAATTTGGAGTGAAATAAATAATAAATAACAAAAAATTTATTTAATACAAAACACAAAACTTAAGTGTGAACAGTAAAATGCCTGTATCATTAGGCAAAAAAATAATGTTGTGTTTCCGGTAACCCGACCGACCCTCTTTTATTGCCGCGACTCAAATAATTTTGTAAAAACAAATTATTAAAAAAAAATTTATTAAATTTTTTTTTTCTATTATAATTTTTTTAACTTTTTTATTTATTTTTTTGACATAATGCGGTAACATTGCCTTCCGTATAGAGTTGGATCTTAGGCCAATAAGTTGTGTTTCCGGCAACCCGACCGACTCACTTTTATTGCTGAGACTCAGAAAATTTTGTGTAATTTTTGTTATTTACAGTGACATTGCCTTAGAGTTTCACTCCTGCCTAACTACTTCCTGGTTTCCAGTCTTGAAAACCTCTAGCCTTATCATTCTCACTTGAGCCACCTATAACGGTGACTAGGGAAAAATCTAGCAACCTCTAGGTGCAACTAGTCACTGGCTCGGCCAGTCTGGAACGACCCCTAGCAGTGATGTTTTGTTCGCACTCATCTTCCCCTTCCCTTCCCCCTTTATCTTACCAGAAAAGATGTCACCAAAATGAAATTAATAGGATTGTTTTCTAGAGCAGTTTTAGGTGCAGACAGTCGGGAAAATAGGCAGTTTATACTTGCTTAGAACACGCACTTTGTTGCAGCGTGTACCTTTATGCAAAAAAGAGTAGTTGTGTATAATTTTTCGGATAGTCACTGTATAAAAATATTTTTCCAAAATAAAAATATTTTTCGACCTACCTACCCAATTTTTTAGAGCTCTGTTACCGGAAACACAGCCTTATTTTTTGGCCTTATACATTGTACATTCAATTAAGCCAGTGCTGCTATCAGCTAAACATGTCTAGCTGGCTTAACTGTTTAATTTAAAGTTTTCCGTCAGTATATCTATAAGTTTCAGTTAGTCTGCATAATCTAGCTATTATAATATAGTTTGCTCTTTAGTACATCTTGCCAGAGGAAGCTGTTACGTTAGCCATTCCCATGAGTTGATTACTAATCTAATTTCCTTTCCACGTAATCTTCCTCCCTTCCCAAACCCTCCAGTGCATGTGAAATTAGGAGTAGCTTACACCTGTCTGAGAGGACAGGAGATTACTCATCCTATTGTCTGCAAGTCGCGCGGCCCTGCATGCAAAGCGGTGCTTATTAAATCAGCTGCTCACGTGTATTAGCTTATCAAGCGCTTTGGCTGTACAAGTGTGCGGGACCTTCTGTTGGTGAATTATTTTCCAGTATCCTGCGCACTGCATGTCCATTGATCAACATTTCCTTTTAATTAACTTTTACAAAATCTATTCTAAACACAACTCTAATCTCAAGAATGACGTTGGCAGTATAATTTACATAATACATATTTTAGATATGCATAATATATGTAATTTAAATACCATACATATATATATATTGTAATTTATTATGTATCTGACATATTAATTATTATATATCATATTATATACAATGTATATGGTACTATACATTACAGTCAAGAACATATAAAAGATAATGTGCATAATAGTGTTGAGATCTCTACTAATTAGTTTCTTCTAAAACACTGTTACTGTCTTGAACACTCACAGTATCAGTTCATCAGTGTTTGCATAAATTTATATACCATACACCAGTTTATTTGGGTTTTTTCATGTTTCATGCATGTATATATAAATTTATATACCATACATCAGTTCATTTATGATTTCTGCATGTAGGCCCCTATCATAATTTATACACCATACACTGGTCTTCTATGTTATCAAAACCTTTGTATGTCTATAATTATTTTACTAGAATAAACAAAATTCCTTTTCCCCCGTAAGTTTCTGCATTTTTATATGCATGAAGCCTACATGCAATATTTATGTGTACACACATGCTATGTAGAATCAAAGGCCTATATGCATGCAAGTAGGTATAAATTTATGTAACATAGGCGAAGGCGTGTCCATGAAGCGACCAACCCTCGAATGGAGGAAGGTTAAAGACAAGAACATAGGCCTACATACGCTGCTCTTCTAGCAAAATAAATTGGGGCCTGGCACAGAGATAGTCCAATCAATGGGGTCTAAGGAAAGGTTGCTGGCTCCCAGTGAAGCCTGTTATGAGCTATAGCAGGGCTCTATAAAGTTTTATGTATTAAAATGAGAACAGAAATGCCACATAGGCCTAAAAGTTAGACTAAGCCTACGTCAGCACGACTTTTCTAGCCAGAAATCAGGAATTTGGAATTTTGGATGAAAATTGCGGGCTTCAAGGCAAAGTGCACCGATGACGAAAACAATTAACCCTTCTATGAACCGCAGCTCAACTATCACCTCGATCACTGTCAGTCTGTCAATCTGACTCAACAAAACCGTTCATGTCATGTACATGTAGATGCGCTCTATAAGATATTCATCACATGCTTTTGAATATAGGTGACCGCGCACGAGATTTCCCGGCCAAAGTCGATAATATTGAAACCGAGTAAATCGAGCGGAAAGGTCATGAAGGGGTAAATCGGTCAAAAAAAGGTTTTTGGATAATATTAATCATTTATATTTCAACTACTAAATTCAAAAGTTGCATGACGAACAGAAGAGTATAAATATTTTAATTTGAATTTTTTGTGCGTCTGGTGTCTTAATTATATCCCTGTTTTCACCGAGTCAAGCGGGCGTTTATTTAAAATTTGCCAACGATTATTCTTATGAGAGCTGATTAATTAATAATATTCATGTCCTGGACTACTTTTTCCCGCTGGATCGATCTGTGCCGTTAGAAAGTGCGTATGAATACAGCCTAATTTACTATGAATTAAAATGTGAACAGGTCATCATGCGTCGCGACTTTGGTCGGGTGTCCCCTTATGGTTAATTCTGGTCAGTAAGCTTTGCTTTAATGGCAGCGGATTTTGTTTTGCAATGTGCAGAATTCTTTTCTCAACCCAACTGTGAACAAAATAAACAGTTTAAATGCTTTAATAATTAGCAAAAAAATAAATTTTAGGGATCCCTAGCGTTGACTGAGCCATGACCCTTAGCGCCATCTGACGAATACGAAATTACTATGATATAGCACGGCCAAAGTCTTGTAAACAAACCTAATCGCGCGATGTTTAAAATGATTTTACAGCTTATTTGAATATAAATTTACGAGAACATCAATTTGTATAAGTTACAAATGTCTACTTGAACAAACGTGATGTGAAAAGTGACGATTCAAGTGATTTTAATGAATAACCTGATGCCGATAATAGCTGTCTCGCGTAGGCTACGACAAGTTAACGAAATGGGCGAAACTATAGTATCCGGGACCGGTGTTTATAACATTGTCTTAGTATAGTATAGTATATAGAATCTAATGACGACACTAACCCTAACACTAACCCTAACCGACCCTCACGACGCATAACCTGACCCTAATTTCCAATGTTATAGACATCGGTCCCGGATACTATAGTTTCGCCACGAAATGCACGCTACTGTGCGGAGACTCGTATTTAAATCTGTACCATTCCTTCAATTTAATTCTCCAAGAAAAGCCGTTGACACCATTGGAAAGAGCAGAAAATTTTAAGTTTAGAACATATTACTAAATTCTGATGAAAAATCTATTGACTTTTGTGTGATTCTTGTAATGGATGTAATTCTCAACTGGCGATTTCTCCTTAAAACGATTTCTCAAAATGCTAAGACTCTAAATCTTTAAAAAATTATAAAAATTTCATTTCAAAAGATGCAAATATGCGGTTTTCACCAATTTGATCAACTATATCTGTACTATTTAAAACAAACTTAAGCTCATTTTATGAAATTTTCACCTTTGGCCGGGAAATCTCATGCGCGGTCACAATTATTAGGTGAAGAACTTCGCAGATTGAATACATGACTTGTATCGAAATCTCACCTCGAATCAGTCCGTCCAGAGTGAGAACGCAAGAAGCAAACAGCAGAACAGATCGCATTCCGCTTTGATGGGAAACCATTTCGAATATGAAGCTATAACGACTAGCGACTACATTCATTGAGCGAAGAATCTCCCTCTCTCTCTCTCCCTGTCTTTGTCTGTCTGTCTGTGTATCTCTCCAGTGGTGGAATGATTGTATCCGAGCTATTACACACTCGCCCTATGCAGTGTAGGCGGGCAATCCTTCAAAGGAATCGAATTAGGGTAGAGCGAGCTAATAGACACCAAGTGGGAGAACCAGCAAATAAACGCCCGCGATCATTCTAGGGAGAGGCATCGCCGCCGCTCAGCAGCACGTGGTCTCTAACTCTGAATCCATATCCTATTATGAACTCTTTCACTAAAATGTCTCTCTACGCTGATGATAGCGGGTCTATTGTCTGGTTCTGCAATAGGGACTATTGTTAATTAATGCTAGTTAGAAGTCGTTTCACTTAACAGTCATTGAATTGCGGATAATTGATGCATTTTACCAATTGAAAATAAACGCAATAATATATTGCAACCATAATTATGCCTATCTGAATTTTGTGTGTGACTTTGAGTAGTTTAAAATATCTGCAAATAATAACATTAAAAATAATAATAGTAGGAATATAATAAGAGTAATAATAATAAACTACAACAATAATCACATGGACAAATTTAATGCACGAATTTACAAAATTACGGTTACAAGACTCGTGCGTAATAAAGATGCATGGATGACATAACGAGCCTTGCTTAATGAGCAATCATCTATTCTCACTGAGCAAAAATTATTGGATCTGCTCAACATGCAATTATCTCAGGAATTATCTCTCACCAATGACCAATTATCTCTGCTCAGTGAGCAATAAGCTCATTGCATCTTTAATATTAACTACAAGATTAGTGGCTGTGGTTAAATCCACAGCCTATATACACAGATGAAACCTCCATCTTATAAAGTATAAACAATCAACAACATGCAAAGTAAGTATAAAACACAAATAATTATCAAATAAAATAATAGTTCATGTATTCATGAAGTTATCTAATAATAGACAAATTTTTACCTATTCACACATAAGACGTTCAAACAATGAAAAACAATATTTTCAACTTCATAAAGCAATTTATTAAACAATAAATATATTTTTTTAAATACAATAATAACTGAATCTGGTTTGATATAAGAGATTCTGAATTGAGATTCAATAAGAAATGAATATAAATACATCATACATGGAAGAACTAACAGCACAAGAATTTTCTAAGTTCATAGTTATCTTGCAGATGGCTTACTGCCAAAATTTAACGATTTATTCATTTTAATAATCTCAAAACCATTTGTTCTAAAATGGGATGCGGTGGTGTAGTGAATATATTCACTGCCTTGCAGCCGGTGGGTTGCAGGTTCGAATCCACCTCAAGCCGCCGTGTAGGGGCATTGGGCAAGTCCTTCACTCGCAATTGCTCAGCACTTCAGCGTGAAACCCTGATTCAGTGTCTGCGGTGTAGTCGAGAGCGCTTCTGAGTGGAAATCTTGAAGAGGCGCTATAACAAGAGCGCATACATACAAAAGGGTCCAAGAATTGAATCATCTCTTGAGGACACAGTATCAAAACATTATGCATGCAAAATATTTATCACAGAGTTTTATTAATGCACATCGAATGTGCAACTGCAGAGGTGATACCACACCCTGACCAGGGTAGAAGTAAAATAACTAGCAACTTATTAACAGATTTTTAGCTTAAAAAACTGTTTATCTCGACAAAATTAGGTAACACTGGTTAAAATGCAAAAGTTTCTGTTATCCAGTTATGACATTATTTTGAATTACCTTTATAAGGTCAATTTCTGTATCTGAGACAAGTAAGAGGTGCCCACCAGATAAAGATGGGTAACTCATCAATTAGATTCTGATAAGACAGACAATTCTGATTCTAGTCGATTAGCTACAGGATTTTAATTAATATAGTTCTTATCAATTAACATATTTAAGAGGATATTTCTCATTCGTATTGGCTAGCATTGCAACCAATCTCCACTATCTGGTGCCTGGACTTTTTACATCCTACTTCACTATATACGCAACATTAAATATAGAACATATAATGAGTGTGAGATTTAAAACAAGTTCGACCGTCATTTCATATAAAAGTACAAACATTTTTAAAGCCAAATTCTCCTCAACTCGAGTAGTTGCACTTCAAGAAACTTAACATGCATAAAAACACAGATTTCACCTCCGTAGCCAACAATTAAATAGGGTTAAGAACACCTACCATATGTATGTTTTAAGTATTTCAAATTGATATGTACAATCACAATAACTTCGTCAAGCGGTTGTACATCATTTGATCGGGTCTCTTTGATTGATCCCTTGAATTTGAAACAGTATTTGTTCACATACTTCTTAAAAGATGCAACATCTGCCTGATACTGAGCAAAATAAAAAATAAAATACATTGAACCAACTTTTGTTACAAAACCCTTGCATCCTCTCTCTAAAACCTAAACCTATGCCAACCTTTGGCTATATATAGGTTGATGGCCACTTCGTTCTCTTAATATCAGTTGGCCAAACCTCAACACTGCTAAGTATTTTAATGACCACAAAAGTATTTATAGCCCCGTTCGTGTCCTCAGTTCCCAGCCTGATTTGCTATTAGTTTTCGTAGACAAGAATCATAAATTGGTGAGTATATTCCACAGCAAAATTATTTAGGAAAAGCAACACCAACAAGAGCAACAGTCACAAAATGCTTAAGCATCAACCAATGGTTAATTGTAATAATAAATAATAATGCTGATAATAAATAATAAAAATAATGATAATAATAATAATAATAACCATTGTTTGATGCCTGCAGTTTTATAGTGGCACCATATAAGAAGTTCTTAAATAGCTAATGCTATCACAGTGGTTTAGGATTCTGTTCTGCAAATGCTATTACTGTATACTTATTATTATTATTCCCACTATTAAGGCACTCTTCATAGTAAATGCATGTTAAGTACAATCAAAACCAAGAGGGATGTATGATACAACATGGCACAAACCTACGGACGAATAGAATAGGTCACTTGTTTTATCGATCACACTTTGGTTAGAGTAGGACTGACAGTCAATTGATAACAACTACTTTTCTGTGCACGATGAAACCATACAGAAAGCAGTGAGTAACAAAGACAGCATACAACGCATGTTAAAGTTTTTTCAAATGATAAGGTAACATAATCACGTGGCAATCAAGTGCATGGTCAGAGTAGATAGAAGCAGAAGCGCTCTTGCAGCAGACGTCACTTTTCCCAGATTAGCCACCTCCAAATCTAAAAACACGCAGAATATTATTTTCAAAAGGTGCACCAAGTATGTAGAATTATGGTAATGTCTCTTGAAGTCAATCTAAGAAAAGAAAGTCCTGCTATCAAAAGGTGTTTCAAGTGTCTGCATTGATTGTGATGTTTCATGTAACAATGGCACATTCAAGTTTAATGGTTCATCTTTGTAAGATTTATTAGCACAATGCATCTGTTCGGCTTCCAATGCCCAATCCAATCTATGTTGCCGAGCCATTCTGAGCAAAAGACTTGCTCAGTGGTCGCCATGCAGTAAAATCGTCTCAGTAGAGGCTCAACCCATACTCTCCAAACTACAAGGCAACCATTCTAACCAACTGGCTTTCATGACCCACAATGCTTAGCTACCTGCAAAATGAGCATTGTAGCCAACTTTGCCTGTAAGTAGACACAACCTAAACCATTGATCATGGTTTTTCTACTCAAATGCATGTATTGGGATTGTATTTAAGCATTTCTAAAGTGCCCGTAGAGGGTGAACCACTCAGAGGCGCTCCCAGTGTGCAAGGCCCCATGAGAATAAGCAGGTTTTGAGAAGAGAGAAGGAAGAAGAGAGACTGCCAGACAGAAGTGTAGAGCAAACCATTTATAAAGCGCATTCCAAAGAGAAGGACCAAGTGATTGAGACTGAACAATAGCAGTTGTAGAGCAAGGAACCAAGAGGTCAAGTCTGTTGGATGAATAACGAGGACAATGTGAGGAAACTGAATCAGCATAAAGTATTATGCCAACAAGATATTTGGGCAAGACCACGGAGGATCAGATTTTGTATGTGAGCACAAAGAGGAAGTCAATGAAGTTCACAAAACATAACATTGCCACTCATAATTATGAACATTGCTCTTCACTTGCACAATACAAACTTCTGATTGCAATTACAATTTAAAAAATGAACTTTCAACTGAATTGCCTGCAACAGGAACAAACCATTTATAATGATGGATGATGAATAAGAGACCACATCAGCATTTGTTGCAAAATAAAAGGAACAGTTGTAGATTCCGGCATCTTTACGAGCTGAATTAGAAAACAGAAATTCAATTTGAAATGACAAAGTAATTATCAAACAGCAATTAAATAAACATATTGAAAGTAATTAAGTAAATAAGTAAGTAGCCTTACTTACTTACTTACTCACTTACTTTCACTGCAAATATTTTAATTTTTTTACTTTCATTAAAACTTCATGTAGCTGTTAGAATATTAATAAACTCTAATTAATAACTGCAAATAACTTCCCTTAAAAATATATCATGTCTAATAACATAATTGGAAATAAATCAATAGTTCGATTAAAAAACACGTACTGTTGTTGTCAGACAATATTCCACAGAAAACTAAAATATTACACTCATCATCCCACCAACAGTTTGCGATTACGGTACTCACTACAACTGAATTGGCTTTTACGTCAAATTGGATACAGAGTTAGCATTTTCATGTTAAATTCTAATCACAGCACTAGCATTCTGATCTTACCTCAGCGTTAAACACTATACGATTCTAAATAATCTTACAAATGAATTATTTTGCATATATGTAGTAGTTATATGTTGTACACGTGTATAATATATGCATACATATATATTAGTCATACACATATACATAAATATACATGGTTGTATGTGCAAATATATCATAAGAAACTTTTACATACAATAAAATATATACTCTCTATGCCAGCGGTTCTCAACTGGGGGTCCGCGGACCCCTGGGGGTCCGCGACCATCTGCCTGGGGGTCCGCGAGCAAGTCCTGAAAATTATATATTTCTTAGTTAAAAACATAGAAACAGATGCATTTTTGTCAATTTTTCAATATTTCTCCTTTTCAATGGCGACATGAAACTAATAATACGCTGATTAATGACAAATTCATTTGTTTTAGACGGGTCAGTTTGTAACCGACTCTAGATTTCTGGATGCTTTTCAGAGAGTTTCTTAGAAAAAGACCACAGCCCACATATAATTCATTTGAATAAGCAACTCATGAGTTTCAACTCTCGCTTACCTGGCTGGCATTTTGGATAAACTGAATTCCTCTACGCAAGTGATGCAGACAAATCTAATCACCCTTAATTAGTGATAAAGTGTCTGCTTGTACAAAAGAGATGATCTCTGGTGCAAAACGGATAGTGGTTGATAACTTTGACACATTTGGATCAATTGCATGAATTCACATAAAAATAAAGAAATGCTCAGATCAATCAACCAAAATTTGTTAATTTAATTTCCGGTCAATCATAGATGGATCAGTTCAACTTCTAATTTGGTAATTTGAACGTTCACAGTTTTTCGTGAGCTTCCAGTCAGTTTCTTGCAAACGTTGATTCGTGGAATTTACTAGCCTCAGAATTGAACCAAATCATTGAACTGACTAGTGACATTAGGCCTACATTGAAGACGTACGTTGCATCCATGCATGCAAGAGTTAGCTTGATGCATGAGTGTTTCGAGCAGATAAACTGTGCTCGAATATGCAAACCCAAAGCTTACATTAAAATAAGCTACAGATTTTTTCTAATAAATTTCAAATAATCTTATGAGTAATATAAATTTGCACTACAGGATTGCAGGGGCATATTTATGCTATATTATATCATACATGTAGGGATTGTAGGCCTACTATTATATAGGATTATAGAGTCACAATAATGCGCCAAATGCGCCAAATTTCGGTGAGGGTCCGTGACCGGGACCAAAAATTAAAAAGGGGTCCGTCAGTGTGAAAAGGTTGAGAACCGCTGCTCTATGCAGAATATCAAGAGCAGTTCAAATAGTGACAAACTCATTTGAGATATCTGAAGTTGGTTAAGTTCATTGTTAGACGTGATGTTGTATCTTCCACTGGATGGAATCTCATTAGGAGACGATACATTTGAGCTTCTGTACGTCCAACGAGAAATGTAGCTGGGAGGATTTGAATCAAATCCCAAAATTCTACACTGGATTAGAAGTCGATTATTCGTGATGTTATGCGCTGCGTACACTGTTAATAAAAGAAGAAAAATAATATAATTATCACAATTTATGCATTTACTAATTTCCTAACTGCATTTACTAATTCTTATTTTGTATCTACTGATTTCCCTATTGCATTTACTATTTTCCTTTCTCCATTTAATAATAATGACGACAATTTCCATTGCACATGCTGCTATAAGGGCGCCTCATTTGATAATTCTCGTTTTGTAGCCTATTCACTAGTTTCCTTATTGTTGATTAGTATGAAATGGAATGAGCATTGCTTCCTTAATATAAATTTGTTTAAATGTACAAAAACGCTTTATTGTAATGATGATTTCTATCCTAATTTTAAACGACATAATTATGTAACCTAATAATCTGCAATAAACTATATAATCCATCATTATATTTATTTGAGCAATGCTTAAAACTAAGACATAATTTAATAAATTTCCTCAATAAACTTATTATCATTCTTGTTATTATCAAGAAGAAAGATAGAAATAACATGTTCAGTGACATCATTACTATTTTTCATTATTAACACAACTATTTTACTGTCCATGGTAACTTAATGGTTCCTTTCACTCGCTCTGCAACAATGCAGAGGCGTTCGTTCTCTGTGGTTGGTACAACAACCTGGAATGGACTTCCCTCGACTATGCGACACCTCCAAAGCTGTTCTCAATTTCACAAACTGCTGAAGACTGATTTTTTCGCTTGATCTCGGCCGGGAGCGCCTCTGAGTAGGTACCTTGAAGGGGCGCTATATAAATTACGGTTGATTGATTTCATCATTAATGTAAATGGCAATAATTTAAATAATACTAACACCAATAAAGGCAACAGCAACAACACCAATATTAATAATAGAAAATACTAATTATTATCATCATTAATTCATTATTAATATTAATGAACACTCATAAACATTTGGTCCTTTCCCATAGATGATCACTTACCGAATCTCTTCCATGGTTTGGCATTGTCTTGCGAGTGTGGCCCCTACCTATATTCCAAGAGTTTTGATGCTCCACCCTAAACGTCGAGCGCTGTGGATCTCTCCATTCTTCTAGCCTCTAGGCAAGCTGAGCTTCCAATTGGCGCACTTCTATTATGCAGCGTCATGACGTTTTCTGTCACCGACACTGAAATGAGCTCCATGTGGAACTACATCCAATGACTAAAGCCTTTGAGACAACTACTACTGCATTCTTAAGACTGTTCTCTTTACCCGGGGTTGGGTTGGGAGAGCTTCTGAGTAGCTGGTCTTGAAGGGGGATACTATATAAATCTATTAAATGAATGAATGAGTGAATGCATGAAGGGATATGCAAATCTGTTTAATTAACTTTAAAAAATTACAACTTAAACTTCCAACTAACCTGATAAAACATTGATGTAAACTGCGTAACTGTCACTACGGATATTGCTACATATGAAGGTACCCCGATCTTCAAGGTTGAGACTCGTTTTACCCAGGGTACTCCCCGTTCTCCCGGAGGGTTCCTCAGAACAGGACAAAGTACTGAAATTTGATCCAGTCACCGGATTAACAGGAACATCCATCCACGAGGTTCCGGCTGTTTTTCTAATCCAGTTCAGCGTGGTTCGTGTGTCATCTTCGCAAACCAGTGTCAGAGTTTCACCCTCGTGAAAGTACATTGGATACGTTGTTTCTTTTATTTTTAGTTGAGCTATTAAAGAAAAAGGAAAATCACATGACATTGTTAAATGTTTGTATTTATATAATTATGTAGGCATGCATGAATGGGTTTAGGTATTCGTGTACAAGTGCATCAAAGTATGTGCGTGTATATCATACAATCGTAATATAAATTTTAATCTCCAAACTTCTAAAATGTCACTCGAAAGCCAGGCGCTAAATAATTGGCGCTAAAGAAGACCTTACACCCGATTAAAACCATGTTATAGTCTGATTAATCAACCATGACCAATTCGCGCTCGACCGTAACATTTTTATTCTATTAAAGACAGTTCAGCTGATAAAACTTCCTCTGCAGTCACTGAAGCAATTGATATCAATCAGCTTTAACTTACCACCGACATGTAAGAATAGGAAATTTATAAATAAAGACAACGAGAGTAAAATACTGTCTGGCATTTTGTTATCAACAGCGATTGCGAATTCCCAGATTCTAAAATTACGATCTATTTTTAGATAAAATAATGCTGTAGCCTACCTATGCGAGACCGAACAGGTAAATGAAGCGTGCAGACCTAAGCTGGACCACTTATTTCTTCCCAGTAAAAAGCTATTCATATATTAAAATTATTAAAAATGACACACAAGATGAAATTGAGAAATTTGTATTAGGAAACCTTTCTGAAAAATACCCTGCTCTTAATTTCCAGCTTTGCATGTCTTAATTAAAACCTTGCTAGTTGCTACTAAACAATTTAACCATGACTTCCGTAAAAATTTTGCCCCCCCAACAAAAAATTATGCGGGCGCTCATGTTCAGGATGGATTTTGAACCCGAAACCTCTCAATTCCAGTCCAACATGATGACCACCACTGTAACAATAATCGTAATCGTAATCTTCTACAGCGCCCACAAAAGCCAAGTCGCGGGAACCAGCTTATCCACAGGCGCTCAATCAAAACAAAATCGATAGGCAGCGGGTCAAGTCCGAAGAGTCAGGCAGGCAATAAAGAGCAATTAGAACTCTTTGGAACCCTCAATGGTTTACTATTGCAATTTTATGCAGTGTTGTTATTTATTTAGCGTTTTGCACTTCACGCTAAGCCAGCGCACAGCATCCTCATCCGCAATATGCAGAGCGGACAGTCCGCCAGGAAAAACATTTTTTTCACAGTAGCTGTTGCTTAAGAACCGTTTACTGAGTGTGCTCTAATTCTAATATGTTGATACCGAGCAATCGAATTGTGCCCCGATCGTGATTTGGATTGCACCCTAGAGATTGGAATGTGTTTATCTAAAAATAAAACAGCATTCGTATCTATGTTGTTGAGCAGGCACTCCTGCACGATTTCTATCACTTTTTATATTGTTTTTATTGTAAATCAGGGTTAAAGTTTAAAATGACCGATTTGTTGGGTTCGATCCTTGGATCGATGGAAAAGCCTCCAGTCATAGAAGATAAGGAGAAGAAAAGAGCAAGAGGTAAGAATGAGTTGTGTTTTTGACGACGCATAAACGTTATCAGTGACCTCCGAAACCCGAATCCCCGAAAAGCTGAAAAAATGTAAACCCAAATTTCCCGAAAACAGTTTTATAGAAAGCGGCTGAGCTCCTTAAAACTAAATAGTTAAATTAAATGCATAATTGATAACGCAGTCTTCCCTCCGAAAACTACTAAGAGATAATATAAAAGCAGGAGATAATAGAAAGTTCTGCTAGTGAAAAAAGTGTGCTAGTATAGAACAACTCATCATAGATCGCAACATGGTATCCACTCAACAGGCTCAAAACCGCAATCGTTGCATTACAGAGATAACAGAATAGACCACTGATTTCAACAGAAATGTCGAGATTTTGTAACTGTTAGAATTTATTCATCTTAGCAAACGATTTTTGGTTTCCTTAATTCACATTTATTTGGATTGATCAGAGTTAGGTAGCCGTGCATTCGTGCAATCAACACTTTTGAGACTTGCTTGAAAGGCGCTATATACGAATTTTTCTTTACATTGCATTTCATTACATGCCCTGCTCGTAATGTCCATTCAGTGGTGGTGCCAGACTTGAGACTGGGTAAAAGAGAAGGGCGATGGTTATCATATTTTTTTGCCTAACGACAAAATGGTTCAGCTGCTAATTTCATTGCATATTGTTAGGTGCTGAAGGTATTTAAGTCCAAGTGCATTGCTTATGTTCTAGAACAAAAGGCTCTTTTCGAAAAGCAACAGCAACATGAGAAGCAGAAGCTCAGCCAGTTTCGAGTGCAGGTATGTCTGAACTTAACTGCTGCTGGAACCAGTGTTACTTTAACTACCCTTTGATGACCAGTGTGCACTAAAATGCATGGAAAACATTATGTAGCTGGTCGTTAAAGGGTTAACTAAAACACAACAACTATGCATTTATAATTGATCCAGGCATTAATCATAGCCATGCAGTGGTTAAAAAAATTAATTGCTATGGCTACTTAGCAAAGAAGAATTTAGTGTAACATAACATAACCAGGTTTACAGTACTTTAGAAGACTAAAGATCTGTGTTAGAACCACCACTAGTACACTGTCCTAATATCCCATCAGCCCAAGCTTGTCCTTGAAGTTGTGGAGGGTCTCCACCGAAGCTGCCTCATCACTGAGCTTGTTCCAGGCCTTTACTGCTATGCTGAAGAATCTTCGGACTGCTGAAGGTCTTGTGTATCTGTGTCCTCATAATCAATCCATTTCTGTCCATCAACTGAAAAACTCCAGAGAATTGTGTTTCTTCTCGGTTGGTCATCAGTTTTTATGTCTCTATTAAATCTCTCTTAGCATCATCTTTTCTCCAGTGTTGTCAATCCACGCTTTACTAATTTCTCTTCGTATTCTTCTGATAACATCTTTGTTGCTCTCTGATGTACATTTCGTGCATTTCCGTATCTTTTTGTGCATATGATAACGCTCCTATAGTGGTCATGAGATTAGATGGCCGTATTATAGGATTTAGAGCACACACAACAAGACAAAAACAAGGAAAATGTAAATGTGTCTGAACACAGGACTCTAAATGAGATGTGACTAGAAATTTTTTTATCGAGATTTGATTATAATGCGTGAAAATAGTAACTTGTTTTAAGATAAAATGAAGTTTGTAGATTAATGATTATAGCGACGTATGACATGTGAAAATATTTGCCTTTATAAGATATAAATGAATGAATTGTTGAAGTTTTGTGTTATAAAATTACCTGTGTGGATTTGATCAGGTACAGAAACGGATTGCAGATTTCGTGAAAGATAGTTCTCTTCAGAAGCATAAATTTGAGCCAATGAACAAAGTTCAGAGAGCCGTTGTGTAAGTGGATTCTCGACACATTGTCAAAGTTCTTTACTCTGGAAATGTTGTCAATTTTAGTGACAGAAGCCACTAAAATTTTGGAAGTTTTGTAATAAAACGTTAGTGAGGGTATTGTGTAGCAAAGCTTAATTGAAGACGTTTTAATAATATAATAATTTTTTTGTAAATTTCAAACTGACAGACTGCAGTGTGATTACAATTCATAGTATGAATGGATGATAACAAGTTAATACAGGAGTTGAATTTAACTTCCTGCAGCCATGCTAGGCGCCATCACGTCCTACTACTCAATTTACCGACACTATCTGCTGAATGGAAGGTTGAGTGGACCTTTTGGGAGGAATGGAAGGTTGAACTAACTCAGTACAGTATAATTGAGGGCATTGCATAGTAGAGTGTATTTGAAGACATTTTTTAGGAAAATGTGAAGCCTGTGATTTTAATCTAGGCGGCCATCAGCTGCATCAGTGGTATTGGAATAACGGTCCTATAGAGGTCATGAGGTAAGATGGCCATATTTTAGAATTTAGACCACACCCAACAAAATATAATTGAATGCCTTTTACGTTTAAGTGCAGTTGAAAGAATTCTGTGATGAAGTATAATTGACGGCATTATGTAACAAGATCTAATTACAGGACTTTCTAGTAAACGTGATTGAAGACATTTTGCACTGAACTGTAAGTGAAGGCATGTTATGATGAAGCATAATTGAAGCCTTTTAGGAATAAAAATGTACTTAAACGGATTTTGTAATTACACTGACAGTAGGTACATTAATTTATACAGTATACCTTATATTATCTTCTAAATTATCGTACGTTTTCTTGTTTTCCTTACTTTACCTTATATTCCTAGTTCGTCAAGAAACAGAGAACTGTTGTTGATGTCCACGGTGTCTGGTTTAGGCACGAAGTGGCTGACGTTGCAGGACTGACGTCATTTTCTTTCGGGGAGGAAGAAGTCGATCGCCACATCACGGTCTGGAAGAAGGTCTGTACATCTCACTGATCTCAAACTTATGCGTTTAGTGAATAAAGGCATACGTAGTTACGTACATACAATGAATATGTGCGTATATCAGGACATATTGACAGAGAACCTCTTATGGTAATTTGATGAGTAGTGAAATGGTACAGTGTGCATGAAAGTGCGAATGCACATCGTTGCATGGGAGCAAAAGTTTTTCATCCAGTTACTTCTGTGTAAATTAACGTATCAGTTGTGTTACTGCACCATAGAAATCGTCATTGCTATTATTATTACTATTATCTCGTTCTTACAACAGTGAATTGTTGCTGAAACCGAAAATCTACTTTTTATCCTGCTTTGATTTTGTGCATTTTTTAGTTGTAACTAGATTTCTGTTGAACATTCACAGGAGTTTGCTCCTTGCGATGAAGAGCTGAATGCGTTACGCAACAACCAAGAGTGGGATCCTGAGAAAGCGAGACTACAGGCAGCTGAAAAGGTCAGCGTTTGCTTACTGTGCGATGAATTTACGATTCTGTCTGACGTTGGAGAATTATTGCAATAAATTGTTCCTTTTGGCTTCTTTTGTAATTTCTGACCCGTCTGCTCAGAACAACAGAACAAGTCGTTAGTAAAAAAATTTCCATTTCACGAAAGCAAGCAAAAACTAATTAAGCAAAGTCTATAATATCCAATTGTCAGATTATTACAAATAATAATTTTTAAATTTTTAGTTTATGCAAATAACCAAACAGTTTGAGTAAAAGTAACACTGAAAGGTATTATTTGAATGATTTCATGCAAGTTCTGATTTTGCAGTTTATATATATAGGGCCACTTGGATGCATTCTTGTCGATAAATAGTGTGCATGAATGCAAGTAGTTCTTCATAATTATATAGATTTGGTTAGGATTGAAATAGAATGATGAGTTTGGTGTCATTGTAAAGAGAATGTGCTTCTTTTCAAAACTGTTTATTTTATCATCAGGAAGCGACAAACCTCATTTTATACTGTTTTTTGTGCAGATGGGTCACATTTGTACCTGGGTCCTTCAGTTGTGTCTTATTTGGTGCTAATTCCAAAAGCTCTCACTTTAGTGCTTTCTGTTCAGCGATTATATCTCCTCTGCTTAAAAAAAGTTAGAAACAGTTGAAAACATCAGATTTGTCAACAGTCGAGAAAAATTTATGCTACGTAATTGTAAATACAAAATAGACTTTGAACAGTTTTCAGGGATGCTTTGTCGAAATTCTTTAGGAGGAAGAAGCGAAGCGAATGAATTCAAAAAGAAAGCATCAGGAACCTCTTCCTCCTGCCGACTATCACCGAAAGTATGAGCACATTTTAGGAAAGGAGTCGGCCATGCAGGCAGCTCGCGCTACGATGGCCAACAGATCTTATGGAAATGGTTCGTATATGATTTTGCATTAGCCGGTCGTATTGCATTGTATTAACACATTTTATGCAGTGCCTTTAGTAGGATTAACCGTTTAGAGGCGCACCCAGTACAGTACGTAAGGCCACGAGAGAAGAAATGGGTTTTGAGAAAATAAGGAATATGGATTACAAGCTAGAATTTGGGATCGAATAGATGGGAACAGTTGGTTAGTGGCTCAGCGTGTAACACAGGTGTATATGGGGCTGGAGTCACTCACAAGTCTTGTCTCTGTCTTTTTAGTTCCGAGTGAAAACAAGCGAGACCAGCGGACGATCGAGCAAGTGATGGCCGATAGTCGTGCGAGAAAACGACAGAAGCTAGATGATGAAGCCGCAGAACAACAGAGTTCTTCTTCCACCGTCGTCGAACAACCGGAATGAACTCCATTAAGACTGTCTTGCCAAGTTCTTTGATTTCATTTGAACACTTTTTCTACTTGTCCCTGAAATTCTTGCATCTCCCTCTTGATCAGTTGGACTGTTTATTGAACGCTATGCTGTGAATTTATAAGTTGACTCTCGTGCTGTGCAGCTGTCAATGCAAGATTGCTGGAGGTTTAAAATTTATGGACTCATCTTAACTGTTGAGTGATTAAAGCTTCCAAATATGGTTGGGATCCAAGGGTCACACTGTCACAATGCTGAACACTTTAAAGGTGAGAGGATGCTAATGAAGAAGCAGAGCATGCCTGAACCAGCGATGGGTAGAAAACGTCGTAGTCCTTCATCTTCTTAGACATATCAAATGCACTCCTGAATAGCGGCCGTAAAAAAACCTAAAGGCGTGCAATATATATCTTTATAATGAATATGAGTGGCCAGTCCTCTACCTCGCCGACTTGTCTTCCCGCTGACAATGTATTTGTCGCAGCTGAGTTGGCTGGGGTGGGAGGGCGACACGGAGCCAAAATCTTGAACCAAATTTCAGATGTGGTGTGATCTGCACCATGCCCCTCCCCCGACCTCTTGATTGACAGTCCAGCAACATAACCATCACACTGCTGTGCACTCTATGACAATGATGGGGTTTGAATGCAGCTCATCGTTAAAGTGTTAGGCTGAAATGTGGCATTTTTCAAGCAATTGTTCACCTCTATGGCTGTGTGACGGCTCCCTGGCTTTGTCACAACATTAGGATTGTTTTAAGCTGTTCATTGCAAAGATGCCAATCAGACTGTTACAGTTTGATAGGAGGCTCTACAAGTATTTATTTACAATGATGTGCTAGGATTTCCATTTTTTGTCAGCTGACTTTGCCAGTTTCTGAACCTAAATTTTGGAATTCAGTGCTCGCATCTATTTGTTCTGCTCAGTCTCTCGTTTTATTTTTATGGCTTGACTTACCTTATTCACTATTTTGTCTCAAAGTACTGACTAGATTATTAGTTTAGTTTTAGCTTAGTTTTGTTGTGCCATTGGTTCACGACTGATTACAGAAATTCTGGGCATAGCAGTCACAGGCTTTTATGCTTTCATGATTTTTTTAAAAATTAAAAATAGTAAACATATGGGTACAAGTCGTACTATTCGTATGATTTATTTATATATATACAACTACGATTTTATTCAGTTGTTAATTTAAAATAAATTATATTTAGAAAGGTATAAGTCAGAAACTTTGCTTTTTGATGCCTTGTGCTTTAGAAATGAGCAGTAGGTTATAGAGCCGTAGATCTATTATTTAAAAATGATAATATTAATACTAATTTCTGTGTGTAGAAAAGTATACCTCTAAGTCACACTGTATGTTCGACCACAGTGAAGTCTTCCTTGTATAGCCTTTAATCAGTTGTCTGTTTTTTGTTTTTGAAAAAGCAGTTAATTTTGAAGCTTTGTTTTTTACGTAGACGTGGCACTTGATGTGACGTTAATTTTTAATTTAGGAGTCTAACACAGTTTTAGAAACACTTGAAGTTGTTGAGTTTTTTTACATGACTTGATTTTCATGAATTAATTGCACTTACGTAATAAATCAGCTTTAATTATTCAGTCTGTTAAAACTGAATTTATATATTATTAACTTGACACAAAAAAATTAGGCTAATTCTTTGCAGTTGGTAGCGTCTTTATGGAACCTTCCTCTGACTCGGCACAGCACTACCCATAAATAAACCGGTGGTGTGTTTAGCTTTTTACGTTAGCATTATATGTATTTCGAGATTACATATCTCTTGTTGATTAGTGAGTGCCGTCAAATTGAAGATCCTAGTTTGAATCTATTTGTCTCGGAGCAATAAAACCATGTCATCAATTGTAATTAGTCACTTCTACTGTGCCGGTTTCTAATTCACATCATGCCAGTAGCTAAAGCCTCAAGTTGCAACCAGTCTCTAAGTATCGCTTAGATACTGCTAGCAACTTTGTTCAGTTAATGTATCGGCAATTATTTACTTATCTCTACTCTTCTCTCGTGGCCTGCGCACTAGGGGTGGGTGCCTGTGAATGGTCACCCTCTTAGAGGTGCTTTATAGATATATTTTTGGAGCGCCTCTGAGTAGTCCCCTTGAAGAGGCGCTATATAAATGCATAATAATGAATGTATAGGCCTAATCGTAATCGTAATCGTAATCGTAATCTCGAAACTTCTACAGCGCCCACAAAAGCCAAGTCGCGGGAACCAGCTTATTCACAGGCGCTCAATCAAAACAAAATCGATAGGCAGCGGGTCAAGTCCGGAGAGTCAGGCAGGCAGATAGATGGACGGCTAAGGTGGGTGATGTTTAGAGTTGAAGTGGCGGGGGATGTAAGGAGAAGAAGAATCAGGATAGGATTTTTGAAAGAGCAATGTTTTCAGTTTTGAGTGAAAGACCTGTGGGGAGATAGCGAGAGGTGGAGTTTTGGTGAGTTCGTATGATGGGTCGGAAGTTTGCCGAAGTGCTGGCGGAAGTTTGTTCCAGAGAGGTGGAACGGCAATGGCTATGGAGCGGTTTGCGAATTTCAGTGATGAAGTGATGGGAGGGCGAAGCAGTGTAATGGAGGATGAGGAGCGTGTTGAACGAGGTGGCTGGATGGTGAACAACTGACGAAGGTAGAACGGCTGGGATGATTGAAGTGTATTGTAAGTGAGTGAGAGGACTTTGTATTCGATGCGTTCAGGTATTTTGAGCCAGTGAAGTGATTTCAGGACAGGAGTGATGTGGTGACGTTTGGGGGTTTTCGTCACTGCACGGGCGAGGGCATTCTGGATAGCTTGGAGGCGGTTAATTTGGGTTATATCAATGTTTAGGAAGAGAGAGTTGCAGTAATCAAGTTTCGCATGAACTATGGATGTGGCTATTGTGGATGCAGTTTTAAAGTCAAGCATAGGTCGGATTCTGCGGAGATCTCGTATGTGCATGAAACAAGTGCGGGAAAGTTGGGTTATGTGGTCGGAGAAGCTAAGATGCTGGTCAAAGATTACACCTAGGTTTCGGACAGGAGAATTTGCGGAGAAAGTGTGGTTGGAAGAAGAGTCATTGTTGAAGGAAATAGAGGGATCAGGAATTTTCTTGAGTTGCTCTCTGAGGCCAATTAGTATAAATTCTGTCTTGGAGGGGTTAAGGCAGAGGAGATTTGAGGTCATCCAAGAGGTGATTTGGGTGACCACAGAGAGAAGATTATTTATGGAGTCAGAGAAGCTGCTTGGAGAGAAAGAGATGAATAATTGGGTGTCGTCAGCATATAGATGATGGTCGACTGTGGATGCTTTTATGAGTGAACTGAGTGGAGTGGTGTAGAGGATGAACAAGAGGGGCCCGAGGACAGAACCTTGCGGAACACCACAGGTGAGGGGGCGTGATTGAGATGATGTTTCAAGTGTTTTGACTGAGAAAGTGCGTGATGAGAGATAGGACTGAATCCAAAGGAGAGCAGTGTCGGTAAAGCCAAAGCAGGAAGACAGTCTTTGGAGTAGTATGTTATGGTCGATGGTGTCAAAGGCTGCAGAGACATCAAGGAGGCAAAGGCAGGAGACTTGTTGATGAGAGATGGCAGAGACAAGTTTATTGTAGAGTGAAGTGAGAAGTGTTTCGGTGGAGTGCTTTTTAGTAAAGCCGGACTGGTTTGGGTTAAGGAGTGAATTTGAAGTCAAGTAGTCATTGATGCGAGAGAGTACGACACGTTCTGTTAGTTTAGAGATGAATGAGAGGTTGGAAACAGGTCGATAATTAGAAAGGATTTCCTTATCAAGTGATGGTTTTTTTAGAAGTGGAGTTACCAAAGAATGTTTGAAGAGGAGGGGAAAGTTGCCAGTAGATAAGGAGAGGTTGATTATTTGTGTGATGATGGGGACAATGATAGATGCGCACTCTTTCAGTAGGGCGGTAGGTATAGGGTCGAGTTCGCACTGCTTGTTTGGGAGAGATTGTAATAAATTGGACACTTCAGACTCTGATGTTGGGCTAAAAGCAGATAGTGATGATTGAGGTGGGGAAGACGGAAGGTCGTGAGTGGAGGAGGGTGTATCTGCAGGTGAATCGATGGTAGATTTTGAGAGGAGTGATTGCAGAGAGAGACGGATAGTAGTTACTTTGCCAGAGAAGAACGAACAAAATGAGTCAGCGATTGAAGAAGATGGTAGAGAGTTTGGAAGTGGGCTAGAGGAATTCCGATGTAGGAGTTGGTTTACCGTTTTCCAGAGAAGACGAGGATTACAAGATCGGGATTGAACTAGTGAGGAGTAAAACCTCTTCTTGGCCATTGCCAGAAGGTGATGGTATTTGTTTGTAGCAGCTTTTAGAGCAGAGAGGAGTTGAGGGTCATGGGTTCGTTTGTAAGTACGCTCAAGGCGTCGACGGAAAGATTTGAAGGCCTGGAGGTAGGAGTTATACCAAGGGTTGTTAGAGTGAGAACCAGATTTGTATGCACCTTGCCCAAATAAAACTGCTGCAGTGCTAGAAATCTTCGTAGGCCTATGCACTGCGTACACATGATTGGACCCAGTGCTCATGGTCTATCATGGTCTATCTGACATTGTGACAATAATTGAATTATTCATCTGTACCAGCTGGGAGGACATCGTGCCATCTGCATACTTAATTAGGATATCAGAGGTGATAAATTTAAACATCAGGCTTGATGATATTTAAATCAAGTAATTCAGCAATAATTTGGAATTGTAGTATCACTTGCTTAAAGCTAGCAATTTAAGGAACAGGCATAACGATGAACAAAATAATTTGAAAGGTTCATT
This sequence comes from Lumbricus terrestris, assembly GCA_949752735.1. Taxonomy (NCBI): domain Eukaryota; kingdom Metazoa; phylum Annelida; class Clitellata; order Crassiclitellata; family Lumbricidae; genus Lumbricus; species Lumbricus terrestris. The sequence continues at coordinate 68,810,194 of OX457039.1, forward strand.
TCTTTTTTCCTACTGGACATGGTCTAAAATAGACGTAATCAGTCTTGAGCAATCGGGATCTGAACCCGACGACCCCATGAATACGCCCCCAAATGTGAGTAACAATGTTTATATTGTGATACGCCCATGTCAAGGAGATTATTTTTCCTGCGACTGTCAAACATGACAATACGTCACTGCAATCTAATAGAAACTAGGTCATTATCTTACTAACAGAACATATCGAAACCACGACATATCGAAACCAACATTACATTTTCACATTTCCCTTATCACAGCGCAATATAAAACCTTATCACTCTATTTCTGTCTTTCTTTGTGTACCTGCATCCGAGTACGAACCTAGAAACGAATGCGATGCTGAAGACATCTATCGGATGAAAAATTAATAATGTCGATGTTGTCTGCTGATAAAACTTATTTCTAACAAATGACTTAACAATTCTGTTTCTCTAAGGTTTCTCGGATTAAATATGTATTAAAACTCAAGCGTTATTTGGAATTGTATCACTGGCAAGTGTTCAATTTGAATTTTAAATCTTGCAAGCACTAAAGTCTAGTTTGTGCGTTTGTTTACGTCTTGCGTTGTGCAATAACAACTACACGGCCATTAATTTTGCGTGGCGCTGATTCGAGTGAGACTCGTCCGTTCGCGAATTTACGTCTTCACTTACAGTTTCAACCTTTAATTGTCGCTTGCCTAATCGTCTTTTGTGGAATTCTCAATCCGAAAACCTGCGGGGAAATCTGATTTATGTCATTCTAATCTTCGTAGTTTCCAGTCCATTTGTTGAGTGACAGTTTCTTGTTCTGTAGCCTAATTAAGTGGAGTTATGCAAATTAAGTTATAAAATTAAGATTAAGTATCAGTATTTGATGTCAAGTTTGCACGTGAAAATGCGAATCACTAAAGAAATTTTCCAGCAGTGCTATGTAGAATATTGTTTGAGTTAATATTTCAGGTATCTAAAAGGCATTGTATGCATTAACGGTGACATACATAATCACATTTTCTGGTAATAGATTTGTGAGCATCATGTACTGGCCAACAATGTCAGAATCTCCTGTGCCACGCCCTTCAAGCGTTGGTAGCACGCAGAGTGGCAGCAATGTATCAACAAAGGCAACTTCGTCGCGTGGCAAGAACGATTTCTGCGTTGGGGAAGAGCTGAAGATTGCCGTCAATATTGCCCTGGAGAGATTCAGACTTAGCGAGGATCAGAAAGGTTGAGACCGCTTTACAGATTTCATACATATTTAAAGTATTCGTTCAATTTTGCTTGTTTACCTTCGGGTCCATCTACCCTATTTTTGAGCAAAACTAATAAATAGGTGCATTAGATTATCTTGACCATGCTCAAATCTACAAGACCGGTCCTAGCCCAAGCGGCGTCCCAGGTAAAGCATGAATTTTATGCCTTCTGACCTCACACAATTTCTCATCCCATTTCGCAACCAGCCAGTGCATTTGCACTCAACTGAATTATTTATTTGTAATTTACTAGTGCATTCAATCTTGGATAATATTTATATTGGGAAATGGCTAAAATATGAAAAACGTACGAGAGTTGACACAGTTTTTGTGAAAATGGCACTCCCTTAATAGTAGCATGTCGGGCAACTGCCTGCTTTGTGTATTCCTAAGGCCGGCCATGCTAATATAACAACTTTTATGACTGTTTTTGGTATTTGGAGAAATTTTGTAGTGCTTTTTTGTGCAGATCTAGTTATCCAAAAGAATGTGTTGCAGGTCATTGTGACTAAGATTCCAGCAAACATCTCAGTTGCATGTAAAAATGTCTCTTTCCTATGTCTATACTTGGTTTGTGTTTTGTGCGGTGTTTAATTCAGAGCTGGAGTTTCCGTCGTCGTTGACATCTAGCGAACGAGCTTACATTCATAAACTCAGTCAGTCATATGGATTGAAGTCCAAGAGCAAAGGGTTTGTAGTTTTATGCGTCTTTCAGCCTCTCGTATTCTAAGGATGTATGTTTTGTTCTTTTTATGATGTTCTGTTGTCTGTGCTAAGAAATGTGTACACGACCTAGAGTTACTTTTGACATTCTGTGAAATGCGAAGTAATCCATGAATAAATTAATTTATGTATTCATGCATTATTCTTTAATTTTTTATCAGGCACAATGTCGGTTATTGGGCTGAACATTTATGTGTTCAAAAGACTCGCTACAGCAACCATCTAAGGTGTACTGGTTCTAGCCCGCACATTAAAAGACAAGTGCTCAAATCAATCAACTACAGTACCACACTAACCTACATGCATACATAAATATGTGACAACTTGTACGTACATACAGCACGACAAAGTAGAAGATTTGTCAGAGCACTTGACTTGTAATGTACAGAATAAGTAAGTCCTTCCCCAAAGTAGTAGACTCTTAAAACTGTAATATTGCCTGACTTTTGTGCTGCTTTTGTGCTACTTTGTCTGTTATATGCATTATTTTAGAAACTGTCGGTGCATGTCTCGAGCTGATAAAAATTCCTGCCTTCCTTTCTTACAAGACATGTGTACTTGTACATGGATTTATGCAATGAATGTGTTTAGTAAGGGTGCAAGTCGCTACCTGACAGTGGCAAAGAAGGATGGTGTCCAGTCCCTTCAGTCTGCCGCTACTTTTCACCTGGTTCGAAACTCGCGTCAGCAGATCTACAGTCTCCTGCAACGGTGTCCACTGACGGCCAAGGAGCGCCAGGAACTGCAGCAGCGCCTTGAACGTAACCAGTACAATGAAGGTTCGTCAGCTCCCAGTACAATTCATTTAATCCATTTTATAATCTGTATAGCACCCTTCAAGTAACCTACTTAGAGGTGCTTCCAGCCCAACCATAGCAATACAAATTAGATTTTGACAACTTGTAATATGTATTGGCATTATTTCTAATGGAAGTCCATTCCAAGTGAATGGGACAACTGTCAAGAATGCTCTATGCTGTCTAATTGAGGTGCTACTAAACGCGGGGAAACAAGGAGTTCTCAATTAGCAGAAGAACAAAGGACTTGATGGCTGGCCGTATCCAAGACAGTATGATTGAGCACATACAGGTGAGCAGGAGCGCTACCAAGAAGGTGTCAATGTAGGTTGGTCCTCTCCAATTATCTGTCCATGGTAATTGTGTTGCATTGATCTTGGCATGTGTGTGCGACATCATGCGTGATGACGTCTTGATTTTGGTGATATTTACCGAGTCCTGTATTTATTCAGTGTGCTATAGTGTTACACCACTGTTTAATAAGTATTTATGTGATGACATTTTCAATGCAGTGCACTTGTAGCATGTACAGTTTGTTGTTTTATACCCTTATCTCGACCAAGGCCGCATATGGTTATGCGTACTCTTCAGAGTTTTTGAATGTAGGACGGTTTAAATTGCAGTTTCATTGACCTGCAATGTATTCATTGCGCAAACTTATTTTTTTATGTGTTGAGTGATTTTCTGTTGCGCTGTTGATGGTTCAGGTCTGATGAAAGAAATGGGGAAAACGACGACCGGGCGCCTGAACAACGGGGTTCCACAGGTGCCACCCCCAAAGCAACCCTCTGACCTGACGTTGTTTCAACAGACACTTCCAATTTACATGATGAGAGAATCGATCACTAAGGGAATCAACGACAACCGAGTTCTGCTTGTGGCGGGGGAAACGGGATCGGGAAAAACAACGCAGGTACAACACACATTCCCATCGCATCACATTAATGATGATGATAATCATAATGATAACAATAGCATCTCACATTTTTTGGTCGTCTTTCGGATTTATCCCACAGAACTTCTCCTTTCTATTTTCTTTTCTTTAACCCTTTAACAGCCAACTTGCAATAAAATGCATGGAGACCATTAATTTTATGTAGCTGGTCGTTAGAAGGTTAAACTTCAATTGTGTTGATTTCCTTGATGCTAGGTTCCTCAGATGATTCTCGACGATTGTCATGCTCACAGTCGGCCATGTCGCATCTTCTGCACACAACCGCGTAGACTGTCTGCACTGAGTGTGGCTGAGCGTGTGGCTGCGGAGAGAGGAGAGAAGATCGGTCAGACGGTCGGCTATCAGATTAGACTAGAGAGCAGGCCAGTTACTTTGCATCCATTTTTGTTGTCATTCTTATTATTGCTAATATTATTATTATTATTATGAAAAAACCATCATTTATTTTCAAAACCAACAGAGCAACATCAACTGGCTGGAACTGATTAACGGTGAGCACTAGGCTAGACACTAGCAAAATGTGCTAATTGTATTCCCACAGATGCATGCAAAGCCTAATACATAATGCAATTATTATTATTATTATTATTATTATTTTTGTTATTATTATTTTTTGTATATTATTATAGCGGCTGTCTAAATATTATTATTCTCTTATATTCTCGTATTTTGTTGTTGTTGCTGCTGTTGTAGTTGCTGGTGTTGTTGTTTTATTACTACTGTTATCATTGTCAGTGCTGCTGTTGTTACTGCTATTGCTGTTGTTGTTATAACACCATTATTAGACTTTAGTGGATTGTGGCTTCAAGATAAATATTGCTAGCAGATGTTCGTAATCTATCCAGGTTGAAAGTCAATCAACTTATTGCATCAATCAATTTCACAATTCATCAATTAATTTTAAAATTTCATCAATTAATTTTAAAATTTCATCAATTAAATTTTAAAATTCATCGATTAGTTTTTATAGTCATTAACTAATTTATTAAATTAATTAATTTGCTTTTGAAATTAATCAATTAATGTTTTTATTTTGATTTCTCGAATTCATCAATTTGTTTGTGAATTCGTCGATTGATGTTTTAATATTATTTGTTCATTGTTCATTTTACTGCAGAGTATCGCCAAAGACGCTTCTGACGTTCTGCACAAACGGCGTCCTGCTTAGAACGTTAATGGCTGGTGAACAATCAATGGCCACTGTGACTCACGTCATTGTCGTAAGTATCAACGCTGCTCTTTTGAAAGCCTTTCGTTCAATTCTAAGTAATTGATATTAGGATTGAAGCTTTTTGGTTGGGTTCCCTCTTGCAAAGGAGCTATATAATCTGTGATTACAGTTACAACTGCTTTCAGGCTCCTTAAATTGTCACTGGAATTTTCTAACTGCTTTCTGGTATAGGTGTCTGCCCGTATCTGCACATTGGTATGTATGGTGTATTTGATAGGACAGAATATGAATTGAATTGTATGACGATGTATGTTTTATTCCTTGTGTACTGCACTCGCTATTGTTTTGAGTATAATGGGAATGGCTGATGGCAGAGTTTTTTTCGTTTCTAGGACGAGATTCACGAACGAGACAGATTCAGTGACTTCCTGCTCATCGTCCTGCGTGACATTCTGCCGAAGATGAAGAACCTGAAGCTGGTTCTGATGAGTGCGGCTCTCAACATCCAGATGTTCTCAACATACTTTGGTGGCTGTGCCATCATGAGTGGTGAGCCACACAACAACAACAACAACAACAATTCAATTATTAATTAATAATTTTCGTTTAATTTCAGACTGACACAACGCAGTACGATTACAATACATGTGTGAATGGACGATTTATTTATTGCAGGATTCGAATTTAGCTGTCGGTAGCCATGCTAGGCGCCCATAGCGTCCTACTGCTCAATTTACCAATACCATCTGCTGAATGGAAGGTTGAGTGGACCTTTGGGAGGGTAGCGGGAAGCGATTCCACATCCGTGCGTTCTTCATGCTCACCGTTACCCTAAACTCCTCTTATTATTGATCAGATAGGTTTTTAAAAGTGTGTTATGTTTGGTATTGTATCTCATTTGTACTCCAGGCTTGCCTGTAGAGCTAGCCTTTCAAAAATTGCTGGTAAAATGGGTTGTAGAACATTATGAGTGCTTTTCATGATTTTGGACGGGTTGTTTGCATCCGGTCTTATGATTGTTGTCTCATGAATTGAATTTTGACTGTGCACCGTGGACCTTGCATTCCTAATAGGTGCAAAAAACAAATGAGAAATTTATATGCAGCTCTATCGATTTTTTCAAGCAAGATAATTTAGAACTGTGATTTCATTGTTGACGTGTTTCGTTTGGATGTAGTATAATTTAATATAATATTTGGTTAATAATATGAATAATGATGTCAGTGATGATTGGTCTGTTATATATGACCGAGTTACCACATGGCTAACATAGTTAGTAAGTGATGCCTATTAAAGTATTTCTAAGCCTATGACTTTTGGTGGTTACAATGACACCCGTTTGAATTGACAATAATTGTGTTTGCTGTTTAGTGCCAGGACAACTATTCGATGTGCAGGAACATTTTCTGGAAGATGTCCTCAAATGGTTAGCTTCCTTTCCTAAAATCTGGGACCAGTCATTCAGTCAGGCACTGAACATCATTGACCATTTATTCAATTCATGAGTCCAATCTTTTTATGCTAATTAGATGTGCACTAAAGCGATGTCCCATTCAATGCTATGATTTATGAATATTATATAAATTTTTGAATTTCATGCTTTGCTGATGGACATACAACTTGTTACCAAATGCATTTAGTTCTTGAAAAGTAAGTAAGGGGCATCATGCTCTATGTTCCTTCACTCAGGGTGAGCGTCTCTTTCTCAAGCATGAACTGCTCTTAAATAGCATCATGCTTTCTAATCTCATTTGAAAAAAATTATTTACCTTATAAAGCATCTCTGACATGCTGATCGTTTCTAGGAAAGGTGGAATTTGTAGAGTAGATTACTCTGTACGTTGCTGACCTTTCTTATTTTTGTAGGACAGGATATACAAACAAGGATATGGAAAGATGCAGGCTGGAATTGTCTAAAGGTAAGAATTAGCTAGAATAGTGAATTGTCTAAAGGTATGAATTGTCTAAAGGTAAGAATTAGCTGGAGGTGTGAATTGTCTAAAGTTATGAATTGTCTAAAGGTATGAATTAGCTAAAGGTGTGAATTGGCTAGAGTTATGATATGTCAAAAACTTGTTATATTTCGCTGTTGAAACCTTCAAGAATAGAATTTTAAGAATGATGAGATCTTTGAGTTTGCTTGATCACTTTTTTTAAACGTGATCACTGCATCTACTTGATCATTGCTTTTATACGATCAGTGCATTTACATGATCACTGTATCTACTTGATACTTGTTTTTACTTGATCATCACTTTTACATGATCAATCGTTGCTTTTACTTGACCAGCTGTCAATCTTCAGAAGAACCTTGACAGCTGGTTCAGCAAGCAGCTGTCAACCGTGACGATCATTGATGACGAAACGTGTGGCTCAGTCTCGTCTGCTGGTCGGCATCCACTCGACCGGAACCAACTCAGTCAGGAATGTCTTATGCTCACTGAAGGTGCTTCAACCGAGGTTTGTGTTGAAAGCACCAATGCTATGAGAAATAAAACAGCTAAGTAATTGTAACTGTAATTGGTAATTTCTGTTGGTTGAATGGTATGACTCAGATGGCGTTGGTAAAATGGTCTGTAGGACATGATGAGCGCCTGTCTTGGATGCCAGGCAGTTGAATTCAACTCCCGTAGTAAGTTGCTATTGGCCATTGAGTTTGAAATGAAGCGAAGATATTATTTATTTGTTTATTTATTTAATTATTTACTACAGCAATCTGATATGATGCCCCCTTCAAGGTTGTCTACTCAGGAGCGTTCCCAGTCCAACCCCGGTCGAATAGAACAGTCCTAAGAACAGCGAGAAATGAGGCAGAGAGAACAATAGGCATTTGATGTTGTAAAATAGTAGGTGGCTCATTCCAGGTCACAGATTAATATGGATTATTATTGTTATTATTTTTATTAAAATTTATTATTATTATTTTTATTGGCATTATTATATATCCATGTAGATGCCTCTTGAGGCTATCTTATGAGGTTGCCCTTGTAATCTAACGGTCAACTTCCTTTGTGGTTTCAACAGGTTGCACCTGAGAAGGAAGAGTTGGAACCGCATCTCATCCAAGAGATGGATCAGCTGTTGACGTCCGCGTGGCTGACGGGAAAGGACGACATCTTCTCACAGATCTTTCTTCTCATACTCAACGAAAATGTCTCAGGTTTGATAACTCGAAACGTTACATGCAGATAAATTTGTGTTACAGATTTCACAGCTCTCGTGTGTGTGTCACTATGAGTCTTAGTGACACATTCAGATCTGTAGACGACATAGATTACATATCTTGTGGCTGTAATAATCATTTTATTTTACAGACTTTGTTACTATTATTATTATTATTATTATTGAGTTTTATTTTTATTGAGTTTTTATTATTATTTAGTTTTTATATAGCACACCATGATGATAATAATAATAATAATGAAAATGATGATGAGAATAATAGTAATAAGAACAATAATAATGATAACAATAGTTATCAAGAACAATAGCAGCAAGAATAATATAGGTATTAATAATAGGATTGCATTGTTCCTTTGTCTGTACAGTTGATTACATCCATTCGGAGACAAGCGTCACTTCTCTGATGGTCGCTGCTGGTCGTGGCTTTCTTGGAGTCGTTGAGCAGCTGCTCAACATGGGCGCCAACATAGCGATACGCTCGAGCAACGATTGGCAGGCGCTCGACTGGGCTCAGAAGTACGAGCAACACGACGTTGCGGAGCTTCTTGAGGCTCACATGTTAGTTGCGACTCTCTGTCTACTTTGCTCAGATTAATCTATCTATCTAATCTTTTGTAAGCTTTTGTTTTCTTTGGTTGTTGATTTGTTGGTTGCCAATAAACTGATTTGATTTGAATCATCCATGCGTATTTCCTTTTGTCTTTCTGTCATTCATATATCCATCTATCGTATCTTGCATGCTTTATTATTATTATTATTATTTTTATTTAATTTTTTTTACCCGAGGTATTTCAGATCTCTCGGGATTTCAAAAAATTATCCGGAGACGTAAAAAATTGTATTCTGGAACGGCTATTATTATTATTGTTGAGTTTTTATGTGGCCCACCTTCATGGGTGGTAAACTACTCAGAAGTGCTCCCAGTCCAACCATAGCTAAATAAGGCAGTTTAGTGGTGTGGCGAAGTCCATCCATCAATCCACCCTCCCACCCACCCACTGATCTTTGATATTAATTATCACCTTCGTTTAGCACCATCGTTCCTTCTCAGGTGTAGTACATGGGACTCGTTTATATTCTCTCGCCTGCTTTCTTCTAGAGCCGCAATGGAGCAGGGCGGCCAGGATGAGATGGTTCTCGTTAAGCAGTCGTCTGTTCTGTCACCGGAAGACAAGGATCTGCTCAATATCTATCATCACAGTTTCGACGATGAGAAAGTCGACATCGATCTTATCGTCTGCCTTCTCTACAAGATCCACTCGCGACCTCAGAACGGTTGGTTCATCTGTTACCGTAATTTATTTGGCTCTTTGATTTTGTTCGTACAATGCCTTAACATCAGTGATGAAGGTCTTTTGTAATTCACAACTGTATTTGGTGGTGCTGCCCTCCTTACAAATTCCATAAGTAGTAACACGACTTCGAGACTGAGCAATTGTAATTGACGAATTTGGTCAAGGTGCCTTTACTGTAGCCACGAAGGCAGTGAGGACCGAGAACTTGCATTCGTCGCTTTTTATGCCGAGTTCTCTAACGATTCGACTGCAGTTTTCCATATGTGCAGTTTTGTTGTTTGTGTGGTTGTATTGAAGGCGCCATTCTCGTGTTTCTGCCTGGTTATGATGAGATCGTAACACTGAGAGACAGAATTCAAGAAGACAAGAGATTCTCAGACAGCAGCAGGTACAAGTTAGACTGTCATATATTATGCTTTTTCACTTGCAGTGCTTATTATATGGCACCATGGTATCCATGGTAACGCATCACTCGATGCTGCTTTTAGCTGATAAAATATAGGCACGAGTTATAGCAGGAAGGCCATTCCACAGTAAAGGGCCAACACAGGCAAAGGCATGATGCTGTGCTGTGTCAGTCCGAAACTGTCATACAAGAAGGTCATGACGGTTTAAGGAGCGGAGAGGACATCCATTGGTAGAGCTCTGAGATGGAAAGAGTAAGTTATGTTGTTGTCGTTGTTGTTTTAGATATATTCTGTACTTGCTACACTCCCAGATGCAGTCTTCTGATCAGAAACGTGCGTTCAAGAATCCTGGACCAGGCGTACGAAAGATAGTAAGTGCGTTCGATTGCTTTAAGACAATCAAGGACAAAGAAACAGTTTTTGATTTCTCAGGGCAGCTGACATGTGGTCCATTTATGGGTCAATTTTTCATGATTTTTTGCTCACTCACAGGATTAATTGTGGGGCGTAAATCTGCTGACTGCGGTTCTAAGTAGATTTTTGGTTTGCCTTGATTGGTTGTGAGGTCACGGTCAGCAACCAAGCTCATCCTGATTGGCCAAAGCAAATAAATAAGTAAGTAAGTATATATACTTTGAACCAATCACTTATCTGCATTCTGGTGTACATGCATTTTAACAACAATCAACTGTCAATTTGAGTTATAAATAGCATTCTAATTACAAACGACTTGCACTGTAATTACCAGTAATAGAATTCCCCAATGGTCCTGTGATCGTGGTTGCGGGGTATGTTGTTGGGGCTCATGGGTGGAAGTAACCCATGCAGTAAATGGCCTGGGTTCATCAGGACTGCAGAAAAAAGACAATTGTCGACTTGAAGACAAAGTTGCTCAAATGTAGGAAAGTCGTTTGGATAAGACGGTCACTGAGGTCATTTCACGGTTTTTGGTTTGTTGCTTGATTTTCGAAAGATTCCAGATTGGAAATCTCTTCCATATTTTAGATTCTTTCGACAAACATTGCTGAGACGAGTGTGACAATCAACGACGTTGTGTTTGTCGTCGACTCTGGAAAAGTTAAAGAGGTACAGCAGCCATTGTTGTCTTCAACGTGTGGCTAAATTTTTGCTGCTCGGTGTATGGAAGTTATTTTGTAATTTTGTGAGCTCGACTTGTGTTTTGTCAGTGAATTGTGACTTGGATAATTGAAATGTCTAGAGTTCTTTATTGGCCTACTTGAAAGCGTGGCGAAATTGCAATATGGTGCTTCTTTGTCTCTGTCTTTGCTGGTCGTGTCAGAGTTTGATGAAGTTTAGCTAGGACAGATTTTCTGCAGTGACTTAGGGGGCTGCATTCCATTGGGTGAAAAAACTTAGTAATGAAGGTAATAATGATGATAATGGTGGTGATGATGACAATAATGGTGATGATGACAATAATGGTGGTGATCCTGCTGCTGCTACTGACGATGATGATTTTAATAGTGGTAGTGATGATGGCGGTGATAATTGCAGTGAGGATGATTGTGATGATGATGATGATGATGATGATTATGCTGCTGATGATGGTGATGTCTACAATGGTTATTGTAAGCGAGGGATTGTTGTGACATTTCTGTTCATAGAAATCGTACGATGCTCTGACGTCTGTGTCAATGCTGAAGTCACATTGGATATCGAAGGCAAGCGCCTTGCAACGGAAGGGAAGGTAGGCTCACAGATTGATTTTTGTTCAGTCACATACCCACTGGTCAGCATTTCATTTTACCAGTGGGAGTGGCTTACTTGAGGTGTACTTCTCACATGGGTGCACAAGGCTTGTAGTGCTTTACGTTCCTCTATTCAGGACGATGAACTCATTTCCTGAGCATGAACTGCTCTTAGACAGCACCATGCTTTCTCTGTTATTGGCCTCATGGTATGGAATGGGCTTCCACTGTCTGTATGCCTTGTGCCTAGGATTTACTCAGATGCATTTTGTTGCAGCCTTAAAACCGTCCTATTCAGCCAAGGTTGGGTAGAGTAGTAACCTTGAAGGGCTGCTGAATAAATCATGATGAATGAATGAATGAACGAATGAACGAATGAATGAATGAATGAATGGCAGCTGTTTGCAAGATCAGCAGGAGTTTTAAGGCTTTTGTTTTCTTTAAACTAAGTCCATTCATTCTTCAATTTCTATAACTAATGCATCTTCAAAGGGACCATCTCAAAGGTGCTGCCATCTCCAGCAGGGCAAAAAAGTACAGCTTTGATAGACATGTGATTTAATGTAATAACCATTTAGAGTCATTCAAGCGCTGTTCAATAAAGACATCAATCAATTATAGAAGAGCTGTATGAGTTCATACTGTCACGTCTCGTTAATTTGAGTTGAACTTTGAATTCACAGATTGTATTTTTTGTTGTTGTTGGTTGATGTTTTCAGAGCCGGAAGATGTCGACCGGGAATCGTTTATCGATTGTTTAGTCGAGTGCGTTACGATGGAATGCCAGAGTACCAGGATCCTGAGATCCTCCGATATCCACTCCAGGTCAGTTGCGAGTTAAAAGAGATGAGTTGCTATTAGAAAGAGATGAGTTGCGAGTTAAAAGAGATGAGTTAGGCGTTTAGAAAACTGAGTCGTAGTTAATTGAGAGGAGTCCTAAGATGAATTAGAGGAGTCTTAAGTTAAAAAAGGTGGGTCTTAAATGTTTAAAGATAGGAGTTGAAAGTCATAAGAGATGAGTTTTAACACTTTAATGACGAAAATGTGCCATCATCTACTTCAAACCAATGCAACTTGTCACTTAAATGTCCAGCTGAAATCTCCAGATAAGGATTGGGTTCAGAAAGATGACTCGTATTAAATTTAGACCTGAATTACTTGTAGACATGAAAGGATTAATTGGCAGAGTGTAAAACGGTGGAAGCTGCCTAACAGAAAATATGGTAAGCTGTCAATTGACAATGAAAACTGATTGCGTATTCATGTTATATCATCCATGGTTGTTATTTTGTAGGAATTATGTCTTCATACAAAGCTTTTGGCTCCAAACAATTGTCTGATAGCAGATTTCCTGGCTAAGGCACCAGAGCCGCCGGCATTTCTCATCACCCGCAATGCTGTGCATCTTCTTAAGGTAGGCTTTGTTTTTCCACGATCTTATGTTGTTCATCTGTGTTGTTTGGTAGATTGGTTTGTGTTTGATAGAGATGTGGCATTTGATTGGTTTGAATTGTTTGTCCATGGCTGTTTTGGTGAGATTTATGTGTTAACTTCGTAGTTTCTTCCCATGAGTGCTATTAATGTCGACTTATATTTATGACGTTGTGATATAGTTTAGTTGTTTGTGTACTGAATCAAGAGTTTATTGGTTCATATCCTAGCCAAGAGAGGGATTAAAATTTTCAGGATAAATTAACTCTGAAAGCCAATTTATCTATATAATGAGTGCTTTGATGTTACACGGTTGGTGGGAAAGAAAAGATTGAGAGAGAAAGGGAGAACTGGCCACCTACCATTATAATGGCACTTACATCATGATTTATGAGAGTTGATGTCAGATGAGAGTCTGGTTCCCTGTTGCAGCAAATTGATGCACTGGATCCCTTTGAAGACCTGACTGAACTCGGTCATCATCTCGCCGATCTGCCAGTCGAACCGCGCTATGGCAAGATGATTCTCTACTCGGTCGTTCTCAAGTGTCTCGACCCGATCCTCACGATCGCCTGTGCACTGGCTTACAAAGATCCATGTGAGTACAAAAGGAACCTCTGTATCACATTCTTTACTGTAAAATGACTTCTGTCTTTATTACATCATTTGCAATAACATTAATGCTGACGTAATGCGGTCAGGAGCATTGACCTAAAATTTAGTTCACTTGCAGAAACTGATCTCATAATAACTCGGTTTTCTTGTATGGGATTACTTGATTTTGGCTGAGCTTCTCGTATATTGATCGTTTCTTTGTTGTTACACTAACTTCATAGCTAATCTAAATTATATGGAGATTCAAATTGTAACTCTGAAACCTATATTTTTATGTGACATAAATATATATGGTACTAAATGATGCTTACAGTGCTGATGCATTTGTATTTGACGCAGAATTGTACTGTAGGTCTTTTCACCGTGCTGGAGTGAGGAGCACCTTTCAGTAGTTCATTAAAGAGGTGCTACTGAAAGTCATGAATGAATAATGGCTGATACTGATTTTAGACTTGTGTACCATGCCCATTTCTTTAGCCTGACTCTATATTATATAAATCATTACTGTTATTAATAATTGCAACATCTTGCATTATGTAAGCATTGATTGTAATTTTCCATGCGACTAGTCTTGTTGCCTGCCCATCCGTACCAGAAGAGAGCAGCGGCCATGTCTCGACGAAAGTTCGCAGCTGGGACATTCAGTGACCACATGGCTTTGCTCAGAGCTTTCCAGGTAGGTGGCATGTTTGTGGTCTGGCTGTGAAATATTATTACAGTGCTATGTAACAATGTCATCAAATTACACAAGTTACCAGAAGCAATGGGAACTGTACAGGCTTTGTTTCCTATCAAATGTCAATATCTCTACACCAAAATCTGTCAGTAAATTGTCAGGATCTCTACTATTTATTTTGTTAATTTAATACTTGAGGTATTGTCATCAGCTCTTCATAATTGACTCTATTTTGTTTATAATGTTGATTTAATACTTAGGTACACACACATATATATGTATATATAAGTATTACTTATATATATAATATATATATATATAAGTATTAAATCAACAGAATAAACAAAATAGAGTCAAATATATAGTTGTCATAAATGACTCTGGTGGCCAAGAAATATTAATTTGCTGAATCCATGATACAATGCTTTCTTGATTAGATTGTGTTTATTTCTTATTCTATTTCTACATGTCTGTGATCCCTTGCTAGTCTGTTTGCATCTGTGTAGTATGTACATGCAGATAGACTGATGAACTCGATTTTTTCTTGTATAGGGTTGGCAGAAAGCTCGAGCTGAGGGGTGGGAGCGGTCTTTCTGTGAACGCAACCTGCTGTCGTTTTCCACAATGGAGATGATTGTTGGAATGCGGTCAGTTTGTCATCAATATTCTTTTCCATTTCCATTCACGTGTTAGGATCGAAAGACGGATTGAAAATCCATTGTTAGTGCAGGTGTTGTATCTGAAATGCATATGAGTCCCTGGCATAAGTACATGATCAGCGAACTTTGATGATCAGAGTCAAGTTTTTCCTAGGCGTCAATCGGCATAAATGCATGCATTTCTGTCTCTGTGCGTGATGTGACCCTAAACGTAAATCTTTATAAAATGCATTAAATAAACGTAAATATCTTGTTTTAGCTCAGCAGTGCTGCATGTAATAGATATCAACTAAGGCTGTCACTGAATGCTTGTACAGAGTTCTTGAGCACATTTCGCTAAAGACCTTCTGCTGTTGTGATGGCTGCAGGCATGTTTCTGTAGAAAATGATCGTGAATAAAGCAATTAAACTATTAAATCAAAAGCAATATATAGAATAAGAATGTTTTTTTTTATTTCATCAGCACACAACTGCTGGGTCAGCTGAGAGCGTCTGGATTTGTTCGAGCGAGAGGAGGGGGTGATATCAGAGACCTCAATTCCAATTCAGAAAACTGGGCTGTTGTAAAAGCGGCCCTCTGCGCCGGAATGTATCCAAACATCATACGTGTCGACCGAGAGCGTTTCCAACTTACAACCGCGTACGTTTCTTCTATTTTAAATACAGTGTGGACCCCTTAATGTGAAGTCAAGGGGTGGAACACTTATTCTTATTATTATTAGTAGTAGTAGTAATATTAGTATTATAATAACGTTAAATCCGATGATGTACTGAATGCATGGCAGGTGCTGGACCTATGTGATGTGACATTGTGAACTTTACTATTGTACTTGTTAGGGATTTGCTGAGGTTAACAATTGAAGTCTCCTCTATTCTGCAAGGTGTGGTGGCGTTATGTTATGTTATGTTACATGTTATGTTATGTTATGTTACATGTTATGTTATGTGGCGTTATGTTAATTCGTTCATTCATACATTTCAAGGATTTTTATAGTGTCCATTCAAGGTGGCTACTCAAGAACGCTCCCGACCCACATAATTATTGTAAGGTCTGCTGCTACTGTTATCAATCAAAAAATAATCAATCAATCAATAATCAGTCTGTTATCTGTTTATTGACTTCATGTCCCAGCAGATATCCCACGTAGATTTGGACATGAAACAGAAACGGAAAGTTCGAGGTTAATCTGTCATCAACAGGACAATCCTAAAGGATAAGAAAATCAGCTAATACAGAGCTGTTCATTTTTCATGAATTCATGTTACAGATGGCTAAAGAATTTGTTATGATCAATGTGATTATAAATGTACATTTAAACCTAACTGACTTTGTCTGGAGTAAACTAGAGTCAAGCAACTGAAGCAGCCGCAGAAAGTAATACAAAATGTGAACAAATAATAACATTGCATATGTAATCCTAAATGCACAACAATCAATCAAGTATTAGCAATATTTCTATTCCTCTTTTGTCTAATGCACAAGTCTACAACTGATGGCACCAATCTACAATCAACTCAATTTCGAGACAATCAATGCACTGACAATTGTTTGCATTTGTGTTTCTGCAGCAAGGAGAATAAAGTCCGATTCCATAACACTTCGATTCTCGGCCCGGCTCCCAACGAAGTTGGACCGAACAATCACAACATGGCAATCAACCGCTTGCCAACCGACTGGATTGCGTTCGAGGAAATGACGCGAATGCATCGGACGATCCAGGTCCGGTCTTGCACGGTCATCTCGTCCGTCACCGTCGCACTCTTTGCAGGTCCGGCCAAACTGCCGTCCGACTCCGTGAGGGACGCTGAGAGCGCTTACCACCATGGTAAGTAGGGTTGTTTTTCTTTCTAGCGGATGTTTTGAGATGACAAAGTGGTTAGAGTGTCAACCCTGAGGTTGGGGACTCATGTCACCGACAAAACGAAGGATGTTGTGCTCTGTAGCAAGCGTTACTCTAGATTATATGTTGAGCTACGGACGTCTTATGTTGAATTTACTCATGATCAGAATGGATTTGATTTGTGCGTTTCTTAACGCTTCTTGAGTCGTACTGAGCGGTACGATGATTCCATTTTTTTTGGGCCACAGAACCCTTGATATGAACTTTTTACGGAACCCCCAGCTACAGTAAATGAAACATGTGCTATAAATGCTTTAGGAATCATTGGCTGACCAGTCTCTCTTCCTTCTCAGGAATATCGTCAGGTGGCTTTGGAGACAGTAATGGCAACAGTGGTTTTGAAAGCTTATGCTATGACTCTGTAATGGTGGAAGTCTCCAGATTTCATGGTATTCAAACGATTTATCCATGTTTTAGCCTTGATTTGCGCATACATGATCCTCATTTTCTCACCAGGTTCTTCGAGCGGCATGGGTGACAGTTCCATCAACAACAGCAGTGACAGTGACGGCGACGACAAGGACGACTCAAGTCGCGCTCTGCTCCGACTTGACGACTGGATATCTTTCCGTCTCGACCCGGACGCCTCCGCGCTGATCATCCAGCTGCGTCAGAAGTGGCACTCCCTCTTCCTCCGTCGAATGCGCTCACCTACGAAGCTCTGGTCCCAGTTCGATGAAAGTACCATCAGAACCGTCGTGTCAGTTCTGACCAACGAGGAACAGGCGCTTGGTCTCCAGCAACCAGCTGGAATTGGTCAACGTCCTCGACCCATGTCGACCGAGACGGTCGTGTCGTGTGGCGGGTCACGACGTGGGTCGTGTGACGATCCGACGGTGTCGGGCACCGACGACGTGGGACAAGGCTGGAGTGGACAGGAGTTTGATGGAAGGGTGGCACACCAGCCGCAGCAGCAGCCTCAGAAGGAGTTGGGTGAGTGGGTGTTGTGTTGATTTCATTCATTCGTTCTTCCATTCCATTTGTTCGTTCATTCATTCACTACAGCATATGTTGGGGTGGTTAATGGTAAGGCCTGTAACGTACTAGTAATGTTACGTTTCAGCAATCTTTCAAGCAGAGGCCAGATATCAATTGTGCAGACACATATGAAGAGAATATTCATAATATCTTTTGGTGTTATATTGCATCTTGCTACACTGCTCTCCTCCTGAGGTATTAGAACCATTTGGGAACAGAATTTTATGTTGTTATAATAATAATAAATTTAATAATAATAATGATATTGCAATACTGATAATAAAACAACAATATTATGATGAATCGTAATAATATGATAATACTATTGATAATAAAACAGTAATAATTCTATGATCAATTGTAATGACAATGATTACAAGAAAACTAATAACTTAATAATCATAATATTGCAATGAAGTATATCATAATAATTGTTTCCAATCCTCTATAACTGCTCTCTGGGTGAACAGGCGGCAAGAACGGTGAAGACAAGTCCGAATCTTCGTCAGCACCATCTAGTAACAGCGCTCCCGGTTCAGACAACAACAGTCGAAAGGGCAGCGCAGCGAGTTCCCCTCGTGAAAGCCCTCAGCCATCGTCCGTGCTGAGGCCATCCTCAGAGGGTGACCCTACGTCTCCCGGGCAACACAGCCTCTGTCGGTATTTCATCTTGAAGGCTTCGAACAACAAAATGCTGGTGACGTCGGAGGAAAAGGGTCTGTGGGCAACAGCCCCCTCCAACGAAAAGAAAATCAGCAAGGCTTTCAAGGTTTGTAAGGAATGACGTTTTTTGCTGTGTGTGTGGCTGTCTTTCCGGGTTGGTCATATTGTCATTGTTACAGCTGATAATGATAATCATTGTTTTAATTTCAAACCGACACAACGAAGCATGACTACAATTATTAGTATGAACGGATGATAAAAAGTTGTTACAGGAGTTGAATTTAACTCTCAGCAGCCGTGCAAGGCGCTCATCTCATTGTGCTGCTCAATTTACCAATACCATCTGCTGAATGGAAGGTTGAGTGGACCTTTGGGATGGTAGCGGGATGCGATTCCATATCCGTTTTCTCTTCCTACCAGAGTGTTTACCATTACAATAAACCCTTCCCAACTTATTCCAGTTTTATATTATAACACCATTTCAAGAGAGATTTGTCTGCTGCAAGCCTTGGATTGTAAGACTTTTATCATAACAGACAATAGTAATATTTGGTAGTAGCAGTAAAGGCCATTGTTCTGTTCTTGTTGCAGGAGGACAAGACGACGTACCTGATCTTCTCTGTCCATGGTAGCAACTACTTTCAAGGCATCGCACGAGTTACAGGACCCGTCAGTTCCGAGAGAGTCAAGGAATTCCACTCGCCAGGTCTTGGCGGAACAATTCCTGTACAGTGGATTAAGAGGTAACGGTTTGTATTCGGTCTTAATTCAGTGCTAATTCAAACAGTTAACTAGAAAACTGCTAATGATAATTTTTTAACTTGAGCTTACTTTGTGCCTATTTTTATTATGTAGCTGTTCATATACTACATATGGAAGCCTTGGAATGGAGGGTTGCTGGATTTAGGCGATTTGCATATGCGTACACACAGCGTTGGTGTGGGGGGGGCCTTGACGAAATGTGTGCATGTAAAATAAATTTATGTGTACTCATTTTAGCTCAGTTTGTTAGGGGCAATGGTGGTTCAGAAATCTCAAACCAAATTTCTGCCCTGGCTGGGATTTACTCCCAGCCTGTCTATTCAGATTCGAATTCCTGTGTGACCATTGTAAACATTTTGTTGACATCTTATGATAATTCGTTATTGTGCAAATGGTTCTTTGTGAGTTTTTGTTTAAATTATGCTCGTATAGAAAATCATTTTCAATTCTTTTGTAGGAGTAATATCTCGTTCCAGCAGTGTCAGCATCTGGTCAACGTGTGGAATGACAACAAGAAGGTTACGGCATCAAAAGATGGACAGGTTGTTATGTAGCTCCTTTTCTATTCAGCGCTTGCGTTTGGTGAAATAGGCCACTGGAATGTGCGTTACAGTGCAGCAGTGCTTAAAGTGTGGAAAAATAAGTGCCTGGACGCCCCTTACCTTTCCAAAAGAAGTGCGTGGACGCCTCTTACCTTTCCATGCTGCACTGACCAATAAGTGACAAAACGGCATTCAGATTTTAAAATAAGTGCATGGACGCCGTCCATGACCGTCCAGCCACACTTTGAGCCCTGCAGTGCTGTGCTTAGACGGTTGTGCCTCAACCGTCCTTCCAAAACTCATTGGCACTCGCCTTGTTGTCTCTATGGCTCAAACTTCCGCAATGCTGCATGGAAACTTCACTGTGGTCAGTCCATCTTTCTCCAATAAGTTGTCTAGTAGTCTCCGAAATGAACTTCTTCCAAGGTCTTTCTTTGCCCCTTTTCTGTAAGTGTTTGAAAACCATTCTGTTCGATTGTGGTTTGGTGCCGTCAGGTCGGGAGCACCTCTGAGGAGTTTAACTTGAAGTGGTGCTATATAAATGCACGATTTTGATTACAATTGTTGAGCAGTTTTAGGTGAAGGACTAACGAAGCCCCCTACACACCTGCCTTTGGCGAGTCTCAAATCCACGCTTCAGTGGAGTGGTACAGGCCAAGTGCTCTGACCACACTTGATTGGAACTTCTGTGGTGGTATACGTACATCGTATATAATTATATATGCGTATTACATGCATGTCATTTGTATTATTATTATTATCATCGTTCATTTTGTTTTCGTTTGTCTAATTTCTATAGCTTTTAAGGAAATTTTTTATAGCACCCTTTCAAGGTAATTATATTCAGAGACATCCCCAACCAAGTGGCGGTGCTAGTGATTAAGCTGGCTGCCGTGCCACACGTGCCAATGCATGCGTTGCCTTTGTAAGGCACAACAAACACGCCTTCATGTATCGATTGATAAAAGTACATACAATCATACATATTTCTGCATCTCTACTATATATATAAGGATACGTTTCTGCTTATACACAGGAAATTGAGCCATCTGTGGGTGAGCAACTCCTGCGCCTTTGGGATAAGCCACCGTCAAGCCAGCACTCGCAGTCAACCCGCTATTCTGGTCACCCTCAGCTCGGTGGTGCAAACTCTTCCCACGGCCAAGTCGACTACGCCAACCAGAACCGCAACCAGTCCGGTCACCACGGCAACCAGTATTCCGCCTGGTCTCCGAACCAGAAATCCTACGGTCAGTGGACGACCCCCGGCGTGCGTGGGAGCCAGTCCGGCCAGGGCTATCCGGGCGGCTCGTATCCGGTCATGGCTCGAATGGAGGAGATGAACGCGTCGCAGATGGGTGCTACGGGAATCCCGATGGGGCATCAGTACGGACAGGGCTACGGGTCACAGAGGGGACAGGGGCAGTTCCAAAAGGGTTACATGGCGCCGTCGCAGTCAATGCCGGGCAATAGTTCATCATCATCGTCTGTTATGATCATGCAGAGATCGACGACAGATCCAAATGCCAAGAATACTGGTTCCATGTGATGATCCAAATGCCAAGAACACTGGTTCCACGTGATGAGTGAAATCACTTGATCCGATGAGTGGAGAAACAGGGTTTTTGGAGAGGGGTTCACTTGAAAGTGTCATGACAATTGGAAGGTATGCATAATCGACGAAGACAGTTACTGTAAGCTACCTGCAGGAATATATATCTACTCTGGTTGCTTGTGACAGAAAAGATCCGGAAGTCCATACGTACGCAACTGTTTTTTTGCAAGTCATGGTTCCGGATTAAGTCCTTTCTGGACGATGCTGTATATGAAATTGGGCACCCCTATCGTTTGAACAACCCCTATTGTTTGAGCAACCCCTATTGTTTGGTATTTGTATCATTGAACTCTGTTGTTGCATTGAACAATCGAGTTCTCGTTGGTTTTTTGTCGTTCGTAATTCGTTCCTCGTTTCTAATGTAGTGTTGATTAAGTTGATATGGGTGTGTCACGTGTTTGAACGACTTGCTTTAATTTGTTGAGGTTATAATTATTGCATCCATTGGTTTCTCCAGGTTACGGTAGTTTTGATTGCCAGCCTTTTGGGTCAGGGCTGATGCTTGGTTTTGTTGGGATAACATTTGACAGGTGCATTGAGGTTGCACAACCAGGGCTGACGAGAGGAATTCTGGGCCTCTGGGCGCTAAACTATATTTATGGGTTAATTAGAGGAAAATTTACCAAAAAACAAATTGTCATGATAAAATTCCAGGTATGACATACAGTTTTTGATTTAAATGTGAATTACGGGTCTATTTAGTTGTAATTTGAAGTTTAAATTGATTGTAGTTTATTCTCTGCAATATCATATTTTAAAACAACCTAGCCCGAACCCATAAAAGTCACCCGGACCCCTATATTTCCCCGGGCCTCTAAAAGTCGCCAGGCCCCTAAAAGTTGCCGGTCTCTTGGACACTTCCTCAGCCCACCCCTCTCGATGGCTCTCTATACAACTGTGTGCTTGATTAGTTCTTAGTTGGGTGACAAACCCCACTTGGTGCCTAAGTCACACCTTAATCCTCTAGTGATTGAGAAATTAAGGCCAATGCAGGTTAGGAAGTTGAATTGTTTCACTGGTTTTGTGCCGTGTTTTTTTCTTCAGCCGACTTCGTTTCTGAAACATACCTGTTAGATTTACCTGTTAATTACCTTTCAACCTTTGGGGATTGTTGTTGATTGCGAAGGTGTCTTTGATGTCAAGAGTTCAGACTCTGGTGAATCTTTTGTAAACAGAAATTCATTTATAGCCATTCAGTTGATTCGTTTCTTTCAAAATTGTGCTATATAAATGCAGTTCAACCACAAAATTACAATTCATCCATCACAGTCAGACATTTGTCAATGTTTCTCCTCCACTTGTGCCATAGTTCGGACTTGACTATGGAATGAGTGCATCAACTGTACGCTGCCAAAGCCAGATGAGACAGCTATTCACAAGGTGATCCACTCCCCTAAGTTATATGCTGTGGTAAGAAAATTGAATGTCTGACAATGCATGTATAAAATTAAATGCTATATTATTGGCTGCTCCTATGGACAGGCTGTGTAGCCCATGTGAGCATCTCAGCCAGGAAAAACATGAATATTCAATGGACCCGTTATGGGTTCTCATGAATATTCAATGGACCCGTTATGGGTTCTGTAAAGATCCTGCATGGGATTGCGGCATGCTGACTGCACTCAATGTGCTGTGTAAATATGTTGAGACACGGTGCTGCCTATTATGAGTTGCTTGAGGGCTTTTCGTGTATTGTTTGTGTGGAAAAGCTGTTCTGTTTATGCTTTGCTGTTGTGTTCGTACTGCAGGTTAGATGTTTGAAGAAGCATGACTCCATAGAGTACTGATGGTTAATAGATGGTGTAGTTAGGGCCAGCCTTAGGCCTCAAAGAGTCAGTTGCCTGTCTGTTGTACCAAATTCTAAGGGAGCCATTTTTCCAAAAAGTCACTTGTTTAGCCATTTTCCAAAAACTTCATATGATCCAGGCTTGATTTTACAAATAAAACTAATAAAATTGATGGGCATAAATGCTCTGGCCGACTCATCACTGGGTTGTGAGATGGGATTAATTGAGTGGGAATCGGAGGGCGTCCAGTGTGAGCTTTGCCTGCGGCGCCATTTTGGCTAGAGGCGGTCCTGAGTGCAATTAGCGAGCTAATATCCTAACCTACCACATCTTACTTAAGGTACTGAGTAACTGAGAGCAACTCCCAGCACGCATTATACCTTAGTTCGGCTTCTTATTTTTTGCAGAACTTTAGAAAACCCGATTATCTGCTTTTCAGAGTGATCTCTTATTTTGATAGAAAGTCATTCATGTGGTCGTTGTTTTGGCTTTTATTATTTTCGATTGTGTGGCAGGCAGATAGTTTTTTTTATCGACTGTCGTGGTTTTGAAGCTGGCTAGTCTCTGTCTTTGCCATGAAGTTGAGAAATGAAGCTGAAGTTCTACGTGGCGTTGCACTTGCTTCGTGTCAAGGAGGACATTATTCTTCCATGTAGGAAGTGTAGCCTGGTTAACGTCTTCCTTTTTGTCTTCAGTCACTAATTCCATACAGATGACTTTTGCAGAAAGGTCTGCTACGAATATGCATGGCTTTATTATCAGATCAAGACCATCTTTGCGTGCTGTAGTTGCTGACAAGTGACACTGCACGGCTTGATAGAAACGTTGCCTTGTTTGTCCTCAAACTTCCTTCTAAGTTCTAACCCTACTTAATTCCTCATCCCTCGGTTCATCAAGCAACAAAATACAAGACAATGCAATAGAGAAAGAAATTAATAACAAAGGCATGAATAAACAATAGGTTTATCGGATTTTAAGCCACGCTAGAATGCAGGACTTATTGAAAGAAATGTTTAGAACTGCACAACCAGCAATTTTAGTCTGGTGTGGCAATTAGGTTTCCAAAATTTCTGATGACTTTTTTAGTCACCCACTTGATACTTTGCCACCCTGCATATTTTTCACTGCAAATGCCTTTCGTTCCGTTTTGCTCTTCCGTGATAAACCGGTTGTCGCTAGTCGCTACTTTTTTCTAATGATTATCACTGCACAAGATTGCTTTTACAACTGCACAAATTCATTTACAATTGCACATTTTGTGTAGAAATGTATGTTACAAAGCCCTGCTCAGAATCCAAAGTGTGGAAGAGTCTGCCAATTTAATTAAACTCATTAATTAATGCACTATTGAAATCGACATTAAAAATTCATCTGCTATTTTAGCAATGTGACTAGGAATGTAGCGAAACGCATTTTCATGCAAGACCTGTTCTGGTAAAGCGCGCATGATTAATCTCTAATTAAAGTGTAGGCCTATGATCATAATTAATTTTTACAGGCATAATATTGTTTGTACTCGATGGTTTCCCTGATTGCACGCTGCTTCCTCCAACTGAAATAGGTCTACGGCATCAGGCTTATAGTTCTAGACTGCGTCTAGGACTCTCCTACATAGACCATTCTTATCAAACCTACACTGCATTCTCTAAAGTCTAAACCCTCGTGATAATAGTGAATGCACTGCTTAGATCATACTTATTATAGGCCTATTACAGTAGAACAGCAACAATGAAAAACATTCTAACATGATCTCAGATCCATTATTACTGCACCCGTTGCGATTGCCTCTTTCGCACAAGTCATATGACGTCACAATCCTCAAATAGCTTATGACGTCATCTCGTTCTCTCATTAGCTTCTGGAACATTTGATAAAATTCTGCTGAAGGTAGCAGACAAAAAACTTCTTTGAAATAAGTCGATAAATATATACTATGCTAAGAAAGATATCGAAATCAGGACAAAAGCGACTTAAAAGATGACGAAGGTGACGAAAGATACCGAAATGACGACAAAAAGCCACGAAAAAATGATGAAAATGACAAAATATGTTGCAATTAAAAGACGGCGAACAACAGCTCCCGAATTTATCAGCAGCCGATCATCGAAGTGAAAGAGAAATAATTCGCAAGGTATGGCTATAATGACAGAAATTATAATTGTCTTTTCAACAACCGAAAATAATAATCGGTCATTAAGGTAGGCTATAATAGTGAATGCGCTCTGTCTGAAAAGTGATCTTAATCAGGGCTAAAAGTGTGCCTGGACGGTCATGGACGGCGTCCATGCACTTATTTTAAAATCAGAGCACCGCCCTGCCACTTATTGGCCAGGACAGCCTGGAAAGGTAAGGGGCGTCCAGGGTTCCAGGCACTTCTTTTGGAAGGGTATGGGGCGTCCAGGCACTTATTTTCCCACACTTTAAGCACCGATCTTAATGCAAGTATGAAAGTAGGACAATAGGCTAAAAAATAAGAAAAGAAAGTAGGCCTATGTGTGAATAGAAAAGTAAAAAATATGGTTAAATTAATTGTTTTCTTTAATTCTTTAACTGCGTCTAATGCTCGTGATTCGAATTTTAATTATTTATATAGCTCGCTATCAGTGGTGACTAAGTCCCCCGCCCCCCAAAGGTCATCAGGATTTGTTTGCCCAAGGAAAATGAAATATTTTCATGAGATTTCGTCTAAGCCCCCCTAAAAAGGTCATCAGGTTTTGGGGGGCAGGGAAAATGAAATATTTTCATGAGATTTCGACCAAAATAATGATTAAACAAAGATCGTCAGCTTTTTCTGACTGAAAAAATTAAATTTTCTAGAGATTTTGACGAAATGACTAAAAAAATGTAAGAAATTTAGGTAAACGAAAATGTAAAATTTCAGCCCCCCCCCTCCCAAACTGAAATCCTGGCGCCGCCACAGCTCGCTTTGAAAGTAACCTACATATCAGGGCCGATTAAGATTAAGAGCATTATGACGTCACAGAGAGATTTTATATTTTGCATTATGACGTGTTTTAAGAGTTGTTAATGTAAATTCGTCTTAATTTGACGTTATATATTAATTTTTTGAACTAAGCTTATGACTTCTGCAGCTTGAAGTAGATAATAATAAAGAAGATTGGATTGCAGGTCACACTTTTGAGAGGCAAAGACCGAAAGACACACGAAAATACGAAGGACAAGCAAAGGCCAGACAGTGGCGGCGCCATGGGGTTAGGGGGCTAAGCCCAACCCCCATAAAAAGGTCATCAGGATTTTTTACACAGGAAAAATGAAATTTGTTTGTATGTGCACTTGTTATAGCGACCCTTCAAGCTCGCTACTCAGAGGCGCTCCCGACTACAGAGCGGACACTGCATCGGAGTTTCACGCCGAAGCGCTGAGCAATTGCGAGTGAAGGACTTGCCCAAGGTCCATATACGCGGCGACTTGAGGTGGATTCGAACCTGCAACCTTTCGGCTGTAAGGCGACGAACATACCCACTACGCCACCGTGCCCCACAAATATTTTCATGAGATGTCGACAAAGCCCCCCTAAAAAGTCATCAGGTTTTTAGGGGGCAAGGAAAATAAAATATTATCATGAGATTTTGACCAAAATGACTAAAAATGGTCGTCAGAAATTTAAGCGAATGAAAATGTAAATTTCAGCCCCCCAAAACTGAAATCTTGGCGCCGCCACTGAAGCCAGAGCACAGGTAGAAGGCCACACTGTTTTAAAAGTCAATTATAAATCGGCAACATCTCCAAACGTTTAATTCTGCACGATAAGAAATAAACCTGGAGATCTAGTGTCCTTAAAGGTAGCAACAGATTTTGTATGTTTGGCTTTATTCTCATCTGTGTCGTTCCTGCCTTTCTGGTAGCCTAACTTACATTAATATGGAGAAATGGCAAGCACCTTACATGTAGATGTCTGGGTTTTCTTCAATCTCTTGGTTTTGGGGGAGGGTGAAATAGATTCAATAAACACTGGTAAATTTGTAGCTCAGAATCTTGATGAGTAGAAGGTAGGGCTGCCAACTTTTGATTTTGCCATTCCGGGATGCCTTCAGCCACTCGATGTGCCATTACCAATTTACACAATCCGCAGAAGCGCATAATGTAACAAAAGTTGTGTCATCCCAGTATAGAATCTACATCCGCAATCTACTAAAAAAAAGTCCTTAATAATTTGAGACAAATCATCAAAAGATAAAATTTTATAGACTACATTGAAGACATCAATCAACCTCAAGAAGATCGAAGCATTTCAAACTCCAGTCACCTAGGTTCATCAGAGTAAGACTTATGAGCCCAAATTGAGGGAAGTTCGCAGGTAGACCTATCGTATACGCTCATAGGTCAGCAACCGGAAAGCAGAATTTATATCAAACTTAGGGCCTATACTTAGGCCTAATAGATTTATAGGACCTACTTATGTGCGTTAAGCAGTTGCAGAACACTGGGCACAAAGTCGCAGAAATCAGCACATGTCATGCTAACAGTTTGCTTTAATAAGGTCGATGAACTCTCGGTGCTCAGGTAATTGCGATTGTTGGACAACAGATCGTTCATAATGCTGAACGCTCTCTCGCCAAAAAGCATTAAAACTGGACACAATATGCCAAACCGAAAAAGAGTGCCAGTGATTTGTAAAGCTTTGAAGACTTTAACTCCCGATGTTCAGCCATCAATGTAATGTATAGGTCTGATAGAAAGCAGAACGTAAAAATCATCGTACAAATGGCTGAGTTTATTAAGCAAAAATTAATAGGAACAATAATTATTGTGCTGAGTGGATCTCTGGATCAAATTCCGGGACAATTTGAGATCAATCCGGGACACGGGACGCACAGGGTCGTTTCCGGGACTGTCCCGGCGAATCCGGGACGGTTGGCAGCCCTAGTAGAAGGTGGTGTCGTGGTAGACACCGATTTTTGGCCATTTGCTAATGATATTCAAGACGCTCAATCGTAATCGTAATCTCGAGACTTCTACAGCACCCACAAAAGCCAAGTCGCTGGAACCGGTTTATTCACATGCGTTTAATCAAAACAAAATCGATAGGCAGCGGGTCAAGTCCGGAGAGTCAGGCAGGCAGATAGATGGACGGCTAAGGTGGGTGATGTTTAGAATTGAAATGACGAGGGATGTGATGAGAAGAGGAGGAATCAGGATAGGATTTGTGAAAGAGCAATGTTTTCAGTTTTGAGTGAAAGACCTGTGGGGAGATAGCGAGCGGTGGAGTTTTGGTGAGCTCGTATATATGATGGGGGTCGGAAGTTTGACATAGTGCTGGCGGAAGTTTGTTCCAAAGAGGTGAAACGGCAATGGCTATGGAGCGGTTTGCGAATTTAAGTGATGAAGTGACGGGAACCTGGGGGGGGGCGAAGCAGTGTAATGGAGGATGAGGAGCGTGTTGAACGAAGTGGCTGGATGGTGAACAATTGACAAAGGTAGAACGACTGGGATGATTGAAGTGTATTGTAAGTGAAGTTGAAAATCCCAGAGCGAATCCACTTCAAAGTTCTCTCCTTAACCTACAACTCCTTACAATGCTCCCAGCCCAGATATCTTCGCGAACTGCTCACCATCCAGCCTACCCGTTCTACCCGATCATCCGCCTGCCTTACGCTCTTTTGACCGCTGATCACAAGTCATCTCAAGTTCTCCAACCTAGCCATATCCAACTCAGCACCACGCCTTTGGAATGATCTGCCTGCTGACTCGTGCTGAGTTCCGATCCTTTTTAGTTCCTCCTCCATCATTACTAATCACACACCACAACCTTTCTCAGGCTGCTCTATCCATCACACCTCGGGCTTTTCATTCGAAACTAAAGACACTGCTTGTCAAGAACTTTTACCCTGTCTCATCTGACCCTCCATCCTCCAATTCCCGGCCCAGACAACATCCACCTAAGTAGCTGTTCCACGTGCACCCCTCTGATCCTACGGTAACTCGGCCCGGACCACCATGGACTACTATTACGGACAACCCTTTTGACTCAAAGCATCGCTCGTGAATAAGCCGGTGCCCCGCGCTTGGCTTTCGAGTGGCGCTTTAGAAATTAGGAGATTACGATTACGATTAAGTGAGCGAGAGGACAGGAGTGATGTGGTGACGTTTGGGGGTTTTACTGACAGCACGGGCGAGGGCATTCTGGAATCTGGATAGCTTGGAGGCAGTTAATTTGGGTGATATCAATGTTTAGGAAGAGAGAGTTGCAGTAGCCAAGTTTCGCATGAACTATAGATGTGGCGATTGTGGATGCAGTTTTGAAGTGAAGCATAGGGCGGATTCTGCGAAGGTCGCGGATATACATGAGGCAAGAGCGTGAGAGATGGGTGATGTGATAAGAGAAGCTCAAGTTTTGAACTTTTGGTCGAAAATAACACCTAGGTTTCTGGCAGGAGAATTTGGAGTAAATGTGTAGGTGGATGCATAGTCAAGGTTGATGGATAAAGAAGGATTTGGGATTTTCTTGAGTTGCTCACGCAGGCCTATAAGAATAAACTCAGTTTTGGAGGAGTTCAGACACAGAAGATTTGAAGTAAGCCAGGAGGTGATTTGGGTGACCACACAGAGAAGATTATCCATGAGTCGGAAAAAAGCTGCTTGGAGAGAAAGAGATGAATAATTGGGTGTCATCAGCATATAGATGATGGTCGACTGTTGATGCATTTATGAGTGAACTGAGTGGAGTAGTGTAGAGGATGAACAAGAGGGGCCCGAGGACAGAACCTTGCGGAACACCACAGGTGAGAGGGCATGATTGAGTTGACGTTTCAAGTGTTTTGACTGGGAAAGAGCGTGAAGAGATATAAGACTGAATCCAAAGGAGAGCAGTGTCGGTAAAGCCAAACCAGGAAGACGTCTTTGGAGTGGTATATTGTGGTCAATACTCAATGGTGTCAAAGGCTGCAGAAACATCAAGGAGTCAAAGGCAGGAGACTTGTTGATGAGAGATGGCAGAGACAAGTTTATTGTAGAGGGAAGTGAGGAGTGTTTCGGTTGAGTGCTTCTTAATAAAACCGGACTGGTTTGGGTTAAGGAGTGAATTTGAAGTCAAGTAGTCATTGATCCGCGAGAGAGTACAACACGTTCTGTTAGTTTAGAGGTGAATGAAAGATTAGAAACAGGTCGATAATTTAAAAGGATTTCCTTATCAAGCGATATTTTTTGAGGAGTGGAGTTATCAAAGAATGTTCGAGGAGGGAAAGTTGCCACTTGCCAGTGGATAAGGAGAGGTTGATTATTTTTGTGATGATGGGGACACTGATAGATGCGCACTCTTTCAGTAGGGAGGTAGGCATAGGGTCAAGTTCGCACTGCTTATTTGGGAGATGGGCACCTTGTAATATCTGTGCTTAGTATATATACATTCAAGACGCCCATGGGCTTCTTGTAATCTCTATGCTTCTTATGTAGGCCTATTCAAGACTGCCATTGTCTTCTTGTAATTTTCGAGTCCTTCTCTTTTGACGCCATTAAAATTTAACGACGTCAATGTTTACGAGTTAGGTAAAACCATTAAAACAACTGCAAATGAACACAGAATAAACGTTGAAATGCGCGAATTGGTACTGCATAAGGTTAAAGAGAAATCCAGGTAGATTCATAAATGTGTAGGCCTACTTACAAAAAAAGCAGTGAAAAAATAGAAAATTGATTTTTCGCCTTAATATCTTGAATACTGAAATGTTGCCGCTAAGGAAAGTTCGCAAGATGTCGCTACATGCAGTGAGACAACTAAAATACGAATAATGTGATACCCACGAGTTTTAACGGGTACTCAGAGAAGGTGATGAGAGTCTGCGGATATACTTAGCTGGATCGGAGTAACGGTAAGCGGACGGACGATAAACAACTTGCGATACGCGGATGATATCGTACTCGTCGCTACATCAAAAGAAGCGCTCCAGCAACTAATGGACAGAGTGAATGAAACATCTAAGAAATATGGGCTGGAAATAAATAGTAAGAAAACAAAAGTGATGGTGGTGAGCAGAGATCAAGAGAGGATAGCGATCACATGTAATGGAGGAATCTTGGAGCAAGTGGAGTCGTTCCGTTACCTAGGCGTCATAGTGGAGGAGAGTGGAGATGGAGGCAGGGAGATTAGAGCCAGACTGGGGATGGCGCGAACGGCCATGGGGTCTTTGACTACACTGTGGAAGGACAGAACCATTGGAGCAGGGCTGAAGCTAAGGCTTATGGGGTCACTGGTGTGGCCGGTGGCGCTGTACGGCTGTGAAACTTGGACGCTAAGGAAGGAAGACAAAAGAAGAATATCAGCGTTTGAGATGACAACATATAGAAAAATTCTGAGAGTCAGCTGGAAGGAGTTTAGAACAAACGAATCTATACTGGAAGAGTTGCAGCCAGAGCGGCGCTTGCTGGAGGTGGTGAAAGGAAGGAAGCTGAACTACTTCGGACACATGATTAGAGCCGACAAGCTGCCGGCATTCATATGTCAGGGCTATCTTGATGGAAAAAGGGCTCGGGGAAGGCCGAGGAGAAGATGGATGGATGACGTGGAGGAATGGACGGGGATGGTGATGGCCGACTGTGTGAGGACCGCGAGAAACAGAGAGCAGTGGAGGAAGATGGCGTCGTCGACTCTAATCCCCGATCCGCAGCAATGAGGATGGTCATGACGGACGAAATGCTTCGTTCCAGTGGCCGAGGGCAACGACGACGACGACGACACGAGTTTTAAAACGGGTGGGCGTCTTATTCGACCTGGGTGCCTTGTAGCACTCTTCCCTAAGTCAATGAAAGTCATATGAAAGTTCAAATAACAATTACAATAAATGATGTCTTTAGAATGATGCCTTTAGATATAGTGACTGCAAGGATATCTCAGCTACGGCACTTTAACACCCACGACATTTAATTTTCTTAATAGAACGGACGGAAGGGAGCAAGGGAAGGATGAAGTCTGAGAAATCCAGCCATAAAGTCCGACGCCATTGGGACGTGAAAGATTGATAGGTTCAACGACGGGAGTTTATTGTCCCTCAAAAGATGTTGATGACTCGGTAGGTCGAGGACTGTCCGTCTGTATCTGTCTCTGACTGCCTTTCTGTCTGTCTATATCTCTTTGTCTCACTGTCTGTCTGTCTGTGTCTGTCTGTCTGTCTATGTGTCTCCATCTGAGTACTCATCAATCTCTCTGTGTTTCTTCTGATCTCTTCTAGTTCAATTATTGTCTGTCTGCATCCCATTTATCTCTCCGTCTGCGTAAATTTGTCTGTCTATCTGTCTCACTGTCTCTGTCACACGTACTTTTCTGCGCTTCTAGCAAAGACCTTATAGTCTCGTAGACTATAATATCTTTGCTTCTAGTCTCACCATAAACGTGACTTTGCCAGTATCTGTTTTGTTCCTCCTCGGTCTTTCCATCAGTCTGTCTATACGCCTGTTTGTCTGTGTTTCTGACTGTGTAGGCCTATACCCCGTTCAGTGGCGTAGCCAGTTATTTTTTCATGGGGGCAGTGGGGTGGCAGCTTAAAATGATGGGGTGGCTACCGTTGGCAATTAAAGCGTGCATCGGTATATTGCCATAGAGTCATAGACTATGTATTTTTAGATTTTGGATGTATTACAGTATTGGACATAATACGCATGCAAGCCTCACTAGCTTGTCTGTCCCACAGTGCACTATAGTGGCCTGTCCAACTTTCCCATCACCCACCCTATAAGAAGTTGTACAGGAAGTTGTATAAAAATAAAATAAGTCAGAAATTATATAACATTCTTTAATTCTTTATCACTCGTAAAAGTAAAAAGTAAAACAAACGCAGGGATTGGGGGGCAGCTGGGGTGGCAGCCCTTTCATTTGGGGGGGCGGTTGCCCCCCTTGCCCCCCCGTAGTTACGCCACTGACCCCGTTATGCCATTTTCATTGTCATTGTGTGCGCAATATTTATTAACGGGTTTGCGTCTTTAAAGAAGAATTATGTTCACTCCACTCGATGATGGTTTAGTCATCCGCCGATAGATGGCCAACAGAATGCCTGCACTTGCGCTTGTCCTTGATGACCTACTTTATATATATATATATTTATAATTTATATATATATATATATATACATATTATAATTAATCATAGAGCCGACATAATAATTATATAGGCTACGATCTAATATCGGCACCTACATCTATATTATAAGGCAGAAATTCCATATGTTTGTTTATTTGTACGCTGTTGACAGAATTGACTCTCCCCTGCAGAATAGGCTCGGAAATGAAACAGCGTCGGTTTAAAAAAAACTTTGAAATCGATTCTTACCCAAATTATAAGGTCAGATTGACTATTTTCAGGTTTTAATTCAGTTCAAAACAAAAATTATTAGCGTTTTAAGACAGATTTCATCAGTAATTGATCACACAAGCGCGTAACTCAAGAGTCTACACCGCATGACGTCATACCCGCCCAGTAATAATATCCGTAGCGCCCCGCAGAGACGGGTTACGTTTGGCTTTTTGGAGAAGCGATGTGGGGTGGAGGGTTGGCGAAAACCCGAAATTTAGCAGTCAACGATGGGTACCAGAATGGGGAAGTGTTTAAAACCCGAAATTTCACTTTAGAACTCCAGTTATTAGCGTTTTAAGACAGATTTAATCGCTAACGCTTTGGTAAGCAGTATCGAGCTTTAGTAAAGGAGTCTACAGCCCGAATGAAGCCCAGTAATAATTTCCGTAGCGTCCCACAGGGGCGGGTTACGTTTGGCTTTTTGAGGAAGCGGGTTGGGCTAGAGGGTTGGCGAAAACCCTAAATTTAGCGGTCAACGTTGGGTACCACAGTGGAGTAGTGTTTAAAACCATAAATTTCCCGGGCAACGCCGGGTTACACATCTAGTATTATATAATTGCGCGGTTTGCGCCACGGATTGAATGTAGTCATATGGAGCGTTGATTTTTATGTGTCAATGAAAATGAGCTTAAAACCCATCCGTTAGCTTATATGATTTTATATATGCCACTAATAATGTGCGTCAACTCCGATACCAGGTAGGCCTACTGTACTGTGCTGGTTGTACGAAGCGAATAAAGTAGGCCTAAAGCAAGTAGGTAGGCTAAATAGGCTAGACTTCTCTTTTGTTGAATTAAAATAATGCTGACCGTTTAATTGTTGCATAGCATAAATATATAATTTTATATACGCTACATGACATTTTTGGATATTGGCCTATTACATAGAATCCAGTTTATAGGCCGATATAAATATAATGGTGTAATTTTAATACGCGCCTAATCGATAAGTTCTTGTGTTTAATGAACCCACGAAATCTCAATTCGTGAGATGGAATTCATGCCGGGTTTCTAAAATCGGTAAAACGGTTGTTTACGTTGATAAATTATAATTGTGCGCTCTTGTGCAAGACTTGTTTTGTTAAAGCGCGTTATAAATGACTAATTGTATTGTATTGTATGTATTTAGTTTTTCTGTCGCGAAGGGCTCTATAGGCATGAGAACGCACGGAAAAGGCAAATAAGAATTGCATTGAACAAATATTTAATTTGAGACGCTCTCCGCAATTGGAAGAGCGGTTTCCAATTTCCTCCATTTAAACGTTTATACTATTGCGAGTTCAAAATAAAATATTTGATTTATAAAAATAGAATAGGCCAATAGGTTCATAGAGTGAGCGATAGCCGCAAAAGGACCCTTGATTCGTGGATTGTCCTCGTGCTTTTGGCGGATCCAACCAGCGGATCCGGACTAAGGATCGGTCGACTGATTTGCGAGCCTATATAATTTCGTGCATTGTCCAAACAGTGGATAAAAGGAAACTTTTTGATTGAAATAAAGTTTATTATTTTTTATTGAGGAATCACAAAATTCATTTTGGAACATAATGAAAACAATAATACTTAGCATAGGCGGAGTTTGGTTTTCGTTCTTGGAGGGGTTAAAGCCTTCTTGGGGGGGGGGGGGCTAGGCCAGGGAAAAGATACCATTTACACGGTGAAAAAATGAATCTGGGTCTTCTGGGGGGTGGGGGGGCTTAGCCCCCTAACCCTTGATAAACTCCGCCCATGATACTTAACCTAAAATGCGCTATAAACTGTAGGCTACATTTATACTGATTTTTTGGTCTGCAAATATACATTATTGGGCGACAGCTAGAAGTTCTTGTCAAATAGTTTAATTATAATTATCGGCGGTCGCGAAATTCATACACATATCCACTTGTAAATTGTGCAAGTGTTTATTTTCTTGCTTCGATGTGGTTAAACTGCATTATTTTAATTTGTGTATATTGTAGGCTGGAATTAGACTTGCAATTTACGTCTCAGCGGTGCATTTAAGTGAATCTGCCTTTTCCCAGTGTTTAATGAACCCACGAAATCTCAATTCGTGAGATGGAATTCATGCCGGGTTTCTAAAATCGGTAAAACGGTTGTTTACGTTGATAAATTATAATTGATATGCAATGGGTGATCTATCGATTTAGCGTTCCAAGTTATTCGCCATTACATGGCTTTTTGCGTTGGTCGCATACATAGTCCAGTCAATTAAGTCTTAAACCCGGACATTTACTATGGCAGGCAAATTTTTGCACGAAAAGTTTCTAAATGGACTAAAGAATATGTGGTTGAAATGCTAACAAAATGCGATATGGGGAAATAATTAAAATTTTGAATTTAGTTTTGAGCAGACGACCAACAGCTATGCCTATACGAGTTTGTTTACATTTCAAGGACTGGCGGATATACGATTTATCTGCTGAAAACTCAGTGAAATTACCAATTTAAAACAATTAAATATTTATTAATATATTTATTATCTGAACTATGTAAATGTCGATCTTGGAGACAAAAATAAATAAAATTGTATGCAAAAACTCTGCAGTGTGTGGTCGATAACTACCCCGCACTTAAGGCCACGCTCATAATGCATAGGCGATGACTAAGCGAAACGCTATACGCGCAGTCATAATTTGCATCACACTAATTAACGATTTTAACATATTTCCCCATGTTGGAATTTATTAGCATTTCTACTGTAGTTTAATAGGGTATTTACGTACAATATTCTGCCAAAAAAGGTCTGCCATAGTAAATGTCCGGGTTCATGATGAATTTCCCGTATTTTTGACTGGCCTAACAGTTGGATTGCCAAAAATTATAATTCTTGCTAAATAGCAATCTTCTAGCCTGAGCACGCAGGGATCCAGCGTGTTAGGCCTATCAACCAGAATGAATGTCATTCCGTTAAATCTTGCTAAAACAATATTTCGCTTTGATTTCGATGACTTCTAAACGCAAACAATCGACTTTTCAAGGCTTAATCCGCCGCACTGCAAATCCAAAATCCACCAAATTGAATGACGTCCATGTTGGTGGAGGACCACGTAGATTAAATAAACGGCGGTCACAGTTTATGACGTATTATGGCGACTTTTATAGCGCAACCATCAGAAGTTCTCAGCTCAATAGCGGATCAGCACACGAGTCGTGTTGGTGCAGACATTAGGGCGAGTTCATTGTGGCTGTGCGCCTGTGTGCATCGCTGAGTATCTGTGATATTGCGGAAGTGTTAACAACACCCAGGGACCAGAGCGGACGCCATCGTCGCTTTGTCAGTCGACAAACGAGTGAAGACATGCAGGGAGGACTTCCCACCCGGAGAAGGGGCAGACGGGCGGAAGGACGGATGGGCGGAAGGAAGGCGGTTGTGGTCGTGGATCCTGGGAGACGTTGGCGGATGATCGTCGTCTGCATTAAATTTCATGGATCAGAGTGTTTCATTATGGCGCCGCCTCCAGCGAATATAAATAGCGATCACACTCAATATGAATATATATATATATATATATATATATATATATATATATATATATACACACACACACACACCTTATATGTATGTTTGCATAATATAATTATACACATGTACATGTATACATATATTTATATGTATTGTTGTATACATATGATATATACATAACACGCACATTTAGCACACGTGACACACTTACACAGACACAATATATATACATAGACCATATATATTCCTATAATATATAGGCCTATACTTATAGTATATGTTTAATCTATAATTTATAGGCCTAATGTTGTAAGATATTGTCGGCTGCATAATACTTAGCAGTGTGTGTGTGTGTGTGTGTGTGTGTGTGTGTGTGTGTGTGTGTGTGTGTGTGTGTGTGTGTGTTTATGTGTGTGTTTATGTGCACTTGCCTTAGCGCCCATTCAATATCTCTGCTCAGAGGCGCTCCCGACTGCAGCGCGGACACTTCATCGGAGTTTCACGCCGAAGCGCTGAGCAAATGCGAGTGAAGGACTTGCCCAATATCCCCACGCGGCGACTTGAGGTGGATTCGAACCTGCAACCCTCCGACTGCAAGGCGACGAACATACCCACTACACCACCGCGCCCCACAAATGCATAGAATGCAATATTATGAGATGGAGTACGTTGGCTGATGATCATCGTGTGTGTGTGTGTGTGTGTGTGTGTGTGTATGCGTGTGTGTATGCGTGTGTGTATGCGTGTGTGTATGCGTGTGTGTATGCGTGTGTATGTGTGTGTGTGTGTGTGTGTGTGTGTGTGTGTGTGTGTGTGTGTGTGTGTGTGTGTGTGTGTGTGTGTGTGCAAATATTAATCCGAGCAAACTTGTCAATGTGTGTCGGTGTGTGTGTGGTTGTGTGTGTGTGTGTCGGTGTGTGTGTCGTCTTTGATGTCAATATCTAGTTGCCCCGCAGCTCGTTTTCCCTCGCGAAATCACGTCTTCTATCTCGGCTGAATGTTGTGTGATAATTGCTTATAATGATATTTTCTTATTATGATTCCGCATTTTCGTTCCTCTTTCGTCCGACCTTAGCAGTTGGCTTCCTCCGTCACTAGAACTTCTACTAATTGACCGCCGGAAACCGCATACATCGTTTTACTGATCATTCAATGGTTCGTCTTTCTGTCCGCCTACTTGGGCTTTAACCTATGTCTGTATGTTTGTTACTTTTCGTTTGTGTAGACCTATGTTTCATAATGTTTGCGTTATTGGTCTAGATGTTTTTTTGCATATACAGAGATAAACAAAACCGGACGTCAATTCCGCAACGTCTTGGCCATTGCAATTAGGCGATGTGCCAGCTGCTTAGCCTTAGAACGTATTGATGTTTCGCGTTGTGTAGGCCTAATAGGCCTAAATTCTATAGCATAGCAAGTAAATATGGGTGCTCGCACATAGGAGTAAGAGGGTAGGCCTACTCACTAGGGTGTCCCACGATTGCACAGGAAAAATATTTTTCTTGAAACTTGAAATGCAGTCCCTCCAAAAAGTTTCCTTATGGTCCTATGATAGTACCTGCCAAATTTCTGGACATTTTGAAAATATTTAGAGGCCGCTCAAAGCTCACATATAATATGTGTAAGTTGTCACAAATTATACGTGCGACATATAGGCCTATGAGTTTGAAATTTTCGGAGGTCCACACTTTGATCCCACTAGCGTGCTTATGTATTGCTTAATAACCTTATATTGCTCTGAAATACTAAAATCTACAAATATGCAACCTTATTGTATTTGCGAATGAGGTTTTTCAAGCATAAGGACGACAGTTAAGCTCTCGAGCAAACGAATGATGTAAATGTCGTGCACTAGGATTGCAGGTCGCTACCTCCACATGGCAATCATCAGTGGAGTAGAAATGAATAAGGTTAACAGATTGTCAGTCTGATTTTTCTCTAGTTGGTGGAAGTAGCCTACAAACATGTTGGTGTGCTAAAGTTGACCTCTGGACCAGGACAGGAATCAACGGTTGCAGTTTGAACCTTTTGAAGTCGTGAAAGTGTGATGCATTAGGCCTAATTATTGGCAAATGCTTTGAGACAACGGCTTTCAATAACTGCATATTAAATAGAGTTTGCAATGCCTTGCACCCTTCTACATCAGCCATCAGTCGTAACATCTTGTTAACATCACAGAAATCTTTTAAGTCCAGTTGCCTGGTGCATTCTTTGTGTCCTTGGTAAAAATTTGTCCATCAATGGTCTGTAATTAAGCTCTGCAAGCCATTTAAAGATGAATGCTCCAATCTGGTTCACCATCAACCAAACCCTCGACCAATGCTACTGCAGTCTGCATCTAACAAATCATAAGAATTCATTACTGAACAGCTTTAGCGTGGCCATACTCGAAATATGACTATCAAGAATTTTCAAAACTCTTGGTATTCATGGTTGGATTGAACAATTCGGTAGCATTTCGCAAGCCTGTTGCCATCACAGAGCAAGTTGGATGGGTAAGGCAATATAGATCTAATTGCTTTATGATGGAAACGAATCACATATACAGTTGACGACCGTGAATTACAGGGCATCCAACCCAAACAAGTCTCAGATTTGTGATTGACATCTACAGTCAGGCGGTGTTCTCATGTAGAGTCACTGCTCTCTTTGAATTAATCCATAGCTTTATAATTCTGGCAATGCTGCTCTAGATGACAAGTCTGAAAATGATGCAACATCATTCTTGGTATACCAGCACCTAAGATATAAGAGATAGCAATTCTCTCTGTTCTTTCAGTGAGTTCTCATTAATGTGGAATAACGGGGTTATCTCTTCCTAAAAGTTTTTCCCAAACCATGCTGCGTTCAAATATAGTTTTCTCGATCTTTCGGTGAAAGAGTGGCGAGATAGCCAATCGTATAAGACCACGTGTGATTTTTCATAACGTTGGTCTGTGTAAATGACTGTGCTGAACAAACATGACGCAGCTTTGATACAGAATTTCAGCTCAACGATAACGAAGAACGTAGATCGGAGACAATTTCTCGTACAGGTTGTCGAAAAACACAGGCACATGTTTTCTAACCACAATTGTGACAATCTTGTTGACATGTGTAAATGTAGAACGTAGAACTGAAGAACAATTTGAGTGCAGTGATGTAGAATCAGCAGATCAGTATGAGAATAGTAAAAAAATAACGGTCCAGACGTTGATTTGTTGTGTAGCTGCATGGGGTGTGCAATTAAAACTTTACTGTGTGGTCCTAGGACAAATAGGGGTTGAACCTCACAGCCCCCTCAGAATTTCTTACTATGAAGCAGATGAAGGTATGGAGGAGCTAAAACCACGACTTGTTACATTATCAAGAGTTTGTAATGACTACTCCCAATGATTAGTTGTGTGTGCACTGATATTGTGTCCAAAGTTCAAAAATCTCAAATTTTTCTCGATTTTGCATTTTTTGAGCATAAGACTATGCCCAAAATATCCATTGTATCCAATAAAGTTAAATACCTGTTAATTCTACCATTCACGAGCTTTCCAAGGGTAGTAAATTTGTTATAATAGGATCAACGATTGGGATATAAAGGCATTTAGAAGTTGGACACATCAGGCGCAAATTATGCCAATATGGGTTAAATTTGGGCGGCTTGAGCCACCCCTAAATATTTTTTTAGTGTCATAAAACTTTACAGGTGTTATTATGGGACCATATGGAAACTTTTTAGGGGGACTGCATTTCAAGTTTCTAGAAAAATATTTGTTGGGACACCCTACTACTCACCCCTCCTGGAAATTTACACATGTTCTTTAAAATTTACATGCTTTTTAAAACTTACATGATTTTTGGTTTTTAGTCAATTTCGTTTCACTGCGGCATTACTGTTCGCCTATAGGACATGAAGCTAAAGTGAGAAACTAGCATTTAGAGAAACCTACATGAAAAATATTCATGACCTTCATTTCATGATTTGCACTTTTCAACCTCTTGATAAAACTGCAATCATGATTCATGACATGAATGTGTTTTTCCCCGTCCTGCAAATATGATCTGCGTGCGCCCGTTCACGTAAATAAGTATTTTAAGCAGTTAGTAATCGCAATTTAGTGTTTACTATGTAGAGATTGAGTCTCTATGGCCCTTCTTGCTCACCTTACTTGATCTGACTTTGGGGCACGTGCGTGATTAGGAGGATTGGCTTCCCGGGTGGACCTGGGCTTGCCTATAAATTGAGATAGGTGTAAGGCAGGGGAGGGCATTTTGCAGTCAGGTGTGTGCCTTCTTGGACGTCTCCTGTTGAGCGTGTCCACGCTTTGGTGTTTCCCTCTCTGTCATGAGAGTTAGACCGTGGTGTCTTTTCCGACGTTATCGACTTCACCCTGTTGGTGGCTGGTGTTTGCTGTACTGCATTTCGACGTCTTTCTGGCTCCGTTAGCCTCTTCGAACTTCATCGCTTCTGAGAACGGTAATTTCTGTACATATCGCTGTAAATATTTGTGCTATTGAATAAATCGATGTTATTTTTTACCAAATTGGGACCTTACTTTGTAGTCATACCTCTAGACTTCCCTTGAGCCTTAACAACTAAAAGGATAATTTATTATTATCTCGGTAGACACGGAATAAAATGAATATATCGCATTCCTCCAAAATTAATACATGTTTAACATGTCTACATAATAGTGTAGTGTTTACTTCTATTGTTTGTGAATTAGGTGGTGCCCTAGGCTTGGCTTTCTGGTGGCGTTTTAGAAGTTTGGAGTTTACGATGACGATTTACTAAAATGTATTATACCGTTATATGATAAAAATTTCTGTCATTGCTTTATAATAAAATATTCTACTACATTTCATGATATTGCATTTGTGCTTTTAATGTCTTGAAAATGCATTTCCTCGTGGCAATCAATATTGTGGTTAATTGACGTGTAGGCTAGTGTATTAATTTCTGCCAAGTCATCACCTCTGCTTGTCGTTTTTCGGAGAGAATAACAAGTCAAGCATTCGATTGATGTCAAATAATATTCAGAATCAACCTCACTAGACCTACACACGCACAAACACACGCACAAACACACACAGACACACACAAACACACTCACGCACACACGCACGCAAACACACACACACACAGACATTTTCAAGCATAATGACGAAGACGCTTGTGAACTGCATGTAGGCCTGCAAATATCATAGACGTATTGCAGATGGATGGCATATGCATTTCTCGTCTGCAAGGAGTTCCACGAATGAAACCGAAGTAATGAGAGCAATGAATTATAAATGCTGGCACGCACCCAACCCATACATGTACATCTGCGCTGTGTCCCAGAGTAGGCCCCTCTCCGGTGACGTTCATGCACGTGCACACACGCAAGCATACACGCAAATGGCCTATACTTGCAAAAATCCAAATGTGTGTAGTCCTACCTACATCATTATTTTATGTAGGCCTAAGCTTATAATTATTATGACCATTTTTAAGGCGCCTAGCAAGAAACTCGCGAAGGCGCCAAGGAGGCTGACTTCGCTCATGAATAAGCTGCAGGCTGCCGATAGGAGCAGAGGGATAAAATATCCAGAGGGACCTGGCGACTTGTTGGGACCCGGACTATTTAGTGGTAGGCCTATATAGAAAAGTTTATGACGATTCATGTCTTTTTAAACATGGCATTGCATATAGAATTATCTGCAATCAATTTAGGCTAAACTTCAAATTGCAGCTGCATAAAATCATAATTTATTTTTTCTAAATTTTTACGTGTAGGTCGTATACCTGTAATTTTATCACTTCAATTTGTTTCAAAAATTTTTTCTCGTTAAACCTCAAGATATTTTAGGGGCCCGTGACTATCCCATAGCTATAGGGCCCGGAATTTGTCTCGTCAGCCCAGCTCGCAAATGGCACCTTAGAATTTTTAGGCCACGATCACTATTACGGCATGCTGTACTTCCTTCGACGTAAGGTAGGAGACTAGATTTTGGCTGTTGAGGTCACTACAGCGTTACAACCTAGTATGTACGCGTGGATGTCGTGAGGTAGTTGCTCCTGCTGGAGACCATGGTTCACGCGTGCGAGCGCTTGACGGCCAGCTTCTGCATGGACGTCTTTATTGCATCGCAATCGACTATGCAGCAGAACCGCGTTGCTTTGTTAACGGCCGCGTAGTTATGTGCTCTCCT
This sequence comes from Lumbricus terrestris, assembly GCA_949752735.1. Classification (NCBI taxonomy): domain Eukaryota; kingdom Metazoa; phylum Annelida; class Clitellata; order Crassiclitellata; family Lumbricidae; genus Lumbricus; species Lumbricus terrestris. The sequence continues at coordinate 68,853,248 of OX457039.1, forward strand.
CTGCTCCCTGTAAGCCGCACAGACTTCGATGATGATGATATGGGTGACCGACCTCGTCACGAAAGCTACGACTGACGAAGAGCCGGATTCCATGATGAGTCAACTAGAAGGAGGGTGGAGGGGGAGAACGGATGACAGAAGCAGAGAGGAGAAGACAAGAGAGGGTAAGGGGAAGAATTGACAAGGGGTGGGAATGGGAAAGGTGGGGAGTGGAATGGATTGAATGAGGAAAACAGGGTTAGTATTGAATGGAAGAAGAGAGTTTAGGAAATGGGGAAGATCAGGAAGGCAAGGGGAAGGATTGAAAGAAAGGGAAGGCAAGAAAAGGCACTGCATCAAAATTAATGGACATTGATGGAAGCAAGATAGAGAAGGTTATGGAAGGAAAAGACAATAAAGACAAAGTCAGGCAAGACAGAAAATGGATATGAAATGCCGTAGATGCGATATGGCAGACGGGATGAAGAAAGATTGAATACAGGGAGAAGAGGGGAAAGGAAATCTTTTAGGGGTAGAAGGGAGGCATAGAATTGAGAGGGATATTATTTGGCGCCGTCACGAGAGCAATACGTCAGCGATGCCATTGCTTCTATATATTATCCACACACAGACAAAGTAATCACATTAAATTTTCATTTCTGCTGCCGTCCAATTCTTTGCATCTCTCTCACGCAACTTGACTTGTTTACGCATAATATTTTTTCGATAGTCATCATTATATTCCGTATAAACAGAGACTTCTACTGCTACTATTATAGGCTCATGATTTCATGGGGTCGGCAAATAGAACGACTTGCTACATTTGCACTCGGTGGCATGCCTGACCACCGTTGCAATGTTAATTAGAGTTCGGATTATTCGGTGACCGGGGATCTGCTCGTAGATATCAGGGCAGAATAATATTGGTACCATTTTCAAAGTGCGGTCACTCATCGGCACCCTTAAATAGGGGTCCCTGGAAAATTGACACCTTTTTTTAACAACCACATCGCTTTTTAAAAATGATACATGAAGTGCAATTAAGAAAGTTGCATTTAGAAACCTCTATGAAAACAACACATAGGCTACCCGTTTTCTTAACGTCCGGATGCGTATTTTTCAAGCTCTGAATAAAAAATCACCGCGACCATTGTGTTTCGTACCTCCTGCAAAAAATATCCGAGGAGCTAATGAGGCAACCGATATAGACGGATTCGAGGTTTAAATAAAGTTGTAGAGGGTAGAAATTTGACTCCGTGTACCTGGCCTCGCCCCTAACCAACTCGATTGCAAGACCTACTGTAACACTGACCATACGTTCTGGGTGGAAAGATGGTAAGCGCCAGGGCGATGGCTGGCCACACTTCATCATACGCCAAGGTTAAAGAAATTGCTGACACTTAGGCCTAGTACTCATGACTCCTAATAACTAATATTTCACTCGCTCATGCGCACTTCGTTTGCTCAAGTCCATTCATTGATTCATTCATTCATTCCTTCGTTCATTCCTTCGTTCATTCGTTTATTCATTTGTTCGTTCATTCATTCATTCATTCATTCATTCATTCATTCGTTCATTCATTCGTTTATTCGTTTATTCATTTGTTCGTTCATTCATTCATTCATTCATTCATTCATTCATTCGTTCATTCATTCGTTTATTCGTTTATTCATTTGTTCGTTCATTCATTCATTCATTCATTCATTCATTAATTCATTCGTTCATTCATTCGTTTATTCGTTTATTCATTTGTTCGTTCATTCATTCATTCATTCATTCATTCATTCATTCATTCGTTCATTCATTCGTTTATTCGTTTATTCATTTGTTCGTTCAATCATTCCTTCGTTCATTCATTCATTCATTCGTTCATTCATTCGTTTATTCGTTTATTCATTTGTTCGTTCATTCATTCATTCATTCATTCATTCATTCATTCGTTTATTCGTTTATTCATTTGTTCGTTGGACCCTCTAGTTCTAAAGCGGTTCAAGTCCATTTTTTGCGATTTTCACTTTAAGCCACTTTTCCACTAAATCGAGTGCGCTCTTTCCGATGGTGCATTCAGCTAAGCCGCTAGAGGATTCTATCATGGCGTATTTGTGATATATTTGTTATAGAACTGACAATAATCAACGCATACGTAATGTCATTAGTGAATCATGTCTGTTTAATTCATTCTTAATGTTCACTACTTTGATTGCAAGCTAGTGCAAGAGTGGTTCAAGTTGACTTGATCCACTTATGCGCTTAAATTTAGTAACTCATTGACACTTTATGATAAGGCATAGCGGATCATTCACACTTGATTCACTCTTCCACCAAAGGTTTTGGACGTTTCAGTCACGGTCTTCCTATTGAATTAGCACTGTACAAAAAACAATCTTTAGAAAATTAATTTTCAGTGTATTATGATATTCTCTAAATTTTCGCAAACTTTTATAGGAACCTCGCCAAGTTGCTAATAATAAAAAATATGGAAAAAATGACGACTTGCAAGGCAATAAGCGCGTCATTGCAAAGAATTGTTACTGTCACCATGTAAAAATTAAAAAAAATTATAGCTATTCTTAGCCTGTAGCTGCTTTTGGACGCAATGTCTAAATGTCCAACATGCAAATGTGACCTACACCTTAACAGTTTTTCTTATTATGGCTTAGATGCATAATTTGTATGCATAATATACAAATGGGCCTATATACACGTTAACATATTTTACTTGTGTGGCAGAGCTGTATTTCTGTGGCAGAGCTGTTCTTCTGTGGCAGAGCAGTACCTGTGCGGCAGAGCTGTACTTGTCTGGCAGATCTGTACTTGAGTGGCAAAACTGTACATGTGTGGCAGAGCGGTACTTAAGTGACAGAACTGTACTGTGTGGCAGAGCTGTTACTGTCTTTTAGAGCTGTGCTTGTGTGGCGGAGCTGTACTTGTGTGGCAGAATTGTACTGTCTGGCAGAGCTGTTCTTATGTGGCAGAGCTGTACTGTGGGGCAGAGAAGTACTTGCGTTGCAGAGCTTTACATGTGGCAGAGCTGTTACTGTGTTTCAGAGCTGTGCTTGTGTGGCAGAGTTGTATACTGTCTGGCCAAACTATTCTTGTGTATCAGAGCTGTACTTATGTGGCAGAGCTGTTCTTGTATGGCAGATCTGTACTGTGTGGCAGAGCCGTAATTTCGTGACAGAGCTGTACTTGCGTGGCAAAGGTGTACTGTGTGGCAGAACTGTGCCTGTGAGGCAGAGCTGTACTTGTCTGGCAGAGATGTACTTGTGTGTCAGAGCTTTACGTGTGGCAGAGTTGTTACTGTGTTTAAGAGCTGTGCTTGTGTGGCAGAACTGTGATTGTGTGGCAGAGCTGTGCTTGTGTGGCAGAGCTGTACTTGTGTGGCAGAGCTGTGCTTGTGTGGCAGAGCTGTACTTGTGTGGCAGAGCTGTGCTTGTGTGGCAGATCTGTACTGTGTGGCAGAGCCGTTATTTCGTGGCAGAGCTGTCCTTGCGTGGCAAAGGTCTACTGTGCGGCAGAGCTGTACTTGTGTGGGAGAGCTGTTACTGTCTATCAGAGATGTACTTGTGTGACAGAGTTGTACTGTCTGGTAGAGCTATTCTTGCGTGGCAGAGCCGTACTTGCATGGCAAAGCTGTACTGTGAGGCAGAGCTGTACATGCGTGGCAGAGCTGTACTTGCGTGGCAGAGCTGTATTGCGTGACAAAGCTGTACTTGCGTGGCAAAGCTGTACTGTGTGGCAGAGCTGTATTTGCGTAGCAGAGCTGTATTTGCATAGCAGAGCTGTACTTACGTGGCAGAGCTGTACTTGCGTGGCAGAGCTGTACTTGCATGGCAGAGCTGTACTTGCGTGGCAGAGCTGTATTTGCGTGGCAGAGATGTACTTGCGTCGCAGAGCTGTACGGTGTGGCAGAGCTGTACTTGTGTGGCAGATATGTGCTGTGTGGCAGAGCTGTGTTAGTGTGGCAGAGCTGTACTGTGTGGCAGAGCTGTACTAGAGTGGCAGAGCTGTACTTGTGTGGCAGAGATGTACTTGTGTGGCAGAGCTGTATTAGTGTGGCAGAGCTGTACTGTGTGGCAGAGATGTACTTGTGTGGCAGTCATGTACTTGTGTGGCAGAGCTGTACTGTGTGGCAGAGCTGTATTTGTGTGGCAGAGCTGTACTTGTGTGGCAGAGCTGTACTTGTGTGGCAGAGCTGTACCTGTGTGGCAGAACTGTACTTGCGTGGCAGAGCTGTTCCTTGGGTGGCAGAGGTGTACTGTTTGGCAGAGCTGTCTTTGTATGGCAGAGCTTCACTTGTGTGGCAGAGCTATTCTTGTGTGGCAGAGCTGTACTTATGTGGCAGAGATGTACTTGTGTGGCAGGGCTGTACTTGTGTGGCAGAGCTGTACTTGCGTCGCAGGGCTGTGCTTGAGTGGCAGAGCTGTGTTAGTGTGGCAGAGCTGTACTTGTGTGGCAGAGATGTACTGTATGGCAGAGCTGTATTAGTGTGGCAGAGCTGTACTTGTGTGGCAGAGCTGTACTTGTGTGGCAGAGCTGTACTTGTGTGGCAGAGCTGTACTTGTGTGGCAGAGTTGGAATGTCTTGCAGCAGTGTCGAGTACAAACTGTAGAGGAGACAGTCAAACCTACGTGTGCTTGCATATTGTTGGTTACATAATAAAAAAAAGTGTCACGTTAAAAGTTTTGTTCCATAAACCTAGAATTATATTTGTGCATTTATGCTTTCCAATATTAATAATTATAAGATAGGCCTAAAGTAATTGTTTGCACGTTTTTTTAACATTTATTCAGAGATTAGCCTAAGTGGATCATGTCAGTTTGATTCACATATACAATATCGTAAGTTGTAAAACATTCAGTTCATAAACGGATCAAGTCAAGTTGATTCACTTTGACGTAAAGATTACGAATATTCTTGTGAATTCATTACTGGCCCACGCTATAATAATGCTATTTTCTCCAAAGTTCACTAATATTTACTGCCGGCATTATCCATACCGATTATATGCATTATAACAGTTTATAATATCAATCTTTCATTCCTAATTGTTTTCATTCCGATTTGAACTAGGCCAACTAGAGTAGGCCAAAACTTCAAAGTCGATTTTCTCGAAACAGCAAAATTGTCGATGAACCGCTTTTGAACTAGGGGGCTCTCGTTCATTCATTCATTCATTCATTCATTCGTTCATTCCTTCGTTTATTCGTTTATTCATTTGTTCATTTATTCGTTCATTCATTCATTCATCCATTCGTTTGTTCATTGATTGATTGATTTAGTTATTTATTTAGTGCTTCATTGATTTTACTGATTGATGATTGTTTGATTCATTAATTCATTCATGTCGTTTATGCAGAACACAATCAGCATGTATCCAATGGCGAAATCATCTGTACAGATCTATAGATATTCGTACCCTGCATTCGATAGAATGGCAATCACATCCAGATGGTGGCTCTATATAAAAGATTTTGTATCTGGGACTATTATAGTATAGTAGGCTACTGAATGCGCTCGATTACCTGAAATGGCACTGCGTCTGTTTTCCAACGGTCATCGGTTGCTAAGCAACGCAACCGATAAAATCTTTGACAAATGAACATGGTCAACGCTAAACGGTTGTCACAGAAACCCCTCTAAGCCTTTACATGTGACTTTCAGACCATAGGCTGTTTTCGGATGGCGTTCAGAAACCGTTGACAAAATCCGAAAAAAGCATGTATACCTACAGTTGTACACTCATTGCATACACATAAAAAACAACCACACGTTAGGCTATTAGCAGGGCCGGATTTAGGTTGGTGGGGGCCCTGAGGCAAACACTAAGCCAAGCAGTATGGAATACTTTTTTTATAATTAACTATTAACTAATAACTAATGTACTGTAGTCTGTAGGTAAGTTACATCTTTAACTGTACTACAGACAGACTCACTTGAAGTCACTTCACTCACAGAGTCACAGTCACAGTAATGACAGTAATCACAGTATGATCAACTTATTGACACTTTTCTTGCTTTGCTATTAGCGAAGTCTTTAATGATGTCACGAAAGTCAATGCTTCGCAAGACATCGCTTTCAATGCTCATCAGTGACAGCCAATTCAACTTCTCCTGGTCCAAAGTTGTTCTAAGACGATTTTTTTATATTTTAAGCTTGGAAAAGGATCTTTCTCCACTGCAATTTGAGACCATCATACATAGATATATGCGCAGCATGATATCAATGTTAGGAAACACAGACTTCACGGATTTCAGGATAACAATCATAACATCATAATTATTAATTTATTATATTTCTTGTCTGTTTTGAAATTTATCTTATTTCACAATTTCAACGTGACAATGTCTGCCGTTTTGCCGGAAATCAACATCAGACTCAGTTTATAATATATTTATATAGCGCTTACATTTTTATATCGCGACGCTGACAATAAGTTACAAGTAATATGACTAATATCTACTATTTTTAGTTTTGTAGGTCTATTTACAAAATTTATTACATTCATTTATTTCTATTTATCTTTTTGTTTTGTTTGGTGGAATTGGTGGGGGCCCTGAGGCAGCTGCCTCATTTGCCCCATAGTAAATCCGGCCCTGGCTATTAGAACTCTTAAAATACATAATTAAACGCGAGCTGCTGTTCTTACCTCTCCGATTTTTATTTGTTTTCAAGCTGGGAGATATATTATATTGCAAAGGTTCTTGGTTCTTGACATTGTCAATAATTATGATTAGGTTAGTTTCTACAGCATTTAGGACCTAAGTGATGTGCATTCTACAAGCGGGTGGCCGCACCAGAACGAACTTTCTAGGCCAAATCAGGCTAAAACAAACTGTAATCCCAAATGGTATAATAGAAAATAGCCAAGGCTCTTACTACAGAATATAAAAAGTAACAACAATATTGTTGTAGGACTGTCTAATGATAATCTTTTCTTTATTGAATTTATTTTGACAAACTCAGTATGATTACATGAAACAATCTTAATAATTAACATCAATCGTAACAGTTACTACTAACAGAACAGACAGCCTGTGTCACGAAATAGAGTATCCCCCGTATTAATTGTATCCCCCCAAATTAACAAATGTCGAAAAAACCGCTTCCGCGTGTATTTTTTTGGGCAAATTAATTTTCATCTGCTTTGTTTTGAACAATGACACTAACAGGTATGTTTATTCCTACTAGATAATTTGTTTTGCCCTGTTTTTAGAGCACTTAAAACATTTAAAACACTTAAGAACACTCATAGTAACTAAATAAATTCGAGTTGCCTTCATCTGAGCATTGCTTAGGACACTTAAAACAATTAGAGCCACTTAAAAATTTTGATTACAGCATAAATTTTTTATTTTGCGCATTTTTCAAAAAAAGGGATAGAATGGTTTATCCCCCCGGATAGTATAGACCGGTTAATTCCATCCGGGGGGGATAGATTAATTCATCCCCCCGGATAGCTTTCAGGGGGGATACTCCGTTTCGTGTCACCTGCAATACAACGGCGCTAATTGCCTCCTACGGGGGGCATCAAGAATCGAACTCACCTCCGCTGATCTCCATGCCAGTTTGTTATCCAATGCGTCACCGGACCCCTCCCCCGGTGGCTGATCAAAGGCCGAACGCGGGGAGAGAGCGGGAGATTGAAGTCCATAGTTTTGTATGAGGCATGAATCCTATTGACGACCAACACAAAGCTTTTTGACTCATTCGGAAAATTGCTATTTATTTGACTGAATCATCTAGCGGCCTAATTCAATTCAGTTAGCCTATACTTTCTGTTACGCCGTCAATTAGAAGAACAAAGCGTTGTCATTAGCGATGGTGACATAATGGACTTTTAAATATGGCGGACGGCCATCGAAATTTTTTTTAAAGGCGCGACAATTATTGATGTTGGAAAAGAAAGCTTGTTGTCGAACCTAGAACCATTCCAAGGTTGAAACAGTCGTGTCGTGGTTGTAGGCGGATCAGCCACGTGACTAATAATTATTTGTGATCAGTCTAAGGTCACAAGACGTCAAATTCACCGGCTTGTAAAACGATTACGCATCCGCAGAATATTATTTTGTACATTGACAATTTTCAAACTACATAAAAGTAACATAATGTCCGCGGATGACGTAAGTTTTGATTAATTAAAACATCGATAACATTGATGACGTCATTGATCATTATTAAAACTGTTGTTTGGTGTTGTTGTTCAGAATTTTTTCCCACAACTTATTAATTTTTTAGGGCTTATCATCTTGCGGACTGCACGGACTATGATTGTTGCATGATGTTGTGATGTTGACACCTGTGGCTGGTTTGCTTTACTCGTTGTCTTCATAATGGGGATTTGTTGGCGCTGGTGGTCGAAGAAGGTTATCATGTGGCTGCACAAAACCTACTTTGTCGGATGCGAAATTTTCTTCAGGAAGTGCAAGGATCCTCCATATTTTCAGCAGCTTGCTGAAAAGCAGTCAGAGAATTCCTTTTGACCTTACGAAGGGCACACGATAGACCTCTCGGCAATAACTACAGTATTGGGGGCCCAACTTGCCCAAGTGTCGCTTAGGGGCAGGTTAGGAGACACGAGTATAGGCTTGGGTCAGGTCAGTGTCGTGAGGCTGGTTTTTTGGTTCAGGTTAGGCGTCGTGAGCGTCGGTTGGGGTTAGGTTAGTGTCGTCATTACATAAGACTTACCGTCCAAAGATATTCTATGTACCGCTCCCCGATTCTGTAATTATTATGCCGAGCAGTCCCTGAGGCTGACGATCAAATTTAAAAAAATGTTTCTTATTTGTATACTGTATTCTGATCGTTCTTGTCATTAAAATGTAAATGCTTGCACGTATACACCTATTGCATGTATAATGTCGTTTGTAGCTCAGAATGCGATCTTCAAATAAGAATTATAATAGTGGATACTGACTTACTTACTTGCCTGCGTACTGGATTTCAGCATTTGCACATAAAACTGATAATATCATGTAATGTAACTTGTGACCTTTACAGCGTCCAGCAAAGCAGCCTCATCGTGCGGTGACCTTTCAGCAGCGCTTCCATTGCAAGTTTACCTTAAGAGAAGAAATAGGTTTTGAGGAGAGGCTGATGTTGTTAGAACATATCTGGAGACAATGGAAGTACCTTTAGAGGACAATAATAATAAACATGGTATCTCGCAGTCTCTGGCGCTAACTATAATAGGGAGTTTGCGATTGGGGTTAAAACCGTCCATCAAACAAACTGAGAATCTTATTATCCCACTGGAGCCAATTCCAGCTGCCACTCAACCACATTTCTACAATACAATATCTCTCTTCAATTCCATTCGCTCGTTATTAATTGACTTCTAACCCCCTCCCCTACACACACAGACACACACGCACACGCTCACGCTCACGCACACGCACACGCACACGCACACGCACACACACACACACACACACACACACACACACACACACACACACACACACACACACACACACACACACACACACACACACAAGAGATGCCTATGATACATGGTCAGTTCATATAATAACGGTATGCCTCACTGTTGGCACTTCTTGGCACCATGTGGCACCATTCAAATTGATATACAGTATATATATATATATATATATATATATATATATATATATATATAGCTCAATAGTATTCGTTTAATTTCAAGTGATTGATGAAGCGTCTTCGCCGTTTGTGGCTATGTAAACAGTTGTCAGGCTTATTTAAATTCTTCATTAATTTGCAAAAGAGCTATATTATTATTCAATAGAGAAATGCAACACAATACAATAGTCCCCTATTTAGTCTCAATGAACTGACATTGGCGCCACTTGTATTCAAACTACAACGGCGGCGGCAGCAGCAACTGCAGCAACTACAGCAACTACAACTAAATTACAACTACTACGGCAACAACGACAATGGCAGTATATCAACAACAGCAACTACGACAACACTTACAGCAACGATGACAACAAGAACAACAACGATGATGCAGTGTGATAATAATAATGATGACGATAATAATAATAATGACGATAATAATAATAATAATAATAGCAATCGTAATGACACTTATAAAAATAATAATTTGGATGATCATGCGTACTTCGGGGAAAAGTTTTGTTTATTTACAGATAATGCTTACATACCTTTTAGACGCTTATTCCATGCAATATAATAACATTTCCATTATAATTAGGAATTTAATCTCTTTGACGAGTGTTGTAAAACTGCCGTAACGCTCAGAATGAAGCATTCAGAGCTGAATAATTTAGACTCAATTTATATCGGATGTTGGTCGAAAATGAATGGATGCTTCTATTGCTCTGAGAGATAAGCGAATTTTTATGCGGATTTTCAACTAGCTATCTTATGCAAATTTGGATTGTCTACAATGACCAGACAAAAACGGAAAAGCAAGAACGATTCTTGTCGCCTTCTACTCGATCTCAACTTCTGAATGGTAATCCCTGCTCCTCATTTTCTTTTCTCAAAATCTATTTCTTCTCTCGTGACATTTGCGCACTGGGAGCGCCTCTGAACGGTTCACCCTAGTAGAGGCGCTTTATAAATGTTTTTATACAATGCAACACAATGATGATGATGATGATGATGATGATGATGATGATGATGATGATGATGATGATGATGATGATGATGATGATGATGATGATGATGATGCCGTCGATCCTCATTTCTGAGGGTTGGAGACCAGAGACAACGACAGCAGCTTCCTCCATTCCACTCTGTCCTGCGCCCGTCTGACACAGTCCACAGGTGATAGTCCGGTCCAGTCACAGACATCGTCCATCCAGCGCCTCCTTGGTCTTCCTTGTGCTCTGGCACCCTCAATACGTCCTTGTATTAGCAGTGTCGATATATTATCTGCCTTCATCAGGTGTCCGAAGTATCGCAGTTTCCTTTTTTGCACCCTCTCCAGCAGTCTCTGTTTCGGTCGCAGCTCCGCCAAAATAAGATCCTCACCTTTATACTTAACCAAATGACCGGTGCTAAGGATGTCATTATAATAATTTCCTTTTTCAACAATCTGGTTGACAGACCGCAACCTGTTACAGTGTACATTATTATGCAATTGAAACAATTCACAGGAACACAAATCACAAATCTTAACCATACTAATAGAACAGACGGCCTGCAATACAATAGCGCTAACTGCAGCCTATAAAGCACGTGCAATCGTCCATGCATCCTACAGGGGCTTTGGGAATCGAACTCGGATCCGATGATTTCCATGCCAGTGTGTTATCCAATGCGTCACCGGCCCCCCCCCCAAATTAATTATCATTGCCATTTCTTTATGTACCCATGTCATATCATTACCATTTCTTTATGTACCCATGTCATATCATTACCATTTCTTTATGTACCCATATCATATCATTACCATTTCTTTATGTACCCATGTGCGGTGTGTACATGGCTTCTTTCATGTAGCGAATATACATGCATAGCCTTTTCATTGTTGGCTACATGTACATGCACTAGAAAAAAGGTTGAAAACCACTGACCTAATAATAGCGGAAAGATCGTTGCAATACATGAAGATGCTGTGTACACAGAAATACGGTTTGCGGTGTGTGCTCTGGAGAGGGAGGGGTGGGGGTGGGGTGGGAGGGGTGTAGCCTTAATTCAACAGATCGCGTGTATCGATGTTCGTGCGTGTGTGCGTGTGTGCGTTGGTCCATTCGTTCATTCATTTATTTATTCGTCCGACGAAGTTTATACGTGTATGCGTGTTGCTCCATATTCGCATTCCTCATTAATTCCGCTGCGACAACAATCCGATAATTCCGTATCCGACGAAGATTTACAGGATCTGGTACTTCGTTCAACCTTATCCCCTCCTCCTCATTTGCCCTCCTCCTGTTCCTCCTCTGCATCCTCCTGCCCTCCTTCTCGTTCTCCGCTTCCTCCTTTTGGCTTTCCCCATCGACTCCCTCCTCCTCCTCCTCCTTTGCCTCTTCTCCTCCAAGTCCTCCTTGTCCTCGTCCTCCTCCTCCTCGTCCTCTTCCTCCTCCTCTTCCTCCCCTCCTCCTGCTCCTCATCCTTTTTCGTCGTCCTCCTCGTCCTCCTCTTGGCCCTCCCCACATCATCTCCCACACGCGCCTCCATCCTCCTCTCCCATTCTTCATCGTGCTCTCTCTTCCATCTGTCACGCGTCTCCTCCTTCCTCTTCCCCCTCCACCACCTCCTCCATCTCACCCTTCCTCATCCTCCGTCTCCACTGCCTATGCCTGTATCTCTCACTGACCTTGTCTCTTCCACTTCTCTCCATTCTCTGTATACTTTTAGTCGTCGTAGAGATCATCTCCTCTCCATCTCCTTCTTCACCACTTCTTCCTCCCTCTACTGCTGCCCTTTTCTTTTTCGTCATCACCCACCTCCTCCTCCTCTTCTTCTTCTTCTTTTTCCTCCTCCTCATCCTGCTTCTCCGCCTCTTCCATCTTCTTCTCATTCACCTCATCCGCGACCTCTTCCACCTCTTATTCCCCCACCTATTCTTCCACCTCTGCCTTCTCCTTCTTTCCCTTCCTCCACCTCCTCTTCCTGCTGCTTCTCCTCCTCCTCCATCCCTCTTCTTAGTCCTCATCCTGGTCACTCCCACCTCCCTCTTCTTCTACCCCTGTCCTCATTCCATTCGATTCCGTTCATTGTTCTTTTTTTCCATTTCCTCTTACTCTTCCTCCACGTCGTCGTCGTCCTCCTCCTCCTCCTCCACTGTCCCACTCATCCACCTCTTTCCAGCTATTCGTTTCGCTCGACAGCATGATTCCAGGAATAGGAAGGACATCATCGCCTTTACATCCCAATTATTTATCCTTGTATGTTTCTCTTCCACATTACTCAACAGCTCTTCCCTCGTCCACCCTATAGATATATATGACACTCGATCTCCTTCCATCTCTCGTTCATTCATTTCTCTGATCGTCTGCCTCAGGCGTTCCATACACTTCTCTCGACCTTTCCCTAGCCAGAGGTCAAAGGTGAAGGTTTGCACTTGTCCTATGTCTCGACCGTACTTCCTCTGTCGCTGGACAAAGGAAAGATGATCATGAGCGTTGGCAGATATACTGTAGGACAATATATCACTGTTAAATGTCTTTTGCCCCGCGGGAACGCCTGGTGTCGCTGCTACGATTGTCTCTGACTAAGATGAGACAAAGGAGGCGAGAATGCATGGAGGAATTTGGGTGACGATTACCGCAGATGGAGGAGAGGGGAACGGCGGGAGGAGGTGCATGGAGTGAATGATTGTGAGGAGGGAGGATTGAAGATAATTATGGTGACAGACAGATGTTGCAGGAAATTAGGATACATCTTTAAGGTTTGTAAAATTATGTATATAATATTTATTTCAGGTTCAATTTGCGCATTACTGTAGAATTTTACTAGTGTCATTAGCTTTAGGTGGTGGTTATTGCAGTTCAACGTCACTGTGTGGTAACAAAGACCATTAGCGACGCCCTCCTCCTTTATCCAGGCTTGGGACTGGCACTGGCAGATTGCAACCAGTGGCGGAGTTTGCGCTTTAGATGGATGGATCCGATTTGACCAGGGTCTATGACAACAGAGGCCGTTACCCTGGACAGAAATTTGCTCGGCGTATTACAGCACTGATGAGCAAGGTACTGAACCAGTTCTTAAAAATGGGTGAAGAAATTTGTCAAAAGTCAGAAAGTAGGAGTTTAAAAAAGGTGTCGATTTTACAGAATGGAAATTCAAATTGCTTCTATGTGCAGGTGCCCCATATAGAGACAACACCTTTTTCTTTCTTTGACCAATGCCAACACTCATGATAAACTTTGTCGCTGGACCCATCAAGGATCTCTGGACACTGGATAAGCAGGGGTAGGATGGGGTGGGAGCTGGGTGGGGCGAGAAGCCAACATTTTTCGGGCCGCACCTATTCACCTCTCAAACATTCAGACAGACAGAAGACCACCATGACCCATGACCACCCCGTCCCCATTCCTCACCCTACGGGCGAGGATAAAAAAAGTAATTTCCCGGATAATGCATGGTACCTCAGTGAGTATAAATTATATACATTATGCATAGATGTTTTCTATTTGTCTTCTTTGCAGTATGATATCTATCTGTTCTTGTCATACGCTACTTGACGTCCTTTCCATACACGTCATCTACCTCCCTCCATTTCGCTCTCTGTCTGTCTGTCTGTCTGTCTGTCTGTCTCCTCTCTCCTCTCTTCCTCTCTAATATCTCTCTCTCGCTCTCTCTCTCTCTCTCTCCTCTCCTCTCTCTCTCTCTCTCTCTCTCTCTCTCTCTCTCTCTCTCTCTCTCTCTCTCTCTCTCTCTCTCTCTCTCTCTCTCTCTCTCTCTCTCTCTCTAGATATATATATATATATCTGTCTCTAATCTGTCTGTCTGTCTGTCTGTCTCTCTCTCCCTCTGTCTGTCTGTCTGTCTGTCTCTCACTCCCTCTCTAATCTCTTTCTGTCTCTCTGTCTCTGTCTCTCTCTAGTCTTTCTCTCAATCTCTGTCTGTCTGTCTGTCTGCCTCTCTCCTCTCTCTCTCCCTCCCTCTCTCTCTCTCTCTCTCTCTTCTCTCTCTCTCTCTCTCTCTCTCTCTCTCTCTCTCTCTCTCTCTCTCTCTCTCTCTCTCTCTCTCTCTTCTCTCTCTCTCTCTCCTCTCTCTCTCTCTCTCTCTCTCTCTCTCTCTCTCTCTCTCTCTCTCTCTCTCTCTCTCTCTCTCTCTCTCTCTCTCTCTCTCTCTCTCTCTCTCTCTCTCTCTCTCTCTCTCTCTCTCTCTCTCTCTCTCTCTCTCTCTAATCTCTTTCTCTCTATCCGTGGAGGGAGGTAAATGACGTGTAGGGAAAAGACGTCAAGTCTCTCTCCCTCTCTTCCTCTCTCCCTCTCTCTCTTTCTCTGTCTCTCTCTCACACACACACACGCACTCATCTATGTGTATTTATGTGTCTCGCTTTCGATCTGTATGTCACTTCCTGTCTGCAACATCAGTCTGTGTCTATGTCGTTAATCACTCTCTCCACCTCCTCCTCCTCCATCCGCGGTAATCGTCACCCATTCCTCCAGTCTCTCGCCTCCTTTGTCACATCCCAGCCAAAGACAATCGTGGCGTCACCTAGCGTTCCCGCTGGGCGGCGCCATTCTTCATCGCCATAGCAACGCCGTCAACGAGGCCGCTGGCATGGCGCTCACCGCAATTCCCGGCTCAGATAAGACGGACGGATGGACGAACGGTAGAACAGCGGCGGCAGTAGTCGACCAAGGGAGCGTCGCTATTGACGGGAGAAGGAGGCACTCGGTCTCTCTTCGCTTTCGATCTGACCAGTGGACGAAGGCAGACCGCCGTGTGTCGTGCAGCTGTCGAGAGGGCGCGTTTTTCTGAGCCATTTCGAAAGTAGTCGTCGCCGCCGTCGTCATCGTTTCTCAGCTTTCGTCGCTCGTCGTCTCCGTCAGATGTCGCTTAATCGATTTGGATTCCGCGCCGTTTACTCGGCTGCGGCACATTTCCCCACCTTCCCCTCTTCATCCTCTTCGTCGTCGTCGTCGTCGTCCTCGTTTTCATCTTCCTCCTCTCTATGCTCTTCATCATCTGATTCTTCTGCTCCGCTGGCGTCTTTGTATTCCTCGTCTTCATCTCCCGTTCCTTCCTCTACTCCCTCCTCCTTGTCCTCTTCTCTCACGACCTCTCCATCCTCCACTTCACAACCCACTTCCAGATCCTCCTCCTCCTCCTCCTCCTCCTCCTCCTCCTCCTCCTCCTCCTCCTCCTCCTCCTCCTCCAACTCTTTCCGATTCCACTCATTCCTAACACATTCCATCCTATCTGCCCACCATTCCTCCAAACCCTCCTCCACCTCCACCTTCTCTTCCTCGCCTTCCCTCCTCTCGCTCTCCATCGTCCTCTTCTTTCTCCTCGTTCTCGTGTCGTCGTGGGCCCCACCGGCGAGAGCCTGCTACGTCTTCCCGGCAGACGCTCGCGACCCCTGTCGGGACAAACGGTGCAGCTTCGGGGCCCAGTGCGTGCCTTCCCTCGACGGTCTAACGGCGAGGTGCCAGTGCCCCGACCGTTGCCATAGCTACGGGGACAGCGTTGGGAGCACCCCCGTTTGCGGAACGGACGGCAATGACTATGCGAACACGTGTGAGATGAGAAGAGCCGCCTGCAGAGAGATGAGAGACATCGAAAAGAAATATGAAGGCAAATGCGGTAAGTGCGATATAAAGGTGTCTAAAATCAACCAATTGATTTGGAACTTACCGACGCTGTAGAGTGTAGAAGCAGTTGTTGATGACATTGTAATCACTACAATAAAAATTATTGTTGTTATTTTCTTCGTCTTACACAATTCATTGCTTTAAACTCTGTTTATTACATGTTAAATCTGCCATGCATCTTATTCTCTTCCCTTACATATAGGCCTAGTTCTTCGTCACTAAATAGTTCACCACGTTTTTGTTAGCGCTAGATAAACACTATAAGAGAGCGCTAATGTCGATAGGAAGAATTGTTTATAGAGTTCTCTTTGTTCTTTTGGCATAGTAATCTGACAGACCAGACACTCACTAAGCATAAAAAAATTAGTAATTTTGTGCTATCGCAGATATTTATAATGTGCCAGATTAGAACAATTTTAAGGTGTTTTAAACTTTCGATTTCGATTACAGCCTTGGCATAATCTTAGCGACTAGATTCACTAGAAGCAATATCTTTACTCACAACTGTTCAACTTATCGATCTTTCTTCCCATTTTTGAATATTTCCTTGCACAGAATTTATGTGCCAAACATAAATCCAAAAATTCATGAAGTTGTTTTGCACCGAAAAGAAACTCTTGCTACGAAAGCAATACTTTATAATCGACGCAAAGTTCTGTAACGCCTTACAACGCCGCCATTCAGCGATGCAATCGTCTACGACAATACGACATCAAGGACCGTTGACGATAAATACCCTCCCCCCCAGTGTAGCGGTATTTGCGCCTTAGAAGAATGTCGTAGAGGCGCAACATTAATGCTCAGATGGAAAGACGTTATGCCACTGGACATTTCGCGTACGCACGCATGCACACGTACGCCCGCATGCACACGCACATCCACACGCGCGCGCACATGCATACGCGCGCGCACACCTACACGCACGCGCGCGCGCACGCGCATACGTACAATTGTACACAGGGGCGGATCCAGGGAGGGCCAATCCGGCCATGGCCCCCCATTTAGAAATTTCTTTATATTACCAGCTATTCTGGCTCGGAAAGTTGAAGTGCCCCCCCCATGAGCACTTTCGCAGGTCACCCCCCGAGGTCCGTGCAGAGGCTTAAGAACACTGTACGACTAAAAAAGGTCATCAACTATTTAGGCGGATAAAATGGTATCTTTTTGTTGGCAATTCGACAAATGACTAAAAAAGGTCATAAGATTTCTCGGTGACCAAGACGAAATTTTTTCCTGTCCCAAGACCCAAAATTGTGCTTCCTCCCTTCGAAAATTTCTGTATCCGCCCTTGGGCGTACAAGTGTTTACCTTTATGATTATAATCATGCATAGATCTATTATGCGTTGTTTGAACTTGTTTGTGCGTATCTAGTAGATCCAGTGGCGTAGCCAGGAATTTTTGATGGGGGTTTTTATGGCCGGAAACCCTGTTTTTTTGCTATTGTTTCTTACTTAAAAGGAAAACTAACCTTAAAAAACCTTTTCCCGGAGCCAATGGAGGGTTAACCCCCGAAACCCCCACTTGCCTACGCCACTGAGTAGATCTATACATGTACCTGTAAAGAGAACTGAATACAGTTTACAAACTGTTACAGGCCTACATAGCACACATAAAAATAATATTGAAGATTTGAACCAGGCGGATAATCACATAAAAATGCAGAAGCGGTTCTGGCTGAGACTGGTGGGGGCACAGCTTTTAGTAATTCCCTAAAAGGTCGCCAGTTGTCTTAGTCTGCACATGTAGTCCAGCCAGGCCTTCAGTCTATTCGTCTATTCGTCTATTCGTCTATTCGTTGCTTTCAGACGGACTCCTTGATCTGATTTGCTTCCAGCCTAAATCACATTACCTCCTCAATTCAACGCAAGAAACTTCGAATCTTAGACTCTCAATTTATCTCGCTCAGACAAGACAATCAACAAATGCAGTGGGTGCTGTCCGTCTGTCCGTCTGTTTGCATGTCTGCCTGTCTGCACATCTGTCTTTATATCTGTTCCTCAGTATTATGTTTGTCTGCCTCTATATCTGCATGTCTGTGTAGCTGTCTGTCTCTCTGCATGGCTGCCTGTCTGCCTGTCTGTATGTCTGTCTCTATTATAATATTATGTCTTCTGTAGGTCTATATTTGTCTGTTCTTCTGTATATGTCTTCATGTACATGTATGTCTTTCTTTTGTGCCCATATATCTTTGTCTGTCTGTGTGTGTGTGTCCGTATATGTGTGTGTCCGTTTGAATATCTGCCAGATTTAATATTTATACGTACAGTCACCAATGTACAATGTACATACATGTCATACATACATGTACAGAGTCTACAGACAAGCAGATACATGTATGCAGACGAGATTCGGTCTATAGATCTATTTCTGTCTGTTTGTCTGAATATATCTGTCTGTCTGTATGTTTGTGTGTCTGTCCGTGTATGATTCCACTTGCGTGTCTTTCTGTCTGTACATCTGTATGTCTGTATGTCAGGCTGTCTATCTGTATGTCCATAGATGTGTCTTTGTGACTCTACCTACTGCTTCAATCTACTTCATCGTCTTCCTGTCTCTTTCTATGAATCTGTTCTTCCATAGCTTTTTTGGTTGCCTGCTGTCTTTGTGCCTCTTTGTCTCTTTCACTCTGACTCTCTGCCTGCCTGCCTCTGTTTCAACCTGGTCATCGTCTCGATCTCCTTCTATGTCACTGTCTCTGCCTTAGGATACGTTTATCTATCACTGTCTCTGTGCCTCTCCGTGTCTGTCTGCTTCTCTAAGACACTCCATGGCGACAAAGGGTGGTTCAAAGGTTAGTCTATGGCATCAAAGGGTGGTTCAAATGTTAGCCTATGGCAACAAAGGGTGGTTCAAAGGTTAGTTCCTGTTTAGGAACTGTATTATTTACTAGCGATTTTATAAAGCGCCCCCTTAGAACTACCTACTCGGGAGCACTCCCAGTCCAACCCCGGTCGAATAAGACAGTCTTGCGAACAGCGAGAAATGAGGCAGAAAAACCAACAGGTATTTGACGAAGAATAATAGGAAGCTTATTATATAGGTCGCAGGAGAGAAGCGCAGCGCTGCCTTATTGCAATCCGTATTACAACAAAGTTGATCAGCGGCATCAGGTACTATAATTTTAATTCACCTTTTTTTTTATTTTCCGCGTGTCGATGTAGGTTTCGTGTACGACCCACAGAAATAGAAATTCGATGAAAAATATTTCCTCACGAAGTAGAAGCGGGATTTAGCGCGTGAGGGTCGGTTAGGGCTCAGGTTAGGCGTCGTGAGGGTCGGTTAGGGTTAGTTTTAGGGTTAGTGCAGTCATTCTGCTGAAATTGAGGCTGGATTGATGAAGAATAATTTTCAATGTAAAATTGATGAAAAATATATACTGACAAAATAGAAACGGGATTTATCGAACAAATTCTTGTCTAAGCAGAAGCTGGATCGATTAAAATGGTTCTGGACAAACTAGAAGTTGGCGAAATTAAATCGAAAAAAACGGTGAATTAAAATTATAGTACCCGGCATCATCCAAGTTTGGGACTTGCATTGTTGCGGTGAAGTTGCTGGAAAAAGGTTTCGCAGGTTATTTCGAAAGACTTATCACCGTTTGTATGGCGTAGAAGTAAACTTAATGCTTCATTTCACATCTGCAAATGCTGGCAGTTAAACAAAGACATACAAGAATAGAAATATATAACGTCTATGAGTATTGATAAAGAGGTGTTTAAACGTTAAGGCCATACTATGACAGTGACGTCGAGTCTAAAAATGCATATAGTCCTGCAATGTATTTCCGATTATTGGCAGAATGCCAATCATAACCAATTGTTTTAATTGTTATGGTCTGAACTGAGTATAAGTCAAGTCGAGTCGAGCAAGTCGATCGAGTCGACAATTTTTCGATCGACTCGACTTGGCCGAATTATGATCGGCTCGGTCGATAAACTCGATCGACTGCAGGGTATATGTAACCATGTAGCAGATTTTATATTTAGGAATGAGGTAGCGACTAGCGACGTCTTGAGGTGATTAACGTCACCATCGTCGTAATTAACACATAAAGGCGAGTCGGCGACCATAATCCGGTCCATTTGAACCCATTGCTTTCCAGGCAGCCTTACTGATACATTATCCAGATGGTGACAGTTTATCTATTATATACGGAAGTTGCCATTATCATCTGAACCATAGATTGAGTATTCGTGACTTTTGCGTTTAATATTCGTAAATATTCGTGAATATTAAGATTTTTTAATATTCGTAAATATTCGTAAATATTCGTTAACGGATTAAAGTGGACGATCGAAACCGCATTGTTACCCGGTAAAGTAGTTTAAGTTTCTTAATGTCTCCATGACATTCACTCGCATTCATGGCAAGGTTGAATTAAAATATGCAATGTGCTTATTATATTGAGAATGGGATATGTTTTGTTTGTAATCTGGCACTATTATTTCCTGCGTTGGCATTTATATTTACTCATCCTGCTGCACTAATATAAAACTACTTTATCAATTTGCAGTTACTATTTTAGGCAGTTACAGTATATTGCTAATTTAGCCTACTATTGATGCTACTTGCCAACTGCCATCAGTGGCTCTGCTTCTTTTCAGTTGGGGAGGATGGTCAAAAGTCAAAGTAGACTAACATTAAGTAGGCCCAAAGCTCGAGGGTACGTACCGTACGTATTCTATTTTTTGAAAGGTACGTACGTATTTTAACGTACCCTATTTTAGGGTACGTAAACAATAATAAAATACGCTAGCCTCGTCATTACTCATTATAAGAATGTTCACCTTAATTTAAGCAAACACTGACCACCCAGTAGGCCTATACGGCGTAGCAAATTGCTGCAATGCTATATATAGTAGATCTATGTTTATCCAGCATTCTTTTGCGAATAAAATTATGTTCTTATGCGAATCTATGCAACCCAGAACTGCTTGTCGAAAAAATTGCATTCAATCAAATAATAATTGTTGTTCGCATTTTTCAAAACTTTCACGTGCGTCCATTCCTTCTCACGTTCTCTGGGCATCGCTGACTCGCTGACTGATGCGTATAGGCTATTAGGCTTAAGCTTATAGATATACCGCAACTGTCGAGTTACACCAATTTGCAAACCAGCGACGTGTACTTAGCTCTCATCAGAAAGACAGTACAGTTTGCATTAAATTAATATTATTATAACCAAAGAATCTATCGAATTAAATTTACCGATTTATACGTTACCGGAAATACCGGTTTCAATGGCGCATAGGCCTACAGTTGACGTCAGATTATACGTTGGCTATGGGTCGCCGAGTAAACCATGGATAAAATTTTCGTGTATGGTACGTATCATACGCGTATTCTATTTTTTGAAAGGTACGTACGTATTTTAACGTATTCTATTTTAGGGTACGCGTACCCTCGAGCTTTGAGTAGGCCTATCTAATGTGATATGAATGCCGCATGGCCACAATGGACAGACCCAGCATAGACCTTGAAGATTTTAATAATAGGCCTAAATTTATTAAAGTTATTGTCACTTACTGATACAGGTCTATGCGTAGGCTAACTCAATTTTGTACAATTCATTCAGTAAAAGTTAAACATTTTCATAAATAACACGATAAGAATAAAGAATTTCTTGAAAGAACAAGAATAAAAAATTCTTGCAATAACATAATATTTTGCGAATATAATATTCGTTGGCAGTTTTAATATTCGTTAATATTCGTGAATATTTGAAAATCTTAATATTCGTAATATGCGAATACTCAATCTATGATCTGAACGCATGCTGCAGTCGAGAGAATTGCTTTAGTGTTGGACCATCTTTGAACGTGATTTTAATCAAGTAAGCAAGTGAGTGAGTGAGTAAGTAAGTAAGTTACATTATTTGAAATAGCCAGTTGTCGAACAGCACTCTCCTAAACAAGACAGTGTAATAATACAAAATTCACATAAACTATAAAAACTATGGCAAGACTAAACAAACTAACAGGACTAAACAAGCTAACAGGACTAAACAAACCAGCAAGGCTAATCACTATTGTGAACAGCATTCTAGCAATGAATGTTTTTCTCATTTGAAGAAAATGTTGACCAGCTATGACAGTCACTTAATATCGATTATCACTAATTATTAAGGCGATGCTCTTTAGAAACCTTAAAAACGGTTACCTTGGTCTAATATTAGTATCATTCCGCAAAGCTCAGTGTTGTGAGAAAATGCCAGGATGTTCCTGGTAACTTAAAATCGGGGTTTGGAACCGTGTCCATTGCAATATTTGTCTGACAATGCGCTGGCAGATAATTACACATACGGGTAGGCATAATATTATTGGTACTATCATTCCATAACCGACGCTGAAAGCTTTTTTTAGGTTCTAAAATAAACCGCTCAACACTTCATCGTAGCACCTAGACAAGTCGCCAGTCATTGACCAGTATAAGTATTTGAAAAAACATTATTATTATTTTTGTTATTCAAAAGTTTACTGGCATCTTATAGCTACAAAGGTAATTAACGTCTTCAAAGTTTTAACTGTGTTTCAGTTCATTTTCGTGTAACTTTAATCAGTTTCTTTCGTTTTCTCACTGTCCCTTTTCTTTTCTCATATATCTGATGGGTTCGATAGGTTCTGTCACGCAGTGGTGTAGTCCTAAAAAATGAAGTGGGGGGACGCCTGGAAATTGAAGTGGGGGACGCCATGGAAATTGAAGTAGAAACTGTAGCAAAAAGTGCAATCTTGCAAGAATTTTGCAAAAAAGTGGGGGGACGGCGTCCCCCCGCGTCCCCGCCCCACTACACCACTGCTGTCACGGCAATGTGGTGGCAGATGGTTGCTGTTGATAGTCGTTAATATACATCCCTATTCAACATGCAGCTATATATATATGTATATATATATATATATGCATTATACGCACTCATATATCATTCTATTAAGCAGCGGCGTGCTTTTTCGTTTGAGGGACCTATAGGGGTCATTGCATAATTACGTAACGCCGAAAATGACCGTTTTCGACCCACCCACCCACCCTGTAACGCTTCGTAACGTTGCCCTTGACCCACCCACCCACCCTCCCCAGCGTTACGTAACGATTGTTACCAAAATCAGCTGAGATTTAAGTCTATTATTGACTTAGGCCTATGTGAGCGAATTATAATTCATATTTTCATAGTGAATTTAATATAGCCTATAGTAGGTGAGTTATAGGCTATAATTTGACAGCAGACTAGGCTTAATATAATATATATATACACAATGTTTTATTCATATTAGGGCCTAACGACAATTAGGTTACGCCATGCGTGAACTGTGCTTTTCTTAAATTATACCGCAAGAATGAAATTTTACACGGACTAAATGGCTCGTTAACAATTAATCGAAATTAAGATCAACTAATTATTTGTGGGTATTTCGATAGTTGTTAATAGAAATATTTCCGAGTTTTGTTGAACATTAATTTTTAATATTTGAGATCGTGTCTATAGGCTACTAAGTAAAACATGCTTCAAAATGGTTCTTCGAGGTCAGGAATCCAGAAGCAATTATAGACCTACTACGTTGTTCCGTTGGTAAAGCTATCGCAGATCCAAAAAATTTGAAGAGCGGTCTCCGGTTTGCACAAATGGGAGATTAGAATTGACCTGGCAGGTAGCCTAACAGTACTGGTGTCTGCTGCCGGATCTTATTCAGATAAATAGACCTACTTCGGTTAAGTTTTAAATCAAAGTCACGAAGTTTAAACTTCGACCACATCATGTCTGAAGTGACATTCGAATATTTCGATGGTAATTTAATAGTCATTAATAATTTTTTCATGGCGTTACGTAACGTTCGGCTTCCCCCACCCACCCACCCACGTAACGTTTCGTAACGTTTTCAATGACCCCACCCACCCACCCTCGAGCGTTACGTAATTATGCAATGACCCCATAATAGTCTGGAATTAACTCCCGCTTTCGCTTCGCTCTCTACTTGTGGCTCATCCGGCGGGGTTCTACAAGTCCCTCAACTCTTTTTTGCTTGGTCGTGGCTGGGCTGGGAGCGCCTCTGAGTAGAAATAGCCTGAAAGAGGTGCTATGTAAGTGCTCTGAATGAATGAATGAATGAATGAATAAATGAATGAATGAATATAAATATAATTACACACACACACACACACACACACACACACATATATATATATATATATATACGCAGATACATGAGCATACGTTTTATGTTATACACATTATTCATTTGGTCATTTGGCTCAATCTCTTATTCTTGGCCCAAAGGCTCCTCATCCTTTCAGCTTCTGTGTTATATTTTTGTCACATTAGTAACCTTTTATCTGTTTTCAAAAGTTTGATTTCCAGCCTCGCAGGCTCTCCATTCTCATTTCTTCTTTGAACTTTCAGGCTAATTCTAAAAATGTTTTCGCCATCTTATTTTTTAAAAGGTCGGCAGTAGACATTACAATATTCAGTTATTATTATTCCACAGTTTAACGTCGTCCTATAACATCAATGGCCGTTGACGACAATACAAAAAATAATTACTTACAATGCAATGAAAACAAACTTCTAGCATACTAAAAACACCATAAACAGGACTGGTGTCTGAATGAAGCTACAAAATTTCATCAATGTTCGATTAATAACAACTTTAAAAGTCCATCTTACATTTGCTATATGGTCATAGATTGTGACAGCAAGATCATCTAATGCAATTTAAGTAACATTGTTTTAGATCAATTGTTTTACAAAACTAATTTCAACTGTACGTAACTCCAGAAAGCAATTATGGTTACAAATGTTCAATACATATACATGTAATTCTGATCAAATGCTATGTATGCATTGAAATTGTTCATATCCTCAAGCATGTATGAAAATAAATTCCAGTAATGTACATTGCATAAATAATAAATTATATATATAAATATATATATATATATATATATATAATTTTTTACAATCAGTTTTTGACATGCTCAAACAACATTTTAGAATTCAACATGCTCACCATGCATCACCTTTGTTTATTCCACTATAAAAGATTACAGAACACCATAAACCCAGTACAACAATAAAAAAAAGTAACTACGCAGAATGCAATACACAATAATTATTTGCGTTAGACTGAAAATATATTCATTAAAATTATGTTACATGTAACATAATATATCATGTTTACCAATATTAGAAGAAAATTTGTTTTTATTGTATGCATATACAGATACTTCAGTAAATGCATATACATATTCTTCAGTAACTAATAATAAGCAAAACAAACATGCATAGGGCAATAAGTCCTATAACAAAGTGTTTATCGCAATAATGCAATATGCAATAATGCAATAATGCAATATTCAGTTGAGAATTATTTAATAAATATAACGTTATGTGCATATCATTTAGAGGTGTGCAAGTTGACGCTCAGTCAAAAACAGTTCTTAGCGACATCTTGCGGTTGTCAGAGCAATTGTTAACTCGCAATCAATCACTGTGTGTACTATCCTGTAAGCAAAATTGTCTGCTTGTCTTTGTTTTTTTTGGTGGATCAATAAACCAATTGAATTGAATTGAATTGAAAAAATTGAGGTAGTAAAATTGAGGTAGTAGCAACCGTTGTTGTCGGATTTTGGTTGTGCAATGCCCAATGTCCAAGCTGGCATATTTCTTGTGTTACACTTTTAATCGTTGAAGGATTGTGTGGATGGGTGATTGAGACTCCAACCCCAGCGAACTCCAATCCGAAATAGATAGCTGTGGCTTTGAGTTACTAAACCACAGTTGACGTAGGCCTATCGGTAAAAATTGACTGTATACAACAAGTTCAAATCAAAGATTATGGATGCAGGCAGGCAGGCAGGCAGGAAGGCAGGCAGGCAGGCAGGGAGGCAGGCAGGCAGGCAGGCAGGCAGGCAGGCAGGCAGGCAGGCAGGCAGGAAGTCAGACAGGCAGGCAGGCAGACAGGCAGGCAGACAGGAAGTCAGACAGGCAGGCAGGCAGACAGGCAGGCAGGCAGGTAGACAGACAGGCAGACCAACTGAAAAACCTATATTCGCATTGTGACTTTTGACAACGGTTTACTCTGACTTCTTTCGCCACGTATAACTCGTTGATTAGAAAGACTAGTTTACAATGATAATAATTTACAATGATAATAGAATATGTTGGGTCTTCTATTCTTCATCAGATCCGTGTCATGACGTTGAGTGTCAGCTGAATCAGGTTTGTCAGTTAGACGACGCTCGGCGACCCATCTGCAGGTGCGGTGGTTCATGTACGAGTGAATTCTCACCTGTGTGCGGCAGCGATGGCAGAACGTACAGCAACGACTGCTTCCTGCGAGCGGAAGCGTGCAAGAGCGGACGAGAGATAAGGACGCTCTCTCGTGGTGACTGCACGACAGGTGAGCAGTGTCTGCGACGACGACGACGACGACGACGACGATGATGACGACGACGATGACGATGATGACGACGACGGCTCCATTGTCTTCGAAGTCATTGTCTTTTTTGTCTTGCGCAGCGTGCGTGATTCCATCCATCATTATCTGTCGTTTTTTCTGAGGGAGGGCGATTCGATTTGTAGGAAGAAGATGCAGCTTGTGTACGACTGTACAAGTGTACACACAATTCAGTTCTATATTTTGGGCTATGCGTGAGACTGTGTATGGATGAACACTAATGTGCGCTATTATGCCGGTATGTAAGTGTGTGTGTGCGCGTGTGTGTGTATGCTTGTATGTATGTATGTATATATAAATGCGTGCGTGTGTGCGTGCGTACGTGCGTTCGCGCGTTGCACACACAAGCATTTACATACGTACATGTAAGTATGTTCTGCGTATGTAAATGCGTGTATACATGTATGAGTATGCTTACAAGCGCATGTATACAAACGTGCATTCTTGAATGTATTGAGGTGCTCGTGAAAGCATGCGTGTATACATGTGCAAGACTTATACTTCTACAGATAACCTTTAGATTGCTGAATGTTGTCTTTAGGTTGAATAGGATTAGGCCTAGATGCAATTTCTTTTATAAATATTGGATCCGTTATGGCCGATCTTTCATGGCTTATGCATATAAGCTGCTTATCTTGCTTTCTTTTTGCATACTTATTTTCACAGTTCCTTACTCCTTTACCTATTCAGTTATTTACTTACTTACTCGCTTTCGAACGTCTCACTCTTACCATGATGAAAGAAATACATCATCCTCTTACAGACAAAGGTGAATACCGTGGCGCCGTTGGTGATGAATACATACATAAGGGTAGGCTAATAGCAGATCTATTCAGTATCATGGCGCACTCAGGACTAGCATTCTTTTTCACTTTGCATGAACGACACATACGGGACTTTGTTTTTAAATATTAAATTCTGTGCTTAAACTTGCTTGCAATTACTTTCACAGGGAATTTTGATATTGTTTCAATCAGGTTTGCTACCGTTTAGACACATTAATACATTGGCCTACATTTGCATGTGTATATACTTTCACACAGACATGATAAGTCTTCATGCATAAGCACATGCATGCATGCAGGATTGTGTATACTAAACACCCATTGATTCAGACATACGTGCACTTTGTCACCCATACCAACCATGTTCAATTTTTAGTATATGAAATTCCATTTTAAAAATTTACAATTATGTTCTTTTCATCTGGAAAAATGTTCATATTGATTTACACAAAGTTGTCTCTCACTATTTGAATCTGGATATCTACGAGTAACTTTCCAAAATTTCAAACTTCGCCTCTATCCGCTATTGGGATGGTGCCAGTCTCAAGCTTCGTTAGAGGAGTAGGGCGACTTTATAATCACATTTGAGGTCAACTCAATTGTCAGCGAGAAAACGTCACAATACCCTTAATTAACTACTAAAGTTGCACAGCTGTATTAGACACCTTTAAAATGTATTTAATCCATGCTATGAATAATTTGACAGTGCAAAATAATCATCATAGATAATATCTAAGTCCTATAATAATAGTGCCCAACGTAAGAGTCTAACGCGGTTGAAGAATTGATAACAATAACTGAATATTTCTATTACATAAACTACGCCATTGTCGGTATTCGACAGTGCCAATCCCAAGCTTGAAAGAAGGAGGAGGACGACGTAATAATATTGATCTCTGCTATCAGACAGTATCGCTAAACTGAAACTACTATGACATCTTTCCTCTCTCATCTTACGACAGTTTTATTTGGCCGCGCTGAGGTTGGGATCGCCTCTGAGCAGCCCCTTGAAGAGGTGCTATATAATTGCATCTAATAAATGAATGATTGAAAAATGCAGCACATAGGCATTAACATTAAAAGCAGTTTTCTTCGATAATTATCAGCGGCCACAGGATGTTGTCAGGCTTTTGGTAACCAATCTGTTATTGCTTTGGTTCTCTGGTGTCAGTCAAAACCGGTTTAAAGTCGGAGGGAGACACGCTGACCATCCTCGTTATAACTACGAGTCATTGAGATGAAAATCAACAATTATTCAAGACCAGACAAAAACATTCCTACACGAAAAATAAGTCGACCACAGACCGTCTAATCCTAATGATTCCGCTATCTTTTTGCCTAAAGCACCAACCTATCTCCATCTTAGGCTGAATCGTTATAATAATGTATATCATTTATGTGCATTTGCAAGCTCTAGTGTCAGAGTGTATATACCATCACTCTAAAGCCCCTTTTCAATGATCATTATCCGTCAAATTGCACAAACTCAGACATAGGCCTACATACACAAACATACACAAACATACACAAACGAACAAGCAGAGGGACAACCACATACGCAGGCAAACACAATAACTGCCTGCACAGTATGAACGAATCGTGCCGTACGAACACGTGATCGCGCAGGTTGTCATGGGAACCGGACATCACCGGCGAAGAAGCCTCTACATATATATATACGATTAATCGTTATTCGTTTGCAAATAACAGCAATTAATCGTTATTCGTTTGCAAATAGCAGTAATTAATCGGTATTTGTTTCTTTGCTTTCATCTAACAATTCTTAACAGACGATCTCGCCTGGCCGGACGTCTCCCTCACCAGTATCTCACCTGGCACTATAGCGATTCCAACCGAATTTGTCTCTTGAGGGCAGGATGGCCTAATGACTGGAGCGTCCAACCATTAACATGAAAGGCGTGGGTTCAGTGGTAGTAGAAGCAGTTTGACGTCACTGTGTGGTTACACAGACCATTAGCGACGCCCTCCTTCTTTATACAGGCTTGGAACTGGCACTGGCAGAGTGCAACCAGTGGCGGAGTTGTGGAGTTCGCGTGGGTTCAAGTCTCCGTTCCGGAGGTCACTGTGCTAGTTGCTGTCCATATTTTACGCATGCATGCATGGTATAGACCGTAAAGTCATCGGATTTAGGAGATTTTACATAGGGTGCGTGCAGCAGGGGAGTTGTTTCGACAATATTAATATTCTGAAAGAACTATGCCACTTCCTTGAGTATTGACCTGAATATGTACATGTTTGAGATACCGATAGACTTAATAAGGAGAGGAGTGACCTGATATACTGAGATGTGAAAACGGATTATTTTTACGCAGAGCTATTTTTCTGCGTCACCAGGTTATAAATTATTCGTGAATAATAATTATTGACAATGTGAGTTCTTGATTGTGGAGTTTCAAATTACAATTTCTGAAACAAAACTTGTGTAGCGCAACCTGTTGACATTGAATTTCACGGAATATTCATGTGTTGCAAACACAAAATGGTCAATTAACTAAAATAAACCCAAATTGTGCCCAAAAAACCCAGACACCCAGACTAATGCAAAAAAACAGATCTAGGGACAAAACACCAGCTGTGACATCATTGACTAATTAGAAAATAACAATTTGTGAATGCCAACAACAAGAGACGACGTCCCAGTAAGGAATGGTTGAACGATAATGACCCGGAGATAGGCCTACTTGTGGAATTGCAACCAGATTCCGAAAAATATCACATTGATGAACTCGTTTTAAAGGTGTGTAAAACGAGCCGAAACCTGATGAAAAAGAATGCTGTTTACGTTGTTGTACTCATCGTCATCATCATCATCATCATCGTCATCATCATCATCATCATCATCATCATCATCATCATCATCATCATCATCATCATCATCATCATCATCATCATCATCGTCATCGTCGTCGTCGTCGTCGTCGTCGTCGTCGTCGTCGCCGTCGCCGTCGTCGTCGTCGTCATCATTATCGTCATCATTGTTGTTATTTTGATGTTCCTCACAGGTGCCAATCCGTGTACGAGTCTGACCTGTGGCCCAGGTGAGGAGTGCCAGGTGGATCGGACAGGTAAGGCGAGATGCAGCTGCCCTGCTGTGTGCGAAAGAGTCGTGCGTCCAGTGTGCGGCTCTAACGGAAGAACTTACGACAACCCGTGCGAAATGCGGCGTCAGTCTTGTCTCGTCAAGTCAATGGTCAGCATTCGATACCATGGAGAATGCAGTAAGTATAGAGACAATAATATGATTATGATTATGATGCTCTCTCTGTCGCTGCCTCTTTCTCTATCTGTATCGTTGTCTATGTCTCTTTTTCTGTCTGTCTGTCTGCTTCTCTCTCATTCTCTGTCTGTCTCTCTATATCTGCCTCTCTCTGTTTCTCAAAATCGGTCTCTCCGTCTCTGCCTCTGTCACTGTCTCTCTCCATTCATCCATCTCTCTCTCTCTTCTTTGTCTGTCTGTCTGTCTGTCTGTCAGAAGTCGACCTGCGATGCATACAAGCATACATACAGTCATTTATACAAGCATTCATTCATGCACAGAAAATCGACTGCAGACACACATGTGTGCATACATGTACAATTGTACATATACACGAACATAGATTAGCATGTGCACAATATACATACATTTAGCGCCCGCAATGTCCTACATGCATGTGTAGTAACATCATGCACAATGCATTTATAAATCGAAAGCTCGTCGTTGCCTTTGTAATGCGTCAAAGCTATGTCTGTCTCTGTCTGTCTGTCTGTCTGTCTCTCTCTCTCTCTCTCGCTCTCTCTCTCTCTCTGTCTGTCTCTGTCTCTGTCTGTGTCTGTCTGTCTGTCTCTCTCTTTCTTTCTCTCTCTCTCTCTTTCTCTCTCTCTCTCTCTCTCTGACGGGTTATACGCTATTTCGTGACACCGGCAAGGTAAAATCATTGGGACGGGGTCGCAACCTCGCAGGTAATAATGTGGAATGACTTTAGGTGGGAACATTAACCGAAAAATCCCCAATTACAGTCCTAGTTCTATAATATGTGAATACGAAATCAACTCGCCTCCTCCATGATGTTTAGAGCTGTGCGTTCATATACAATATACATGCATTTGTCTAGGTTTGTTCGATATCATATGTATGAGTGCATAAAAAAGATGAGACAATTTAGGCCTACTATTCTTTATTTGGCCAGTAATTGCTAACCGCATTTCGGTGCACAGACATGGGTAATAAACATACATATTCAATCGCGTTAATCAAGACAGTCAAATATTCTGAAACACACAAAGACACACAGACACAGACACACACACACAATTTGAAATCCAATTTCGTATAATATATTTAGGCCTAATCATGCGATCTTTGTGCATATGGACCTTGTGGGCGCAGGTGGCAGAAAACGTAGCGTTTGTATACGTATAGGTTTATAACTATATGAGTGTATGTATGTTTGTATGTATGTATGTATGCATGGATGGGCGTATGTGCGCATGCATGTATGTGTTTGTCATGTATAACTGTGACGTCTTGGTAAATTGATTTCACGTGATTTATACATGCACATGTATGCATGTCTGTAATACATGCGCATCTGCATACCTGTTATGCCATGTTATATGGGTATGCACGCATACTCTTAATCTAGCGCCTTTTAAAAAACCACCCTCAGGCACTGCAGTCATTCTTTGCTACCGGGAAATAGACCAGTTGCCTCTGAATAATATGACGGGTAAAATCTCTTAGATCGATTTTGATCTCCCGAGAAATCCGGGAGACTTTAACTCGTGAGAAATCTGCGGAGATTTCCTCGTGACGTGTGCATCAGTAGAAAACGATTTGTCTCTGGAGTGTTTTGACGTCTTTGCCTAATCCCAGTGGAGATCGGAAACGGAGTTTATTCTCGTCCTAAGCCTATCACGCGAGCAGGATGACAGCTCTGACAGACCCGGCTGAGGTTATTGTTTTTGGAAATTCCGGTAGGTGACAGCAACGTCGCTCTGATCGATTCTCTGCGTTGTATATAATTATGTGGTCACTGGCGAGATGGAGACGGCGTCAGAGTCACGTATTGGACTTTATACGCACGTTAATATAATGGTGATGGTGATGATGATGATGTGATGATGATGATGATCATGGTAATGATGATGACAGTAGTCATAATGGTACCTTGGAATGCGAAGGATTAGCAATCTTTTATCGCTAAGAAGCACATTCGTATGAAAGAAGGTAACGGAGAAAGAGGGAAGCGAGGACGAAGTAAGCAAGAGCAGGAGGAAGAGGAGGAAGAGGAGGAAGAAGATGATGGTGAAAAGGAGGAGAAGGAGGAGGAGAAGAGGAGTAGGAGGAGAAGAAGGAGGAGGAGGAGGAAGAGAAAGATGGTGAGAAAAAGGTGGAGAACGAGGAGAAGGAGGCGTAGGAGGAGAAGAAAGAGGGAAAAGAAGGTGGTGAGAAAGAGGAGTAGAAGATGGAGAAGAGGAGGGAGAAGGAGGAGAAGAAGGAGGAAGAAGGAGATGGTGAGAAAAAGGTGGAGAATGAGGAGGAGGAGTAGGAAAAGAACAAGGAGGAAGAAGAAGGTGATGAGGAAGAGGAGAAGAAGGTGGAGAAGAGGAGAAGGAGGAGGAGAGGAGAAGGCGGAGGAAGATTGAGATTCGGAGAGCAAGAACAAGGAAAGTATAAATGCTTTAAGATCGGATAAATGGAGTGAGATGGAAGAGGAAGACAAGTAGAGGAGAATGCTGAGTATAAGAGACGTTGGAGAATGAGTGATAAGTCGATGTATTGACTGAGGTGGAGTCGTGAATACCAGCTGATGTCTTTCGAACAGATTGCGTGATATGACATTGAGTTGTTGCGTTCGATGACCATGGGGAGAGGAGGTGTTCCGCTTTTAGCGGGAAATGGATTGCTGACATTTCTCAACGTCAGAGTATTGGTCTAAAATCGCACCATAAGATGAAGAGGATGAAGCGGATGCTGCCACTGCTTCCACTGCTGCTGCTGCTGCTGCTGCTCTGGTGTATTTTCGGATGTTTTGCTTCTGTTTCAGAGGATGAACTGCGACGTTTTGAAGACAGAATGAGTAACAGAGTTTATTGAGATTGTGCACTATGAATATTGATCACTGTATACACTCAGGCATTGTTTTCACTTCACCTATACTCACTCTTAAACTTGTTGACCTCTAGTTATTATTGAGCTCGGCTCACACATTATAATTATCAGTTCCAGTTGTTCTAAGTTCTAAGTTCTAAGTTTGATACAGTATCCATTTAATTTCTATATCCAATCTCTGATATCGCCTCACTTATTGGTCTCAGTTCGATTATTGATCTCAGTTCGATTATTGATTTCGTTTCACTTACTTGTCTCAGTTTTAGATGGTATCAGTTCTAAGTTCAATACTTTCACACATCAATATATCTATCCAATAACTGATATCGTCTCAACCTATTGATCTTTCACTCACTTATCTCAGTTCATTTATTGCCACATATAATAATGAGATTATCTACTTTAGATGAATTAGATCTAATTGATTTGTTGTCATTTTTGCTTATAATGATTTCAGCATATTTAATGAACACTTCGTTCATTAATTTCGGAACAGTTGTTCAATTCTAATCAGTTTCCAATTCCTGTTTATTATGCGACATTATTTAACTCAGACCACTTAGGCCAGCGGTTCCAACCTTTTTTGAATTTGAGAGATGAGGGCCATTTTTAAGGCCTGGCGGGTCACTTTTGGCCCGCCGGCCACGGGTTGGGAATCGCTGACTTCGGCCAATCGTTCGTTACCGAAGCAACTAGTCTTATAAACTCTGAATCTGCGACATCTGTGAAATCGCGTCCAATTATCACTCGGGACTCCTTATATAAATAGAGTTTGGCAGTTCATTTCCCCCCAAAGGTTATACATTATACAACGTATACGCCAACAACGACCGTAGGTCCGTAGCACTGTACATCGTGTACACAGGTGTACACAAATACAATGCGTGTATGTCTGTATGCATGTACGTTTGGATCTGAGTATAAACGCGTGAATGGAATGTGGCTGAACACATCGAAGTCACGCTGAGAATCATGTTGCAAGGCATGTTAAAATAGTGATTGAAGCGGATGCAAACGTCTATGGTGCAGACAACAGAGATGGTTGCATTGGTTGCAATGGTGTGCGACTATAATGGCGCTCACTAATTATTATTTGAAATCAAAAAGTCACTATAGTCACTACAGCGGCCTCTCAAAGTGACAGTGGTTGGCAGAAACGCTTGACAAACATAATTTATGATTACTTGGTAAAGAATGACGATGAGTGCGAGTCTGTGAGACAATTTATGTCTTACGTTTTGTGATTTTATGCTAATGTGATGGCTACGGTATGCGATTTGAACGATTGACCAGTTGGAAGTGTTATTGGTCAGAGCAGGGTTGACGAGAGACAATTAGGGGTCCTGGGAGACCAGTCACGGACCACTAAACGATCTTAAGGCTTAGCACGAAACAAATTTCTCAAAGAAAATTGAAGCGATAAAATTGCAGGTAGGTCTACAATTTTATGAAATATGATTTTATTCAATTGTCAACTCGAAATTTAAACTTACTGTAGGCCCTAGTTAATTTTCTCTGTTATATTATTTTTAAAAAGCATAAAATTCTAAACTCTTCTATAGGCCCACATATAGCTACCTAGCACGTGCCCCTAACAGTATCCGGGCCCCTGGGCATATGCCCCTCGGTGACACTAGGTCAGAGTAGGCCTACATATTAGATGAAATCCAAATATCAGGCAAGCAATATAAAATCTCGCCCATGCTGTACTCTATGGTATAATAGCGTATACTCGCCTCCCGGGAAAAAATGCCAGCGTGTACACACCTCTGATAACGAGGGTACACACAGGCATACAGCGTATGCTCACATCCCAAAGACTAAGTGAGTAGCCTATACGCAGGTAATTCGAGATTAATGAAGACAAAAATCATGAAATTAGAGAACTTTACACCGTGATAAAGATTTTTAGGCAAAAATCATAAAAAAACATCGAATGATTAAAGAACGAGAGAAAACAAGGTCGTCAGAAATTTTGATGACTAAAAAATGGTCGTCAGAAATTTTGATGACTAAAAAATGGTCGTCAGAAATTTTGATGACTAAAAAATGGTCGTCAGAAATTTTGATGACTAAAAAATGGTCGTCAGAAATTTTGATGACTAAAAAATGGTCGTCAGAAATTTTGATGACTAAAAAATGGTCTGCAGAAATTTTGATGACTAAAAATGGTCGGCAGAAATTTTGATGACTAAAAAATGGTCGGCAGAAATTTTGATGACTAAAAAATGGTCGGCAGAAATTTTGATGACTAAAAAATGGTCGGCAGAAATTTTGATGACTAAAAAATGGTCTGCAGAAATTTTGATGACTAAAAAATGGTCTGCAGAAATTTTGATGACTAAAAAATGGTCGGCAGAAATTTTGATGACTAAAAAATGGTCGGCAGAAATTTTGATGACTAGAAAATGGTCGGCAGAAATTTCCGGTAAAAAATGTTGATGTTTTTCGACGGCAGCGTGTCCTCATCTCAAAAATTCAGAATACACCCCTGAATTCTCGCCCTATAATGCACAGTTAGAATGAGGATTCTAGGTTCAAGTGAATGACAACACTGTCTGTTGACATATCTCAAAAGAAAAAAAGTTATTCACGTGTTTACAGTTTTCAGGCTTAGCAACATTTCTCGAGCATGGGCAATGGTCAAAATTTAGACTAACAACTACATAGCCTAAGGCAGCTATGTGACTATTCTGACAATCAATATATCATTTTATTCAATTTTGAGGGCTCTCTCTTCCCAGCAGTTTATTATTTTGAATGTCATTTAGGTCCTAATAAATATTGAAAATGAAAACTTCACAAGAAATCTGTACTTTTCGTCGAAAACGCAATTTCTCGTAACTTTGGCCCTCTAGTAGGGCGGAAGACATTACCATTAAAAAAAACTTTAGACATTTCTTAACCCAACAACACCTTACTGCTGGTTGCTATTTGCTTTTCATTTCTGATTTCGTTTTTTCTCATCCTGTGACCCCTGTCCATCTTTTGTACAGACCTCACATTATGTATTTTTGGTTGAACGAAAAAATCTATATGGCTTCCTGAAAACCATTTTAAAGGTATCTTAAACGCGTCTTAAATAGTCTACTTAGAATTTAACATGTGTAGCCATAATTGCCTTTTAAAGTCACAGTTTAAAATTCGTGTGTAAGACAATTGATGTAAAACAATGTTGGTTGTTTACATTAGATTCTATTGTCACAATGCATGAGCATAGAGATTGTACATGTAAGTTAAAGATTGAAAATTGCTGAAATCGTGAAGCTTAAATTAGACGCATTTCGATGGTGTTTCTATGATAGGCCTATTAGAAATTTGTTTTCATTGCATTTTTATAATTATTATCTGTATTCTCGTCAACGGCCATTGAAGTCATAGGACGACATTAAACTTCTGAATAATAAATAATATTCGTCGTTTTCAGAGGTAACGTCGCATAGTTTAGTATGAATATTCCATTACATATGATCATCTTACACTGCATAATATTGTCATCGTCATTCCATAGTTTCTTCATGCTACGTAGCGCCCTGCAAATCTTTAATTATTGAGGTAATGTTATGGCAGTCTTGGCAGACACTATTGTTGTATCGCCATGGGAAATATAATTATGATAATCAGAGTAATCATGTATAAATCATAATTGATGCACCATCATATTTTAAATAAGCCATAACTGGCGTGGAACTTTCAACAAAAGTAATATTATTCAAAGCCTTGATTAAATTTTAGGCGTAACTATAGTATTGGGGACCGAATGACGACACTAACCCTAAGTCTAGCCCTAACCGACCCTCACGACGCCTAACCTGAACCCTAACCGACCCTCACGACGCTTAACATGACCCTAACCAACACGTCGGTCCCCAATTCTATAATTTCGGCAAATTTTATAACTATGTCTGCAACGGTTACCATGGAAATAACTATGTCAGAACACTAGGTAAACAACATAACATAGCTATGACGTCATTGTATTTGTCATTTTTTAAATTTTCAGTGAGTGATGAGTCATCTTCCAATACAAAACCCTGTGAGTCTTTGTTGGAACCATAATCCACTCTACTTTATAAGAATTCACCAGGTTAGGGTGACCACATATCCAGCGTCCTAGACCGGGACTATGCATTCTCAGTAATGCATTTCTATATCTAGACCAATTAAATATGTTAAAAGTGCTTTTCAATATTATATAATCATTTTGAAAGTACAAAGTATCAGGGCCATTAGCGTGCAGTTCTACACAAAATGTGCAGTGTCAAATGGATTCGTTAAGTTTTGGGAGCACTTCTGTGCAGTTACAACGGTTAAAAGCGTAATAATTATAATTGTCTTGTGATTGGGAGGCTAAATCTCCATATTTAAGACAAAACACCATATCAGTTTATCAAGCTGTTAGCGTCTA
This sequence comes from Lumbricus terrestris, assembly GCA_949752735.1. Classification (NCBI taxonomy): domain Eukaryota; kingdom Metazoa; phylum Annelida; class Clitellata; order Crassiclitellata; family Lumbricidae; genus Lumbricus; species Lumbricus terrestris. The sequence continues at coordinate 68,891,206 of OX457039.1, forward strand.
GCCTTTATGTTTTGCCGCTTTATCCAGACGTTAACTTTCTACTTCAGCTATAGTCTTGTAAATTTTTAATCGTTTTCTTTTTAATTAAACCTACAAATGAAATAATGCTCAATTTTAGTCTAAAAACTATTTATAAAATATATTTCAGATGATGCACTGCGTCGGTTACATAGAGCGCCACTCCCAATGACCCTATACTGAATTTGACTTAGATTGGAAGCAACATACTGTGTTGTCCCTGAATGGTATAGGTCTATAAACGAAGTGTGGTCACCCTAATTTACTGCCTTACACGCAATACCATAGAAAATGATGTTCAAGTTCAGCTTCGAGCACTGCATCACTGCATCACTTTGAAAACTGACATAGAAGCGTATTTACAACTTGAGTGAGTAGGCGATATATGACCGTTTTATCTAGGAATGTGCTTGTTTTTGCGTCTATTTAGCAGTATGACACTAATTATCCATAGCTTATTATAGCGCTTGTGTTAAGCTAGTAGGCCTACCCTGCGTTTGGTTTTCAAATGTCACTTTAGAAATTTGGAGATGCAGGCCTATACGATTACGATTACGATAGGCTACTCTTTGCACTGTGCTTAGCAAAGTCATTATAATATACAATACAGACTACCAAGGCATCTTGAACCAAGTTGCACGTGATCGTGAACAGATGGCTTATGTTATTCGATATACCTTGTTTCTATTCAACGACAATGCGTCATGACAAAACTTATTAGCGTCTCTCCCTCCTTTATCCAGGACAGGGTCTGGCGCTACTCGCTTAGAGTATCATAGGGATGCTCACCTGTCAATTGATGCGTTGCATTTCTTGCTAAATTTAATTAATAACATCAAGTGCCGTACACTTCAATAGCAGAAATCTTTATAGGCCCTAATTGAAATAATATAGAGCGCGCGTTGCAGTATGTAACACTCTAGCTGTCCCGCATCACAACTATCATAATAGGTCTCTACGATTGCAACATTGGATCAAGATTTTAACGACATCTTATGCCAACAGAAGTCACTGGCTTCGACAGAAACTATTTTGAACATTTCTCATTGCACTACTTCGGCTTTAGTGTATGTGCCTTCAAGAAAAATGTTAAAAAGACTTTGTTTTCAAACTATTGCATATGTTGATTAACTTTGGTCTTTCTTTATACCTGCATTTATCTTGCAGCATTCTAGACATTGTATTTTAGTATCCTGACTGTTTATTATGATGTTTCCGAGTCTCTAATCCTTTGTAGACTGTGAGGATTTACTGCTGCAATAATATGCTGTTTCTATTATTTATTATTTTTATTATTTTAGTATTATTATTATTACCATCTATTAATATGATTTTATTAACATGATTTAATATTACAATTTTATTATTATTATTATTATTATTATTATTATTATTATTATTATTATCATTATTGCATTGTATGTTTATCCCTATTACTTTCAGTTATGTTCTAATTAATTAAGTATTAATTAAGTTTTAGTTAAGTATTAATACTGACTTGCACTAAAAATAGTCTTGAAGCTAGGGGTCAGGGTTATATAAGCTGTTAGCTTTTTCCTGATTCCTTTTGCACTATGTTTGTTGAGGCTTGTTTATACTATTTGACTTGTGTGTGTGCAATAAACAAGTTCATTCATTCATTCATTCATTATAGCCTAACTAGCTGGGGTACCCGGCGTTGCCCGGGAAATTTAGGATTCGACCCGCTCCCGGCCACGACCCACTGCACTCCACAACCACCCCACTGCACTCCACAACACTCCGACCTCCACGTGTACGCTCCGACCTCCACTTGTACGCCACCCGTGAAATTTGAGTTTGCGGAAAAATTCCCTTCCCACCTGCCACCCCCCCCCCCGCCCTCCACACGCCTCGGCCCTGGCCGAGGTGTGCTAATTAAGCTTGGCGAAAAATGACGTCAAAATATGACGTCAACGGCAACAGGCCGTTAGTGAAAACGGTTGAAATACGGCGACGCAATTGCAGGCTTTGCAGCGGTAGGCTATAGCCGCTAGCGCATACATTAACACAGGGAAATTTAATTAATGTCTATTTTTCGAAATCTAAAGTGAATAAAAAGCTGAAAATAGCGTACTTTGATGGTTTTGGTGAACGTCTATCTATATGCAATGTTTCATGTCAGTAGCTGTAAAACTGTGAGCGTGCATCGGTCCCAAATAAATATATATAGGCCTAGTCACATCCTTTCTTATAGATATAGATTGAGTACGTGTTACGGTTCCAGCACAATAATATTATTCTAGCAGTTTATCGAACTGAACTTATATAGGCTAGTCTAATTATACCATAACGTTTTTCAAGACATCATTGTTTACTTAATGGAAACGGGTGCCTGGATGGATCCAAATTTTAACGACGGCATAATAATAATAATAATCGTAATAAAATTATGACGATGGCATTAAAAAACCGTTGCCGTCGACAGAATTCACAGATTTCCGGCTGAATTTGACGCATTTGTCTACAGTATAACCAGTCGGTGTAGAAATTATTTCACAGGCTGTTCTCTTGATTTCCATGCCATGTGCTTAATATTTGTTCCACGTTTAACTACTTCGCAATGAATTCATACGTCGAAGGATCGCACAGTATCGATGAAGTGGATGAGGTGATAAGTTGTCATTTTTCCAATTTCTGATTAATTGAGGGAAGTCAGACAGTTTCGATTTTTTTCTGTTTAAATTTTCCGCCTAAATGGCGCGAAAATATCCTTCAACCTCACCCGTAGAGCTGCAGGAACTATTAAGAAGCAAAAAGTGTTATGAGAGCTAATATAAAACAGCTCACAAGTCAAATAAATATAACAGTCAAAATCAAACAATATAAAGGTGTCCAAGGAGATAATAATAAACTAATAATTTTTTTGACGTTATTAGTCGGAAATAGTTCTTGCGGCTGTCTGGTTGAAGTTGACTTTATGTTGAGGTTGACTTTATGCTGAGATTGAGGTTGACCATCTTGCGATTGAGGTTTTCTTTATGTTGAGATTGAGGTTGACATCAGCTTGAGATTGAGGTTGACTTAATGTTGAGATTGAGATTTACTTTATGTTGAGATTGAGGTTGACTTAATGTTGCGAATGCAGACAATAATTGAAAATTATGTCAGCTCTAAAATCTTTCTGACCGACGTTCTGTATAAAATTGGGTTTCTTACTTATTTGCAGTCATGTGACGAACCGAAATGACAACTACAGCTTTAAGTCACTCAGCTATCATTGACGTACCGGTAACAAAATACGACACGTCCAAATCAAAGATTATAGACCCAACACGGACAAACAGAAAGACAGACACACAAACACATACAGACATACACAGACACACAGATGAGACAGACACATACATATACACAGAGAGACAGAGAGACGGACAGACAGGCAGGCAGGTAGGCAGTAAAATAAAGAGGAAAAGGGTTAAATTAATTGTGAAGACAACTTGTAGAGACAATGGTCAAGGACTCAAGGTGAATAAATTCTACTCGTCTGAATTCAGAAATTTAACGTATGGTCGTAATTATATTATTAGTTTCTCATAATGAAGAGGTGTCCAAGCAAAGAAAATGGGGATGGGGCATACAAAAGACAGACAGAAACAGACGGATGACATCTGCAAACAAATACATAAAGCCACGAATACACGAATAATAATTATGCGTTCTTGCATACTTTATGAATGCGCGTAAATGATGCATTTGCATTGATGTAAGCATACCTCTGTCAAAGCATAAAGCCTTCGTGAAATAATTAACAAAAGCACATCTATTCAGTCATCTGAGTTCAGAAATGTAGACAATTGTAAATAGTATAGGCTGCGTACAAACACACAGATGATGGATGGATCCGATTTGACCAGGGTCTATGACATCAGAGGCCGTTACCCTGGACAGAAATTTGCTCGGCATATTACAGCACTTAAGAGCAAGGTACTGAACCAGATGATTTTATTATTAATCAGCAGTTTAACGACATCTTATAGCTACAAAGGCTGTCGACGTCTTTAAAGATTTTAACGTATGTCCATTCACTTTTGTTCAACTGTTCAGCAGTTTTGTCCTTTTTCTCTCTGTTTTCGTTTCCTTTTTCCGAAGTTTGATGACATCTTATTATACATTTGCACATTTCATGATGTTCACATAATACAACATCTAGGTTACTTAATTAGATTAACATCAAATATTTATCGCATGTTTACAAGCAATTTTGAACATTCATTGACCAACAATGAAATTATGGGCAGATTAGATATTCAACATTAAAATATAAAATCAAAGTATTCATCCATCATTTAGAGACATGAACATTGAACAATAATAGCAAGAGCAAAATTTTTTTAAATGTCTCTTTCATCTATTACAGAATTATTTGGGGAAAAAAACAAACAACCGCACACTCAAAAACAAAAAAAAAAACCCACAATAAACACGATAGAGACAAATCCAATGAAATTATAAATCTGAAGTTTATCTTTGCTCAATACTAAAATGAATCAAACCAGCTAAAAATTATAATTCAAATACATTTCACATTGCAAACAAGCCATTTATTAATCTATTTCCACTAACATTATTCAAAACAATGGTAAGACTGTTTCACTTTATCAATCACAACTAACAACAGTAACCATTAATAACGTTAAGCTGATACATTGTTCTAGCAGATTATATTTTCAGATATTATGCTTAATTAACACAACTCATATAATTCTTCCATTAGTTATAGTCATAAGGATATCATAAGCTTCAAGATAAATACCTGGAATAGACAATATATTTTTAACAGTGCATTCCACTTTTTTCTCTTCACATTTTTTAAGTATTAAGGTTGATATGTCATTTTTTATACACTCAAGCAGTATATGCTCAGTTGTTTCAGGTAATTGGCATTTAGAACACAGGTCTGTTGTGCTTTTACCTAACACCTTCAGCCAAGTGTTATTAAGAATATGCCCCATCCTAAGTCGGGTGATTTGAACTTCTCTTTTCCTGAAGGAGTCCATGAATTTTATATCAGTTGTTACCAAAGGCTGAATAGACTTATAAAATCGCCCTTTCCGTTCAGTATCATATTCAATTTGCCATAAATCAACAACATATTTTCTTATTAAGG
>OX457039.1:68901351-69036799 GCA_949752735.1 Lumbricus terrestris
ATTTGAATTAAACGAATTAGCATCTCGTCGCCCACTCTGTTTGATCTAGCCACTGCACGGTCGTGCCAGACCAAAGCCTGGTTGAAAGAGGTGGGCTACGCTAATTATTTTTTTTATCACATATTATACATTTAGTAGGATAAACCGAAGTCACTACCAATGCTTGAACTTTTCTTTAACTGTGAATGACTAATTTAGTCATTGGAGTCAGGGGCAGATACAGAAATTGGGGGGGAAAAATTTTTGGTCTTGGGTCTGGATAAATTTTTCGTTGGTCTTTAGCCAAAAATCTGATGACCTTTTTGGTTTTTTATGTTTTTTTAGTCATTTGGTCCAAATCTCGGAAAAAGTTACCAATTTGCCTGTCAGAGAAGATATATTGACCTTTTTAGTCATTTAGCCGAAATCTTGGCTAAAGAGGACCATATCTATAAAAAGTTTACCATTTCCCCGTCAAAATAGTTGATGACTTTTTTAGTCCTACACGTCTTTTCCTCTCTCTTTCTTCTCTGTCCTCTGTCACATTTTTCCATTGCATCATAGCACCTGTAGGGGGACTCCATTTTGCCCGCCAGAATAGCCGGTGAAAATTTACAAATTTGTAAATGGGGGCATGGCCGAATTTGTCCTCTGGATCCGCCCCTGATTGAAGTTTAATTCTTTAGCAAAGGCAATACTTTGAGCATCTTCCACTTCTATATTCAACTTCCGCTTCCCATACTTCTTCCTTTCTACGTGCTCTACTTCTTCCTCATTCGCTTCCTCATCCTCTTCTTCTGTCCTCGTCCACTTCCTCCTCCTCTTATTTCTGCACCCTCAGTGTTCCTGTTTCACATCATTCTCTTCTTGCTCCTCCTTCCTCTCCTCTTTTTTCTTGTCCATTTCCTTCTTCTCTTGCTCTTCCTCCGCTGCCGCTTCTTCTTTTTATTCTTCCTCTCCTCATCTATGTAGAATATATTTCCTGAAGCACGTTATGATCTTCGAGATTTACCTTTCCATTCGGCAGATCTGCGGAAGCGATGGAAAGTCGTACACCAACGAATGTCGACTGAGAGCCGAGAATTGTCTCAAGAACTCCAACGTATCCATCAAATACAAAGGACTGTGCAGTAAGATTATTACAATGTCTTCCCCAATAGTCATGTCTCTCTTGCCAGCAGGTGTTGTGTGGGTGATTGAAAGATTGAATGGAGATACGAATAAATAAATGAGTGAATGAATTAGTGAGTGAATGAATGAATGAGTGAGTGAGTCAATCAGTCAGCATGTAAGTAAGTAAGTAAGGCAGTCAGTCAATCAGTGAGTGAGGGAATGAGTGAGTAAGTAAGTAGGGAAGTCAGTCAGTCAATCATTGAGTGAGTGAGTGAGTGAGTGAGTAAGTAAGTAAGGCAGTCAGTCAGTCAGTCAGTGAATGAGTGAATGAGTGAGTAAGTAAGTAAGTAGGAAAGTCAGTCAGTCAATCAGTGAGTGAGTGAGTCAGTGAGTGAGTGAGTAAGGCAGTCAGTCAGTCAATCAGTCAGTCAGTCAGTCAGTCAGTCAGTGAGTCGATCCGTCGGTCGGTCAGTCGGTCAGTACGGTACCAAACTGACCCACTGAGAATTCCACAAAGCTATACGGTATCGTTCTTTTGTAGATAGGCCTACTTCTATTCGAGAACCTTCGGCATAATAACTCTGTTGTCTGGTGTTTTTAATTGTCCACCCATTTTCACCTGTCCTGTTCTGTCCCACTACAGTAGCCTTGTATGATCGGATCGGGAGAACCTTTTGTGAGCCTTCTTGAAAAGCACTACATAAGCACTATAATTATAAGCAAGCACTAAGAGCTGGAGTCACATTAACGATCACAGCAATGAGCTTTGCACAGAATCGATGCTTTACTGTGGTCTATAATTATACCAGAGGCGGAGTCAGACATTTTTTAATCAGGCGTAACCTGGGAGTCATCCAAGGCGGTGTCCAGCGCAGAAGAGATTTATGCCCCCAAATAAATACTCAGTGGAGCAGAAATTCCGGCAGCCTTATTGTGGAGTTGTGGAATACCATTCTACCAAGTAATTTCCCTGGCAGGGCTTTTTAGCGCACATTTCTATACAAAATATATAGTTCTAAATCGATTTTTTGAAGTTGTAGAAGCCCTTCTATGCAGATTAAAAAAAATAATAGGGTAGGCCTAATATTGTCATTCGATTGGATGCAGTGGTGTAGTGGGGCGGGGACGCGGGGGGACGCCGTCCCCCCACTTTTTGCAAAATTCTTGCAAGATTGCACTTTTTGCTACAGTTTCTACTTCAATTTTCCAGGCGTTCCCCCACTTCAATTTCCAGGCGTCCCCCCACTTCATTTTTTAGGACAACACCACTGATTGGATGTAATTTACGAAGGAGGATGGGCAAGGAAAGAATGGTTGTACGGTCCTTAAAAGAAGCCTTGCAGTGCACTGGCATGCCATGCTCTTGCGCAGATCCTACTGGGATAATTCGTTTAACAAACTGTGACATGAACTCCACATCATCCCTATCTCTCGGCTGTCTCTTTTCTGCAATCGCTTCAAGATCGTTGTGTTTCATCATGGTTTAATTGCGTTAGGTTGGGAGCTCTTCGGGTGAGGCTATCTCTTTCTCGGCGCTATAAAAATCTGCAATGACAATTACCATTACATATAGGGTTACGTGGTTGTTTAGATTCCTGTGACGGGATCAAATGTTCGTTTGGCGAATACTGCATTGAAGGCAAGTGCACCTGTCAGAAGGAATGCTCCAAGGTCAAGGGTCAAGGTCAGGGAGACCCCGTTCTGTTGTGCGGATCGGATGGGGTGACGTACACGAGCGATTGTGAGATGAGGGTGGCCGCCTGTGCACAGAGGGTTAACATCGAGGTCATCTACACCGGAAAGTGCGAGGAATTCTCTGGAGGTAGGTCGTCCACTTGGGGCAGTGGCGGCACCAGGATTTCAGTTTGGGGGGGGGGCTGAATTCGCCGGCTTTTTTTTTAGTCATCGGCCAAAATCTCACGAAAAATTTCCATTTCTGCCGTCAAAATTTCTGACGACCTTTTTTAGTCATTTGGTCGAAATCTTCTAAAACGGTCCTTTTTTCATATCCGCAAAACTGTCTGGCAAATCTCGTGCGTGCCTTACGCTTAATTTTTTTGGGGGGGCGGGGCTAAAGGGGTAAATTGCCCAAATATTTCATTTTTACATGGGACAAAAAATGGATGGCCTTTTAAAGGGGGTTTAGCCCCCTAGCCTCCACCCTAGCGCCGCTACTGACTTGGGACACCACGCACCCTGGCAAGGTAACACACCACTCGTAGGGTAACACACCCTCGCAGGGTAAAGCACCTCACAAGGTAACACATTGCCACGCATACACACTTAAACTTAATGCACCCTGAGCATAGGCGCAACCACCCTATGGGACCCACGGGACGCGTCTCCCCCAACTTTTGAGTGGTCCCCTAACTTTATTATTATGGTCCCCCCAACTTTTAGGACGTGATTCATTATGGTCCCCCCAACTTTTAGGACGTGATTGCACCTATGACCCTGAGCAGTCTAAGACATATTATAAATTATGACCAACTTCATCCGTCAATCCAAACCATCCAAACCCACTTATCAAACCAGAGTCGTGCACCCCAACATCCGCCTGCCTCACCAAACTCACCCATCCTGTCAAATTCACCGTCCAAACAATCCACACATCCAATCAAACTCACTCGTCAAATGAAAACCACCAAATCGTTTCCAATAGGTTTCGACTCTTGGTAAAATGTTGCGGCAAGAATATCATGACTCCCTGATCGTTTGATCCTATCCTCTCCTATCCTCTTCTATCCTCTCCTATCCTCTCCTATCCTCTCCTATCCTCTCCTATCCTCTCCTATCCTCTCCTACCCTCTCCTATCCTCTCCTACCCTCTCCTATCCTCTCCTATCCTCTCCTATCCTCTCCTACCCTCTCCTATCCTCTCCTACCCTCTCCGAGCCTCTTCTATCCTCTCCTACCCTCTCCTGTTCCGTCTTCCGTCTCTGACAAGTTTCACAAAGGTCTTGTTATCTTGTTCATCGTAAATTAGCCACGATACGTCGTGAGCCATTGATTACCGAATGGCTGCCTACCAACGCATGCACTGGAGGCACGTCCATGGCATTCAGGCTTTGTATTATAATCAGGAACACCAATGCCACCAGCCAGTCCTCTTCAGTGTGAGGTGACAGTTTCTTGCTGCTCTATTTCCTAAGGGTGAACGTTTAATAACTAACTTAACCAATTTACCGTATCGACAAAAAATTAATGACAACAGCAAGTTAGCCTATACCGGGGTAGCCTACTTGTTAGTAGCCTGTATCGTCTCGTATACATGTATTGATTTAGACAACGCTTCTTGCAGAAAGACTACACAGAGGTGCTCTCAACACGGACACTCCTGGAAAAATAGAATGAGATACGCCTGCTACCTAGGGTTGACTCATCAGTGTTTTACAGGCTCCTTAAAACATTTTTGCATGACCGGGGTTGGACTGGGAGCGCCTCTGAGAGAGCTTCTTGAAGGGAAGCTATAATTATAAATTCTTGAAATAAATGAATGAATCAATGAATGAGTTTGTGTGTACGTGTGTGCGTAACCGACATTAGTTACCTCGGTGGTTGGACGATGTACCTTAGAGATCGTCGTGCTACATGTATGTCCTCATGAATGATACGTGTACTGTACACAGTGTACAGTGTCGACTGTTTTCCATCTCAGTGGGAATGTTTCCATCTCGGTCGGAGTGTAATGAGAAGTCCTGTCAGTTCGGAGGATCGTGTCAGGCGGATGCAGAGGCAGCCACGATCGTCTGCAGCTGCAACTTCAACTGCCCAGCCATTCGGTCAGTTGCAAATGATGATGATGATGATGATGCTGTTGTTGTCGATGTTATTGTCGAAGATGTTGATGTTGATGACGAGCGCTTAGATGAAATAATGGTAATTCTCTATGGCGTTGCAGTCGGATCTGTCACTGGTAGATCAGGGCACCGTGCATGATGGTGATAAATATTTATAGTAACAGACGAAAGCATTTCTAAGGTGTTCTGCAGAGTGTTTGATTATTCGATGCAATTTATTTAAGCGAGTATATTCTATTTCGAAATAGATGCTAAACACACTATGGTACGCATATGCAGGGTGGGACAAAAATCATTCCCAAGGGATTTTGCAAATATCTTGGTCAGAAGTAATGTTTGAATCACATTCTACAAGCTTAAAGGCAATTCATATTTATTGTTAGAACAAAATTATTGCATAATATGAAAAATGAAAATTATATTTAAGGCTCATAATTGACAAACACACAATGACAACAATGGAAACAGCAAAGGCGAATGATCGAATTATAACATCGCGTAATATTGGTTCGAAGGTGTTTAACAACGCGCTGTGGCTTTCGACTAAATAATAATATTTAGATACTCTCGCCTATATATATATATATATATATATATATATATATATATATATATATATGTATATATAATTATATATGTAATGAATTCCGTTGGCATAGCAATTGACTCTCAATCATAACGTAATAGCGCCAATAACATTGAAAAAATGTGCAAGTCGTCAAAAATTGTGATGATGGTGTTGACAACTGTGAACGTGCGCAGATCGCCAGTTTGTGGTTCGGATGGAACAACGTACGGCAACGAGTGCGAGATGTCGGAAGCGTCTTGTCGAATTCAGCAAAGTCTTCACTTGCAACCGATGGAAAACTGCCAAGGTATACTTGGACATTATTTTATTCGCTCACTGGCGCTGCATAAGTTGGATCTTTTCTCGAAGTTTTGTCCTAAAAATAGAAGTTATGAAGCTCGAAGTTCAATGATACAAACGAACTTTTAAAATGGAAAACGAACGACATCTCTAATTATGTGGCCGTTTAACACCTTTTTAATCGGAAATCTGATGAAATTAAACTCTGATTTCTTCACATATGAAGACAATTGTACACAGAATCGTAGTCATAGTCATCTAAATCTTCTTTTTCTTCATCATGATCTGTGGGCTGAAAGCCCGTAGGTGTCCACTGCACATTTGACTACTTTCTTCCATTATTCCCTGTCTTGTGCCCGGTGTGTCAGTTCCTGCGTATTTATCCCGCACCAACTCTTATATATTATGTCCTGCAACCATTCTCTGCATGGTCTTCCCCTTCTCCCCGATTCCTCCATGAGTCCCGTCACTATAAGCTTACTCTTTATCTTTCTATCGTCGCTCATTCTTTGGATATGTCCGAATAGTTTCAGCTTCTTTTCCATTATGGTTCCTATCATATCTGATTTGCTGTTAAATCTTCTTCGCACCTCTACGTTGATTATTTTATGTGTCTAGTTTATCAGTAATATTCCTCTGTAACAGTACATTTCGAACCCTATTATCCTCCGTTTGTCCTCCTTTTTTAGTGTTCAGGTTTCGCATGCATACAACGCCGTGCTGAATACGCATGTTTCTAGTATTCTAAATACAATGAATTTAGCCAGCTAAATACAATGCTATAAACAGATGTCTTATAAAAAATTATGTGCAGCATTTTACATAAGTAGACCTATAGCTACGCTTATTATGCATATTAAAGAATAATATAAATGACGATTGAAGACAAGCAACCAAATACCGCCGTACCAAGATCCTGTCAGACACGTCGGACTAATAATCGAGAAATTAAAGTGATTAAAAAGTTAAAGGAAGAATTAACTAATTTGACGTTGTAAATTGTCATTAACCCTATGATCAATCGTCCATGTGACCTTTAGACCTTCTGACCAATAGACTCATTGACCAATTGTCCATGTGACCAATTGTAAGATCTATAATCGATATACCCTATGACCAAAGGTCCATGTGTCCATTACTCCTATGACCAATCGTCCTATGACCGATCTCCGTAAACCATCCTGATCCTGGTACGTAGTCTACGCCACATGTGCTGCTCATTATGAACATTTTGATGCGTATATCATCCTGACAAACCCATGATTTGACTAAGTGTTGTGTGTGTGTATATATACATGTATGTATGTATGTATGTATATATATATATATATATATATATATATATATATATATATGGGGAAGAGGTTCTTGTGCCAAGCGGCTAGAATTAATGGTACACATGAGCCAGGAAGTACCTGAGGCGGCATATTGTCTTTCCTTGTCTACAGATATCGTCGAGGAGTTGTGCGATGGTAACTCTCCGCTGGTCAACGCACTGACTGGACGCAACTACGACTGCGACCGAGGCCGAGAAACGTGTCCAGCTGGAAGCTATTGTCACCGACTGACCACAGTGGCTGGATGCTGCAAGGAAGGTAGGACCACCTCACAATCTAATGACCACAGAATAATCCATGTCTAATCTCATCCTATGTAATCTGATCACGTCTTCTAATCTAATCTATTCTAATCGAATATAATCTAATTGAAATCTGTTCTTATCGAATTGTAATTCAATTGAAATCGTCAAACAAAGCAGTTACAATTAACCTAGAATATAGTTTCGAATTCGATCTAAGCATAATTTAATCGATTGCATTTGTAGACTATTTAAGCATCTATAAAGTAGAAGAACTGTTCTGAGTCGCCCCAGTGCGCAGAGCCCCGCGAGAAGAATCAGGTTTTGAGAAAAGACAAAGCAGAAGAGGGACCAGACCGCCAGACAGAAGAGGCGGGTCTTGAGAAGAGAGAAGGATGAAGAGAGATTGTCAGACAGAAGTGAAGAGCGAACAGTAGGAGAAAGGCATTCCAATGAGGAGGGCCAATTGAGGCAAACGATTGAGACTGAGCCATAGCAGTTCTAGAATCTAGACCGAGAAAATAAATAAGTCAAGTCTGTTGGATGAATGAAGTGGACAGTGGGAGGAACCCGGAAGCTAAGTGAGGCAGAAGTGTAACGTCAGCCAGATATTTGGGTATATTAATGATGATGTAATATAATCGAAATCCATAATTATTCTATTTCAAATATTTTCTGATCTCCTCAAATTTATGTCAGCCAAATATAATCAAATCTAATCAATCGACAGCACGTTGACAGTTACTGTACCAGAATTCAGTATCAGAATAGCCTGTATATCAACTACGACGTAGTTACTACGTGGAATGCATTTCCTAAGCAATTGTTTTATTCTAAAATTATTAATCTATTTCTTTTTTAATTAGATCAATTATTTAGCTCTTGCATGCCAGTCAATCGATTGATTGTCAGTCTGTCTATGATTGATTGCAGACCAATCAAAGTTGGGTTCGTGCCAGGAATCACAGTTTGGCTGCTGTCCAGATGACGTCACAACTGCTGCCTTGGGTCCAGAAGGAGCGGGATGTCCAAGTGAGATCGACACACACACACACACACACACACACACACACACACACACACACACACACACACACACACACACACACACACACGCACGCACACACACACGCACACGTCTCATAAATTACACAGCTCAACAAATGAAAAAAAAAAAATTGTTGCCAGCGATATTTTAACCGATCTTTGGTATTTTGGGGGTGCTGAATTCAGATATGAAAGCGGTTTTTTCAAGTTGGCTCTAGTTTATGAGATAATGGGCACCTACCATAAACTAATAGTGGCTGCTTGTGTAACGTGTTATAAGCACAAATAAAGTAAATGAACTGTAATCAAATTAACTTTGAAGTTGAAGTAAGCTCTACAGAAAGTACAAATAAGAGATAGTAAATATTTTGAACAAATATACAAGTGCAAAATAGGCACACGAAATATTTCTATTTGACTTTATTCCCAGGGAAATATGAATACTTCACGAAGAGGCTTAAACAATCCTAATGCATTCTGCTATATTTTTGGCGAATACTGTATTGAGAGATATAGAAAACATGATAGACTCTGTGAAACAAGCTTATCTTGATTGTTTTGGAGTGGCACATGTAGACCAAGACAAGTGTTGAGCTCCTCTTAAGGTCTGTAAAACCTGTGTTGAATGCTTACGGCAGTGGACAAATAGAGAACGGAAGAGTTAAAATTTCAGTCTTCATATGATATGATGTGGAGAGATCAGAAAACAATGATGATATTTGTAATTTGTAATGTGTATTTAAGTGAAAGGTTTCAATCTATACAAGAAATGCAAGTGGGAATATCCTGATTTCGAATCAGTGACCTGTTCCACACAGTGAGTTAGTCCCCATAGCAGTGTACCACACTTCCTGACCTTCCATTGCCAGATTGTGAAGAAAATCGGAACTTATAAAGTAGCACAGCAGATAGCAGTGGAAGTGAAGCACTGCTACACATCAGCAGTTTTTCCAAAATGATCAATGACCTGCTATACGGGATCTCAGTCTCTCAAAGCAAGCAACAGATCTTTTAACATTCAGACTAAAAGAAAAGAACTGGGTATACATACAGTCAGAAGTTAACCTAGCAGCTTATCGAACAAGTGAGGCGGAACTTCTTCCTTACTTCACCCAAGATGAAGAACTTGCATAGGCCTAAGTACTGCCATAACATCCTGGACTTCTTCATAAAATAGGAATGGAATATAGACAAGAAGATTGGCACTGTTTATAGACAGCCCAAGAGAAGCTTGAAATGTGTCTTATTGCACAATTGTGACCTATATGTTCCTCTCTTTCAATAGTGCACCCAATAAAGCTCAAAGAAGAACATGAAAATATAAAATTGATCTTGCAGAAGCTCTTTTATAATGAACACCAGATGTATAATTGTGTTGATATGAGAATGGTAAATTTCAGTAAAGTGGATATAAGTACTCTTGCTTCATCTGCTTGTGGGATTAGTACGGCAAAGCGAGATCATTGGAAAAAGGCGACAGTGCCCTCTAGAGAAAACATGGCGATAGGTGCAGCAAATATGGGGAAACAATTCACCAGGATATAAAGGCCATGGAGGAAAGATATCAAGGCAAATGGGACACCCACATGATGGCAGCATTGGCAGGCTATTGCTGGGGCCCCCAACGCAACTTTCCTGATGACGTATACATGACAGAAAAACGCACAATAACGTTATTCTATATGCAATAATTCAATTACTGTGCTTATCTCTAATGAACTTACCATATGTATTTGTTATTATACTGAATAAATTGCCAGCTATGTGCTAAATATGTGCACTTCTGTGCAAATTTATGGCTATTTCAATGCATTTTGCCACTAGGCATTTCTAACCATTTTAATTCTCATATTGTCTTTAAAAACTCAAAAACTAGAGCCAATCTAGCAAAACCGACTTCATATTCGGAATCAGCACCACAAAGTTACCCTTAATTCGCTCTAATATCTTTGGCAATAAAATCAGTGTTGACCAGTGTTATTATATAGCACCTCACCACAACTCAGTGTTTCCAGATTCAGTAATTACATGTACATGTTATTCATAAAAACGATATCTTTCATTCGATTACTGTCTTGAGCATTATTACAGTGCATGGTTTTCTTAGATTACATGGAATTTGCAAAGGTTCTTAATTTCGCATAGCATTTATGAATGTCCATATAATATTTTTGATGGCGGTTTTAGTTGTCACGGTTTTTCTGCAAATCTAATGGATAGGCCTTCTTCTTTGATGAGAATGACTTTTCTTAATTTTTTTAGCGCCTGAGGTATTCTTAATTATTATTATTATTATCATCATCATTTGTATTGAAACTGTTGAGTCACCGCACAAAAGGCAATCAAATTGATGCATGTAGACCTATATTCGCCAATTTTATTTCAAGTGCTGGCGTTAAAATGTCAATCCAAAAGTGTAAAAAGTCCCGTCACTGCTTGGATTATCCTCTTACTCAAACAGCATAATTATGCAGGCTGCCAGTTGCGTGATATGCAGCTTCACGAACATTTCAAAACTCATTTCATATTATATGCTTAAGTCGGTGTTCAAATGCTCAACTCAGCTCCTAGACTGAATGTCCGCCTTCTCGGGCACTGTCACAACTCTAACATTATGTTTGATGAACTTCGTTGACTTCCTTTCCGTGATAGCACACAATTTCAGATCCTCACTCTGATCACCAAGGCTCAGCGGAGTCTTGCCCTGAAATATCTGGCTGACGTTATACTTCGGTCTCACCTTCCAGCTTCCAGCTTCCTCCCACTGCATATCCACTTCGTTCATCCAACATACTTGACCCAATGGTTCCTCACTATAGAGTATAGAGTTGCTATGGCTCAGATTCGATCATTTACCTCAATTGGTCCTTCTCTGTGGAATGCGCTTTCTCCCTCCATTCGCTCTACATTCCACCTGGCAGTCTCTCTTCTTCCTTCTCTCTACAAAGCTGTTTCTTTACTCACTGGGAGCGCTTCTGAACTGTTCACCCTACGAGTGTCACTTTACAAATTCTTAAATACAATACAATTGATAGTATACAAAATAGTCCAAACAGAGCAAACTGCACGACAATGTACAATTGAGTAAGTGAGAATATAGATTGATTTGATTCTGTTACTTGCACAGGCGTCTGTCAGTGCAACCCGCTCGGCTCCCTTTTCCTGACCTGTGAGCCAATCAGTCGTCAGTGCGTCTGTAAGCCTGGAGTCGGTGGAGTTCGTTGTGACCGATGTGAACCAACGTATTGGGGTCTGGCTAAGATCTCGGACGAACAGAACGGCTGTATCGGTACGTATCCAGTTTAGACAGGCCCATGAGCGGAGACTTGGGCGGGTACGAAGGAGTGGCCGAAGGAAGAAGAGATAGTGTGTGAGTGTGTGTGTGTGAGAGAGAGAGAGAGAGAGAGAGAGAGAGAGAGAGAGAGAGAAAGAGAGAGAGAGAGAGAGAGAGAGAGAGAGAGAGAGAGAGAGAGAGAGAGAGAGAGAGAGAGAGAGAGAGAGAGAGAGAGAGCTTCGACGTTTATGAAACCTGCATTGGCAGAACGAAGAGTGACTGTCATCATAGTGACAAAACGGATTGGAACAACGAGGAGAACTATGTTTTGTTAAGTGTAATTAAAGTTTAGGGGGAAACTTATTCATTCAAGAATTTCAATAGTGCCTCTCCAAGGAGGCTACTCAGAAGCGCTCCCGAGACCCAGACTCTATCACAGCACAAAAGCACAGTCTTTGAGTTGAATAAGAAAATGCTTCAGTAGGAATCCCAGGAAACAGTGTAGCTCTTGTTGGACCCCATTCCAGGTCATTGGCCCACAACGGAAAAGGCTCGAATCTGCATCGTTGCAGTTTGTGCGAATAGAATCAAGAACAACCCATTCCGTGCAGAACGGATAAGGCGCTGGCTGGCGCTTGGATACACGCCGACGGGTAGGAGCCAGTCTCTAGAATATATTCTAATTTCAGACACTGTACTAAGGATGATGACGATGACGATGGCGATGTTAACATGCATTGGCTGTTGTTTGTCGACTGCCGTTGTAGCTTGTGGCTGCAGCATCGTTGGTTCCGTACGACAGGATTGTGAGCAGATGACGGGAAAGTGCGTCTGTAAACCCGGCTTCAACGGACAGAAGTGCAGCACCTGCGCCGATGGAAGAGAAGCTGGCTTCTACGGATGCTCCAATGCAGGTTGGCGATCAGACTTAGAACGGCTTCGACTGATAGGGACATGTGCGTGCGTGGTTGCAGTATGAGACTTGTTGACAAATAATTGTTGGGTCAAACATTGATTTATATGAAGATCAGGTGCGCAAAGAAGATTACTGTGGGGTCCTAAGAATAACTAAAGGGTTGAACCCCCCACGGTAGATCTCACCCTGCATGCGCAGGTGTCTTTTGCAAGAATGGTAAAATACAATAACCACAGTCAAATTCTTCAGACAGAGCTTGAAATAATTTTGAAGCACGAAATTAAGAACATTTTTCATCGAAAGTTCAAAATTTATGTGAATTTCTCCGTTTCACTCGGTGTTTCTCGTTAGTATTACTAGTGCTTGAATTGGAGGATCTTTAATACAAAAGTAGAAGTTAGAAAATGGGTGTCGCTGACTTTGCAAGGGCAAATGATAATGATGATGCATGATAGTGATGATGATGACGATGATGATTACTGCTATTGTTCTGGTTTACAAGAGTAGGCCTACCGAAATAATACTAAAATCCTAGTTAAGTTGGTTTTGTCGATTTCCTATCCATTTGTTCTGACCAGCCGAAATAATGAACCGTTTCAGATGACGGAATTATGTCGGACGGCGTAACGTGCAACGTCGAAAATTGTCTTTACGGCGGTGTGTGTAGTGGAACGGGGCGGGGCAGCCATTGGGAGTGCATCTGTCCAGCAGGATGTCCAGCGACGATGTCCGGTCAAATGACCGTCGTCTGCGCCAACGATGGACATACGTATGAATCGGAATGTCACGTCCGCCAACATTCCTGTCGTCAACAGAAGAATGTCACCGTTGTCCATCAGGGACCTTGCAAAAGTATCGTTCTATTCTGATCACTAATTAGTTAATTAGTGAGTAATTACAATTTGTGATTTATAATTAGCAATCAATAAGTAGTAATCAATGATTAGAAATTAATGAGTAGTAATTATTAGTTAAAAATTAATTATTATATTTAATAATTTTAATCAGTTACCAACATACAGACAGACTAATAATATATATATATTATTAGTAATTATCAGCCAACAATTAATGCTTGAAATTAGTAATTAGTAATTAATAATTAGCGATTAATTTTTAGCCACTATTTCATTTTAAAGTTGGTTGACTTATTCTGCGGTTCTTTTCAAAATCGTGATGTCTATGATTTTTTTAAATTGAAGAAACTCCGCTGAGCAATAATTAATATAGTATCATTGCTAGTGCTTGAAATAGTAGTTGTAGTATTGGCGATAGCCTTGTAGTGCTAATATTAGCAGGTAGTGTGAATAGTAGGAATAGGAGAAGTTGTTGCTGTGGCTATTCTTACAATTGTAGTTTCAGTTGGTTGTAGTAGGCTAGTATTAGTAGAAGTAGTAGTAAACAGTACTGATATTCATGGTATTAATTAGCAGTAGTTGTAGAAGTATTAGATGGTGCAATCGTCGGTGTCATTGTTGCAATTTGTTGCAGTTATAGTTACATTTCCAGTTCTAACATTAGATATAGTTATAGATGTAGTAGCAGTAGTCAGAAAAACTTCAACTACATGTAGTTGCGTTAATATTCAGACGAGCATAAGCACAAGCATTTTAGGATAATTATTGCTTCAATTTCAATATAGTATACGTATATTTTACGTTACAGTTACCATAATTATATGTATTCGTTTGGACAGTCCATGACAATAAGAGTGAAAGACAAGAAAAGATTGTACTATAATTTCTTATAAAGATAACTGCTTTATATATATATCATCGTTGCTAAAGCATTTAAAGGTGTCTAACCTAGAAGATGTTAGCCTAAAATATTCGACGGTGTTAATAAATCAATAATGTGAGCAAAAATAACTGAAAATAATAATAATGATAAAATAATAATAATGCTAACAATATAATAATAATTATTTGGTCATAATAATAATAGTAATAATAATAATAATCATAATAATCATAATCATAATCATAATCATACAATCATGATCATAATCATAATAATGCTGTCCATCCCCGGCCGTAGATTCCTTCGCTCTGCTACGCATGGTGACCTGGTTGTCCCTAGGGCTCGATCTTCCACAGTGCTACATAGAAGCTTTGCTATGGTTGGTCCGTCTTTCTGGAATAACAATAATAATATTCTCTTTTATTAACAATCCGGTTGACACACCGCAACCGGTTACAATGTACAATTATGCAATTTAAACAATTCACAAGAACAGAGATCACAGAATACACAAATCTTAACTATACCAACTGAGCAGACCGCCTGCAATAATCGGCGCTAATAGCAGCCTACAAAGCAAATCCGCCCAAACGGGGGCTAGAACTCACTAGGCCTACCTCTCGCACTCTTGGCCAGCGTGTTAACCACTACTCTACCGGGCCCCCCCAATAAGTTACCTATTAGTCTCCGCAATGAACTTCTTTGTCTTTCTTTGCCCCTTTTCCGCAAGCGTTTGAAAACCATTCTCTTTTATTGTGGTTTGGTGTCAGGTCGGGAGCGCCTCTGAGGAGTTCTCTTGAAGTGGCGCTATACAAATGTACGATTACAATTACAATTACAATTACAATAATGATTATAGGCCCATAATTTATTACGTAAACGCCAAGACACCATTTTTTCCTAAATTTATCTTATTTAATCTTTCAGCTCTCCTGATTCATTAAACTAAGTAAACTTCTACCACCTTTGAATACATTTGCAACAATTGTAAGTTACAGCAACAGTTACTTTACAGAACCGATGCCGTTGCGAAGATACTTACGACATGATCTCATCCAGAGCCAAACGTCCGATGAAAATTCCGTCTTCCACGCAGATCAACAAAGTCATCGAGTGACCGAAAATGGTATTCATTTAATTACTTGTTAACTAATTTGAATTTTTTTGCTTTATTTATGATAATTTACTTTAATACGTTTATTTTTATCTCTGGTTTTTGGTTTTTGCTCATTTGTTTCTGTATGATTCTTTATTAACTGCTTATAATTCTAGTCTATAATTTACCTTCAGTTTGTTTGTTCTTAATTTTTTGCGAAGCTTTGTGACGAGTGGCCTACATTTCCAACCTGACATTAAATTAGCTCCTCTTACTTTGTTAGTTGATATACTACTGTAGTGTTCTTTATCTCTGCCGCACCTCGCCGCTGTTTCATCTCACAATAGCATTGGCCCAAGATGGAATTGCCTCACAATGACATTGCCTCACAATGACATTGCCTCACAATGGCAATGCCTCACAATGACATTGCCTCACAATGACATTGCCTCACAATGACATTGCCTCACAATGACATTGCCTCATAATGACATTGCCTCACAATGACATTGCCTCACAATGACATTGCCTCACAATGACATTGCCTCACAATGACATTGCCTCACAATGACATTGCCTCACAATGATAATGCCTCACAATGACATTGCCTCATAATGACATTGCCTCACAATGACATTGCCTCACAATGATAATGCCTCACAATGACATTGCCTCACCTCACATTGCTCACAATGACATTACCTCACAATGGCATTGCCTCACAATGACATTGCCTCACAATGACATTGCCTCACAATGGCATTGCCTCATATTGGCTTTGCTCTGTTGAACCCTGACTAGATTGCCCTCCTTTCCTGCTCGGCTCTCCGGCGCTTTAGAAGTTATCAGTTACGATTTTTCATTTGTTCTTTTAAGATCGTCCCAGAAGCAAAGAAGACTTCAAGGACGGATTTCTCTCTTTCAATGGAAACGTCTTCTCAAAGAACGAAAACGTTCTGTGAGTTATAATTAACACACAACTTTCGTGATCCATAGTATCATAGTATGAACCCATGCATAATATAGATAATGCATAGACCAACATACTTGCACAATATGTAGAAATATATGCATGCATACATACATGTACATACAAAAGCATACACACACACACACACACACTTACATACATAAAGTAATATGTACTCACATACAATGTACATGTACATGCATAAATCTGCACATGCACTTAGGCCTACATACATAAAAATGCACACACATACTTACATGAATGCATGCACACGTGAATTCTTACATTCATACGTGCATACTTACATGTAGACACAATTGTATGCCATGTAAACATACATAATATATAGTTGGCTTGTACCTTTGCTGAGTCCTGCGTTCGTTTCCCTGTTGGCAGAGCGACTCATCACCTGAGCATGAGCAGGTATGAGTTAGAGTTCCGTACTCGCTTCAATCAGGGTCTGCTCTTACTTCAGCATAAGTCAGCTTCGACGAAGGGAGACTTCATCGTGATTGCCATCAATGGAGGGCGAGTTGAGGCGAGCTTCAACCTTGGCAAGGAGAGTCACACGAGACGATTGCCCACGGCCAGGTCAGAGGTGGAGGTATCGGATGGGACCTGGCACACACTCACCTTGGACAGGTAATTGATTACTAAATATGCAGCTATTTATCAATCAGCAACCTATATTAATTCAGTCTTTGAAGAGATGTTAGATCAATTTTCATTTGCCATGACACTACTGCTGCTCCTATCACAGCCTCTGCCACCGCCACCACCACCACTATCACCGCCAACGCCATCGACACCACCACCACCGCAACCGCCAACGCCACCACCTCCACCACCACCACCACCACCACCACCACTACAATAATAATAATAATCGTGTGTTGATAATAGTTGTAGTGATAATTATGATGATAACTGTATTAATACAAACAACATTAAGAAAGAAAGACAACAAATAGACAGGTGTCAAAAAAAGACCTGACAGGACAACCTATGATGGTGTTGTCAATGCCAATGGATGACGTCAGATGTTGTGTTTTGGATCGTAGAGAGAACCGTGTGTTGAAGCTGTCCGTTGATTATGAATCCCCAGTTGTTGCCTTCTCAACGCCCGGAGCCAATCTACTGGACACCGATGGACATCTATGGATTGGTTAGTTTAATTAACAACCACATAGGCGCCCACACGTATGGGCATGAGGGGTCGAATTTACTCTTCCCCTGGAAATTTGACGCTTAATTTTCATGAATTATAACTTAGCTCATATTTCTTCCCATTCAAGCGCAGATGATGAACAAAGTAAAACTGAAAAAATTGCATTTAGAAATCTATTTGAAAAATGCTTTGAACTTAGTCTCCTATTGTGCTTTTTGTAGGCATTTGCTAAAAATGTAGACATGACCATTTCGTTTTGCCCCTGCAATGATAATCTGCGGGCGCCCATGAATACCCTCAGCCCGCATTTCATAGTTCCACAAATGTGCAATTACGTAAACAATTTTTTAAATTTTAATAATCACAATTTTATCGTAAATTTGAGGGTTTAGGCTCAGGATTAAGCCTGATCGCTCTCTTATATTTGCTAGGTGGCTATTTAAAAATTATATTCGCTGGGTGAACCTTACTCAGTTTCCTTTGCCAGTAACAGTGTTCAATCAATAATAATTTATATAGCTCTTCATTAAGGTACCTACTCAGAGGCGCTCTCGACCGAGATCAAGCGAAAAAACCCAGTCTTTAACAGTTTACGAACTTGAGAACAGCTTGGGAGGTGTCGCATAGTCAAGGGAAGTCTATTCCAGGTCGTTGGACCAACCACAGAGATGAACGCCTCTGCATTGTTGCAAAGCGAGTGAAAGGAACCATCAAAGTCACCAAGGACAGCAAAGCGCGTTGCGCGGCGGCCTATGCAAGTGGAAAGAGGGAGGCAAAGCTCACACAGAATAAGAGGGTGCATAGCCTGATAAGCATCGCCACACCAAAGATGCAATCCTAAATTAGATGCGTTGCGTGAGAGGAAGCCAGTGCAAGACCTCGCGCATATATTGGATACACGGTCGGATTTGGTGAAGCCCCCAATAAGTCGCGTGTATAAAGCCTACTCAGGCTACGAAGTAGCTGGCGACCGTGTGGAATGGCGAGGACTTGTTGACCAATGCTCCGATCGGAACAGGAGGAACTAAGTCTAAGTAAGTAATAAAGCCTACGCTGAAATTATTTTTCCACTTCATGGTTATATTCACAGGATAGCCCTTTAATTGTTGTTCTACCGATGTTCGCTAGGTGAACTTTGATGTTCTCAAACTTCCTGAACAATAAATTATTGTCCGTTCGTTGGTTTCTTTTACTCGCCAGGTGGCTACGACGGTGACTTGAGGGACTTCCCTTTGGCGTACAGGACTCGATATATCGGTTGCATTGGATCCGTCAAAATCAACGACAGATTCCTGAACGCTTCTACAAACAATGGCGCCGTTGCTGCCTGTGTCTCATGAAATGTTCACCCGTTATAACTGTCTATTCACATCATTTATTTTTTCAACTGTGCTCATCGCAACCATTTTCCATTGTGCACATAATTATTCACACAATCGTAATTTTCAGTGTAACTGCAATTGCACCAATTTACACGACATTGTCAATGACAGACTGTCCTTGTATGCATTACACTGTCAGAGCAGATACTAAGAGTCAAGATAATATGCTCATTTTACGTTACAACCATTATAAGACCTGCCGGTAGCCTACACGTACGTCTGGACAGGCCAGGACAACCCATCAGAGCA
Organism: Lumbricus terrestris; assembly: GCA_949752735.1. NCBI lineage: Eukaryota > Metazoa > Annelida > Clitellata > Crassiclitellata > Lumbricidae > Lumbricus > Lumbricus terrestris. The sequence continues at coordinate 68,920,534 of OX457039.1, forward strand.
GAAGCCAGCCCCTAGCAAGTGAGGTGGTTATGACAAAATTGTTACGACTATAAGTCTAGGTCCCTATAATGTTGCCCGATCCCCATGCCAAAAATGACAACTCAACGGATTTGAATAAATTGCGTGAGACATATTTTTCAGAATGAGCAGGTTCAAACCACCTCCACCCACCGCGTATCAACGCCACTGACTACAGCTAGGCCACAGGAAAGAACCGATTGTAGTTCTCAACAACGACACCAGAGGGCCACTGAGACCAGTTTTCCCATCTGAACTTAAGTGGCAAGCATGTGGGTTCCGACACCTAACAATAAAGTTTAAACAAAGACGTGGTTCTCTCTTTTTAAAACTCAGAGGAGAAAATTTTCGGAAGTTCTCCAAAGAAGAAAAATTTAATCAGGCAAACAAAAATTTGATAGCCTAAAAACCAGAACAATTGCTTGCGAATGCAAGAACAATAATATTATTGCATGGCTACGACAACGTACGGCTTACTTGCCATAACATTCTTTTCCAAGCTTCGGAATATCGTAATCGTAATCTCGAGACTTCGACAGCGTCCACAAAAGCGAAGTAGCGGGAACCAGCTTATTCAGAGGCGCTTAATCAAAACAAAAGCGATAGGCAGCGGGTCAAGTTCGGAGAGTCAGGTAAGCAGCTAGATGGACGGCTAAGGTGGGCAGTGGCGTAACTACGGGGGGCAAGGGGGGCAGCCGCCCCCCAAACGAAAGGGCTGCCCCCAGCTGCCCCCCCCAATCCCTGCGTTTGTTTTACTCTTTACTCTTACGATTGATAAAGAATTAAAGAATGTTATATAATTTCTGACTTATTTTATTTTTTATACAACTTCCTGTACAACTTCTTATAGGGTGGGTGGTGGGAAAGTGGGACAGGCCACTATAGTGCACTGTGGGACAGACAAGCTAGTGAGGCTTGCATGCGTATTATGTCCAATACTGTAATACATCCAAAATCTAAAAATACATAGTCTATGGCAATATACCGATGCCGATGCACGCTTTAATTGCCAACGGTAGCCACCCCATCATTTTAAGCTGCCACCCCACTACCCCCCCATGAAAAAAATAACTGGCTACGCCACTGAAGGTGGATGATGTTTAGAGTTGAAATGACGAGGGTTGTGAGAAGAGGAAGAATCAGGATAGGATTTGTGAAAGAGCAATGTTTTCAGTTTTGAGTGAAAGACCTGTGGGGATATAGCGAGAGGTGGAGTTTTGGTGAGTTCGTATGATGGGTCGGAAGTTTGCCGAAGTGCTGGCGGAAGTTTGTTCCAAAGAGGTGGAACGGTAGGCCCTACGTAACGGCTATGGAGCGGTTTGTGAATTTCATTGATGAAGCGATGGGAGGGCGAGGCAGTGTAATGGAGGATGAGGAGCGTGTTGAACGAAGTGGCTGGATGGTGAACAACTGACGAAGATAGAACGGTTGGGATGATTGAAGTGTATTGTAAGTGAGTGAGAGGACTTTGTATTCGATGCGTTCAGCCCTACACATTTTAGCCATCGGAAGATTTGTAGGGATCGTGTCACACTTGGCATTAGCAGTTTTTATATTTTAAAGAATTTTTGCGATTGTCGCCATACTACGCCATGGGGGGATGGAAGCAGACTGCTTCCAATTTGGGCCAGGGGGGGAAAGGTTTCCCCCCCTAATGATAAAGTTGAGTATAGAAGTTTCCTTCTGAACATTTTCCCCCAGTATTCCCCAGCATCTGTCATGAACTTCCTCCTTCCCCCGAACAATCCCCTCCCCGTCATAACACAGAGTAAATCTTCATTTAATTTGACTTTTGCTTAACACTCACATGGATTTGTCCTTGCACTTCCATCATATTCGCACCCATCAGGGCTTGCCACATGGGGGGGAAGTAAGTAGCCTGATCCAACTTGTGCCAGAGGGAAATCCCCCCTAATAGATGGGCATAAGATATTTCCTTCTGGACTCCCCCTGTTCTACTCCTCCCCGCACACCCTCGAAAATTCCCCTTGAACGTTCATCCCGCCCTCTCAAGGGTAGATATTCATTTAGTATGACCTTTGCTTTACAGTCACATTTGCCCCTGCACGTATAGGCCTATGGCGCTCGCTCTCACAACTCATAATTCGGCCTAATTACATTAATTGTTAACATTTTGTTAGAGTATTGTTGTATCTACTGAAACTGCATTGGTTTTATAATATAGGTTTCAAATAAAATGAAAGATATTTTAAGAATGAATTTTAGTGATATGAGGCAAAGAAGCAGCAGTAAATTAGAACTTTTGTTTATAGTAGGCTAGGCTAAAGGTTTTCAGTCTGTTTAAGTAAACATTAATCAAGCAATAAAAGCTTGGTTGCTCAACAATTGAGGTTCAAAATCAAGTAAAGCAAATGGCTTATAAATTCCTCACTCAAACATTAAAGCACTATTGAAGTCTGTACAAATGCAAATTGCTTACACTTTTGTAGTCTACATTGAGGGAAATGTTCGAGGGAATTGTCCTATTGAAACGCTCTGGTGGAATCCAGAGAGGAAATTACGGGGAGTGGTCATGGGCGGAGACCTAGGGGGGACAGGAGGGGTGGTTCTCCCAATGGAGGTGTTGGGGGGACGGCCCATGCATTTGTCCCCCCCCAATGTTTGAGCGTGAAGACAAAAAATAAATAAACAAAGTCATCAACTTTTTTTGGTGGCGAAAATAGAAAAATTTCGGCGAGATTTGGCCGGATGACTAAAAAAAAGGTCATCAATTTTTTTGGCGGCGAAAATGTAATTTTGTATCGAGATTTCGCCGGTCGTCATCAATTTTTGCGGGGAAAAGATGTCAATTTTTACTCGGCCATTCGTCCATCAGAAAATCTCGCGTCTTTCCGTTCCCCCAAGTTTCGGCCCAGGTCTCCGCCTATGGAATTGGTCCTGGGAAATGACCATAGGATCTGTCTGGATAATAAATTGGATGTTGCTGAGTATTGTACAACTGACAGTAGACTAGTCAATTTGATATACCAAAAGAAGTTGATATTTTACTGAATGCTGTACCTTTCCAAACTTCACAGGACTACTACAGTGTGTTAACGCACTGCTAACCCAGAATGAGAAATTTTAGAATGTTACCATTATATTGTGCAAATTTAACAAATTAAATCATGGGGAGGCGACATTTCATGATATCCTAAACCACGTTTCTGAGTATTAATTCACGAGCAATTTTGTGAAGATGACAGCTTTATGAGGTACAATTACAGAGTGCAAATCCAAAAAAGTGAAATTTTCATGACTTTATCGTTCATAAACAGCTAGCAAACAAGAGCCTAGAACATGCGCTCTAGTCGATGACAACAGCTAAAATGCGTTGGTTTCTGGGGCTCCGCCCCAGACCCCCTAGTCACTATGGGCTTCATGCCCTCGGCACTCGCAGCTTCGCGCCTTCGACGCTTGCAATATAGACAAAAAGTTTCTGTTAGGGGGGGAATGCTTCCAGCTCTCAGGGGGGGATAGTAGGCCCTGTGTCAATTTACATGGAATATTGGCTCATAAAAATTATTACATCTTTAGTAGGCCAGTGATTTTAGTTGTTAATAGATCTTAAAAATTATCTAGGCGTCACGAGAAAGTTTTGATACTGCAATTTCAGTTTTCTATGTCTATTTCGGCATGTCGCATCAGAGTCTACTTCTCATGTCAGCGCTAAAATAGTTGAGCAATTTCTTTCAGATTGACAATTTCTTTCAGATGATAGCTTAAAATGCTGCCATTTAAACTTTTTTTATGTGGAAATTACAAATAAATTCTGACGGTGAAGGGCATATCCCCTATCCAAACCCTCAATTCCCTGCTCTTTTGCTTCTGGTTTTGCCACCGGAACTTAGATCTTCCTATAGATTATAGTGTGCACACAGCGCGCCGAACGAGAAATTGTTCTCAAACTTCCAAATTATGAAAGAGTAGGCCTACCGCACTCAGTGCACTGACGTCTAGAGCAGGCTGTAGATTTCAACACTGAAGTCTGCTCAGCATAAAATTTAACTGTGGTGGCGCCTGCATCGATATGTTCAAAACCTTCGTCGAACAGAACTTAACTAAAAAATTCCTCAGAGAACTATCAGTAACTTTGAATTTCGTCAAAGTATATGCAGTAGGCCTATACTACGTTCTACTCTGCTCTTAAGACTGTTCTCTTTAGCCGTGGTTGGGTCGGGAGCGCTTCTGAGTAGATACTCTTGAAGAAGCGCTATATAAATGCCTGAAATGAATGAATGAATGAATACTATGAGCAACAATAGCCTACTACTATAGTTACGGTTGACTGAGTATATCCAATAGGGCGCAAGACCCTCTTAGGCCTATGGTCCTGTAGTTAAGATATAATTGGTTGTTTTCTAAAAAGTGTCCCGGTTTTTGATGGCCAGAAAATGGTCACCCTAGTGTAGGCCAAATATGAATTTTCTTTAAGCCTGTAAAATTTCATTTAGAAATTCTTACTTCTGGCCAAGATATTATCAAAAAACCTAATTTTGTTGCGTTTCGTTTTTGAATCGTCAAAAAACGAGGGATGGCCTCGCTAACAGTGATATAACTTTTGTTCTGTTTGAAATATTTTGATGAAATCGACCATCAGAATCATCACAAGCCTACGACAAGCGTCGTAGGCTTATGATGGCTTGAAAACAGTGTGGCAATAAAATAATTATGCGGCACCAAACAAACATTCTCTGATGAATTCCAAAACTTAAACTAAGCAACTGAAATTAGTAGTTAAATGCGCTAAATTACCAACTCATAGGCAGCTCAATTGAATCATTGCAGTTTTCTTACCAACATATAGGCCTATAGCCTAGTCCTGCTCTTTTTAGCCAGATAGTCAGGTTTCAGATCATTAGTTAAAACATTATACACTATAGCCTATATTTTAGTGCAGCTTAAGTCTAGCTTTGAGAACTTCTTGACCTAAGCAATATCTGACTTTTTATGCTTTTCACATTATTAGTCATGTTGTTTTCAATAAAATGTAATTCTTCGCTTGATTGTCTTCGATGATTTGGAAGTAGATATAGGACCCCTGCTTTAAGCTATATTTGCACCGCTCCTACTTTTAGACCAGATTTACACCATTCCCAATATGAGATATGTGTGCGACCTGGTGGCTGATCGGTAACGCGCTCGTTCACGGAGCGGGCGGTTGCGGTTCGAATCCGGGTAACGACCTTGGGCAAGTTGTTTACGCACACGTGCCTCTGCCACCAAGCAGTATAATTTGGTACCGGGGTAAGCTGGGAAGTTGTAAACGGCAAGTCTTGCGATACACTCGCCCCGTGTCCAGGACCTTGGAATTCGTCCATTGCCGGTTCAAGGGCCAACGAAAAGGAGATGAGCACCTCACCAACGGGCCTTAAGGCCTACGGATGACTTTACTTACTTTAATATGAGACCAGATTAATACTAATTCATTTATGAGAACAGATTACATGTATATCAATTCATATAAATACAGGGTGGCCCAGCATAAATGTCCCGACTTTGCACGCGTATAACTTCGCCAATTTTTAACATTTATTTATACTTAATGTATCAAATTAAAGGTATTTCACTCTAGTATTAACTCTAAAAAAGTCGAACTGATACAAGTTTAGGTTTTAATTATATGCCTGGAACAGCGCTAGCTACCTTTTTTGTCATTACTGACGCAATATGACGCCATTTCCCCGGGAAATTCTATCGTTTTTTGCTAAAACGCGCGTAGTCACGATCATTTTGGTGTTTGTAGGGTCCCTACCATGAATATTTTCTCATCGCAAAACCACGTCCTTTCAATTTTGACAACAGCCGTGCACTGCCATGCGCTGCTTCAGACGTTTGCACGCTGCCAGCCGTTTAATTCTTTGCGTAAGAGTTGGAGTGCTCGGTCGTTGGACTCCTCGTCGACGAATTACTTTAATTTTAGGCTTATATCATCTTTTCCAATACGTTATGCAGTGCTTCTAAGACTGCCTGTTTTGCGCAGAATTTCTCTGGGAGATTTGCATGTAGGGTCTGCCCTGGTCATTGTCTTGACGGCAAATTTACTCGGACACACGAGCAATGTTAGCGGATGTGAGCGCCGTGCGCACCAATTCCCATCAATTTTTTTATCAATTTTCCGTAGCAGATAATTCAATGTATTGTTTCTTCCATTCTCTGATAGGAAATTCGTTAATCGTTTCAAACTAATTAAATTCCTTACCAGTTCGTAAAATTAAGATCGAAACGCGATCATCGTCTGTCAACGGCGCCTGATTGCGTCACAACTGACAGCAAAATATGGTAGCTGGCGCTGTTCCGGGCATATAATTAAAACCTAAATTAGCATCAGTTCGACTTTTTAGGGCTAATACTAGAGTGAAATACCTTTAATTTGATGCATTAATTATAAATAAATGTTAAAAATTGGCGAAGTTATACGCGTGCAAAGTCGGGACATTTATGCTGGGCCACCCTGTATTATGAGAACTGTTACAGATATTACCTATAATAGTGTTGCTTTAGAGCAATTTTGGACTTAGGCTACTTATTGTCAGAAATAATATTTTATAAAATATTCAAAAGGTCAAAACGCATCATCCTATAGTTTACAAAACAAGTTCAAAGTAAGTGGGCTGAGTCGGCTGACGTACATATAGATCACAATTTATGGATTGGCAGACATGCGTATTGACACAGACAGACAAACGGGCAAAAGACATACGTACGAACAAACAGACATACACGCAGACTGAGAAAACGGGGCGCTAAATTGATTTAGAATTGACTTTGATGTCCAGTATAGCCTATCCGGTGATCCTATGTATACGTCCATTTGGGTGATGGAGATGGATACGAATATCTGAGTTCCATCAATAATTTTGACTGCTATGCATTGCCCGGCCCGAATTGTCCGGTCCGAATTGTCCGGTCCGAATTGTCCGGTTCCAAATTGTCCGCTCCGAATTGTCCGCTCCAAATTGTCTTGGTACGATTTGTCCTCGCAAGAATTTTCTCCGAATTGTCCGTCTCCGAATTGTCCGCTCCGAATTGTCCTCTCCGAATTGTCCTCTCCGAATTGTCCTCTCCGAATTGTCCGGTCCGAATTGTCCTCTCCGAATTGACCGGCGACGAATTGTCCGGGAACCGCTTAAATTGTAGAAAAAGAAGTGCCTGGACGCTCCTTACCTTTCCCTGCTGTGCGGGCCAAATAAGTGGCAGGACGGTGTTTGGTTTTTAAAATAAGTGCCTGGACGCGGTCCTTAACCGTCCAGGCACACTTTACGCCCTGCGCCATATAAATTACTATCGTTTTTACCTGCAACTAATGTTAGCTACCTTAGCCTGACTCCAGTTACCTGATTGTTAACCGACTCTCATCTTCTTTTGGCGTCTCTGGCACTGCTCTACTCTGGTTCCAGTCCTATCTGTCTTCCAGATCCTTCTCTGTTAAAACCTCCAGTCACTGCTCACAACCCCTTCCACTATCTTGTGGCGTTCCACAAGGCTCCGTCCTGGGTCCGCTGCTCTTCATTCTCTACACCACTCCTTTAAGCCATCTCATAGAATCCTCGTCTGTTGACCACCATCTCTACGCAGACGACACTCAACTCTTCATATTCTTCTCCCCAGGCTCTTTTTCCACCTCCATTGCTAAACTTCTCAATGTGGTCAATCTAATCTCTAAATGGATGTCTTCAAACCTCCTCTGCCTCAACCCCTCCAAAACAGAGTTCATTATTCTTGGCCTTCCTGACCAAATCAAGAAAATTCCAGACCCTTCAATACACCTATCGACTAACTCTTCGTCTCTTACCTTTACTTCTGATGCTCCTGTCCGCAATCTTGGTGTAATGTTTGATTCGCATCTCTCCTTCTCTAACCACATCTCTAACCTATCGCGTTCCTGCTTCATGCACGTCCGGGACCTCCGTCGCATCCGACCTATGCTCGATTTCAAAACTGCTTCTACCATTGCGACGTCCATCGTCCACTCAAAACTTGACTATTGCAACTCTCTGTTCTTAAACCTTGACTCCTCACAACTTAAGCGCCTCCAACTCATTCAAAATTCTCTAGCTAGAGCCGTCACCAGAACACCCAGACATCATCACATCACCCCCATCCTCAAGTCACTTCACTGGTTGAAAATCCCAGAGCGAATCCACTTCAAAGTTCTCTCCTTAACCTACAACTCCTTGCAGTGCTCTCAGCCCAGATATCTTCGCGAACTGTTCACCATCCAGCCTACCCGTTCTACCCGATCATCCGCCTGCCTTACACTTTCTCGACCGCCAGTCACAAGTCATCTCAAGTTCTCCAACCGAGCCATATCCATCTCAGCACCACGCCTTTGGAATGAACTGCCTCCTGAATTCCGATCCTTTTCTGTCCCTCCATCATCATTACTAACCACACACCACAACCTTTCTCAGGCTACTCTATCCATCACACCTCGGGCTTTTCATTCGAAACTTAAGACACTCCTTTTCACGAACTCTTACCCTGTCTCATCTGATCCTCCACCCTCCAATTCCCGGCCCAGACGACACCCACCTTAATAGCTGCTCGCCCCTCTGATCATATATGGTAACTCGACCCGGACCACCACGGACTACTCTTACGGACAACCCTTCTAACTCAACGCATTTGATAATGATCATATGGTAACTCGACCCGGACCACCACGGACTACTCTCACGGACAACCTTTCTGACCCAACGCAGCGCTCGTGAAAAAGCTGGTGCCCCGCGCTTGGCTTTCGAGTGGCGCTTTAGAAGTTTCGAGTTTACGATTACGATTACGATTACGATTACGATTGCCTGTGTGTTTCTTTGATTTAGTACGTGGACCAAAGAAGGTGGCCTTCTTCGCTACACTTTTGAAGTACTTCGGTCCAGTGTCTCAGAACACCGACTTAGTCTTTGACAACTTGGAAACGAACGTCGGTTCGGCCTTTGATAGGTATTCCGGTCGATTCACGGCCCCCATCAGAGCTACGTACCAGTTCAGCGTCACCCTTGGAGCACAGCATGGAAAGTGGGTGAGTAGAAGAGGGACTACAAATTTAAAACTTTAAACCTCATTCATCCGACAACGACTACCACAACGACTACATAATCATAATGACGTCACCTGAATTCCACAATCTAAACATAGGATCATTATGACATCGTTATCATCGGATTTCCCAAATCTAAAAATATCATCACCATGCATTCACCACCTGATTTATTTTGACCATCAACCATACTCAACCTTACTAGCCACCAGTAATTATCATATTATCACTGGCTTTTCCACATAGCCACCATCAACAACTACTAAGACCACCATCATCATCTTCATCGAATATTTTCAATCTGAAATATCATCAGTACCTCATTGACTATAACCACCAACCATACTGAAACCTAATGGCCACCAACAACTGCCACATTATCATTGTAATTTCGTCCATAGTAACCACCAACAACTACTAAAACATGTGATTTCCCGAATATAACTACTAACCGGCCTACCAGAAGTATTGACATACCAACACGGGCTTCCAATCCCGCCGGAACTAGTGGTGTGTTTACATTTCTCTTCCCTCTGAGTTTTTCGTGCTGAGAGTGCCTATAAATGGTCATTGTGCTTGAGGTGCTACATAAATGAATAGATACAATATAATACTGGTATCTATCCCCCAGAGTCACCTTTAATCAAAGGCGATACTTGGCTGCCAGTAATGGAATTTGTTCATTGATATTTAGACATTTTTAGCTATATGAAATAAAGATTTCTAGCTAGCAACACATTAATTAACCATCCAAATTTAATTAAATTTCCTACACATAAAACAAGTTAAATTTATTGACGATATCAATGTAATAGGCCTACAGCTACCTACATGTGAATTGTATAAATGTATAATAAATGTATAAATGTATTTGCTAATTTTATTCTGTAAATTGCAAAGTGCATGCAGAAATAGTCGTGTCAGCTTTCGACAATTGGCGCCAGTAGCCATATTTTGGCATTTTTCTGTCAAATCTTGGAAAATTGCTGCGTAAGCTTTCGGTAGGTCGAGCCTAACAGTGGCATTTTGCCGGTATCCGGACAGTACCCCTCTCCCCAGCCCACTAACCCCCTGCCATTACCCCTGCCAATACCCTCCGACCATTACAACTCCCCCCCATAGAACATTACCCCCTGCCATTACCTCCCGTCTATTTACATTTAGGGTGTATGTATGTACATGTATGCATGTATGTATGTATGTATTTATGTATGCATTCATGCATGCATGCATGCATCTATGCATGCATGTATGTAGGTATGTATATATGTAGGTATGTATATATGTATGTATGTATGTATGTATGTATGTGTGTATGTATGTATTTGTGTATGTATGTATTTATTTATGTGTGTATTTATGTATGTTTAATTGTTTATGTTAACATGCATACATTATACACATACATACGTACATTATACTTACATACATACACACATACATACTTACATGCATACATACATACATACATACATACATACATACATACATACATACATACATACACACATACATACATAACATACATACATACATACATACATACATACATACATACATACATACATACATACATACATACATACATACATACATACATACATACATACATACATACATACATACATACATGCGAGGTCTTGCACTGGCTTAATTGTTTAATTCCTTACCCGCAGCGCATCTCATTATTTTAGGATTGCTCTCTTTGTTGTGGCGATGCTTCGCTCTGCTGTCCATGGTGACTTAATGGTTCCTTTCACTCGCTCTGCAACAATGCAGAGGCGTTCATTCTCTGTGGTTGGTCCAACATCCTGGAATAACTCCCCTTGACTATGCGACACCTGCCAAGCTGTTCTCAATTTCACTAACTCTTGAAGACTGGGTTTTTTTCTCGCTTGATCTCGTCCGAGAGCGCCTCTGAGTAGGTACCTTGAAAGGGCGCTATATAAATTGCGATTCATTGACATACATACATACATACATACATACATACATACATACATACTTACTTACTTACTTACTTACTTACATACTTACATACTTACATACTTACATACTTACATACTTACATACATACTTACATACTTACATACTTACATGCACACATACATACATACATACATACATATATGCATGCATGCATACACTGGCCTTAAATGTAAACAAGGCTAATGGCGGGGATAATGTGCTACGGGGTAATGGTGTTGGTGTAATGGCAGGGGGTAATGGCAGGGGGTAATGGGCCGAGGGGGTAATGTCCTAGACCCCATTTTGCCATAGGCAAGCAATCTATCATTGGATGGCACCAATGCACACTCACATAATAAACTCCAGTAGATGGCCATGCTGTTTATGAGGAGTATTATTTTCAACATCCTGTTGCAGCTATCCGATATTCAAATATTTGACTAAAGGACAATCACTGCCCTCGTGGTGAAATGTGATATTGAGAGTTTGGTTTGCATTGTCTGTTCACTTAAGTTTATTTAATTTTGATTTTTTATATAGGCTATTAAGCCCTTTTAAAGCCATGTGGTGTTGCCATTAAGTAGTTAACAAAGGGACAGTTCTAGCTCACACAACCAAGGGCCAGTTCTGACTCACACTACCAAGGGCCAGTTTTGGCTCACACTACCAAGGGACAGTTCTGGCTCACACTACCAAGGGACAGTTCTGGCTCAACGCCCCCTCCTACCTCGTTAATTGAGCTAGTATACTGATCCACTTTGCACTCCTTGATTTCCTGAGTTACCAGAGTCAAAGTTCACGGTCGCCGATTGTATCCGTGTGTTTGCATGTCTCTGTATCTATCTGTGTCTTTGTATGTGTGAATATGTATAATTATTTGTAATCAGCAATGAAAGGCGGGCCACCCGAGCACATGTGGTATAATTAAATTTGGGCCTGTCATCGCCCATCAACGGCCGCCGTCTATGAACTTTATGATTAATCGACCACATGTGGCATAATTAAATTTGGACCCGTCAACACATATCAATTGCCACCGACTTTGAATCTTATAATTAAACGACCAGATGTGGCAGCCATGTGCAAAAGGTGCTTTGTGCAAAAGGTGCGCGCGGAAGCAGTGGTGGTAGCAGCAGCAGCTTGGCGCAGCAGCAGCAGCAGCCAATACTTAGCAAACGTTTTCAAGCCCTAGCATTCAAATCATTCACTCTTTGCACATCAAAGCTCGAGGGTACGCGTACCCTAAAAAAGAATACGTTAAAATACGTACGTACCTTTCAAAAAATGGAATATGCGTATGGTACGTACCATACACGAAAATTCTATTCATGGTTTACTCGGCGACCCATAGCCAACGTATAATCTGACGTCAACTGTAGGCCTATGCGTCATTGAAACTGGTACTTCCGGTATAGCGTAGCAGTAAATTTAATTCGATAAATTCTTTGGTTATAATAATATTAATTTAATGCAAACTGTACTGTATTTCTGATGAGAGCTAAGTGCACGTCGCTGGTTTGCAAATTGGTGTAACTCGACAGTACTGTTGCAGTATATAGGCTATCTATAAGCTTCTAGCCTACGCATCAGTCAGCGAGTCAGCGATGCCCAGAGAACGTGGTAAGGAATGGACGCACGTGAAAGTTTTGAAAAATGCGAAAAACAATTATTATTTGATTGAATGCAATTTTTCGACAAGCAGTTCTGGGTTGGATCAGGCAATCGCATAAGAACACATCGTTGAAGTGCTGCAGCAGAACTGAGACGACTGACTGAAATTAGTGCATTAAGTGCAATGTATGTTGGATAAACATAGATCTACAATATATAGCATTGCAGCAATTTATTACGCCGTATACTGAGTTGTAATTGTTTGCTTAAATTAAATTGAACATTCTTATAATGAGTAACGACGAGGCTGACGTATTTTATTATTGTTTACGTACCCTAAAATAGGGTGCGTTAAAATAGTACGTACCTTTCAAAAAATAGAATACGTACGGTACGTACCCTCGAGCTTTGTTGCACATTAATGTTAGGCGCCACACACTTTAAAATTTAGGGGGACTTGAATTTTACAGACATAATGGCCTATGTACTTAGTGACGCAAAACAGACATGTGAAAGGTGAATGTGGGACCTCGCGTTATTTTCAATTCATTCCAGCCAAATACTTTATAGTTTGGTGAATAAGATTTTCTACATGCTTTACAAAACGCTTTGTCCTCGCCAGAGGGATCACTGGACAGTCATCACGTCGTCAAAAACACGTCAGTAATGATTTAATGGTGCCATGAGTCTTTCCGGGAGTCTGTTACACATTAAGTATTTTTGCATTCAGTAATGAATTTCACCGCAATTTCTAGTTACGGCTTAATTGGTTTACAAACCAGAAATGAATCGTACATGTATATAAGGGTCTATGTATTGTAGTGAATATTATTGGGAGTGATCGAACGTACCTTCACAATCTGTGAGTCGTTCCCAATTCTTGTTGTATAATTTAACGTATTTCACCCACTTTCCCATAATATAATATTCGTTTATTGACATTCAATCTGACAGACCGCAGAACGATTACAGGTGCAAATGATACGAAATACGGCCAGCTTCGCACGACACGCAGGTCGGCTACAACAGATTCGGTAACTTAACACTAATGGCCTAAGTGCTGGAATGCTCCTGATTCGGCCAAACCAGGAGTGGGAGGGGCGATCTTATTTTCAACAGACCCGAGGCAAACAACACAACAGAAAGCGCCAATGGCATCTAACAGAAAATTCAAATAATTTTTTGCCCTGAGCGAGGCTTGAACCCGGGTTGCGATAACGACAACTCAGTTTATCGACCAAAGCTCTCTCAACTGAGCTACGCCCAAAAGGCGCGAGGTCGCGAGGACAAAATTTTCAGTCGCGAGCACTTTCAAGTCGCCCAATTCGCGCTTTTCGCGACGACCTGGCAACCCTGGTTAGGGTTAGTGTTAGTGTCGTCAGGGCTTCTATCCCTATAGGCCTACATGGTGGGCGCAGCTTGAGCCCAGTGAAAAATAGGGTAGGAATCAGAAAAGAGCCAAAACTCACTTCGGTAGGGGGAAGCCGGCCATGGAGGACAGTGTTCAAACTATAGACATCTCTAGGGAAGTTCCCAGAAATTACCTTTCCACCACAGAAAAGTTTGACAGAACGGTAATAGTTTTTAGCTATACTATCTACATTTTTGCATCACATGAACCGTTATAATATACCATAATCAAATTTACGATTATGTAATTATAATAATATTATTTACTATTTTAATAAATGACACTCGTAATAATTATTATTACAATGAATATGATTTAATATTAATAGGCCTACTTGTACAAAATACTATTTTTGTACAACTAAATGGCTTCTCTCCAGTGTTATATTTCAAATTTCAAGCTAAATTTTAAAAATGTTGTGTTCCTTGAACACTGAGTATAACAACATCGTTATTACGAAGGCCTACATTGTATTTTCATTCTATTGCATTGTATTATATCCATAAATTTATGTAACGCCTCTCGCAGTGCACACTGATAGAGTCGATATATTAGCACAATGCATGGCTACCGAATTTTGACAATTTGGTCTATAATTATGTGGTTTGATAGTTCCTGCCTGGTTTGTGTACCATTTATAACAATTTCTGCCAATTGTATCTTGGTCAGCAATTCAGGACCGTTTTGGGCAACAGAGATAGGTCCTAAGCTGATTGAATTGCAACAAATAGGCTATAACCGCTATAATTTGTCATGGGCCTAAGTTTACTCTCGTCAGGAATTATTTATTGTCTTATAGTCCATCACCAGCAAAACTGAGTTTCTGATCCAGAAATTTTTTTTCATTATAAGTATATTTATCGAAATCTCAAACCATTCTTTTATCAGCACTGAAGTGTTAAGAGTAGGCCTAATTTTGTTAGGATGACATCGTAAACAGCCAGTACCATTAGGTCCAGGCCTACAATGTGGAAACTCCAAAAAATATCATAGTTTAGTATAGGCCTATCTGTTAAGTCCTAGACTACTCTGTTCAGCAATCCCTCCACTGAAATAGGCCTAAAGTAGTTGTAAAAATGAGAGCTTAAAATGTTGAAATTGCAATGCGAAAATTGAGAAAAATTCTTGCGGGAAGGAGAGCATCCCTTCCACCCACAAACCTTCCCCATTTCAGAAACCTTCATTCACCAGAGGAATGGACTAGATAACATACTGCCGAGAGGTAAGGCTGACCCAGGAAGAAGGGGGAGGCTGGATTGAGCCCGACTGATTAGGGGGGGATAGAAGCCCTGAGTGTAGTCATTACTCATTAGATTATTTTGGTTTGACGTTGTGAGGGTCGGTTAAGGTTAATATTAGGGTTAGTGTCGTCATTAAATTCTTTCCAACCATACAGAATTTGCTGTCTTTGATTCTCTACTTTCCAAGAGTAGGCCTAAATAGGCCTACACGTTATCAGTTAAGTTTGCGTACTTACTTACTCCTAATGCAACTTTCTTTGCTTTGCAACGCGGCAGCTGTTTTGCTGTTGGTTCGTTTGCAGTGCTTGACCAATAACTGCTAACATCCACTGCAAACTCCGCCCTGTAGTCCAGGCAATTTACGGTTTCACCTGGGCAAAATTGTAACAGAAGCTTTTAAGACGGTTTCCTGCTCAGAATTTTCTGCTGAATAACATATCCAAAATCAGACAAAATCCGACCATGGGGTCACCCCCCAAAATGGGGTTCAAAATATGATGGGTTTTCATGCTTTTTTACATTGAATATCGGGCTGCTAGAACAGCGGCCTGGTTAAAAATGGTTCACTTTGTGATACAAGCATGATATTTGGTACATTCTACGAACATGTCATAAGAAAAAGATTTGGCTATAGGGCCATCGCATATTTGACCTCTGGCCCCAATGGCAGCCATTTTACAAAATGGCCCCCGCTTTACAGATTTTAAATTATCTAAGCTTCCAGTACACTTAGAATCGTCATGTTGGTGTCTAAACATGCATAGTTAGGGGCGAGGATTCCAACAGAGCCATTGTAAATGTCCCCCATGGCTTCAATAGCGGCCATTTTCCAAAATGGCCGACCAAAATGCGAAATTTTCAATATCTCAGCTTCCAGTACACCTAGAAATGTCATCTTGGTGTCTAAACATACATAGTTAGGGGTGAGGGATTCCATCAGAGTCTTTGGAAATGTCCCCCATGGCTTCAATGGCGGCCATTTTCCAAAATGGCCGACCAGAATACGAAATTTTCGATATCTCAGCTTCCAGTACACCTAGAAATGTCATCTTGGTGTCTAAACATACATAGTTAGGGGTGAGGATTCCAACAGAGCCATTGCAAATGTTCCCCACATGCAGGTCGATGCTGGTCTTAAGAAACCACGTGGGCATGACGTCCTTCATCGAGTACTTGTCGGCGGCGTCATTGACCAACCGGCAGATGGCGTCAGTTGCGACAGGCTCAAAACCGGAAACCGGTGTGCCATCGCAATATCGCGAAACACCGGTGACGGTGCGCCCTCAGTGTCCGACCTGATGTCGGAGAGTCGTTGGTCGAAGTAGTCGGCGAAAGCGTCAGCCGAAAGCCCTGGGTCAGCAGCAGGTGCAGCGTCCTGGTCCCTGCCAAGTCCATCGCTGATCGCTTGCCATAGCAACCCCGAATCACGCTGGGACTCAACCTTCGACTTCCAGAAGTGACCCCGCCTTTGCCGTACGAGGCAGTGCATTGACTTCAATGCCCCCATCCATATGCCATTGGTGCTCTCCGTGCGCGACCTCTTGAAACGACGCTGAAGCTGCCTGGCATGGCGCTTCGCAGAGCGGCAATCAGAGTCGTACCACTTGTTGGCTGTGCCTCAAACCCGACGGGTGATCGGTCATCGGCCCTTGGGTGTCGAGCAAGGCCGTGATCACCTCATCGAAGCATGAGGCCATCGAGTCTGCGCCGGTGCCGGTCAGAAACCCAGCGGAACCATCGCAGAGGCAGGAGGCTTTGAGATCGTTCTTGAACCGGGCGACGTCGAATCTCCTCTAGGATATGCGACGCTGGGTTCTGTAGACTGGTGTCTCGACTGGAGCAGCATGGAAGGGCCTTGCCACCATCCAATGGTCAGACATGCATCCTGGGACGCCGATGACATCGACCGCCGATGGCCTCTCGTCCTCTCTTGTGATAACGACATCAAGAGTGCCTCCCCAATCGTGAGTAGCACCAGCCACACACACTGCACCGAATGCGACGAGCAACTCAGTAGCACGGAGGCGGTCGTGTCGTCAGGACAGTCAAAGCGGTTTTTGATATCGTCTGTGATGACGAAGGGCATAGCGAGCGATGACAAGTATTCAAGTAGGACGCGAAATTAGTCGAAGAAGGTTGCAGTCACCGCGGCAGAGCGGTAGACGACAACGATGATGAACGAACTTCCAGCGACCGTTACCCTGGCGATGAGATGCTCGAAGGTCGCTGGCTCGAACGGAGCAGTAAGTTTCACCAGCCTGACAGCAGCAGGTGCAACAACGACGACGCCACCATGATTTTTATAGCAGACGTCAGTAGTGGATAAGCGTCCTGATGTATCTAGTACCGGTTTCAGCGGGTAGGACCTTTTTTGGTAATTGGTGCAGATTTCAGCGTGTTTTTCACTTCATGACCTCATAGCTAATTAATATTCATGTTGTTGACGCACGCGCTGACCAATGGCGAGCGAGCAGTTTGACCCTCCGTCTAGGGGCGCTAATCTAATTATCGATCAAAGGGTGCCCACCCGCTGCGCGCCGTAAACGAATTTGATGTTCTATGAGTAGTTGGTATAATGCTGGTTATAGAATCAAATACGTCACCTAAACTAGGAACAAGGGGGCCCAACCAATCGCATGCTTCCACACACAATGGCTATTGTAGTATCAAATACACACCTAAAACAGACGCATGGGCGGCCGACCAATCGCATGCTTCCACACTTAATGTTATGAATGTGGCAACCGCTCGTATTAATTGCTACCAACCAATGACAACCATGCACACATTCCACACCACCATTACATTCAACACGCGCAGTCATTTCAGCGCCAATAGGTGCCGCTATTAGATATGTTTCCAACCTTCACATTTAAAACAATCATTATTTACACATTATCACTATGTGTCACACACACACTCACATCCCTTAAAATTTGGAGCACTCATATTTTACTATCGTATGAGCATTCAGAAAAGCAAAAACACAACTTTGCACTCATAGGAACACATTTGAGAGGTGCAAACATGCGCATGTCAGAGGCGAAAGCGACACTTACTGACATTTTCAAAACTTCACACGCAAATCCTTCATTATTTGCCGAAACGAATAGGTGTCACACACTTTTAAAATTTGCGCGGAGGATAATTTTTCACATGTAGGAACACACTTGTAATGTGCAAACACACACGTGCTAGAGGCGAAAACGTCACTTACTGACATTTTCAAAACTTCACACTCAAATCCTTCATTATTTTTCCAAACGAATAGGTGCGGAGATTAATTTTTCACATGCTGGAACACACTTGAAATGCGCAAACACGTACGTGCTATAGGCGAAAGTGACACATAGCAGCATTTTCAAACCTTCACACATATAGAATTCATCATTTGGCCAAACGAATATGCGCCACACGCTTTTAAATTTGTATGCGCGAATAATTTTTCATGCGTAGGATCACATTTGAGATGTGCAAACACGTACACGAGAAGGGTGAAAGCGACAACATGCGAGATGCGAAAATATTACTTAGGCGCATTTTCATACACTTGAGGTGCAAAACGGATACGCACGATAGGCGAAAGCGACACTTAGCATCGTTTTCATACACTTGAGTTGCGCAAATGGATACATGCGAGAGGCGAAAGCGACACTTAGCGTCATTTTCATACATTTGAAATGCGCAAACGGGTACATGCGAGAGGCGAAAGCGACACTTAGCATCATTTTCATACACTTGAGATACGCAAATGGGTACATGCGAGAGGCGAAAGCGACACTTAGCCCCATTTTCATACGTTTGAGATGCGCAAACGGGTACATGCGAGAGGCGAAAGCGACACTTAGCATCATTTTCATACACTTGAGATACGCAAATGGGTACATGCGAGAGGCGAAAGCGACACTTAGCCCCATTTTCATACGTTTGAGATGCGCAAACGGATACATGCGAGAGGTAAAAGCGACACTTAGCATCATTTTCATACACTTGAGATGCACAAATGGGTGCATGTAAGAGACGAAAGCGACACTTAGCATCATTTTCATATGGCTGAGACGTGCAAATGGATACATGTGAGAGGCGAAAGCAACACTTAGCATCATTTTCATACACTTGAGATACGCAAATGGGTACATGTGACAGGCGAAAGCGACACTTAGCCCCATTTTCATACGTTTGAGATGCGCAAACGGATACATGCGAGAGGTAAAAGCGACACTTAGCATCATTTTCATACACTTGAGATGCACAAATGGGTGCATGTAAGAGGCGAAAGCAACACTTAGCAACATTTTCATACACTTGTGATGCTCAAATGGACACACACACACACACACACACACACACACACACACACACACACATACACACAATATGAAGCTATGGTGAGAGCGAGAAAATCTGAATATTGGATGGATATTTGTTGAAATTTTTGCTATAGCGAGAAAAATGTGAACCTTAGGTTTGTATTTGTTGAAATTGTTTGTAGCGAGGATGTGAAAAATTCGTATCTTAGACATACATTTGATGATATTTTAGTCATATCGAGAAAAATTCGAATCTTAGTCGCCCATTTGTTGACATATTAGCGAGAGTGAGTAGAATTCGAATCTTAGATGTGCATTAGTTGAAATTTTAGCGAGTGAAAAAATAATCTGAAACTTACACGTACATTTGTTGACATTTCAGTGAGAGTGAGAAAAATACCAATCTTAGATTCGCATTGGTTGAAATTTTATTTTAGCGAGAGCGTGAAAAATTCGAATCTTGGTCGTGTATTTGTTGTCATATTAGCGAGAGCGAGAAAATTTGAATCTTATTTGCACATTAGTTGGAAGTTTAGCGAGTGAAAAAAAAAAATCTGAATCTTAGACACGTATTTGTTGAAATTTTCACGAGAGTCAGAAAATTCGAATCATATTCGCATATTTGTGAAAATTTTGCTAGTCGAACAGATGTAAGTGGCGCGTTATCGATAATAGGGAGCGATGGTGTGAGTGATGGAACTGCGAATTATGCGGAATATTTGTAACTTATATGGAAGTTGCCAAAGTTGTGAACTGTAAAGAGACCTGAGAAGTACGCTATTATTACCCAAAGGTCGCGATGATTCTTATTCACTCCAATCAACTCTTAGACACGCATAATATTTGATGAAAACTATGAAGTGTATGCGCACACATGAGTGTTATTGCCGATATAATGCAATAGAGAGAGTGGGGGAGCTGCTTAGCGTTTCTATTTGTATCTTCTACGCGTATTTGACGAAAATTATGAGATATAGGGATGTGTGAGAGGTATTATTAGTAAAGGATACGTTTGTGAGATCTTTGAAACTGTGAATTCTGTCATATATTTCGAATATTAGTCATATATTTTGTGAAAATTACGTTGGGTAAAATGGGGTAATTTCGGCACCTTAAGCAGTTTTTCGAATATATTTGATGTCATTACATTTATAAGATCCACTGAGGTTCCTATAGTTTGCTACAACCCTAAGCAATGAAATGGCGCCTTTAAACTGTGAATCGGCTCTCGCAAATTCGTGTTTTAACATGAGAAGTGAAGGCGTTCAGCTGCCGAAATTACCCACAGGGGAGGGTAATTTCGGCAAGGCATGTGGGTAATTTCGGCACGGGTGACGAAATTAGCCAAACCGAAGATAACCATATGTTTAAAGCAAGCTACAATGAAGCAAATGGGTCGAAATTGTGGCGACATACGTGTTTACTTGCATTCATTTATGCTAGTATGTGCACTTGTTATATAACGCCCCTTCAAGCTCTCTATACTCAGAGGCGCTCCCGACTGCAGCGCGGACACTGCATCGGAGTTTCACGCCGAAACGCTGAGCAAATTACGAGTGAAGGACTTGCCCAAGGTCCTTACGCGGCGTCTTGAGGTGGATTCGAACCTGCAATCATCCGGCTGCAAGGCAACGAACATACCCCCAACGCCACTGCGCCCCACATGTTACAACACGAATTTGCGAGAGCCGATTCACAGTTTGAAGGCGCCATTTCGTGGCACAGGGTTGTAGCAAACTATTAGAACATCAGTGAATCTTATACATGTAATAACATCACATATAATGTATTCAAATACTGTAGCCTATACACTCATACGCTTTTATACGCGCTGCCTTTATTCCAAACACTTTTTATACCATGGAGCTGCTATGGTCCCTATGGGAGTAGCCTATGCATTGGGTCCTCTGTCAATGAACTCTGGCCTGATTCTCACTCTGGGAAATATCATCATTGATGTTATGTATAGAAGCCACTGGCTGAGACGCAAGAAACGGTGGCTACTGTCTTTCCCTTCGCTGCGCCTGCTAAGCCGCCGACGTTGTGTTTTCCACGTCGACTAATAAAACTTTCCATGGCTTGTGGCAAATATAGTGACACTGGATTCATCTACATTCAAGATATTCTACGCCAGCATGAGCTGCTTCTCGCTGCTGTCGAACAAAAATATTTTGCAATTAATTGAAGAACTTGTCAACTTTGGGTTTGTTAAAACCCGATGCCCTTAATTTGTATTGAAGTCGATCGGTTCTGCTACCCGTACGGACAACTCACGATGACGTTTCAGGGATCCGATGAGCCAGTCATTTCCTGCAGCTTTCTCTCTGCATGGTATAAAATCGGTGACCCGTAGAACACTTCATCACATCGCCGTCCACCAAAACCCTTTTCACACAGATTTTAAGAGTTTGGCATGGGAGCCGAAACTGCATAGGCCTAGCAACTGCTCTCTTTGAACGCCCATCAACATGCACCGACTTTGCTGAAAAACTAATCTCATCGTTCGACCACTGAGCATATCGTCCGCGTTTAGAGCTTGCCACAGTTTTTTGACTGAAATCATCATCCATTTTGCCTGAATAAACACTCGTGAGTTTTAATTACACAACGGCTATTAGCAGAACTAAGACGATAATTGAACCGAGGACTATTGAAATAAGGCAGAATGGTAATTTCGGCACCATCCCAGGGCAAATTTCGGCACTGCCGGAATTAGACAAGATTTCGGTGCCGAAATTTGCCTCACATGTAGGCATCACTCTGTAGATACGTAAAATAAATAATCAGTTGCTATACATCGTATTATCGTTCAGCATGATGCACCCTGGTGGCCATACTTGTAGAAAAATCAGTACATTTATTTTTGTGACCGACACCAGATTTTCAACAGAGTTTTTTCTAAATTGAGAAACAATTAAGAAAATGCTTCAAAACAAAAATGACTTAGCAAAAGTGTTTTTAATGTGATTTAAAACTCGTTTTTGAACTTTTTTAATAATGCAATGTTGTGATCTATGACGTCACACCATAGAGGTATCTTAGTGAAAGATAGTTTCTCGGCTACTGGGGGGTGCCGAAATTAGTCCCATGCCGAAATTACCCCACTTTACCCTACTGTCAGGATGTGTGAGAGGTATTAGTGACCAAGGGTCGCAGCGGAGAGAGCTTTGAATCTGTGACTTATTGACATCAATCATATCTTAGAATTGTATTTGATGAATATATGAAAATTACGAATCGTCGGGACGTACAAGCGATATTTTTGCCGAATGAATGCAATGGCGAGAACGTTGGAGGCGTGACACAGTGGGAATATAAACGTGTCGCATACACGATTGATGTTTTGCACTATGATGAAGTATATGTCGGTCACACATCAACTGTATAGAGCACAATGATGTTATGAACTTTCTAAATGCATTGCACATAACGCAGTTGTCCTCTATACGATCGACATATGCATTCGTCACTTTATAGATTGTGCAATCGAAATATTTCCACCGCGAGTTAGCATTTCGAACATATAGCAAAACGAAAAGCTTAATACGCAATGTAAATGAATGTTGAATTTCTACTCCAAAAATGATGAGTTGCGAATGTGAATGCACAAATTCTGAACGCTTCAAATGCAGATGAGCTAGTCTCATATCCATAAGATATGGAATTCTTAAGCATTTTCGTTTCAACTTCTTACCAATTTACTTACTTTGGACAAAACCAAAATTTTAGCTGATTCATTTCTTTACACAAAAACTGAGTTTGAGATAGAGAAGTTTTGCAGCATGAGGAAGTGCTTATCGTTCACACATCGACAGTATAAATCACAATGGTGTTATGAACTATCTAAACGTATTGTACATAACCCAATTGTCATTTATAAGGTCGACATCGTCACTTTCTAAGTTGTACACTCGAATTTTCGAAATATTTCCACAACGTGTTAGCATTCCGAACATATGGTAAAACGAAAAGCTTAATATGCAATGCATATTCTATGAATGGTGAATTTCTAAACCAAAACTGATGAGTCGCGAATGCAAATGCGTAAATTCTGAACGCTTCAAATACATATGAACAAGTTTCATATTCATAAGATACGGAATTCTTAAGCATTTTCGCTTCGTAACACATACCAAAATTTAGCTGAGTCATCAATTTTTACCAAATTGGTAGATTGAACAAACGAATAACTAGCAAATGATGCTTCCGAGAGGCGAAATATAAAACAAATCAGACGCAATGCACCACACTTCAATCGCATCCATGTTCACTTTGGCAGAAATGTGTGTGCGATGTCGCAAAAAAAAAATCTAAGATTCACAAATTTTTACGTCCAAGAATTCAAACGCACATGTCGTAGTGAGTACGACTGGGCGACGCGGCAACACGCTCATATCATGCGACTGGGACACTGGCCTCGGCGACCACTGAGACGTCGCAAGCGTCCAGACCCGATAAATATTTGACATGGGGAAGCCAGTCGATTTGCACGCAAAGGGGGGAGTCATATGCGCCGTGCGTAATGAGACTGCGTGCAAATCGTCTGGCTTCCCCATGTCAAATATTTATCGGGTCTGGACGCTTGCGACGTCTCAGTGGTCGCCGAGGCCAGTGTCCCAGTCGCATGATATGAGCGTGTTGCCGCGTCGCCCAGTCGTACTCACTACGACATGTGCGTTTGAATTCTTGGACGTAAAAATTTGTGAATCTTAGATTTTTTTTTTGCGACATCGCACACACATTTCTGCCAAAGTGAAGATGGATGCGATTGGCGTGTAGTGCATTGCGTCTGATCTGTCTTATATTTCGCCTCTCGGAAGCATCATTTGCTAGTTATTCGTTTGTTCAATCTACCAATTTGGTAAAAATTGATGGCTCAGCTAAATTTTGGTATGTGTTACGAAGCGAAAATGCTTAAGAATTCCGTATCTTATGAATATGAAACTTGTTCATATGTATTTGAAGCGTTCAGAATTTACGCATTTGCATTCGCGACTCATCAGTTTTGGTTTAGAAATTCACCATTCATAGAATATGCATTGCATATTAAGCTTTTCGTTTTACCATATGTTCGGAATGCTAACACGTTGTGGAAATATTTCGAAAATTCGAGTGTACAACTTAGAAAGTGACGATGTCGACCTTATAAATGACAATTGGGTTATGTACAATACGTTTAGATAGTTCATAACACCATTGTGATTTATACTGTCGATGTGTGAACGATAAGCACTTCCTCATGCTGCAAAACTTCTCTATCTCAAACTCAGTTTTTGTGTAAAGAAATGAATCAGCTAAAATTTTGGTTTTGTCCAAAGTAAGTAAATTGGTAAGAAGTTGAAACGAAAATGCTTAAGAATTCCATATCTTATGGATATGAGACTAGCTCATCTGCATTTGAAGCGTTCAGAATTTGTGCATTCACATTCGCAACTCATCATTTTTGGAGTAGAAATTCAACATTCATTTACATTGCGTATTAAGCTTTTCGTTTTGCTATATGTTCGAAATGCTAACTCGCGGTGGAAATATTTCGATTGCACAATCTATAAAGTGACGAATGCATATGTCGATCGTATAGAGGACAACTGCGTTATGTGCAATGCATTTAGAAAGTTCATAACATCATTGTGCTCTATACAGTTGATGTGTGACCGACATATACTTCATCATAGTGCAAAACATCAATCGTGTATGCGACACGTTTATATTCCCACTGTGTCACGCCTCCAACGTTCTCGCCATTGCATTCATTCGGCAAAAATATCGCTTGTACGTCCCGACGATTCGTAATTTTCATATATTCATCAAATACAATTCTAAGATATGATTGATGTCAATAAGTCACAGATTCAAAGCTCTCTCCGCTGCGACCCTTGGTCACTAATACCTGTCACACATCCTGACAGTACGTAATTTTCACAAAATATATGACTAATATTCGAAATATATGATAGAATTCACAGTTTTAAAGATCTCACAAACGTATCCTTTACTAATAATACCTCTCACACATCCCTATATCTCATAATTTTCGTCAAATACGCGTAGAAGATACAAATAGAAACGCTAAGCAGCTCCCCCACTCTCTCTATTGCATTATATCGGCAATAACACTCATGTGTGCGCATACACTTCATAGTTTTCATCAAATATTATGCGTGTCTAAGAGTTGATTGGAGTGAATAAGAATCATCGCGACCTTTGGGTAATAATAGCGTACTTCTCAGGTCTCTTTACAGTTCACAACTTTGGCAACTTCCATATAAGTTACAAATATTCCGCATAATTCGCAGTTCCATCACTCACACCATCGCTCCCTATTATCGATAACGCGCCACTTACATCTGTTCGACTAGCAAAATTTTCACAAATATGCGAATATGATTCGAGTTTTCTGACTCTCGTGAAAATTTCAACAAATACGTGTCTAAGATTCAGATTTTTTTTTCGCTCTCTAAACTTCCAACTAATGTGCAAATAAGATTCAAATTTTCTCGCTCTCGCTAATATGACAACAAATACACGACCAAGATTCGAATTTTTCACGCTCTCGCTAAAATAAAATTTCAACCAATGCGAATCTAAGATTGGTATTTTTCTCACTCTCACTGAAATGTCAACAAATGTACGTGTAAGTTTCAGATTATTTTTTCACTCGCTAAAATTTCAACTAATGCACATCTAAGATTCGAATTCTACTCACTCTCGCTAATATGTCAACAAATGGGCGACTAAGATTCGAATTTTTCTCGATATGACTAAAATATCATCAAATGTATGTCTAAGATACGAATTTTTCACATCCTCGCTACAAACAATTTCAACAAATACAAACCTAAGGTTCACATTTTTCTCGCTAAAGCAAAAATTTCAACAAATATCCATCCAATATTCAGATTTTCTCGCTCTCACCATAGCTTCATATTGTGTGTGTGTGTGTGTGTGTGTGTGTGTGTGTGTGTGTGTGTGTGTGTGTGTTTGTGTGTGTGTGTGTCCATTTGAGCATCACAAGTGTATGAAAATGTTGCTAAGTGTTGCTTTCGCCTCTTACATGCACCCATTTGTGCATCTCAAGTGTATGAAAATGATGCTAAGTGTCGCTTTTACCTCTCGCATGTATCCGTTTGCGCATCTCAAACGTATGAAAATGGGGCTAAGTGTCGCTTTCGCCTGTCACATGTACCCATTTGCGTATCTCAAGTGTATGAAAATGATGCTAAGTGTTGCTTTCGCCTCTCACATGTATCCATTTGCACGTCTCAGCCATATGAAAATGATGCTAAGTGTCGCTTTCGTCTCTTACATGCACCCATTTGTGCATCTCAAGTGTATGAAAATGATGCTAAGTGTCGCTTTTACCTCTCGCATGTATCCGTTTGCGCATCTCAAACGTATGAAAATGGGGCTAAGTGTCGCTTTCGCCTCTCGCATGTACCCATTTGCGTATCTCAAGTGTATGAAAATGATGCTAAGTGTCGCTTTCGCCTCTCGCATGTACCCGTTTGCGCATCTCAAACGTATGAAAATGGGGCTAAGTGTCGCTTTCGCCTCTCGCATGTACCCATTTGCGTATCTCAAGTGTATGAAAATGATGCTAAGTGTCGCTTTCGCCTCTCGCATGTACCCGTTTGCGCATTTCAAATGTATGAAAATGACGCTAAGTGTCGCTTTCGCCTCTCGCATGTATCCATTTGCGCAACTCAAGTGTAGGCCTATGAAAACGATGCTAAGTGTCGCTTTCGCCTATCGTGCGTATCCGTTTTGCACCTCAAGTGTATGAAAATGCGCCTAAGTAATATTTTCGCATCTCGCATGTTGTCGCTTTCACCCTTCTCCATGTATCCATTTGCGCAACTCAAGTGTATGAAAACGATGCTAAGTGTCGCTTTCGCCTATCGTGCGTATCCGTTTTGCACCTCAAGTGTATGAAAATGCGCCTAAGTAATATTTTCGCATCTCGCATGTTGTCGCTTTCACCCTTCTCGTGTACGTGTTTGCACATCTCAAATGTGATCCTACGCATGAAAAATTATTCGCGCATACAAATTTAAAAGCGTGTGGCGCATATTCGTTTGGCCAAATGATGAATTCTATATGTGTGAAGGTTTGAAAATGCTGCTATGTGTCACTTTCGCCTATAGCACGTACGTGTTTGCGCATTTCAAGTGTGTTCCAGCATGTGAAAAATTAATCTCCGCACCTATTCGTTTGGAAAAATAATGAAGGATTTGAGTGTGAAGTTTTGAAAATGTCAGTAAGTGACATTTTCGCCTCTAGCACGTGTGTGTTTGCACATTTCAAGTGTGTTCCTACATGTGAAAAATTATCCTCCGCGCAAATTTTAAAAGTGTGTGACACCTATTCGTTTCGGCAAATAATGAAGGATTTGCGTGTGAAGTTTTGAAAATGTCAGTAAGTGTCGCTTTCGCCTCTGACATGCGCATGTTTGCACCTCTCAAATGTGTTCCTATGAGTGCAAAGTTGTGTTTTTGCTTTTCTGAATGCTCATACGATAGTAAAATATGAGTGCTCCAAATTTTAAGGGATGTGAGTGTGTGTGTGACACATAGTGATAATGTGTAAATAATGATTGTTTTAAATGTGAAGGTTGGAAACATATCTAATAGCGGCACCTATTGGCGCTGAAATGACTGCGCGTGTTGAATGTAATGGTGGTGTGGAATGTGTGCATGGTTGTCATTGGTTGGTAGCAATTAATACGAGCGGTTGCCACATTCATAACATTAAGTGTGGAAGCATGCGATTGGTCGGCCGCCCATGCGTCTGTTTTAGGTGTGTATTTGATACTACAATAGCCATTGTGTGTGGAAGCATGCGATTGGTTGGGCCCCCTTGTTCCTAGTTTAGGTGACGTATTTGATTCTATAACCAGCATTATACCAACTACTCATAGAACATCAAATTCGTTTACGGCGCGCAGCGGGTGGGCACCCTTTGATCGATAATTAGATTAGCGCCCCTAGACGGAGGGTCAAACTGCTCGCTCGCCATTGGTCAGCGCGTGCGTCAACAACATGAATATTAATTAGCTATGAGGTCATGAAGTGAAAAACACGCTGAAATCTGCACCAATTACCAAAAAAATGTCCTACCCGCTGAAACCGGTACTAGATACATCAGGACGCTTATCCACTACTGACGTCATCAGTCCTCGCACCCCGCTGAACAGCGCGAGCACGCTCAAGCATCTGTAGGCCAGAAGATCCAAGGTGCCTTAGCGGAGCCAGCACTGCTTTACAACGTCGACCTTCTTGGTGAGAGACCGAACGTTGAGCGTGGTGCACTTGAGCTGATGAGCCTGATGAGAGGCATGCCGAGGTGGATATAGCCGTATAAGATGATCTCTGACTGGATGAGCGTCACTCCGATCTACAGGAGACGCCGCCCATGGAAGTGGTGAAGATCCGGAACCGTTGACGGTGGATGTGATGGGACTTGGTGGTCGATTGCCATGATCACAGGAACAAAGCCCGTGGCTCCGAGGTCAATACACCCAAGAGCTTCAAGTGGAGATACAGACTTGTTGATTCTGCCTCTATACCATGCCAAGGACAATGGCTTCAAGCTCTACTATCGCAGTGATATAAGACGGGGGATTACATCCAAATCCTGCCTATGATATCTGCAGCATTCAAACCATGTTGGCCATTGACACCTGCAGGTTTCTCTTGTTTCTGAATGCTTTCAAGAGGTGTGATTCCACATCCAGAATTTTTTCGGTGAATGATTTCAAGCACATTGAGGTCGTCAGCAGCCCGATATTCAATGTAAAAGAGCTCTGTTGGAATCCTCGCCCCTAACTATGTATGTTAAGACACCAAGATGATATTCCTAGGTGTACTGGAAGCTGAGATATTGAAAATTTCGCATTTTGGTCGGCCATTTTGGAAAATGGCCGCCATTGAAACCCTGGGGGACATTTCCAATGGCTCTGTTGGAATCCTCGCCCCTAACTATGCATGTTTAGACACCATCATGACGATTCTAAGTGTACTGGAAGCTGAGATAATTTAAAATCTGTAAACCGGGGCCATTTTGTAAAATGGCTGCCATTGGGGCCAGGGGTCAAATATGCGATGGCCCTATAGCCAAATCTTTTTCCTATGACATGTTCGTAGAATGTACCAAATATCATGCTTGTATCACAAAGTGAACCATTTTTAACCAGGCGTCTGTACTAGCAGCCCGATATTCAATGTAAAAAAGCAGGAAACCCATCATATTTTGAACCCCATTTTGTGGGGTGACCCCATGGTCGGATTTTGTCTGATTTTGGATATGTTATTCAGCAGGAAATTCGGAACAAGAAACCGTCTTAAAAGCTTCTGTTACAATTTTGCCCAGGTTCACTGTATATTTGAGCTAGATTGCCTGGACTACTGGTCTTCGCCGTGTTCCAGATTGTATTCACGCTTCCCGCAAGCCCTCATAAATGGACTATAAAGACTCAATATCGGCTTGTTACATGTTTAACGACACTGCCATATCAAAGATGATTAGTGTCGCCCTCCTCCTTTATCCAGGTTTGGGACTGGCACTGGCAGAGAACAACAATACGCCTAATATTCTTATCGGGCACTATATTATATACTATATAGGCCCTACTTCTACTTCGAATGAATAGACTTTGTAGCATCGGCTAGCTCTACCAATGAACTGGCGATTCTTCGTACACGTCACCATCGTGAAGCGAGCGTCAGTATAGCGCAGCGCTCATATAGTAGCTGCTAATAACTGACTGTTTTGGGCTTATCTTGTTTTGGGCTTGTGATCGCTTATCCTGATACAATGATATATATTATATGTAATTCAACATCAACTGTCTATTTTAACATCAACAACGTGACGGACGGGTGCCAGTTCATGGCTGCCGCAACTTTATTTCATTATTATTGCTAAACTTTAATATTACTTCTGTGCATTATTTTACATCTCTGACCTGTAACCTGGTGCGGTTTGTCTCCTGGATTTGTCGTACTTTGAATTAAACGAATATCATCACCAGATTTAAGCTGGGAATAAGAGATCCGTCTGGCCCATACCCTATCGCCCAGGCTGAACTGATGAGGACGAAGGAAGGCTACAGTGGAATGAAAAGAGAGGCACAGAATATAGACGCGTGCACGGCGTCGTTGGACATACGAACCTGCCCGAGGGCAGAGAATGAAGGAAGAAGATCCAGATTTGTGTCATTTTTTTTATCTCTTTTCTGTTATCTACGAATTTTTTAACATTTAAGAGCCGTGTCTCACTTTTTCTTTAGGCCTACCTTGTTCTTTAGGCCTATGACTTTATCATTTTTTCATCTTCATCGCCTATACTCCTCGCCGTTTCTCTTCATCAGATCTTAATCTATCTATCTATCTGTCTGTCTGTCTGTCTCTCTGTCTATCTGTCTGTCTATCTATCTATCTATCTATCTATCTATCTATCTATCTATCTATCTATCTATCTATCTATCTATCTATCTATCTATCTATCTATCTATCTATCTATCTATCTATCTATCTATCTATCTATCTATCTATCTATCTATCTATCTATCTATCTATCTATCTATCTATCTATCTATCTATCTAGCCTATCTATCTATCTATCTATCTATCTATCTATCTGTCTGTCTGTCTGTCTGTCTGTCTGTCTGTCTGTCTATCTATCTATCTATCTATCTATCTATCTATCTATCTATCTATCATCTATCCATCTATCTATCTATCTATCTATCTATCTATCTATCTATCTATCTATCTATCTATCTATCTATCTATCTATCTATCTATCTATCTATCTATCTATCATCTATCATCTATCATCTATCCATCTATCTATCTATCATCTATCTATCTATCTATCTATCTATCTATCTATCTATCTATTTATCTATGTAATTTATATAGCGCCCCTTCAAGGAGTCTACTCAGAAGCGCTCCCGACCCAAGCCCGGTCAAAAAGAAAAGTCTTGAGCAATCTATAGAAAGAGCCAGACATGTTACGAGAGTGGGAACGCATGTTAGAGGGAAGGTCATTCCAAGCGGAAGGTCCAGTGACCGAGAATGCCCTGTTCCGCCTTGTAGCAGTGCGGGCATAAGGAACCATAAAGTCACCTCGAGAGACCGAGCGCAGAGATCGGCGACTCACAGCAGTTGAGGTCAAGGTGAAGTTCGAACTCACAGAGATAGGGAGGTGCTGTGCCCAAGACGCAGCGCGAAGCAAAAGAAGTAACCCTGAAATGAATGCGTGACTGAACCGGAAGCCAGTGTAAGACATCACGAATATAGTCAGAAATGTGGCCAAACTTAGGGACTCCACCCACCAAGCGTGCAGCCGCCCGCAGGACCCCTCCAAACCACTTAAACGAACCTGAGGAAGGCCAAAGTAGAGGGAAGAACAGTAGTCCAATCGATTAGCAATAAAGACATGGACCAAGGTGGAAGCGGAAGAGGAAGACAGAGAGCTGACGCAAATGGTAGTTTTTTTTTAATGTTTGTATTGTGTATCCCTTTCCTGCGTATTTCTCTTCGTCTTATTCGCTTTCTTCTCCAACTTATAGGCTACATGTGTTATCATCATCCTCTTCACCGTTTTCTGCAGGCGGCCGTCAACATCTTGAAGAACGGAAAAATGTTAAGGTATGTCTGGACCGAGAGCACCGCACACTTTTCAACCTCATCTAGCACTTTCGCTCTCTCGCTGGAAGCTGGTGATAAGATCTGGCTGCAGGTTCGCAGCACATCCTACGTCTATGGAGAACAGCTTACCACGTTCACCGGGTTTCTCATCTTCGAGAATTGAATCCAAGGGCGTGGCGACCGTCACGCAGAGCAGAAAGGTCGCGGAAAGCACTGGAGTAGACTATAGGCTCCGCCGACATCAATACTATCATAGCCATATTATACATGTAGGTGTTGAATGTGTGCATAAATTATTTTATTGGAATCATAATAATTATAATAGGCCTAGCAGGCTATTGCGTCATCATCGTTAATCATAACTTAATTACAAACAGTTTACAATGCAAAATTATTATTTTAGTGGAACGTATAGTTGTCCACACCTAACTATATTCTAGTTTTATTGATATGTCTGAACCGATGTCTCTTCATGACCAATATAGGCTACCTTTCGACCGCCGTGGCTCGACCACCGCTGCTCTTAGATCCATTATACATCATGCTTCGGATCTACTCAAGAGTAACGAGCATGTTGTTATAATATGGATGGACTACTCAAAAGCAGGTACATCTGACATCCACAATCTTTATTCCCAGAACCGACTCTCTAAATATGTTGACGATACACTTAGCCTACAGCAGAAACTTTAGCGCAAGATGCTGACAATTCAGGTGCTCTTCAAAGCTGTTCAGGGAAATGAACTTCATGTCCTCCGTAACCTCTTTCCACTACAGCGTGATCCATTATAGGCCTATAACTTTAGAGAAAGGGCTCACAATTTCATCCTCCCCAATAAAGACTCGTTAAACTTTATCCCAAGAATGTTATTCAAAAACATGTACTAACTATTTTGACCATAAGCTTTAAGCTGCTGTACTGTTAATTTTGCTAATGTAAACCTACAGCGTTCTGTCTGTTGTTTATTGAATTATACGAATATTTCATTTCATTTCATTTCATTTTATTTATTGAACCCATAAAACATTTTCAATTAAAGCAGTACACATGGGCGCCCGCAGCATAGGTCAAGGGGGGTCGCGTGACCCCCCCTGGAAATCCTGACAAAATGTTAATAATAGCACTTTCTCAGTCTTTCTGGAATAAATGTCAGTGGACAGTGGTAAAATGGGACAGGGTGCCAACCACGCGGTCATTGTGTTCTCTTAGGCTACTTCAATAACTTTGGCATAGGCCAATATAACTTTTGGTTATCTCTACACAGTGCATACTGGGTACTAATGGAATTCGTTACTCAGTCATATCAGGGACGTGAGTGGGGGGTAGGAGGGGGGCGGATCAGTCTGCCGTCTGAACTAAATTCTGTAGCAAGATCTGTAGCCTGTTGGATATACGATACACAGGGTCACAGACGGATGTCTGGCTGCTCTGGCATTGTAATTAGAGACTACTTGGGGTGCTTGGAGATATCTTGGGAAGAGGTCAGAGGAGCTGGCGATGAACTGGGACGTGTGGAGGAGATGCGTTGCCCATTGAGCAGACCTGTACTAAGGCACTGTGTGCCCAGTTAAGCAATGACCTGTCACCTCTGGATTATTAATACTCAAGAGACGTACAGGCTATATCACCCCTCAGTATGATATTTATATATAATAATGCACAAGTCAGTATAGTTTCAAGTTATATATATACTAGCTGGGGTACCCGGCGTTGCCCGGGAAATTTAGGATTCGACCCGGCCTCAGCCCCACCACACCACGCCCCACCCCTTCAACCCCCACCCCACAACACCCCACAGCACTCCGACCTCCACCGGTACGCCACCCGTGAAATTACGGTTTTCGGGAAAAATTCCCCCCTGACCCCACCCCTCTCACCCGCACCCAACCCTCCCCACCCCACCCCACCAAACCGACCCACCCCTACCTTCGTCTCCCCACCCCACCATCCTCCACCCCACAACGCCCCACCGCACTCCGACCTCCACAGGCACGCCACCCGTGAAATTAGGGTTTTCGGGAAAAATTCCCCCTGACCCCACCCCTCTCATCCCAACACAACCCTCCCCCACCTACCCCACCCTCTCTCCCACCCACCCACCCCACCGATCCACCCCTACCTTCGCCTCCCCACCCCACCATCCCTCACCCCACAACGCCCCGCTTCACTCCGACCTCCTCAGGTACGCCACCCGTGAAATTTGGGTTTCGGGGAAAATTCCCCCTCACCTCATCCCCTCCCCTCTCCTTCCCTCCACCCAACCCTCCCCCCACCCCCACCCCACCCTCTCCCCCACCTCATCCCACCACACCGACCTGCACCAGTACGCCACCCGTGAGGATCTTCGTGAAAAATACATCATTTGCGCTGACCTTTTATATAATGACCATGCAAGCGTTTAAAAAGGTGTTTAAGAAACTGCCGTCTCAGTGTTTTCGGCCCCCACCCTGGCCCTCTTGGTGGTAGAGATTCGCCAACCACTGATCCGGGTGGTTCTGATGGCCCTCTATCTGGGTAAAAAAAATCATATAAATGGCTGCGTTTTTTTGGAAAAAAATTTGGGGGTTTCGCCCCCCATCCTGACCCCCATGGTGGCAGAGAATCGCCAACCCCTCGACTTTGTGTCTCCTGCCGAGACCTACACAGTAGTGAAGGTTTGGAGTGAAAAGCTCAAAAACTGTGGAAATGCATCCCGGACAAACAGACAGACAGACAGACAGACAGACAGACACACGTTACAGAATCTTCTCTTTATTTATATAGATATATACAAATATGCATAGATCTATGGTCCGCAGCCTATGAACCGTTTACCCCTGGACACCGTATAATAGAAGTGCGAACGTCGTTCACCGCGGATTAAGTGGGCAACCCCAACCACCGTCTGACATGGAGCAGAGCGCATAAATTACAGGCCCAGTGGAATCGTCTGTCGTCCCCCCCAACACCGGCGACCTGCGAGAGCGACTAAGGCCGCACATGTCGGAAGAAGATGAGAGAAATTCTTAATGGAGAGAAGTGAAAGATGGGAAACACAGGACTGACTGCGACGGATGAGGAGAGGGCAATGAAATTGGGTCACAGAAGAGCGGACATTAGCAGTGGCTTCTATCTCTATATAGGCTACAGGGCGGCCGCAACTTGAACCAAGTGAAAAGCGGGGTGGGGCAGAAATAAGACAAACTCACTTCGGAGGGGAAGGTCGGCCTGAGAGTGGAAGACCAGCTCATGAGGGTGAGGGGAGGAGTGGGATCGAGTCCGGTTGTTTAAGAGAGATATTAGCCTCTGATATGATGACTAGAGTTCCTTCAGAGTTGGCTGCTGGAGAGTGGATGATGTAAGAGAAAAGATGACCGAGGAAATGGAGTCCAGTTCATAGCCGGTCGGAAATCGGAATGTTATTCGTTACGAGGTCCGCAGTATAGGCCTTCTCGAAATGACACACCAAGTTTACAGACAATATCTTGAACTGCCATTAATGTACTGCAGAATGCTACGCCAGTCGGCGCGCCCTCCAACCGCACACCACTCCGCCACTGTCCCAGGTAGGCCAGAACTAAATTATTGAACTGGAATTCACACTTAGTAATTTTTTTAATGTAATTATTGGGTAAACGTTACTTGCTGGACATGCATGTCCTAAACTATGACCGATTTCATTTATTTGAACATGGTTCGTTCCTGGTGGATATGGGTTCGCCCATCATTATCTGCTTGCTTTTTCCAACTCAAGTCCTTTCTGCTTAATATGATTAAATACGGGCGAGATAGGTTGCATATCGACCCATTTCAGTTGAACCTTCATAATTCAAATTCAGTCTCTGATAAAAGTGATGGCGCACAGTAACAATAGATAGTTGGTTGACAAAAGTTCCATTTTGTAGCATAACAGCTTACAAATATTGCTTGGCAGACTGTGTAGGCCTACTATGCATATATGTATAATGTATATTGTATATATATATATATATATGATATATAAGTATGATTATATATATATGGGTAAAGGTATGTTACGGATTATGCTATGCCTGACATAGTTAGGGACCATATAACTAGGGGCTTTCAACATAAATAATAATAATAGCCACATAATAATTGTTTCACGCATAGTGCATGCAGCATGCAATGTTGCTCTATTAGCTGTTATTAATGACAGATGAAAGGTTTTTAATATTTTAGTATTAAAAAATAGTACAGAGTACACAATAGTCAAAAGAATTGGAGGTTAAAATTATAAATAGGCTTACAGACCACAGTCAATCTAATGTATCATAAATACAAGTAGGCTTACAAAATACTGTGATATCATTTAAAATAGTATTTTAAATACTGTAGTTTTAAAATATTTCCCATAACTGAATCAAACATAGTAAGAAAATAAGAAGAAAACATGTTTGATCGTTAACCGCAGTTTCTTGCACATGTAGAATTTTTTAACAACTTAACAAGATAGCCAATTTTTGCCTCCTGAAGTATTTTCTGTGCCTTGGAAAAACGAAATGACATCCTTTAGACCATATGTTAGTGTTATACCTTTTTACAATGAATGTGTACATGAATAATATAATAATTTTTGTCTCATTGCAAAAGACTCGTAGACTAAATAGTAGAAGGGCTAAGCTATATTGAGACAATTAATGTGATTGTGTGAGTTGCTTAGTCTTTAATGACTTATTTTATATCTTAACTCTACTGGTCATGACTGACCCCCCCTGCAAAAAATCCTGCGGGCGCCCATGGCAGTACATCAATAGACAGTTAATAATGATAAAACAAATAACACAGCAAATTTATAAGAATAACATAGGGAACAAAGGCACACCTAAAGGGACGGGTCCCGCTGGTAGGGGCCCATTAGATAAATAAGTAGCTGAGTAAGAAAAGATAGATAGATGGACTGAAAGTAGAAGCCAGGTGACAATTAATTTTTCTATTTACCTTTCTATGTTCAATGTATGGGAACGGATAAGTCTTTTGAAATGCGGAAGACTGTGAGCAGTTTGGATGTCATTCGGCAAGTTATTCCACACTAGTGGTCCCTGGTATACGTCTCATCATGCTAATAAAAGAGCATCAGATAACGCTCAAAACGATGCTCCTTGTTGTAAAAATGATTAGTAAATAGATTCAATGATTGTATGCACAATGCACCGTGCGCTGCAGTTAGACCTAGAATTCGCATTATAATTGAAGAAGGAACAAATTGTAATTTTTCTGCAATAATTGCCATATTTATATCAGAGTTGTTAAGGTTTTCAAAATAATGTGTACAACCACGACGCTGTTAGCCAAAAATAGAAGACGATGTTAATAAAATCAATAATGAGAGGGAAAAAATGATAATGTACCTTACACTACTGTTTTAAATTTGTAATAATGGTACTAACGAAAATATTATTATAGGCCCTACAGTTATTGGTAGCCTAATAATAGCAAATAATAGTAATAGACTTAATAACAGCAATAGAACGAGATCCTATATTTGAATCTGGAAAGTGCGGAGGAGGAGTGGGATTCTTGATTAGAGAAGAAATCTCGTACCAAATCCTAGACTCGATAGGATCCGATTCCTCTCCTTTTCAATTTTTTAAAGGTCTTTTTATTCGCCTAGCACATAAAACTGGGGCAACCACAGTTGGGGTTATATATCGGCCACCTGGGCTTAAACTAGAAGATTTCTCTGAAGAAATTAACAACATTTTAGATCATATGCTAAAAAAATCAAAAGACATAGTAATTTTAGGTGATTTTAACATGGATCTCTTGAAAATTAATAGCCACAAAGCCACTGCTGATCTCTACCATTGCCTAACCGCCCATCATCTATTGCCTCATAACCAGACCTACCAGGATCACTGACCATACATCTACATTACTAGATAACATATTCACTAACATTTGGACCAAACTTA
Source organism: Lumbricus terrestris (assembly GCA_949752735.1). Taxonomy (NCBI): domain Eukaryota; kingdom Metazoa; phylum Annelida; class Clitellata; order Crassiclitellata; family Lumbricidae; genus Lumbricus; species Lumbricus terrestris. Next base: position 68,958,702 of record OX457039.1, read on the forward strand.
TTTATTCTTCTATTCTCATTGAAGACATCTCTGATCATTTACCAATCATAGCATGGTTTGATTTTAGTCCTATTAAACCTCCTAACAAGCCTCAAACACTGACATTTAACCTAGTATCTGATGACCATAAAGCCAAATTTTTGCAATCCTTAGACTCTACGGACTGGTCTGATATCCGTGAAGCTTGTACGGAACTAGACACTGATAAGGCCTATGACCTATTTCTTAGCAATTATAAGAAGCTTTACGATGATTCTTTTCCAATTTCCACTAGGACTTATGCAACTCTATCCCAAAAAAGCCCTGGATGACTCGGGCACTGGTAAAATCTAGTAATAAGAAAGCGAAACTATAAAAAAAATTCCTAAAAAATCCAAATGAGGCCAACAAAAGGAAATTCATCCTATACAGGAACAAATTTAAGAAAGTTAAATTGCAAGCCGAAAAAGATTATTATGCATCCGAATTTTTAATCCATAGTAATAACCTTAAAAAAACCTAGGGTCTTCTGAGGCGTATACTGGATAGAGATACTAACAGAGAAACTGTAATTACTGCATTGAATGTAAATGGTGAACAAATTACTGACCCTTAGACTATAGCAACTAAATTCAATAATTTCTTCACAGGCATTGCACAATCTCTTGTTAATAAAATACCTGCTGCAACTAACTCTTTTTTCTCCTACTTATCCCAACCCCTTCCACATTCTATAGCATTAATCCCTTCTACACCTTGTGAAATAATGAACCTTGCGCATACCATTCGCACTACGCATAGTAAAGGAGTCGATGGAATTGACCCTGCCATAGCCCTATTAACATTGCCTAAAATTGCAATTCCGCTATCAGAGATTGTCAACTGCTCATTTACCACTGGAGTATTCCCCTCTGCATTGAAAACTGCCAAGGTCATACCCATTCATAAAAAGGGCCCGAGGGACAATGTTTCTAACTACAGACCGATTTCTGTACTCCCATTCTTTGCCTAAATATTTGAAAAATTAATGTATGCACGTTTAGATAGTTTTTTATCAACAGAGAAAGTACTATTTCAGTCTCAGCATGGATTCCAACAGGGTCATTCTACCTACATGCCCCTTCTAAGCATACAAGACAAAATCTCTAATGCAATTGAAAATAACGAATACTCCCTTGGTATCTTCCTTGATGTAGCTAAAGCCTTTGATTCTGTAAATCATCATATTTTGATCAAAAAACTTTATAACTATGGAATTAGAGGGACACAATTACAATGGTTTGTTAGCTATCTTGAAAATCGTTTTCAACTGGTTTCTGTTAACAATTGCACTTCTGATCTACAACTCATTTCTCACGGTGTCCCTCAAGGATCTAATCTTGGACCTCTTTTATTTTTAATCTATATTAATGATTTACCTAATGTATCGCCTTCTATGTATTTTGTACTATTTGCTGATGATTCTAACTTATTTCATTCTGATAAATCTATTGATACCCTATTCGATACTGTTAATTCTGAGCTTCACCGAGTCGTTGATTGGTTTCGATCAAATAAACTTACTCTAAATTTGGATAAAACCAACTACATCCTCTTCAGATCCCATAAGAAAAAATATCCCAATGAACTTCCTATTCTACTTATTGAAGGGATTCCTATCACCCAAGTAACATCCACAAAATGTTTGGGCGTATACATTGACCAGCATCTAAATTGGAAGGAACACATCAATAATATCTCTAGCAAAATTGCTAAGACTGTTGGTGTGCTATTTCGCTCATCTAAACTGATTCCTGTCTCTATCCGGTCTATGCTATACTATTCTCTTATTTATCCTTATTTAACCTACTGTAATTTAATTTGGACGTCTACTTACAAATCTAATTTTATCAGACTAGTCACCCTTCAAAAATATGCAATCCGTTTTATAGCTAATATTCCTCGCCGAGCCCACACGGTCACACCGCTCTGTATTTCAAGGAATTTGGATTATTAAAGATCGATCAAATTAGGCACTTGCAAATAGGAGAGTTTATGTACCGTTATACTGGGAGCTCCTCTGTTTCGGGGTAGGGCGCTGGACGCTGCCCTGGAGAGTCATTGTGATATGTTCCGTCGAGCTCTGGACAGGTTGCGCCTTTTGCCATCACAGAACGCCTTGATTTTATTGCGTTCATCTTTCGGCGCCTGAAGACTGAGCTATCTTCTCCGGTGCTCCCCTTGCTTTGACCACCCGGCCCTTGTGACACTGGATGGACTAATGAGATCGGGTTTACAGGGAATTGTCAACTGTTCTATCAATGACCATCAGTTGCTGCAGGCCGCACTTCCCATCAGAGATGGCGGACTCGGTATTCGCAGAGTCGATTCGCTGGCTTATTCTGCCTACATGGCTTCAGCCGCGTCGACTCTCGAGCTTCAGACCGCCATTCTTGCGACCGTGGAGGCAGCCCCTGATGTGTATGTGGCGGACCTGTTGGATGCACGTCAAGACACCTTGCCTGCGACGATAGACCCTCTGCCCATCCGACAGAGTTGCTGGGATCGGCCCCTGATCGAGAAGGATAAGCCGGAAGTCAGCAGGAGTGCCGTCGATTTGGTCAACCAAGCCAGGCTGGTCGCGGTCAGCGGTCCTCATTCAGCCGACTGGCTGACTGCGCTCCCGATTGCCGCGTGTGGCCTCGCGTTGGATAATGAGGTTGGGTCTGGACTTGTGCGGTCCTCACACATGCCACTGTGGCGCTGGAGTTGGCCCGGAGGGCCACCATGGCTTCGTTTGTAGGAGGGCCTTGGGACGCTCTTTGCGTCACCACGCCATAAACGACATCATCTGGCGCGCCCTCCTCAAAGCAGATATTCCGAGCGTCAAGGAACCCGCGGGCCTATTTAGATCTGACGGCAAAAGGCCCGACGGTGCAACCCTAATACCCTGGTCAGAGGGGAAGTACCTGGCATGGGACGCCACAACTGTGCATACTTGTGCCGCCTCCTACATTACTCCACGGGCCAATCTGGTAGGACCGGCATCAGTGCAGGCGGCCAACCGTAAAACCTTGAAATATGCAGGTCTTCCCGCTTCTTACATCTTCCAACCAGTGGCAATAGAGACTCTAGGCCCGTTTAGACCATCAGCCTTGGAATTCATCAACGAAATCGGCAAGCGCATATTGTCCATTACTGGTGACAGACGCGAAGCAACTTTTCTTTTCCAGCGCCTGTCTGTCAACATTCAGCGCTATAACTTGGTCGCTTTTAAAGGAACTTTCTCTTCAAACCCTCAAGACGAGGCCTGACAATTCCGGACTAGTTTTTAAACAATAGTTAGCAATGAAGTCCCTGAGGGATCCTAAATACCTCGAGGCAACAAAAAAAAATAATAATGATAATGATAATGACAATGATAATAATAGTAATAATAATAATAATAATAATAATTATTATTATTAGCCTATTATTATTATTATTATTATTACTATTATTATAACTAAGTCATAAAATCGTAAATTATAACCAGCTTCTCCAGAGGTAAATCAAAATGAAACATAGGCCTACAACTTTATCTCATGAAATTTTGGAATCATATTCTTGGTCCAATTCTCTAAATAGTTGGAACATTTTAGCGTGATATGTTATCAGCCATTAGAGATAAATGAAAATTAGTTGGCTTACTTTAAAAAAAATCACGTTGTATATCTCACAGGCAGTTTAATAGGTTTATCCGTTCCAGATCGTAGCCTATTGTGACCTTATGACTCAAATTTCCACAGTGCAGAATAAAAGTTTCTCTATCTTTCTGGAATAAGTTATTTAGCGACGCTGGCAGTATCCGTAATTAACTTCTTGGTCGTCCTTGGCCCTGCGTTTGAGAACCATTCTCGTTGATTGTGGTTTGTGGTATGCGGACGTTCCGTCCAAGGACGATTCGTCACGGACTGTTCGTCATGGCCTGTTCGTCAAGCGGACGATTCGTCAGAGGACGTTTCGTCCACGGACGATTCGTCAGAGGACGTTTCGTCCACGGACGATTCGTCATGCGGACGGTTCGTCACCGGACTGTTGGTCAGTTATATAACAGAGCTCTAAATGATTACAGTATGAATGAAGTGTCTCAAAAGTGTCTCATGTAAACAGTGTTTTCTAAGATTTCTACTCTCCTTGACGCTTATGTAGTTAAGTGCGGAAGCATCAAGAAATGTTAAAAACACATTTGTCTCAAGTAAACAGTTTCTGCTCTAGCTGTGAGATAGGTGTGCAATTCCACGGACATAGGTGACCACTTCAGTCCTGTTATATGCCTGAACGGCACGTTGTACTCTCTCAACCAAGTGACGGTACTTTTTGGTACCTGGTTCTTGAAGACCAGTCACTCCTTGTAAGTATGCAGCTTTTTGTTTCTGGCAATCTCTGTCCAACCCTTCAAGTAGTAGCCAAAGACTTGGGTGACTACACATGAACAGCGACTGCATCCCGTGGTGCCACCCCTCTATAGTATACACTGTTAGTGGTTCTGGCTATCCCGTCACCGGCCGATTCGTACTGGTTCCACAAAGGGAGTCCAAAGGTTGATGAACAGTCCGTTGACGAACCGTCCGCATGACGAATCGTCCGTGGACGAAACGTCCTCTGACGAATCGTCCGCTTGACGAACAGTCCATGACGAACAGTCCGTGACGAATCGTCCTTGGACGAAACGTCCGCGAATCGGAGTAATAAAGAGAATACTTACTTTTTACTTACTTAACCCTATTGATTCAGATAAACATATCAGCTAAACCTACGGCGGCATTTGCAGTTTAACGTCACTGTGTGGTAACAAGGACCATTAGCGACGCCCTCCTCCTTTATCCAGGCTTTGGACTGGCGCTGGCAGAGTGCAACCGATTCGCGGACGTTTCGTCCAAGGACGATTCGTCACGGACTGTTCGTCATGGACTGTTCGTCAAGCGGACGATTCGTCAGAGGACGGTTAAGTAAGTAAAAAGTAAGTATTCTCTTTATTACTCCACTTGCAACGCACAATGGGACACAGAATATCTGCATTGATAACCTGCCTGTCCCAAGTAAAATAATTGGTAACTGTGCCAACCGAGGTGCCGCGGCAACAGTCACTTATATTTGACCGTGTGGAAAGCATCTTAGAAAAAACGTACTACTGAAGACATTATCGAAATGTTAGTAGTTACAACAATGTCTCTTTCCTGTATGCGATATCGAAGAAGAAGAATTTAGAACAAGTAGATTCATCAAGATGGCGTCGCACTGTGCTCCACGTCATCGAAGAAACAGTTTGACGATCAACGATTGGCAGAGACGAAGTCACGTGTTCAATAGGCGAGGGAATTAGAAAGGGCGTGGTCGAAATCTTCATAGATTTTCTTCGTCAGGCGTTTGAGTCTATAGGCTTCCGCGGCGCTTGGTCGTTAAGAGATTATAAAATCTTTTGGTCGTTAAGAGATTATAAAATCTTAGAACCAGATTTTATGGAATACAAAAAATGTCGTCTGTGAGCACTTGACTTATTTACGTGACCGAGAATCAAATCAACCCACATTGCACTGAGCTCGTGTAGCGCTGACGACACCCTCTGGTCAAGGTCATTCCAGCGCTTTCTGTACTCAATGACTCCATTAGACACGTGTCATCACAGCACTTGTCAGACTCAGTGACTTTATCTGACACGAACCATTGCACCGTTTGGCGAACAATGAACAACTCTACTGCTCGTCCTCACGCAGGGTGGAAAAATTATTAGGTCACAGCCCTTTCGTTATTGGTAGAAATACTGTCGAGATAAAGAATGAGGTCCGCGATCTCAATCCTGTGCTCGAAAATGATCTGTCAATGATGCCACACAATATCGAAGTTGTGCGAATAGGCTTCGCAATACTGAGACAACAGCTGAGATCTCTGTCTCGGTCTAAAAAACAGGATGTGACACAATGTCATCTGGTGCAAAGTTTGAACCTCAACCGAATCGATTAGGCCACTGCAATGTCGCCTTTGCTGGCTTGCCACAGCGCAGTATCATTCGGCTTCAGGAGGTCGCCAATGCTGCTGCTGCTCGCTGGTCATTCGATAAAAAAAAGTTCGACCATATTTCAAAACTTCGGTGGCTCGGAATAAACGAGCGCATCAAGTTCAAATTATGCGTCCAGATGTATAGATGCATCAACAACCGTGCACCACGCTGCCTCGCGAACAGCACCACGCCGCTAGCAGACAATCCAAGCAGGTCCAAGCTGCGATGTGGCTTGGTACTTACAGTGCTATAGGCATTGTCTGGATTGTATGCTCAACTCGTACTTCAACAAGGCTAAAATTTGAAATAGTGTCAATATGAATGTAGACGGATTCGAAATAAATTATTCTGTCGTTTTTTGCCTGCGAATTGATTGCTAACTTACGCACCATTTGCCATTACTAACGTACGAGAATGTGCTTGGGAATCCATTGATTGTCCTATGTTAGCCTACTTGTCAAAAGCATGGAAATAGTCGGATGCAAAGCTCGGAGACTGAGTCAATGTAAATGTATCTGCCTCAGCCACGTGCTTCTAACCCCGGATCAAAAATAGAAGGGTCAGGACCTACCGTACTTTTATCGCTACGATTATGGTGACTTGAAAGATCGGCATTTGCGAATTCATATTTCGACGAAGTAATCTATTAGACCTATATATAAAGTGACGACGTTCGGTATAGTCATTGAGGTCAGTGGCGGCGCTAGGGGGGGGCTGGGGGGGCTAAGCCCTCCCTACAGGAGGCTCAGCCCCCCCCTAAAAAAGGGCCATTCTAAATTTTTTACAGTAAAACATCCACGATTTTGGGCTGATGACTAAAAAAAAAAAAAGGTCGTCAGAAATTTTGGCGGCGAAAATGGAAAATTTTCCCAGGATTTCGGTCGATGACTAAAAAAAAAAAAAAGGTCAGAAATTTTGGCGGCGAAAACGGAAAATTTTCTTGAGATTTCGGTCGAGGCTTCAGCCCCCCCGAAACTGAAATCCTGGCGCCGCCACTGATTGGGGTCATCTGATTCGAATCGTAACTTAGTACACTTATCGAATTATGTATCGAAATTCAAATACTCTGTAGTCTTCTTCTCTGGTCATTAATAGCTAACTTGTCAATCATCTGTTTTACTTAGTCAGGCCTAGATATTTAATGCAAAAACTGTTTAACAATACAACACATGTCGCATGTAACTTGTAAGAGGCATGGGATACGTTTGAGGGCAAAGACTAAAGTGACAGTCCTAACTTCCTAACCAAATCTGGAGAATTTTTTTTATCATACTCCCCATCAGTATGTAAAAGGCGTGACATCATTTTTTATTATCAAGAAGAGATATTCTCTGAATATCTCAAATATGGACAAGTCAAAAATAAGATCAATGTGTGTCTAGGTGTCTCTGTACGATAAAAGATGAAAGTTTTATTAAGCGACAGAAATAGTAATTTAACGACCGAAAATATCGATGTGAGAAAGTGGTTCAATTGTGGTTCACAGGTGTTTAGACGGTCGGCTATCTACGTGTTCAACTATCAACGACGGATAGAGAGGATATAAGTCGGCAGATGAATTGCTATTCTCATGCTCAGCCTGACAGACGTCTACGATCTACATTCACTGCATCTCGAGATCAGCAACAACTCAGACATCAGTCAGAAGCAAAGATGAAGCTGTGCGCAATCTTCCTCATTGGTCTTCTCATCTTCTTCAGCAGCTTCTACGGTATGTATTATATTGCATAGCATGGGTAATATTGAGTATATCAGTTTTTATATTATGCATGCATAAATACCTAAATACCTTTGTGGCTTGATGCACAAACCCCTCTCTGCAGTCTCTTCCCGCCTTCTCCGGTCTGCTGATCGACTTGATTTCTTCTTTACAAGGGCAAGGACTGCCATGGATCACCGCGCCTTTGTCATTGTAGGCCCTTCTATGTGGAATGATCTCCATCCCACTATCTGTCGCAGTAAGATCATATTGGGGGCGTCATCTTCAGCCCTTCGCTGCTTGAAGTCTTTCTTATTTCCTCGGGGGTGTCACGCTGAGAGCGCTTCTGAATTGCTAGTCTGTAAGAGGCGACTTATAATTGCTTATATAGGCCTACCATACAATACAATGATGAATTATGTAGTTTACGTTATGTCCTTATTAATGAATATTTAAGATAACAATGCAGGAAGCCTATTATTATTATTTTTGAAGTTTTGCATAACGCCTCTTCGAGGAAGGCTAAAGAAGCGCTCCCGGCCCAACCACGACTAGATAGGAATAGGACAGTTTGAGATTCTTAAGGAACAGAATGGTGTGACCATGTGCAAAAAGGTTTAAAACGGATATCTACGTGGTCACGTGTTCAGGGGCTTCTATCCCTATACATGGCGGGCGCAGCTTGCGCCCAGTGAAAAATAGGGGGGGAATCAGAAGACAGCCAAAATTCACGTCGGTTGGGGGGGAAGGTCGGACATGGAGGGTAGCGTTAAATCTAGGCATCACTAGGAGGAAGATCCTCCCAGAAGATACTTCCCTCCATATAAATTTGGACAAAATGGTAGGCCTGATAGTTTTTAGCAAAATGTATACACTTTATACACTTTGAGTTTTTAGTTAGGCTACTATCTGCATTTTTTAATTGCATGAACTGCTATAGCAGCTATAACATACCATAATAAAAATTTCATATTATATGATTATAATTATGTTTTTACTATTTTAATAAATAATGCAATCCTATTATAATTGAAAAAAATAATGTTAATACAATTACTATTTTGCACAACTAAATGGCTTCTCTCCAATGTTATCCTTCTAATTTCAGACAGTCAAATTTGGTCCTTGAACACTTAGTAAAGCAACATCATTATTACGTGGGCTTCCAATGTAGGACCTACAATGTATTTTATTGTATTGCATTGTGCTCTAAAAATTTATGTAACGCCTCTCGAGGCACAGTGATCAGAGGCGCAAAACATATGGCTGCCCACAAGGACGGATACAGAAATTTTCGAAGGTGTGGCCAAAATTTTGGGTCTTGTTGGTGGGACAGAGGGAAAAATTTCGTTGCAACCGAAAAGACTGATGACCTATTTTTTTCATTCGCCCAATATTCCGGGAGAAGATACCATTTCAACCGCCAAATTAGTTGACGACCTTTTTTTAGTCATTTGTCCAATTTTCCGGGAAAAGATACCATTTCAACCGCCAAAATAGTTGACGACCTTTTTTTAGTCATTCGTCCAATTTTCCGGGAAAAGATACCATTTCAACCGCCAAAATAGTTGACGACCTTTTTTAGTCGTCGTCCGTAGTCGAGAGTAATGATAGATCAAACCGGGGGGGGCACGTCCCATGCGATTTTGTAATAGGGGGCCTGATGTCCTGTCTTTCTCTCCCGCTGCATTTATTTAATGGCTTGTTGAAACCAAATGGGGGGCACTTCCCATGCAATTTTTAAATGGGGGACCATGGCCGGATTGGCCCCCTGGATCCGCCCCTGGCTGCCCAATTTTGGCAGCAATTCCTCCACTAAAATAGTAGAGTTATTTTGCTAAGAGGACAGCCTGAAATGCTGAAATTGCAATGCGAAAATCGCAAAAATTTCTCATGAGGAGGGGCACATTCCCTCCCCATACCAGGTCCCTTCTCGGCGCTACACATGCTTCGGCGATCGTCTGCTGGATGCTCGTTTGTCCCCTTCCAAACAAGTCTTCATTCCCACACTATGTAGAGGAGGGCATGCGCTAGATTACATTATATTGCATACATAGAGGAAGACCGGTCCAGAAAAGGGGGGGGATAAGAAGATGGATTGCGCCCGGTTGCTTAGGGGGGATAGAAGCCCCTGCACGTGTTCAATTATCAACGACAGAGAGGATTGACAGATAGAGCTTCAAGATGTTCACCACAAGATTGGTGTTTGCTTGTGTGAAACACAAGCCAAAAGCAGCGATTGGGAAATACATTTTAAAGGTATTTTGAGTATAATAATAAATAATATTATTGATCATGAAAGTATTTAAAATACAAGTATAAACACTTCATTACAGAAGCATTTACAAATACTTGACTGGGAAAAGCATTTAAATTGCTAAGTACAAATAATTCGGACCAAAGTATAATCACGTATAAGAGAGTCGCATCAGATTGCATTTAAACTATTATTTTAACTATACTAGTATTTAAAATACTTCCCATCACTGGCCATAAACCGCGGGGATCAATGTCTACTTCTTTTAAGTGCGTTTCAGACAATAATACACTCAGCTACATTTACCTTTTCAGTCCTTAGTAGCTGTTCCACCCCTCTGATCCTACGGTACCTCGATCCGGACCACCACGGACTACTCTTACGGACAACCCCTTTGACTCAACGCAGCGCTCGTGAATAAGCCAGTGCCCCGCGCTTGGCTTTCGAGTGGCGTTTTAGAAATTAGGAGATTACGATTACGATTTTAAAGTCAGTTGATGTAAGTACACGTAACTGTCCTGAAAAAGGCTTCTTAGCCTAATTGCCATGGTGCACTAAGTCTTACTGTATTTGTCTAAAAACGCTGAGCGACTTAATTGAATCGATACATAAAGAAGACAACCTATTTTGCAAAGCGGTTTATTTATCATGTCGTTTATTTACGGCACATGACCGATCGTCCTGTGACTTATCTTCTTATGACCAATAGGGTGACCGGACAAAATGGCAAGGGAACAAAATGGCACGGTCAGAATGGTGCGGACAAAATAGTATGGACAATATGGTACGGATAAAATGGAAGCTGTTTTAGGGTAGGCCTATCTTATTGCTGAAATGGAAGTTCGATTGACAAAAATAAAGCTTGGGAAATGAAAGCCGGATGGGTTTTTTTGTAGCTGAAATAGAGCTGGATCGAAGAAAGGCTTGAGAAATGGAAGCTGTATTGATGTGTTTCATTCATGTGTTTCAGATGCATCCAGCTTCCATTTCAGCTGAAAAAACATCGATCCAGATTCCATTTATCAAGCGTCATTTTTATGGATCCTGCTTCTATTTAATGTAGAAGCCATTAATTCATCTTCCATTTCTCAAACGTTTTTTCATCACTCCAGCTTCTATTTCAGCTTTAAAATGCCTTTAACCAGTTTCTAATTCTCAAGCGTTTTTTTTATCAATCTAGCTTCTATTTCAGCTATAAAAATACCCTCATCCAACTTCCATTTCTCAAGCGTTATTTTCGTCAATCAAAGCGTCAATTTCAGCCATAAGATACCTTTAATCAGCCTCCATTTCTTACGCGTTTTTTCATTAATCCAGCTTCTATTTTAGCTATAAAATATCTTTATCCAGCTTCCATTTCTCAAGCGTTTTTAATCAATCCATCTACTATTTCAGCTATAAAATTTCTTTATCTTTCTTCCATTTCTCAGGGTTTGTTTAAATCATTCCAGCTCCTATTTCTCAGGTGTTATTTTCGTCAATCCAGCTCCATTTTCAGCCATAAGATCCAGCTTTCATTTCTCAGCAGTTTATCAAACCAACCAAGCCTCCATTTCAGCTTTAAAAAAATGCCGTTATCCAGCTTCCATTTCTAAATCGTTATTTTTTGCCAGTCCAGCTTCCATTTCTCCAATAAAGAGGCGGCTTCATCCAAGTTCCAATTCACAAGCGTTCAATTCATAAATCCAACTTCCATTTCTCTAGCGTTTTTTTCATTAATCCAGTTTTTATTTCGTCTACCACAATACCTTAATCCATCTTCCATTTTTATCCTTACCATTTTGTCCGTACCATTTTGTCCGTGCCATTTTGTCCCCTGCCATTTTGTCCTAATACCACATTTCTGGTACCATTTTGTCCATACCATTTGGCCGCACCATTTTGTCCGTACCATTTTGTCAATGCCCTTTGGTCCTAATATCACTTTATAATAATAATAATAATAATAATAATAATAATAATAATAATAATAATAATAATAATAATAATAGTAATAATAATAATAATAATAATAATAATAATAATAATAATAATAATAATAATAATAATAATAATAATAATAATAATAATAACGCAGTGGCATTCCGCGGCTCTTTTCCTGCACTGGATTTCAACGACGACTAGGTGCCGTTCCAGATGTTTTTATATTAGTAATAGGGTGTAAGTCCCTGAGGGATCATATGTACCTCGGGGCAAAAAAATAAAAATAAAAATAAAAAATAATAAAAAATAATAATAATAATAATAAAAATAATAAAAATAATAATTAATAATAATAATAATAATAATAATAATAGGCAAAGTCCTCGGGCCTCCCATCATCGCACACATTTGTGCCCATTGCCGTTGAGTCACTGGGACCACCAATCAATCAGTCAGGTCTTGATTTTATCGCCGAGGTGGGCCGCCGTATAACAGCAGTTTCCGGTGACCCACTCGAGACAAACCACCTTTTCCAATGTTTTTCCATTTGCACTCAGCGTTTTAGTGCCGTGGCCTTCAGAGGCACATATGTGGACTTCAGTGGGGACGAGGCTCGGTATAGTTTAAGAATTTTAATATTAGGATAGCTTTTAACAACCTGAGGGATCATATATACGTACCTCGGGTAAAAAAAAAAAAAAAAAAAAAAAAAAAAAAAAAAATAATAATAATAATAATAATAATAATAATAATAATAATAATTGGCGACTTGTTACAAGCAAGTAATCGATGCAGATAAATCGGCGTTTAGGGGTAACAGGTTAACAGCCAATCCAATCCTTTGGAAAGAGATGTTTAGCAAACGAGTTGAATGAAAAATCATTACATGCGTTAAATAAATAAAAATTCAAATGTATGACTCATATATTGGCAATGTGCATTTTTCTGATGGTTTCAGACGTCAGAGGAATGGCCGGGAAACATGAAAAGCCAATCGAGTCCTATGAAAAGAGAGGCCTATCAGAGTTCGTGGTTAATTTGACAGATGGAATCTTGCCCGAATTTCTCCGCCCCAAGGTGGTTACTGCTGGGGAAGATGTTAAAGACACTGCGGAGGATACTCTTCCGGCAATTCTGGGTTAGAAAGTAAACTTTCTGCGCCACTGGATGATTGATGAATCGTGAATGGTGGTTTCGGGTGAAACCGTCATCGCCATGCCATGGATCCTCAACTCTGCCAATTATGTCCTCAAGGATGAGGTTCACATTAGACAGCCGATAATAATAATATCGCGCTGTGATAAAACATTCAAAGATAATAAAACATTTCTCTGATCTAAATTCAAAATCGGTTCCTTGTTACTGGCTGACATTGAAACCGTATCAGATAAAAAATATAAATAAATGATGGTCACACTTTGCATTGTACACGATTGTGTTTTGTTATTTCGCTTTCTATGCCCGTTACCACAGCTGCAGGAGTCAGTGTGAGAGGAAGATAGAGTTCTCAAATCTTCAATTCATAAGTCTCAGACGTCTTCAGCTTTGATCCGCAGATAACCTAAATATGCTGCAAGGCAAGATATTAACTCTATGCATTGAATAAAGTGATTGCGTGCCCTTGAGGCCATGTTCCTCCTTGCACTTTGAAATCACTACTCTCCATTGAAGCGTTCTTCGTTATTAACTGGCACCCGATGCACAGCAGTGGTGTATAAAGGGATGGTTCTACTCCACCGCATTAAAAAGCAATTAAAAAGCATTTAGACTCTCCCACCACGAGTCATCAAGCCCCGCCCACATAGGCTGCGGACTTCTGGTTCCACCCAAAGGTTGGATATAGGCTATAAACTATGAACCCCAGAGGGCCTAGATTACGGGCTATGACTGTAGGCTCCGCTCACAGGCTATGGGCTGCGAACGCTAGACCATGGTCTGCGAATTCTAAGCCATGGACTGCGAACTATGGGCTGGAGCCCCAGGCTACGCACTAGGCGTCGGGCTGTATCCATTGGTCGCGTGAGGTCTAGGCACTGCCCAATACATGCCAATCAAGAAATAAGCGTGAGCTTCACCTGTCAATATTTATGTTTTTCAAAATCCAGCATTAGCAAACATAATTATTATACACACATGCACCTTAAGCGACTATTCCACGTGTATCATATTTGATCAGTGGCGTAGCCAAGTAGGGTTTCTGGGGTTAAAACCCCCCATTGGCCTAGGAAAAAGGGTTTTGTTAAGGTTATTTATCCACTTAAGTAAGAAAAAACAAAACAATTGCTCGCAATAACAATTGTTTTTCTTGCTTTATTCCCTTTGTTACTTTATTCCATTTTAATTTACTGTAATACTGATGGCTTGGTGTCAGGAAGGGCATCCGGCCAGACAAAAGAAAACCAAACCCCATCATAAATTCCTGGCTACGCCACTGTCTTTGGAAACTCTCCTATCTACACTTCTTCTACACTTGACCCCTAATACAACAACTACACCCGCTCTCAGCGTACATCCCTCCTTCAGTCACTGTGTCCGTCGATATGCGCGAACAAATTCTGGCAAGACAACATTTCTTGCAGGGCAACCAGGGCTGAAAGTGAGCCGGGTCGGTCCGGGTCTGCGACCCGGCATCGATTTTCGAGACTTGCTGTTGCCGGGTCTCAGCCGGGTCGCTTGTTTACCAAAAATCAGTTTCGAATGACTAAAAAAAGATCATCATTCGCCATAAACTAGGTTAAAACGGTAGGATTTTTTAAACATTTTCGGCAATTGACTATAGCGTAGATGCTTATGCCAATGAATACACCGCAGATAATGTTAAACATGCCGCCGACCCGTGATGAGGTTATGTGCATCATAACCTTACTGGGCGGCCCGCCGGCTTCCTGGGAGGGGCTACGCCGGTAGTCCTGTACAACTACATTAGGAAGTGGGGTTTTAAATTAGCAGCAGCATTCATAGGCGGAGACTTAGGGCCAGAGGGCGGATTCCGAAATTTGCGGTTGGGGATGGAGATGCTGATATCCCCAATATTTCAGAAATATTTCAGAAATATCATTATAGACTCTACAAATTTCTAGAGTGCTATCCACTGATTATCCATAATGAGCAATTTTGTTACGGCGACGGGGATTTTCAACCATAGTGAAGTGACTTGAGGCTAGTGCTAGTGGCTCAACATAAAGCAATGGTTGCAGAATACACAAAGTATGGGCTAGGTCTTCATAGAATTAGCCTTTAAAAATTAGAATTCAAATTACACATTTTGGGTGGGTTGAGCTGGTAAAAACCATAAAGGGTTTTCCTATACGGTACCCATAATTATGACAGCTGTAAACTTAGAAACTTGTTATAGGCCTAAACTTGCAACTTTTGTGATCATGGTAAAGACGAAACCCAATTCTTTGCAATATAAAACTTTGACTTTGTTATCCTGATAATCTGCTACTCTGCAAAACGACTTCTTCTTGAAGTTTTCATGACTTCATCGTTCATAAAATAGCTGGCAAATAAGAGCCTAAAATGGACTCTAGTTGAGATCAACACAGCTAAAAATGCGTTGGTCGCTGGGGCTCCGCCCCAGACCCCGCTGGGGGAGCTTACGACGCTCCCCCAGACCCCCTAGTCGGTGTGGGCTTCGTGCCTTCGGCACTCGCAGCTACGCGCCTTCGGCGCTTTCCGGCAAAAAGTCAGACCCGGCAACTTTTTCAAACCACTTTCAGCCCTGAGGGCAACTACCAGGGCAACGACCAGGGAGGGAAAGGTTTTTTTACCAGGGCATTTGCCCTGCCATGCCCTGGCGTAACCCCGCCACTGGTTTGCAGCTTTACACTGGGTATCCAAGGACGTAGAAAGTTACGCTCTGCTGATAAGGGAGTCCTCTTACTTCGTTTTCCTCGTACTGCTACCACGAGCCTTATTCTGTTGTTTGTGGTCCAATGGTCTGGATCGGATGCCTTCCTTCTGAGCTACGCCTACACCCTGGGACTCTACCATAGAATCCTTTCCTACAAAACTTAAAACTGTTCTTTTTGGGCGTGCTGGAGTCGGAAACGCCTCTGAGTAGTTTTTTCATGAAGAAGTACTAGGCCTATATAAATTTCCGAATGAATGAGTGAATGAATGAATGAATGAATGAATGAATGAATGAATGAATGAATGAATGAATAGTGTAGGGTGAACAACATGGAGACAAAGGATCCGAGTGGCTGACGGGCCGCTGACCCCTCCACAGCGAGGGATTAATCCTAGCCAGAAGGAAAAGAAAAAGGTGATTACAGTGTTACCACTGAGGTTTCAGAAATAAACCCAGATTTCGCTATGAAAAGCCTAAGAAAAGCCCATACTATTCTCATCAGCGATTTTAGACCCCTTTATTCAAATGAAGTTGGATTTCGGATGTGAGTTAACAAAATGTTCGCGAAATGAGTTGAATCAAATGTACACCGTGAGACATAAAAAAGGAAGCCCCTGAAAAACTCGTTATTATTTTAACAATATTCAACCAATATCAATGAAATTCAGGAAAGTTATAGCTAAATAGCAGGCAATGTAAAAGATTTACATTTTGTAATCAAGCCTTTAGCATCTACGCATGCGCGAAGTCGCTTGCACCATTCCCGCACCGCCGAGTCAATAATTCGCTGGTCAAGATCGTTCCAAACTTGCATGATTCGCTACGAAGATCTTCAACATCACGGACCTTTGTTTTGAAGGCCTACACCATTTCCTGCTTCTCGTAGCAATACTCAAAATGATCGTCTGTATGTAGCAGTTGGAACTCGAAAGAGAGTTATTGCAACCGACCGCCTTTTACGCACACGTCCGACGTTGCTTTAGCAAATTCCTGATGGTACCAGTCGGTGTTTTTTCTCTGGGGCGCACGTCAATTCACTTTGTTGAACCGGGGGTAACAATCAACGGCCAGTACTACAGAGATGTTTTACTCATGGAAGGCCTTCTACCTTAAATTCGATAACTCTTTGAATTTTACATTAATTTTGCCAGCAAGTTGGTGCTCCAGCGCACAGAGCTCGAGAAACGCGTCTTAATCGCGTCATGCATTCTGCAGCCTCTAAAAGTCTTCTCTCCGGAGACGTTATTTCGAAACAGATTCTCCCTCGGTATATCTGTTCTAGAAAAAAATCGCTCCCGGAGAGTATAATCTGAAATAAAGTCTCCGGGGGGACAGAATATTTCCTCCGTCCACGAAATAAAGTGTCCCTCGTTCAGCGTGAAATGGGATACAGTCGCATAAAATTTAGATGATCAGGTTAAACCGTTAGTTCACGTTGGTAAATTATTTAACAAGAGAACATAATTTTATATACTTTTTACATCATAAAAATTTCTTCCAATACAGAGTTTCAGCCAGAGGGAGACCCTGTTTCAGAGGGAGACTTGGTATCTGGGGAGACTTTCTATCGTGACCCCGGCCGTATTGGCCGCATACTCAAATACAGCCACATCTCCAGCTACATGTATATGCTTGAGTTCTCCACTGGCTCTCCGTCCAGCAGCAAATCGAGTATAGGATCTCTGCTCTATAGTCTCACCCGCCTGCTTGGCTTGCTACTATAAGACCTACCGTTGTGAATTCTGAAAACTACAACTTATGCCATGTACTGAATGTGTACACAGCTCACAGACTGACATAAGTTTGTTCGGAGACTTAGGGTAAACAGAGGGGAACGGTACCCCAAAGTTTGTTATGAGGAGGATGGATATGCTTATTTCCCCAACATTTAAGAAATGTTCACAAATGTCATTATAAATTTCCTTTGGCCGATCGTTCGTCCCCCAAATTCTGGACCAAATCTCCGCCTATGGACATAAGAATCAGTTTATGAAGGCTTGGTGACTGCATAAATCTTTGACGTCTACCTCTGTTATCGATTCTGTGTTGGGTGATATTCTTGACCAAATATCCAGATAACCCTTCGATTCAAAAAAGTAGCACAGTCATCATTTTTTCGTCTCGCGCCTCTGTGCGGTATCTTTTGGTGTTAGCCTTGCCTTCGCTTTTGGTCAGATACACTGTATTTGTGTGAGACCACAAATAATTTGTAACAGTAGTTTATGTATTTTTGGGGTGGTTTACGTTTTTCAAGCGTGTATGTGTAGCTGCAGTTTGACGTCACTGTGTGGTAACAAAGACCATTAGCGACGCCCTCCTCCTTTATCCAGGCTTGGGCTGGCACTGGTAGAGTGCGACCAGTGGCGGAGTTAAATTTTCAAGCAACACATTTAATTTCTCATATAGCGCAATTCATTTGCATAAGATATTTATCACATGATAGGAAATATTATTTCGTCTGTGTATAAACAGCAGTTATGCGATATTTTTGATCTACGTGCAATGTGTAATAATAATTCCTTGAGAATCGTATGGGTTAATATCATCATCGGTACTACTACTTCAGATGGTCATGTCTTACATATTTTTATGATTATAAATTATTATTCACGCTATAGGTGCACGGATTACTAGCTTGTCGGTCACGACGACTGTAAATAGCATTTGAACTGATGGTGATGGTGATGATGATGATGATGATGATGATGATGATGATGATGATGATGACGATGACGATGACGATGACGATGACGATGTAATGTAATGTAATGTAAATCTTCGAGAATTTCTCAGCGCCCACAAAAGCCACGTCAGAGAGACCAGCTTATTCACCGGCGCTATATCAAATCAAGTCCGCAATAGCCAGAGCTGCCGTTTTCGTTCCGGTGCCAGGTCAAAATCCGGGGAGGTCAAGCCGAGGAGACAGCGTGGTGCTACGGTG
The DNA here is from genome assembly GCA_949752735.1 of Lumbricus terrestris. Taxonomy (NCBI): domain Eukaryota; kingdom Metazoa; phylum Annelida; class Clitellata; order Crassiclitellata; family Lumbricidae; genus Lumbricus; species Lumbricus terrestris. Next base: position 68,977,376 of record OX457039.1, read on the forward strand.
GTTGTCAGTGATGGAACCTGATTGGAATCTGGATAGGATAGGTTGAAGAAGATGAAGAAAACGGTGACGGTGACGGCGACGGCGACGGCGACGACGACGACGACGACGACGACGACGACGATGACGATGACGATGACGATGATGATGATGATGATGATGATGATGATGATGATGATGATGATGATGATGATGATGATGATGATGATGATGATGATGATGATGAAGGCAGGTTCATTGGCTTTACGCCCCTGGTGATGAGATGAGTGAGGTGGTTTCCCGTTGCCTGCCCCACAGACAATGATGGGCAAGCAACTTGCCCAAGGTCGCTCCGCAGGAGCTTGCGCCCCTGCGTCCCACATGTGCTAGCCCGAGATATCTAAATCGCTGTAGCTGTCATCTGCGTATTTCAGTAGACATTGATTACGATGAACTGTATATGGTTCCTGCCGTGTTTAAGTTTCACCGCTTCCCCACCGGGTGATCGATGGCAAATTTAATCTAATTTCGCAGCTATAACCTTGATACTGAACGTCACTCCAACCCCCGCCATTCGTGGTCGCGCTGGGTTGCCGCAGCCTCGGCGGAAAGCTAAGCTGAATTTCTGGACATGCTAGCCGGAGAGATATTAGCTGTTATGAAAATTACCTTCCTAGCTTTATTACTTCATGGTCTGCATGAGCCTACTTACTCTATTCTATCACCTTGTTGCATAAGTATATTTCCTTACCGTACCTTACTAGGCCTACTTTATGCCACATTGCTTTGTCTTAACATACGTTACATAATCTGAATCAGATGTTCTTAACCTGTTATTCTAACCTCATCATACCTGTATTAGCAGATTTTATAACGCACGATGGCGATGTAGAGGCTTTTCACACACACTGACCAACCGCTTGCATCGGCGCTAGAGGGTGCATTGGCGCGCATGCGCATGGAAAGAAACGTCAAGGCGCATGTGCAGCGTCGCTAGGTGGCCGGCTGCCTCTTCTGGCGTCTGTTGCAATTAAATTGGCATTATTCATCGAGAGAGCGATGGTCGCGCAGGGAGGCCAGTGGAACAGCCGGCGGAACAGCCGTTTGCGCCCTACGCTGTCATAACGCACCAGTCGTCATTCGTCGTATGACGCTTGCACCGATTACTCCAGAAGAATTATAACTCCTCGTCGAGTATCAATCATCGGGACGTTTACAAAACTACGCTACACTTACAGAATTACGTTACGCTTACAGAGTTCCTCTTTTGTTACGTCGACCTGACGTGTCTATTAAAGCGAATTTTAATTGGGACAACACAAAGAAAGAGATTGATTTGATTGTAGTCGAAGGAATGATGGCCTTGCATGGTTGGCTACTGCTCGTTGGCGCATTGACTGCGATCGCAGCGACAGCCATCGGAACAGGTGAGTAAAACACCTTAATGCAACCACAGTATTTTCGCGGATATAGCACGCACTCGTATATAACACGCACGCAAATATAACCCGCAGCATTGTTCGATTTGAGTAAAAATTAAATAATATATGTCACGCAGGCAGGTTGTTTTTCTGCTGGCAGTGCTAGCTCACCTGTCCAAGACACTGCCGCTGCAGTACCTGATTAATATGTCCGCAGCAACAGGCAACTGGCGCTGCTACCTGTGTTCTTGGAAGCAATTCAGAGCAACGGTAGCTGATTGGTTGAGTGGCTGCCATGTGACGCTGAGTGTGCAGGATCGAGCCTTCTCCCCCGAGACCACACTACCTCTGTGCTTAACAAGCCGTTGAGCGCAATTTCTATCGATTTATGCGCCGCCTTTATTCTATGGCGCTGTGCAACTATAATGGACTACACGGCTTTGCGCGAGTAAGGAGTCTTGGACGCCGACATTTTGCAACTGTTATTGTATGATCGATACTTAGAAATAATTATCAACATTTTGAAGAACAATTGGAGATATTGTATCTTTGGTGTCTCTTATCAAATCCGAAAATATTCAAGTCCATCCAACCCCACACCTTTTGTGTTCTATTGCGCGTTGTTCTATTGTGTTCTGTAATATTCTATTTTATTTTTCGTCGCATTCCTTGCAATCCTGGTCCATTCTATTATGTGCCAATCCGTTCTATTTCTATCCATTCTATCTTGTTTCATTCTACTCTGTTATATTCTATTCGATTCCATCCCAGTTCACTCTATTCTGGCCATTCCTATTGTGTTTTTTTCTATTCTGCAATACGATGTTTTATTGAGTTGTTCTGTATTCTAAATTCTAATCCATTCTATTCCGCTCCGATGTGTTTTGTCTTTTTAATGTTCTATTGGGTTTTTGTGTGTTCTATTCTATTCCACACAATTCTGCTCGATTCTATTATGTCCTATTGTGTATTCTGCGTTGAATTGAATAGGCCTACTTGTGTGTTCTAATTGATTCCATTACTATTATCTACTGTTCCGTTCTGTTACGTACTCTCTTATGATGTTCCTTTGTGTTTTGAATGGGTTCCATTCCATTTCATTCTATCATGGGCCTTTCTATTCTTATACAGCATGCTCTGTTACATTAGATTTTTCATGTTCTGTTTCAAAATCAGTTCTATCGTGCAAAAGCTAACTACAAAAATCATGTACATCAAGCGCACTTGCAACCATTTGTATTCCAACCATTCTATTAACTATATACTGATTAAAGACATTCAATTATATTGTATTCTATCCTATTTTCGATTTACACATTATCTTAATCCCATCACGAGTCCCATCATTTTATATTCGATCCTATATATCTTAATAAATTATGTTGCTTCCTATCTCTCTCTATTGTGGTCTACTGTAGCAGACCGACCTGCTATTATTACGAAGAAAGTTCCAGGAATCTGACGTTCAAAACGGATCCCAACATCTTGCCACATGAAATGCCGGTGACCTGCACATGAAGAAATTTGTTATAGCTTATACCATAGTATGGTACAATAAGTCAATGCTGGAGACAATACGAGGAAGGCAGGGAAACTGGATTGGCCACGTCATGAGAGGCGACACCATAGTTGTGTGGTGCGCGGTGGTGTAGTGGTGGCTTCGGTGCCTCGGAGCCGGAGGGTTCCAGATTTGAATTCACCTCAAACCGCCGCATAGGAACCTTGAGCAAGTCCTTCTCTCGCAATTCACCGTAGCAGGGACACAAGCATTTACTGAAAGGTGGTTGGATGGATACAGAGTTCAACGGCATCTTATGTCATCAAAGACCCTAGACGTTGTCTTATAAGCGTTGTGGCATAGCGCAGACATCTTATTTTATTTCTTCAGGTTGAAGAGCAGCAGTTGAGACAATACTAATTATTATAGTTCGTTGTCCAAAAACGTTTTACTGATGAGATTGCGTCACCGACACTTGACAAAAAGCAGCCAGGTTTAATCTTAAGGATCCAAATAATTTCTTTAAGAGGGTGTCCAAGAGTTTGGTTGCTGATTTTGCAACTGTTCTAACACTAAGATGTGTTTTGAGTCATCTTAATGCAGATGACAACCAGGTTTATCCTGATGCTTTTTCTTCGGCCACCGGTATATATACGGCGGGCTAGGACGGAGCTACAAGATGTCCGTCCAATGACCTGAGTTTCACAGCAGACGTAACGCGATATTTATTATGACAGGGTAATGGCCAGCAGCTAAGGAAAATGGATTCTTTGTCCATATCCATTGACTTGGCCAATGGTCATCTCCTCATCTTGGGTCATTGCTGACGCAGAACATTTCTGAACATTAAATCTCCTACGTGTCGCTTGGCTTTTCTTTCAGCCTTGCCAACTGCGGTTTTTTTCTCGTTCTCTCCCACTTAATGCCGTAATTACCCTTTCGCGCGTTTATTGGAATTGAGAGTGTCTGGTGTTATACAGCGGTGCAATCTATGCAACCCGCCTTTTGAAATCATTGGTCAACTTGAATGTGAGATGAGAGCAGATTCTGGACGTCGTGGTATAGTCTCTCAAAATCTGATCATCAAGCGTTCGTCGAATTGTATTCTGATTGCTGAGCAATACGAATGGGCTTTCGAGGTCCACAGGGACTACATACTTCTGTAAATGCACTTATGGATGCATACATGAATACATTATATTATAGACAGACACATGCAGTACACAAATAGACAGTCATTGTGTTGTACAAGCATAAAGCATCCATACACAAATAATATGCATGCACATATGCATATATAGCCTACACACATAAATAAACATGCATACATGCATACAAACATATTTGCATGCATACATACTTGCGTACATGCATGCATGCATGCATACATGCATACATACACACATACACACACATACATACATACACACACACACACATACATACATACATACATACATACATACATACATACATACATACATACATACATACATACATTCATACATGTTTTTGAATTTCCATACTGAGTCCAGTTCTCCCATCCCTAAGACAACAAAGCAATGACAATGGCAAGAAACAAATAGTAATCTAAATGTAGATTCGCGCAACAAAACAAAGAGCCGAAAGTTCTCATAAATGAAGTTTGATATCAAACAACTCTCCACACACATAACCGTCCTCATAATATTTCCCAGTCCGACCACGAGCGCACACGTCCTCCGGAGAAAATGCGCTAAATAATTGAGTGGACTTATATCGGCCATGCATGTGTAAAAGACCGACCAACCGACCGATACAGTTGCTTCCATTCTTAATGACTCATCTTCAACTGGTCACCTACCCGCATCCGTTGCTGCTGCCGCTGTATCTATTGCATCCCTGCAGAGTGGAATTCGCTTTCATGTAACACGTCTCTTGACTGTGTCGCTCTCTATGTCTTCCTGTACGCGTGTCGGTCACTCTGCATACGTCTCTGTGTCGCTCTTGTTCTCTTGATGCGCTGTTCACAGCTGATCACGTGATGATTCATTTATTCATTCATCCTCTCTTTCGTCTCTTCATTCGTTCATTCATTTCTTCTTTCCTTTGCTCCATCCTTCATTCATTTCCTTCTGCTTCCATCTCTCCATTCCTTACATAACCCGCGTTGTTCACATTAATTTCTACTTTCCGTCAAACCGTCATCCATCATTCTTTCCTGTTTGTCTATCAATCCAAGATTTCGCGTCATCTGTGTGATGTCTATGTTGCATACATGTACATCATACAGCACCTTCGTGAGGTTATTGTAAGGCGATATATAAATGTCCCTCTACAAACATACGTATAATTATTTCCTTAATAGTGCAGCAAAGCTGCGGATACGATACTGTGCTTTGCGTTACACGTTCGCTTGATCATGTACATTTACAGGAACAACGAAGCCAATCATCTACCACGGAACCATAGAAGAGAATTCCGAAGAGGGTGACGAAGTACATCTGAACGTACCACTGACGACTGGTAGCCATGACAACATGATTGGAAGTAAGACCATAGACCATTCGCTGTACAAGTCTCTTGAAATCGAAATTTTCAGCTAATTCACTTTCTACTTTCTCCACGTTGCTGTTTTCTCCAAGGTTGCGATGGACTGGCTGTGCAAGACTGCGGCAAAAATAAAAACCATTAAGGCGGCATCCACTCTCATAAATTGCAAACGTATTAAAATTGATGATCACTACTAACATAATAGGTCTTTAGCAATTTTTCAAGACTTAGAGCATTGTGAACTAGCAATAGCCTACTCCGCTTTATTGCAAGGAAGAGGGGGAATCCTGAAGTGGCGACAATTCATTTGTAAAATTTCGATTGATTGATTGATTATTTGACTGATTTATCGATCATTGCACACCTTTAATAAGAACAAACCGGATGAAATATGAACCTGAAACCATTTTCCATTTTCTGGGTGACTTTTATGATCTTGTATTGCACGGAAAAAGTTTCTGTGCCAACGGATCCAATAAAACCAGAATCAAGGACAGCTTTGGTATACAGTTTGAAAGAGACGGGTCTTAAGTGTGGACCTGAATGGCATCAAATGACACCAAAGAGTGGACAGAAAAGTAGCTGTCACTGTGAAAGCTGCAGTGACTAAGGCAAAGCAATTAAATCCTTTCTATTCACCAGCTTTCCAAGCTATGACCCGCGCGTTCTTCGTGACTTCCTTACTAAACCTGTTTTTTCAAAGGGCGTTTTAAAACCCTGACACGTTCAAAAGATCCTTCGCTTGGTCGTTTAGGAAGCAATTTCCTGAGGAATTGCTTTTGAAGAGATGGTGTGTAAATTCCGTTAACAGTAGAATAACAGTTGCAGCTATTATCATTATTATTATTTTTACTATTATTACCAAATATTTATTTTTTGAAAAAGAAATTAGGCATCGTCCTAGGTTTCACAATTCACAATTTCACATTTCATCCTGAAATGTGATTTTAACTGCAATTATTATTATTATTATTATTATTATTATTATTATTATTATTATTATTATTATTATTATTATTATTATTATTATTATTATTATAATTATTATTATTATTATTATTATTATTATTATTATTATTATTATTATTATTATTATTATTATTATTATTATTATTATTATTATTGTTATTATTATTATTATTATTATTTAATGTCATTATTAGTAGGATTAGTAGCAGCAGCTGCAGCAGCAATGGTGATAGTGGTGGTAGCAGTGGCGTCTACCAATGGGGGGGTTTGGGAGAATGTTCTTCCACGGTTTCTGAAAGTGGGGGGGTTTGACGTTTTTGGACGTAAACTGGGGGGGTTGATTTCTAATGTGCTATATCGGACCAAAGAATCCAGGGTTCGCTTGAAGTAACTGCCAACTCAAAGGGACATGATCAGTGGTGGAACACATGGACTAGGGGTGGATCTCTTAACGCTTCAGGTCACACCTACTGAGCAAGTCAATCCGAGGCCCAGCCATGGCAGGTGATGAAGGCGACATAATCAAGATGGTCAAGGGTCATTAGACAGCACAGACACGTCTTGCTGTGCCTTGTCGTGGACTCCGAAATCTGTGTTTGAGACCTCCATGGCATTGTGTACCCCAGTCTTCGGACAGGGCCGGGTTCCTTCTGTGAAGCTAATGACATTGATTACAGCTGTTTCGAATTAGATACCCGACCAGCAAATCTCTGTAGGCGATGAGTAAGATCAGCTACATGCAGGTTGTTAATACGCGCCTTTCAATGTTAGAGAATGATGCGGTCGAAAAGGCAACTGCTTTCTGAAGGCGATATTCCTTTTGTTATAAACTAGGGACTTTCTCTGTTTTTCGCAGTGAAATGCAATAATTAAGCATAAACATTAACCGAAATTCTTGACAGCCAGCCAGAGATAGGCCTGCAGAAAATCCGTGGGGCGAGTTCGGACTATTATAATAGTTTCGTGCTAGTAGGCACAATATTTGCAAGTAGGCCTACCATAGCCAGCAACATGAAATTTTACAGCGGTAAGTTATTACAATTTATAACTACACAATTCTCTACCTATATAAATTCGCCTGTTTTTTTAATTTCAGGTAGGCCTAGACCCGAGCACTGTGCATTGACTTAGTCTTAGACCTAACCGAGTTCAAATTGATATTTCTTTAATCTCTAGCTGTTCGATATTCTGTTATGAAATATCTGCGTTTAACGTTTGTAACAGAATTGAAATTGTCAGCAATGGTTGCACTATAGCTCTGAAAGTTAACCGTAAGCCTAGTAGCAGATAATCGGCTGTAGTTGATAAAATAATGATTATTATCGGTCAAGATAGCCGCTTGTTCTAAGTTGTTCTGTATGCACCAAATAGCGGTCGTCAACGAAAGGCGGTGAATACACGCAATTCAGGAATAGCCTAATGTTGCTGGCGAATTTGTCCGAGTAGCCGACGCTGCCGACATGGACAGGGGCGGATACAGGGAGCATTAACAATTCCAAAGTATTTTTGGCAGGCCAAGAGCAAAAATAATGGGCAAGGTCATCATGACCTACCGCGACGTATGGTACGTAGCACCGCCACTTAAGACAATTGTGTGAATATAAGCTAGCTGAAGATGTAAACATTTCGGATGAATGCCCTTTTCAATCAATCAATCAGAATTTATATGGCGCCCCGTCAAGGTACCTACTCAGAGGCGCTCCCGGCCGAGATCAAGCGGAAAAAAAGTCCTCAACAGTTTGTGAAATTGTTGCAAGGTTGTAATTTTTTCTGTCCATTTATTCCCAAATAGGCAATGTTAATCTATAATCTATGATTTATGAGGTAGGCACCTATGACTTTTGAGCAGAAGGATTTGTCTGTCTGTTGGCAGCAATGCCGAACTTTATGATATAAGTTACAACATGGCAATGACAAATCTGCATTATTACACTGCATGGACTAACATAAGAATGAAACTGTTTGCAATAGTCACAAAACTTATCACTGCTGTCTTTCTGTGGGAATACAAAATTCAAATTAAGCCGTCAAACCAATAAATTGTTAAAACAATGTTTGTGAATTAATGGATCTTTATTTACAATTAAGTTATTTATTTTTTCGCTTATAATCATTTTTATTATGGACTATACACATAATATATAGGCCAATTATTGTACAGTTATGCGTGCCTCCTGAAGTGCCGAGTCTTTTAGAAATACAAGTCGGCCTAAATGGGGGGGTTCGTTCTCCCACGCCAAGTGGGGGGGGTAGACGCCACTGGGTGGTAGTAGCAGCGGCAGAAGCAGTATTATTGTTATTCGCTTACGCTTTTAATTAATTTTTGCCAAGTTCTATACTAATAACTTGAGAGGACTTACTCAAAGTACCTAAGCAGCAACTGTTTCAGTGGAAATGCCCCGAACCTGTTCCATCTACCTTACGATGCGATTGCTCAACCAATCTGCCTACGTGCTGCGACATTAATTCGCTAAAAGCAAAATCTTAAAGCTGAAGCAGAAGCCTACAGCAGAGGCTTAACCGATCTAAAAGCCCAGAGAGGAGAAGATCTTGAGTGAAGTAATAGCCGGCTTAAGAAAAGAAGCAGGCACCTATATACTTCCTTTCTCATCGCGTAATATGGCTAATTGCGGCTCCGCTTTTAAGATGGATGGGGAGATGGCTTTGCCAGATCCGGGTTACTAAGTACGTACTCAACTTCTATCTATAGCTCCTTTTCTATCTTTTTCTTTGTCATGTTTCTGGTTCTTTCGTCTTCTCGTCGTTCTGACTGTCATCATCGCATCATCAATGATTTCACAATAGTGGCAAAATATGATATCATCGTCACACTGTTACTATCGTTACCGTCATCATTAATTTCGTCACCAACGCAGACATAGCGACTAACTTATCGTCATAATATCGTCATCTTGTTATCATCACGCGCATCAGCATCGCTGTAGTCGTCGTCATCATCGTCGTTGTCATTTTCAGTGCAGAGTTGACACAGGCGTAAGATAAAAAATATCAAGAGACTTTGACGTAAATGCATCAATCCCAACATTATTGTTACTACAACTACAGCCATAATATTGTGTACCAGCACGAGCACATTCATCATTACAACCAAGACATACAGAGATAAAAACACTCAATGATATAATAATAATATTATTATTTATAGGCATGCATCTGTGGCAACAGATACATGTATATAGGCAAGCTCTTCAAAAATTATTCTGACCCTAGTCTATTTAACCCTCCACCATCCAGCTTTCTGGTCCTTAGCGAGATTCGTATTAGCATCTCCTCCGCCTCTCCTTCTCCTCATCACCAATGTATCTCTTGCTACTGGGATCGGGGCTTCACTTCACGTCTCTTGACAATACGTCTGACACGACGCAACGCTCATCAGTAAGAGACAGCAAGAGAGAACAGGACAAAGAGACAGACCGAGAGTAAGACATTCAATGACAGAACGCCAACGAAATCGTAATTATCAAAATAACATCAGTCAGTAAAATTCAAAAACTTTCAGTTAATGATGCGAAGGACAAAATGATGTCAATCCATTTCGGTCACCTGGAAACGCTGAACATCCCGAGACTGCAGGATTGGCTGTTTTCTGGATAATAGTTATAGACCACCAGTGGCGGCGCCAGGATTTATGCCAAGTTTTGGGGGGCTGAAGTCTCCGGATGAAAATTTTCTATTTTCCCATTTTCATTCGCCAAAATATCTGACGACCTTTTTTAGTAAAAATCGTGGAAATATTTAAATATTTCAGTTTAGCATGTAAAAAACCCGGATGGTCTTTGGGGGCTTAGCCTTTTATAGGAGGGGCTTAGCCCCCTAACACCCCCTAGCGTCGCCACTGTACACCACCAGAAGTTACAGTGCCAGAATGCAATGTTTGGGTGCATGATCCACAACTGAAACTTGCTGAAACATGTTGGTAGCATGGTTGTACACGAGAGTAGCTATACGCAAGTAAATATATGTTGTAGTTGTACTCGCCGTCAAAACGTTTCTTTTTAGCGAACTCTATAATTTTGCCACTGGGAATGAGACGATTAGAGGCCAATAAGTCTTAATATAATACAGAGATTAAACATTTTTGAAATGAACTTGTTAATGGTGGATGACATGTGTCTAAGCGCTCAGCTTTCGTTTTGTAAGTCGAATTCAGGTCTTAAAACGGATTCTTTGATCGATTGACAAAACAGTGCAGTTGCCTGCGATGCGCTATTATATAATATTATAATGTGAAATGGTGTTGGCGGTGGCGGTAGCGGTGGCGGTGGCAGAATAAGAAAACAGCTAGGCCTACAGCTACCACCACCGCCACGGTGGTGGTAGCTGTAGCTGTTTTCTTATTCTGCAGTAATACAGTGTAATAACATGATAATTAACGTCACCCTCCTCATCTACGCTTGGGTCTGGCACTATCAGATCACAAACGGCGTCATAGCTCGCTATATATAGGTTGTGAATCAATGTATAAGCCAGAACAACGATTTATAATAGCAAGACTCTGATAAGTTTTAAGGTTTACGAAATGAACAATTATTTGCATACTCGTCTGCTGGTAAATGATATATATATACCACTTTTAACCGATTACGAAGCCTATATATATATATAGGCTACGTAATCGGTTAAAAGTGGTTGTTAAAAGGAACGCCTAACCAATCTGCCACTGTGTGTCCCAGTTCAAATGTTTTACCGTCAATAATTGTCTATAGAATACTTCAGAGTCCGTATAGTTACTAGTTTCGTGGTTAGTAAGTGCATGTTAGTGTAGCGTCAGCGGTGTCAATAGTAGGGACCGTTGTTTAACGAGAGCGAGTGACTTCTATTATAGTTGGTTTAGAACAATAATGGACGTTCTGTACAGATATCTCCACAAATCAATATCCTCAGAAGCGGAGCTTAATAATTATAGCGTGCAATATAGCTTTTTTCAGGGTGTCTAAATTGAGAATTTTTACTGTTGAACTGCCCGGTTTATTTATTATTAAGGCCTATTCAGCAGTTTAACGACATCTTATAACTAGAAAGGCTGTTGACGTCTTTAAAGTTTTCAACGTATTTACGTCCAGATTTGGTTAACTGTTCCGCAGTTTCTTTTCTCGCTCTTTTTCTCTTTTCTTTTTTCGGGAATTTGTATGATTGACTTTCGTGACGGCAATGTTCATAAGGTGACTGTTGTCGATCCTCTTTCATACATTTATTACTATTTACGTTATATATGCATATATATATATATATGCATATTCATTCGGGAATTGTATGTATATAATATTATATAAATATATATATACCTTCATAATTACAATATACATTTTAATAATCGTCACACACACAATCACATAATAATTTATATGCGCACATTTTAACAACATTTGAAAAACCTAGAGCATCATCAACAATGGTAGCAGAAGCATGGCTTTACATAGCACGTAGTATAGCGTTTTAGGGTGTCTAATTTTAATACTTTTGAATTGTTCAGTCAAGTCTACCTATAATAATTACTGCAGAATCTGTTTTTAAACAGTTGTAAAGTTGTGCAAAAAGAACGTTTGCATAAATTTATTTTCGTGTATATGATTACACAGACAATGCCTGAAAAGATTTGTCAAAATGCAGATTCAGATTTTAACGACATGGAATATGGTGAGAAAAGATTGCATAGGACAATTAGATAGGACCATTCAACAGTCAGGATGGTCTATAGGTTCTGATCGAATACAATAGAATAGCATAGCATATAGCATTGCATAGCACAAGACTATTTTGTGTAGAGAGCATTAATGCATCAATTTCGAATAATTCCAGAAAGACAAGAGGATCAGAAGCCACATCCGCTACCCTAAGGTCAAAGGTGAGAGGTTAGGGGTCAGTTCTGTTGACGTTGTTTCCGTTCACATCAGCCCAGTCGTTTCTCCGTGAAAAGCCTGATTACCATGGCAACAGCTGCAGCAGCATCCGCCATTAGGTTTCTCATCAGTTATACAGCGCACGCAACAGCACGCCGCCACATTGAAAGGCGACAGAGACGTGTTTTGTCCGTCGGCCGCAGCGTGGCGCCACTGTGTTTACGGCTAATGCTGATTGGTTGAAATAGACGCGAATTAAGAGCGACACCTATCAATGGAAAACGGAACGAAGACTCAGTTAAGGGACCAGATATATATATATATATGCATATATATATGCATATATATATGCATTTATATATATATATATATACTCAGCATTTTTGTCTCTGAGTGTCATGAAGCAGGTAGACACGTCCGTATATGTACGTGTATGATATATTTTATATAGAACAGTAGGCTATGTATAATTATGCAGCATGAATATATATATATATATGATTTTTTCATTTGTATATAATGTGAATATGTGATTGTGTGTTTAAGCAATATGAAGATATATATACCAATACAAAACAATTGATATAAAGACTATTATATATATATATTGAAGAGTGTCTCTATATAATATATATATATATATATATATATATATATATTGAAGAGTGATTAAGTAGAGGCACACACTTGTTTTTTCGATCTCCATGGTTAATAGCTTTCTGCAAAGAGATAATGTTCAGAGAGAGACATAGTAATAAGAAGAAAGGAATGGACAGAAAGAGAGACAGACAGACAGACTGGCAGACAGACCGAGAGAAAGGTACACAGACAGATAAAAAGTGAGAGAAGCAGACGGACAGACAGAGAAGGTTAGAGATAAAAGCACAAGGGACATAACAATTGAAAGCTGGACGGACAGTGAAACTATCGAAGGTGTGAACGATTCGCCCAATACTCCACTGGTTGGTCTTGTTGGCCCTCTGCAGTCTACAGTCTAGCTGCATGGTTTCAGGTCAAGAGCGGCGAAAACTGTGGGCGTGCATTCGATTAAACTACTTTCTTCAAATCGTTTATCGACCCCATGTGCGCATGCGTACACTTGATTGTTTTGATTGAGCGCCTGTGAATAACCTGGTTCCCGCGACTTGGCTTTTGTGGGCGCTGTAGAAGTCTCGAGATTACGGTTACGATTACGATTACACTAACGCATATCACAATAATAATTATTAGGATGATTGTATAGAAGCACACATCACACACTCTACTCACATTTTGTACGAACGTGCATGCATGCATGCGTTGCTTTCCTTCGTACATTGTAGGCGAGGTGTGTGGTTATACGATCTACAAATGGCATTCGGAACAGCCATTCAAGGTCATCCTACTCGACCGGAAGTCAGGTGCTGCGAAGATCGTCCTCGACGCCGGATATGACGCCGACTACGAAAAGAAGCACAGATACAACTTCGAGATTGCACCATACGATTGCGTCACTGGAGTTCACGGAAACAGGTCAGGTTAAAGGTCAATCGTCTCTTGAATTATATCGGCGAATCGGTCGGAAGACTCGGAACCTTTTATTATATATAGGGCCACAATAATGTCAACATCTGAGAATTTATGAAGCGAATCTACACGATTGTTTCACATTGATAAATCAAGTGCAGAAATGTCATTTTAATTGTATGTCATAAATACTACTACTAATATTAATAATAATTTTTATTATTATCATTTTTGTTGCTGTTGTTTTCAGTTTTATTGCATATATTTAATACAAATAATGAGGTTTAAAGATATCTTAATATCCTGCCAGTTATGGGTGAAGTAGGAGTGCAACGCTTTTGATCTACGTTATCATATAGTGTCGATAAACCGAAACCAGTAGATGCTGCTACTGCTCTGTAGTAGCTTAAAATCTTTTCATGAAAGCGTTTGAATACTTCCTCTGTTAGATTGCGGTGTTTGAACGGTGTTAGGTCGTGTGAGTCTCTTTTCATGTGGCGCTATATAAATTTTCAATTACAATTCTTGTAGTCAATGTAGATAAGACTGATTTCGTTCTGTGAGGAAATGAGAATCACAGACGTCAATAAATCAGCGTTTCATTCATCTAAGTCTGATTGGCGTCGTCCATTCAAAAGTGACCGTCGTCATTAAATGTCCAGTCCATTGGAAACCGATTCTGGTCATCGTAGACAAACCTATCTTGACCATCCACTGACCAAATGACCAGCGGACTGATGGCCATTAGTTCATCGATTCATCGGGGTTCCCGATAGCGGATGTTTTCAACGAAATGCGGATCACTGAAGCATACGGAAGTGATGACTCCTGCATCTCTAATGTGCACCAACGCAGCACCCTCCCTAGCCCCAAGCCAGACCCTATACGGTTGGCGTCATCTAGCGATCGAACACGAATTAAGGGCTCGACTTCCGGTTTCGCTGGCACGGTAAGAGCCACCACATCCGGGACATCGTTCGATGGCTGTGTTTGCAGACTTTTGTGTTGTTATGGATGGATAGATGTCGTTGCTGTCGGTTGATGGATGGCGCCGGGTTTAAGGGAAGAAGGGTTGGGGGGGGTGGAGGTTGGTGGGTCAGAAAGAGAGAGAGTGCACTAAGTGCTCTACTTCCCTGTCCAAACAGTCTGCCTGTCACTCTTTCTTTCACTCTGTCTTTCTTCATGTCTCATTTTGTTTCATTCTGTAGCTTCTCCTCTGTTCCAGTCTGCCTCTCTGTCTGTCTGTCTTTCTGTCTGTCTGTCCGTCTGCCTGTCTGTCTGTCCGTCTGTTTGTCTGTCTCTGTCTGTCTGTCTGCCTGTTTCTGTCTGTCTGTCTCTGTCTGTCTGTCTGTCTGCATGTCTATGTCTGTCTGTCTGAGTGCAAAGTCTCTCGCATCTATACACTCTCGCCATTTGTGTATACCATGTATAAGCGAGCATGCTAATACACAGTACAATAATTATTATACACATAGACTCATTCATTCAAATACTTTGTATCTGCATATTTCCATATCTTTGTCTCTGTGTTTTCTCCTCTGTCTTTTTCTCTCTGTCTCTGTCTCTGTATGCTTGTCTCTTTTCATTGTCTCATTATCCTTATCTCATTGCAACGCAGTGTAGTGTCCCTGTCTCTTTGTCCGTCCAACTGTCTCCTTTCCTTTGTCTGTCTTTGTCTGTCTGTCTGTCGTCAGTTATGTGACGTCTGGATCGCCTGCTACTCGTTTTATGTCGGTGTTTCAGTCACGTGCGTATTCTGGCGGCGTTGCATTAATTCCGTCCTTTCCATTAAATCCAACAGTCACCAGTCAGGCGATATTATTATTAGTATGGCCTTCTCAGGTGCAGCCATGTCTCCATGCATGTATGTATGTATGCATGTATGTATGCATGTATGTATATATGTATGTATGTATGTATGTATGTATGTATGTATGTATGTATGTATGTATGTATGTATGTATGTATGTATGTATGTATGTATGCATGTATGTATGTATGTATGTATGTATGTATGTATGTATGTATGTATGTATGTATGTATGTATGTATGTATGTATGTATGTATGTCTGCTGCATTTCCAACTGAGCATAGACTGGTTCCGTTGCTTCTGTGTCTATTCCTCTAATTATTTATTTCTAATTGCATTTGTTCCGTTCGCATCAAAGGCTTTTGCCGACGGCTGGCGGTCGTTCGTGTCTTTGATGTCTAATGGATGGCACTAAGAGAGCAATCGCAGAGCCATCGCCTTTTCAGAACCAACTCTTCCCTTCTGCTTCTCTGCGTCAGCTTCTGTGTACGCGGCTCTGTTCGCCTGCGTCTCCTTTTACTACTGTCTCTGTCTCTGTGTCTCTGACTTTCTCTCTTTTCATCTTTCTCTGCCTAAGTAAATGTCCGTGTAGATGTGAGGGTGTTTGTTTGTAGATTTGTCTTTGCTTGTGTTTCTGTGTCTGTGCATGTCAGTAGATGTGTTTGTTAGTGTGTTTGTCTGCTTGTTTGTCTGCCTGTCTGCATGTCTATCTGCCTGTCTGTTTGTCTGTCTGCCTGTCTGCATGTCTATCTGCCTGTCTGTTTGTCTGTCTGCCTGTCTGCATGTCTATCTGCCTGTCTGTTTGTCTGTGTGCCTGTCTGTCTATCTGCATGTCTATCTGCCTGTCTGTCTGGCTGTCTATCTGTCTGTCTGTTTATCCGTCTGTCTACCTGATTGCCTGTCTTCTGTCATAAAACTTGCAATTAACGTTTCGCAACAATTTCCATCGATGCGTTCAGCGCTGACGGCAAAATGGCTGAAATATTAAAACAACAAATGTTCCGACGGGAAAACACTCTCCAGAACAATATTGATCAATGTATCATAGCAATTACAATGGACATTCGCCATCGTATTCTTAAGATAATATCAACAGCGTCGATTATTATGTTTGATGAAGTCGCAGGAGTCAGCTTATTAATCAGCGTGTATGTTTGACGACTTCTTTATACAAGGAGTCGAGTACTCGAGTATAATTATATAGAACTAATCTTTTGTTTAACTTAGTCACATCATAACCAGTATGATCGGAGTCTCGCTTCTCTGCTTTGGTGCACGAGCTGCTGGGCCTCAGTTTATTTTAGTAGTTGGATTTCGTCCACAGTTTAAAGACATCTTACTGCAACAAAGTCGTTGATTTATGAAGATAGCCTTTTTAATGCAGAATTTATTTATTTCTCCAAGGTTTAACGTCTTCATATGGCATCAAAGGCCGTTGACGACAATTTACAGCATAATTATACAGTAAAATGAATTTATAGTGACCATACACAACATTCAAAGTAGTCTTAACATAACGTCACAATGATGAATTAGTGTTCATTGCTTATAGTCAACAACAAAATGTTTTACAGTACTGTTATTAACATCAACTATACATGTTATCATACAACTTATCTTTTGCTTCTGTAAAACTTGTTAATATGCTGCAATACCGTCTTGCAATAAATTTTTTCTTAATGACCAATCTTAATATACATTTAATCCTTAATCTCTGCATTTGAGTTAAAAACAATTCTTACACAAATTAAATTAGATATAAAATAACTGTGATATGCGATTATAGCTGCACATTTGCATTTCCAATAACCTTAAAGTCAATTAAATCAAACAAATTATAGACATATATTCAATATGTGAATATGATTTTTTTATCATATAACGACACATGTTTAATAATACAGTGATTTCATCAGATAGTTTTGAATGTAATTACATTTGGGCTATAACACAGCTCATCTAATATTAATTTTGTCATTCATGCCAGTACAAAACAAAGTTTGTATTTCATTTGTGTGCTTACATGTAAGTATTGGCCATCACAATTAGGCAATCTGATCATAAAATATACGTAGAGTTACAAAATAACATTAACATAAATTTACATACTTCAGCACGTCAACTAAAAGACTATACAAGAGCACAGACCATAAACCTTTTCATAACTAACAAACTAATATTGCAATAGCCTGAAATACAATGTTATTTTGTCACATTGTCATAATATATGAAATCATATTAATGGAGAATTTATTTATGATTTCACAGTTTAACGTCATAACATCAATGGCCGTTGACGACAATACAAAAAATATACAATGCAATGAAAACAAATTTCTAGCATCCTAAAAACACTATCAGCAGGACGGGTATCTGAATGAAGCTTCACGATTTCATCAATGTTCAATCATTAACAACTTAAAGGAGTCCATCTTACAGTTCCTATGCTCATAGATTGTGTCAACAGGATCAGCTAATGCAATTTAAGTAACATTGTTTTATATCAATTGTCTCACAACACTAATTTCAACTGTAACTCTAAAAAGCAATTTTGGTTACAAATGTTCAATACATATAATTCTGATATCAAATGCTATGTATTCATTTAAATTGTTCATATCCTCAAGCATGCTTGAAAATAAATTCCAGTAATTCACATTGTTTAAATAATAAATTATATATATATAATTTTTAAAATTATATATATATATATAATTTTTTATAATCAGTTTTCAACATCCTCAAACAGCATTATAAAACTCAACATGCTCACCATGCATCACCTTTGTTTATTCCACTTTAATAGATTACAGAACGCCATAAACCCGGTGCATCAACAAAAAATAGATACACAGAATCAAATACACAATAATTATTTGTTTTGATTGAAAACATATTCCTCAAAATTATGTTACATAATATAACATATTTACCAATATTAGGAGAAAGATTGTTTTGTTGAATATATGCATCTACAGGTGTTTCAGTAACTAATAATAAGCAAAAACATATATGCGCAAAATAAGCAAAAGCAATCATGCATATGGCAAAAAGTCCAATGTACAACAACTTGAGCACCCCAATAATGCAACACCTATCACAACAATGCAGAAATGCATCATTAAAATAATAATTGCTATATATGTACATATTATTAACATATGAAACTATCCACGGCGACAAATCGAAAAATGCTATTTATATAAACCGATTTCTAATTAAATGAATTAAGGTAGAATTGAATTTTGCTCATTCTTATAAGACGAGAATCTCAGTTAAAAGGGGTGTGTTAGAATTTCGAAATTTTTCAACGTTAGCGCGGCTCAATGCGAATAATCAGTTCCTTTATATAAGTTTATTGTAAGGTCAACAATTTAACGCAGTTGATGAATGTGAGTAAGTAAGTAAGTATATTCCTTAATGTATCAGCTGCAAAACGCACTCTGATTTACAAGCATACAAAAACACAATACATAAAAAACAAATACAAGACAAATATGGCAGCCATCAACGGCGCCCACTCATATAGCTCTAGCCTACTGATGGTAACGTCAAAACGACAGAGTTATTCTTAGGCAAAACTCCGCTCGAGAGGCACAAGTCACCATCGTCGAACTCCTACACGTTGGCTACATGAAAAGTTCAGCTGACAGTTTCTCGTTCTGATGATGAAAGTTGAACAGTAATTTCAGTGTTTACAGGGTCGAGAATGCATAAGTCCGAAGAACATGCAGCGACGGGTAGCACAACGCTGGAAACGCGGCACTACTGCGGCACGGTCTTTTGTTGTTGGTAATAAGATCCTTTCTTTTCCCATTCTTGTGTGCAATCGTTCGGATATCGATAATGAAGCACCAATAATGACGAACCTGGAACCCCTTGATGTTGAGAGTAATGGACCAGTCCAAAGAGGAACGACGCATGGCGAGGGTTGAACGTCCAAATTTATAATCAATATCCCATCCAAACGCTACGACACTGATGAAGAAAAGTCAGAAACTCGACACTCAACATCGGTATACATAAGAAAATCCGAACAAAAACGAGCGAGTTAAGCCACAGACGTAAAAATCTGCCATAATAACAGAGAGGCACGATCGTTCGACCAACATGGCCGAACGACCATAGAGGAACGTCAAGTAATGGTTTTACGTTATCTCTCTACTAGCATTGTCATTATTATTTATTGTCATTATAATAATAATTATTATTATCATTATTATCATAATCATTATTATTAACTTTAACAATCAACATCAGTAAAGGGAGTACAACTAAGAAAGGAAGCATGTCATCATGATTTGATGATGGTTATGAGTTCTTTGCCCGAAGGCAGGTTCATTAGCTTTTACGCCTGTGGGTATGATAATTTATGAGTGACGTAGTTTCCCGTTGTCTTTCTCACAGACATTTCTGGGTGAGCAACTTGTACAAGGTTGAGGTAGATTCGAACCTGCGACACTTCGGTCACAAGGCGACGAACTTACCGCTACATTAACCGCATCCCACTCCTTTATAATTTATAAATGCTTAAGTACAATACGAGCATGTAACTAGTGTTCTTTTTTGAATGATGATGAAAGTACCAATCGTCTTAAGACTCCCTTAAGTCTGGCTCAGCTAAAGTGCCTCAAAAGGCCACCGAGTTGAAACGCCGGACGGTTATAGAGAGGTGTTGAAACAAAAAATTATTATAATTATTATTATTATTATTATTGTTATTATTATTTTAAATTATTATTATTATTATTATTTTTATTATTATTATTATTATTTTTTATTTTTTTATTTTTTTATTTATTATTTTTAAAATTGCCCCGAGGTATTTAGGATCCCTCAGGGACTTCATTGCTAACTATTGATTAAAAACTAGTCCGGAATTGTCAGGCCTCGTCTTGAGGGTTTGAAGAGAAAGTTCCTTTAAAAGCGACCAAGTTATAGCGCTGAATGTTGACAGATAGACGCTGGAAAAGAAAAGTTGCTTCGCGTCTGTCACCAGTAATGGACGATATGCTTAAGTTATGGTTGGACATATTATTATTATTATTATTATTATTATTATTATTATTATTATTATTATTATTATTATTATTATTATTATATTATTATAACACACATTTATTTTTTTCCAAAGACAATGACAAAGTCATTTACAGGCTAATGTCTATGCTCCTTTTGAACATTAGGTAACGTAGTCATTCAGACCAAGACTTCCAGGTGTCTTGACTGTTTGAGTCAGTTGTTCCTAAAATCGACACAGAATTTTATTATTATTATTATTATTATTATTATTATTATTATTATTATTATAATCATCAGCATCATCATCAGCATGATCATCATTACCATCATCATAACTATTAACGTGGTTATAAGGCATCAGTAGCCTACTATTGTCAATCTCGGTTTCTTGTGTGTAAGAAAGACTCGACCCTATAATAATAGACTTTGCGTGCTACGTTCTTGGTGCTTGCTCAACCATTCGAACACCGCTCGAACACCGCGTAGCAACAAATTTGCGACTCGACTCAGGAGAGACATCAACTCTGCACCGGTCGTTAATGATTCGCCAGACACCGAACATTTATTGTATTCAATTCTTTTGTCTCTAATTGTATTCTATCGTATTGTATCGAGTTTAGTTTCATCAGCTGCTGTTTATTGGTGCTGTATCAGAAAGAGGAATGTCATTTGTTACCCTCCTCCTTTATTCTGTCTTGGGACTGGTACTACTTGAGTATAAGGCTGTGGATGTGTGTTGAATAAATCATTTTCGAATGTGACAGTTTAATGACATTTTGTTAAAGACTGTCAAAGGCTTTTGACGTCGTAAGGCAATTTTTACAGTTTACACCATAGCGAGTGAGATCTTTCGAAGTCCACTCCAGTTATGTAGGCTATGGACCTTCTTATTTCCATCCTTGCAATCCAACGTAGTTAGGACTCTAAACTCTACTGATTTTGCTATTTTGAAATTTACTGGCATTTTCCCAACAGTTCTAGTGAAAGATTTGGTCGATTACCACAATTATTTCCCTTTATTTCTTCTTTATTAGATCCGAGCATTTGACCAGGATGAACAATCCTTCCCACGCACGAACGCGATTACTCATGACGTATAAATATCATACGTTGCAACTGTTTTAGAGGTGTCTTATACTGGAACAGTGCATTATCCGACTTTAACGACAATCTTATGGCCGCTATAGAGCATGCAGTTGACGCTCAGTCTCTTCCCTCTGGCCTTTCTTGCGACCGGATCAGGTCTCCACTGTAAATCGATTTCTAGACAGCCTCTTTGATACGTAACAGTCCTCGTGAATGAGCTGGTGCCCTCAACTTATATACTTCAGAGTAAGGCTTTTAAGTTTTTATAGTTTGAGATTACGATTACGCCGTTACGGTAGGCCCTATGTTACAGTCCGCAACGTAACTGAAATATGCAACATAATAATATTATTATTATAATTATTATTGTTATATTTTATTTGGCGCTATCAGCCAGTTGAATGAAACGGTCTTCAAAATGTCACATCTTCAACAGGTAGCCTATATTCAGACGTAATGAAATGAAATACCGATTTGAGATCGGCGCAAATCCCGCTAACCGTTAAAACTGTGATGTTAAAAATCGACTTAATTTTAATTGTGTAAGTATGTTCAAAAGCATATAAATGGTAACTAACCTGTTTTCAAGAGTCAATATATTCTACATTGGCCTAAATTAGATCAGTAAGTAATATTTGTCACCAGATATTTCAATATTTGTGATGATTTTTGATGATCGTCGATGGACACCAATGTCACACCATGCAGAGTTGGAACAGCAGAGTTTCCGCAGGTAAATATTAATGGAGTCAACCCCCGCCATGCAGCGCCAGATCAATTAATCTTTTACCCGTTTGCCCCGAGAATATCCGCTGAAAACGGGCTTAAAATTAAAAAATGGACGGGTAAAGGGTTAAGAAAGTCTATAGACGATCCGCTGCGGAAATGGAAGCCTAGGCCTATGTGTACAATCCGCATGTGACTTGGCCAAATTAGGGATTATGATCAATAAGGCGAGTAGCAACTAAGTCATGTTAAAATAATTTTGCCATTTGTGTGCACTAATTGAGGCAATAGGTGGCGCTGCGAAAGCACTCCACTTCCTTCAGTGTATTAATCTTTAGATCGCAGTGGATTGTGTAACTTATAGCTAGAGAGCGCTTCAGTTATACACCTTAAAAGCAAGTTAATAAATATTATATAATTATGTGGCTCGGTAACCAATTGCTGAGACATCTTTTTTTAGAACAAAAGCACTCCATTTCGACACACATAATAAAGTACGAAGCGATGATATTCAAGCAAGGTGCATGGCAGCTAAACTTAATTATCTCCGCCACTGGTTGTTCTCTGCCAGTGCCAGTCTCAGGCCTGGATAAAAGAGGAGGGCGATATGGCCGTGTCGTTAAACATGAAGGCCTAGCAAGCTAAACTTAATCCGACCTCAACATTAGGCTACTGCGGAATTCCACTGAAATAATTATGCTCAGCATCATCTATTAATTTCTCTTCATTTATGTAGCAGCGCTTATTAAACACACAGCCAATAGTGGTATTTAACCCTTAAATTGAGCAGAATCTGAACAATCGTCCCACCGATATTCAATCCAAACTTAAGATTCATCTGCTTCAACCTTATGGCAAACAACAAACCACGACCTTGCATCTCGTCTGTCGTATCTGTTGGGTTTCAACTACGCAATGAGTCACGAGTCTCAGCTGCGACTTCACTCAAAAAAGCCGTCAACTGATGGGATCGTGTCATGAACATCATGATTGTTAGCGGCGCTATAGAAATAGCTGATTAGTCTATCGAGCGCACTCTTCTACACGTCGTCTGCTTTTTGGCGGCCACCCGACCGAGACAAAATATTAAAGAACGAAACAAGACTCACACAGCCGGGTATGATTCTAACTTCATGAAAAACCTTACAGCTTTCATTAATAATAATTTACGCGCAATGTAGCCAGCTGTCCAAATCAATAGAGTGCTTTTACAAGACAGCTACCTGATAACGCTGCACATAATCTTAGTCTTTCTCGACCCCCGATCACTTCTCATCTCAAGTTTAATATCCAACTGAGTCATATACAACACCGCAATACGTCACTGGAATGATTATGGCCGCCAAGAGGGGCCAGAGGCAAAATTTAACGCCCAGGCAGGACCACGGATTTTAAGGGCTCGGGCTGCTACATAATATTTTTATGATTTATGTATTTCTAAGTACAATAGTCTAAAGTCCGACCTGCACCTCATCGTGGTGGGGGGGTGAACAGCCAAGTAGGGGAGTGCTTGGTGAGGCTATGCCATCAGGGGTGAAGGCCTCGGCCGAAGAACCTCCTAGGGCGTCACGCGAGGTGGACAGGCTCACCAAGAACCCTGAAACAGCTGGCCAACGCAGGCGGCAGGTGTTGGAAGGACACCTAAGGGCGGAAGAGGTCCAAGTGGACCCAACGGCCTCCTTACCCTACCAGGAGAGGATTGGTCACCGCCTGGCAAATGACCAAGAAACTTTTACATGATGACGAAACCAAATACAGAGAAGTAGAGGACGTCAAAGAAAAACCTGGATCGACAACATAAGAGAAGATCTAGAGGAAAGGCACATGGATATGAGGAATGCCATGGATACCATCAAGGATAAAGCAGCGTGGAGACGCCATGTAAAAGCCTCATCGTCGGCGCGGCCGGACGGAGGAGAGCAATGATGAAGTATAATAGACAAATAGATAATAGATATAGCACAGAAGCTTAAATACAATAATTATTAGTTTAAATGTCAAGCTAACAACTGATTAAAATTCTATGTCATATATATATATATATATGTAAATATAAAATAGTATTGTAAGTTATATACTTAGCACTTTTATGACTTCCATTTGTTCTAAAAAGTGGTTTCTCATTGAACCTTGAAATAGTTTAGAGGCCAGGACTTTCCATTGCTAGCCCTGGCAACGACCTTCCTCTTCAATTCCGAACTGAATTAGTTCCCCTATAATTATTATCATTGCCACCCATCCTCATCATCTGCCTCAGAATCACATATATATATCATTATATAAATTATATATATCATAATATGTATATATCATATATATATAATATATATATATCATCACTCGATCAGGCGCTTGCTCAAAACAAAAGTCTCTCCAGTTCAGGAATTCATCTCTCAACTCATTTGAAAGTCCATGGCACTTCCAATTCTCGACCTAAACGACATCCACCTTAGCATTTATATTCTGCCTATCTGACCTCGGAAACGGAACTCGGATCTCTTTCGGACTATAATTATACCCTTTGAACAACCCCTCTGACTTGACGCAGCGCTCGTGAATAAGCTGAACCCTATGCTAAACTATCGAATGGCGCTTTAGAAGTTTGGAGATTGCGATAACGATAACGATAATGATTACAACGGTACGGATGTTTTGATTGGACGATAGATCCACGTAGCGAAGATCACAGTGTTTCATGATCTTCGTGAACCTCTCGCCTATTATACACAGCGCACTTTTTCACTTTTAGGCAATTAATTCTTTTTTAAATCTCACACCTTCCGAGATTTCCCATTCACCTTCAAAGTAGCAGTATAGTTCCCGTTTACACCGTGTAACTAACCAGATCATTAGCGTCGACCTCCTCCTTTGTCCAGGCTAGTGACTGGCAGTCTCAGAGTGCAAAAACAGTTCCAAACTGATTGAAAACGAATTATATTATTATTGCGACAATGTTATATATAAGCAACCGACTATTGTTTATTTGCTCACCAAGTGATAAAGAAATATAATATAAAATAACGGAAACCACTGTCAAAGTGGTGTTTAAATAGTATTAATATATGCATGCTATTAGTATAATAGGAGATTCTGTGTCCATTATAAGCCATTGTAATCTAGTCGCTATTAATGTTTCCAGAATACTGCATGTAACCCATCAATATTATACGTCGATGATGTAACCTGTGTACGTTTAGACAAGAAATTAACGTATTGCCAGCTATGCAGAGCTCAATGTTCTTTATGCCTTGAGATTATAAAAAAAAGAAATTTAAAATGTTAGCGCTATTGGCGCTTATTTATTATAGGAAAGTTCTAAGTTTGTCAAAGGTGTCTCGAAAGAACCATGCATTTTCGCGAGTAGTAGTAATAGCAGTTGCAGTTTAACGTCACTGTGTGGTAACAAAGACCATTAGCAACGTCCTCCTCCTTTATCCAGGCTTGGGACTGGCACTGGCAGAGTGCAACCAGTGGCGGAGTTAAATTTTCGCAATTAATTAATGCTAACGAGATATTGTGGCTGCCTATAGACAGTGACGCAGACCTTAGCGTTTAATGAAAGGTTGTTTGCGTCCTTTTGAGGAAACCATAATGTCATTAAGGCCAATTGACATCGTTGGGGGGAAAATTTCTGAGTTAATTGAGTGCTTTTTAGCGGGCCACTCTTTCCTCAGCTCTTGCCACGGCTTCGTCGGGACATAATAATACGCTCTTCGTGTAGATATCAGAAGGCTTAATACGGTGCATTTTAAACACCTCACAAAACCACGATTTCTAATAGTTATAAACGGCTTAGGCAGAATGATATCATAATTATTATTTAGTCAATCTCTTTTACTTATACGAAATCTACAGAATTCACTTAAAATGGGGGCAAAGGTCATAGGAAACAGTGATCATCCAATGTGAAAAGTTTTTCAACCTCATTGGATTAATCATTAACGAGTTCAAGACTAGAGATAACAAAAATCTGTCTATTTATCAACGAACACTAGACTGCTTTTCTTCGCATGATATATTATTGTAAAACCTCTTCTTTTTCTTCAGATCTTCCTTATTGCAATAAAGACATCCATGTTGATATTAGCCTCCACAAATCTATTAGTAAAAAGGACGATTATCCTGAAATTTTAAAATCCTTCACTTTTGGAACACATAAGCAAATACAAATCCGATATACATATATATGCATACCTACATATAGCCTATATATACAGATGTTGTAAGGCAGATGACTTAGTTGCCGCTGCATATACTGTACCAAGCTTAGACATTAGAGATTAGCTTAGGGATTATCTTGCACTTAGGGCCCTACCTAGCGGGATTTTTTCCATTCAGTGGCACCCATTGTTCCCTTGCACTGCTTTTATCAATGTTCAGATTTTTTCTATCGCATTTCTTGTTTGCAACTGTTCAATAATTAATTGTCCTGTGTTCGATTGTTTGGGAGCAATAAACAAATTAAAGTGCGAATTAAGTGACGTTGTGAACGTTTCATGAGATACATGCAGTGCAAACCTCCAACAAGTCCGCTAAGGGATCACTTATTTGGACGACTACTTCCTGCATGAATCCTCTATTTACACTCACCGCCAAAATATTATGTCTGCACATTCTAATTCAGGTAAATTCTCAGTCAAGTCTTTGTAAACAGCAATGTGTGGAGTTGGGTACATCTTAAAAGTATCTAACTTATTTCACCCGATTCAAATAGTCGACCACTTTGGTATGTCATTTTACCAAAAATTATGATAAGCAAGATTTTCCTGCCTAATATACTAGCAACAAACATTGCAGCATACTAGAAATTCTTTAACAAAATAATTTGCTTGTGACTATTGAGCCCTGGATATGACGCGTAATAAATTTTGAGAGAATCAACAGCTAGAGACCTAGCATCTATCGGAATTTGTTTTAAAATTGATCATTATCATAATAGGCCTGATAAACTTCGTTTAGCTTCAAACTGGCACAGCGCAATACGATTGCAATTAATAGTATGAACAGATGACCAGAAGCTATCACTGCAGGAGCCGAATTTAACTGTCAGCAAATCGCTCATTGTACTGTAAATCGCTCATTGTACTGTTCAGTTTACCAATGCCATCTGCTGAATGGAAGGTTGAGTGGATGTTTGGGATGATAGCAGGAAGCGATACCGCATCCGTGGGATCTTTGTGCCATAGTCTCCAACATCACATTACTTCAAAAAATTATTTCATTTCCTTTTAATAATACCAACTGTTGCATTTCCCTTCAACTGGTGATGCTCAGTTAATAGGCAGTTTCAAAATTATATATATATATAACAATAATATATAATTATATATAATTATATATCACAATAATATTGATGATTATACCTTAATTAAAGCAATAGCTATGTAGCTCTTAGAAAGTGCTGGACTTTCCTATTGAATACCTCCGATGCCGTAGCCAGGATTTTATTTGTGGGGGGGGAGAAGTGAGCATGCCCACAAGCAACCAAATCAACTGACTAAGGGGTTTCGAGAAGCGTCGTGAGCTCTCAGTGGGTTCAGGACGGCCCGTAAATTACACACTGTAGTTCTTACATCGTGAGCTAGTAAATGGTTAAATTCATTATTTCATTTTGCATTATTTTGTTTAGTTCATCTCGGGGTGTTCAAACACCAAAAACACCCCTCTAGCTACGGCCTTGCTCACCTCTGCAATTTCACATTGCAGAGTACACTTCACCTTCATACGATTTTGCCTTGAGTAAAATTTAATCTAGAAAATGACTTGACAAGGTCTGTGAATAAGGTTTGAGCCGCCGTGTAAATTATTCAACAGGAAAGCAGAAATCTTGAGATTCTCAGACTCTGTTGTCAAAAGCCCTAGTCAAATATGGATCCATCCAGATGAATGTTTCTTTTAAATACCTTTTTATATATGTAATGCGTCTAATTTAAACACGGGAGTAATAAAGTAGACTATTCAAAAAAAACTCTCCAAACTTGACATCCAAGATAGCGTCTACAACTGGCTTGTTAATTTCCTAAAAGATCGAAAACATGTTACCAGGTTTGATGGTCTGACATCAAGTGCTGCACGTATTATTACCAGTTTGATCCAGGGATCCGGAATTGGTCCAGCAACGTATGACATCGACGCTTCTGACCTCCACCCGGTTCACACTGCCAACAAGTTTAAAAAGTTTGCAGATACACATACTTGCTGGTGGGGTCGGAGATGAGGTCAACCGTTGCGGAGGAGCTTAGTCACGTAGCTATCTGGGCAGCTAAAAATAACCTTTGTCTGAACACGGAAAAGTCAAAAGAAATGATCGTCTCCTCTCGTCCTGGTGCTGATGCTTCAGGGCTGATGGTGGGACTAAAAAGAGTTACATCTATGACCATACTTGGAGTTACCCTTAACTCTGATCTTCGTGTCACCTCTCATGTAATTGACGTAATTTCCTCCTGTGCTGGGTCACTGCATGCCCTGCGGACGTTAAGAGCCCATGGTTTGTCATCTGATGCTCTTCATATAGTCACTAGAGCAACTACTGTCTCCAAATTGTTATATGCTGCTCCTTCCTGGTGGGGTTTTGCTACCGCCAATGACCGGGCCAAAATTGAACGTCTTTTAGCAAGAGTCCATCGTTCCGGGTACCTGCCTGATGACTCGCCTACTGCTACTGAAATGGTAGATCTTGCCGATGCCCGTCTTCTGACAGCAGTCTCCAGAAACGGTTTCCACGTTCTTCGATCGCTTTTCCCACTGGTTATCAATTGAGACCACGCCCTCACAACTTTATTTTGCCAGTCAAAAACGACTCACGTGTTTTGTATAGGAAGCCACCTATGCCCATTAATTATGTCAAATGATCTAATTCTCATATCAGCCTAGTATAAAAACGTAAAATCATCCCCTTTTTGCAATTATTTACGTAATTTTCTACACTCATCCTATAAGATGGATTCAATTGTTATGGACATAAACAATTTTAGGTAGCCTATAATAATATTGTGTTTCATTTGTTGAACTAATTTGTGTACCTGATAGCGGTGTGTCTATCAGTTTTGTTGCCAATTAAACGAATATAATAATAATTCCCTGCTAAATATTTTGAGTAAGCAATTTTTGTTTCGAGAAGTGCCTAAAAATAGTAATGGTCTATGAAACAAGAACAGACGGCCATCAAAAAGAGAACATTGTTAATGGCCACAAAAGAACCCTTAATGTCCCTAGAAGAAAGTCTTAATGGTCAACGCAAAAGACTTGTAAATAATTATTGTCAGATTATGGGCACATACGTGTATATACCTTGCCTCTAAATAGCCTGCTGCTCTAAAAATAGCAAAGTGCACATAATGTTGTTATGTAGCCTAATTAAGAATTGGAACTGATGAACTGTCATATCATTAGGCTACTTCTTTTTAAAAAGACCTTAACAGCCATATATAGCAGGTGAAAACCAAAGAGGTACTGTGGGCTAGTCCAAGGTATAGGGTAACTTGTGATATTATGGACCACTTTACATGGGAATATAACCCCAGGGTTCATGCAATCCCAAGTTACCCTACATATGGACATAAAAATACCTATGTCGTCGCCAACTCACTTAACATGGCGTTTGAGTAGCGACATTAACCACTGTGTTACATAAATCGGGCCTTGCATCACACTGAAATCACGGTATTATAGGTGCCATTA
This sequence comes from Lumbricus terrestris, assembly GCA_949752735.1. Taxonomy (NCBI): domain Eukaryota; kingdom Metazoa; phylum Annelida; class Clitellata; order Crassiclitellata; family Lumbricidae; genus Lumbricus; species Lumbricus terrestris. The sequence continues at coordinate 69,007,464 of OX457039.1, forward strand.
ATTTTTTATAAACCGTCTCACACTAAATTCTTATTTGCTCCTCGGTTACGAACGTTTATTGCCAGCTTTATGACAACGCCTCATATTGGCGCGATAAGTGATAAGTATACAGGAACTTTTAGATGTAATCGACATATATACAAATATATAAATAGGAATTATGCCTTTGATAGATATATGTACATATATATATATAATATATTCCGAAATATGTTCAGATCTTCCATACGATTTTTTGGTAAAAATCGCAAACAATCTAGATTGAAATTATAGTGGCTACTGCGGGAATGTCTGAATATGGTAATTATTATGTCTTTTCTCTGTGTGTTTGTAGACCTATGTACATGTGTGTGTGTGTGTGTGTGTGTTTGTGTGCATGCGTGCATGCGTACGTGTGTGTTTAAAATGTATATAATAATATGGCATAATGAAGCCTCTATATATTTTAATTGTATTCTTTACGCCGTTCTGGTATGTATGACTACATAATTGCATATACATAGATACTTTGATATATATATATATATAAAAAAATTATATATATATATATATATATATATATATATATATATATATATATATATATGAAACCTGTCACATTAGGCTAGCCATAATGTATATTATACGTTACAGCGAGCAGCAATCTGTCTGCCTAAGCATTTCGAGACAGAAGTAGATGAGGATGAATTGGGTCAGGTGAGGTGAGGTATACCTGAAGGGTTAAGGTCGGGATATAAGGTCAGGGCAGACAGGCATAAACATGGTCTTCGCGCCAATAACATTTCTGGGATATATAATACCTGACCTCTGACCCTGTTCCGAGAATGAACTCGACGAATTTCGCGCGCTCTCGTTTTCTCTTCGCTTCCGGTCGTCTGCTTCCGTTGAAAACGACCTCTGACGACATATATGACAACCATTATTTCTGTCATGAATAATGTCTCATGCACCCAGACACCATGGCTTTTTGTGTGCAGTTCTGCTCTTACTGCACGTATTCCAACGGGCAGTTCTGAATGGATTTGTGCATCTGTAAAAGCATTATTTTGCAGTTTGGGATAATTTACTGTGGAGGATGGGAAGGTAGTGAAGGAGTTGTGCCTTGATAAATATTCTCTGGCAGACACTGACGTGACGAGAAGACGATAAGGCATAAACTGTCTGATGACACTGGGATTTTTACTATCAGCGCTTGTCTTGACATGCTCAGACTGCTCAGTGCATGGGTTGGATTAATAAGATACCAGTTCAATCTCTCAAAATTAATTGCTTCCGAATTTTTTGGCTGGTTTTGTGTATTTTGTTACCATGCTCATTGGGAAAAAACCTGGGTTGGAATCTTACTTCCCCCCCATGCGGCAAATAAAAGCTTGTATGACTGAATGTGAATCAGCCATTTCTTTAATTACCACAGATAAAATTAAAAGAAGGCTGAGGACAAGATAAGTAGGATGGAGGCGAAGGTGGAGAAGATGAAGAAAAAGAAATGAGGCATCGAAAGAAGAGGAGTAGGAGTAATATGCATTCTTCTTTTTTCTTCTTGCTCTGCTCTTCTTCCTCTTTCTTTTTCTATTGTGTCTTTATGCAATTCTTCTTTTCCTCGTCCTCCTCCTCTTACTGCTCCTCCTTCTCTTGTGCCTCGTCCCTACTTTCAACTTCTTCTTCCTCCTATTCTTCCTCCGCTGCCTCTTCATCATTATCATCCCATTGTCTTATTCAATTATTCTTTTCTTCATCTTCTTTCTTCATTGCATTGTGCATCATAGATCTAATCGTTTTATCATTCGCAGTTGTCTTATCCGCAATCTTCACTAGACAAAACATGTCATTTCCGTGTCCCTATACAAGCAGTAGTACATGCTGTCTCCGGACCGTACTCCTGCAGAAAATTGACTGCATCCATTTTAAGCCACTGATATTTTACGGCATAACTCAGTGTAACGATTTCCCCTTCCGCACAATAATTTATCTTACCTTAAAATGCATTTGTTGATAAGGTGCTGTTAATAACGTTCCTCGAAACATAAACATTTAATTGGAAATTGTAGAGAAAGATTCATCAATAGCGCTCCCAAATTTGGCCATGTCTCCGGCGATCAAGAACCGTAGTCTGGATTTGTTTTCGGGAAGTGTTTACCGAGTCTTTTTCAGACAAATTTTCTGACGACCTTTTTTAGTCGTCGAAATTTCGCATGACCTTTTTAGTCATCACATGCTTCTCTTAGTATTTTTCGCCCGAAAGCCGTTCACCGCGGCGTTAAACGATCTAAATGCATGCTTTTTTTCTGCTAAAATCGCGATCTTCTGCGGGTTCTGGGTTGCCAATACATTGCACACTGCAGTTCTTACATATATGCGTTAGTAAATTCATCATATTATTTGTCACATTTTTCATTTCGGGGGTGTTCAAACACCCCAAACACCCCCAGCTGCGGCCTTGCCGACGATGTGCTAGATGGGCTACGCTGGTTCCCTTCCAGCATCGAATCATCGCTCTGGTCTGGCTCAGACTTCCGGTCGTTGTTTGGTCTTGGTCCGGTCTGTGCTTTGCGACCTCTGCTGCTTTGAGCATCTCTACACCAGTTTGTCGTTCTCTTCATTCTGCTGAACAGAGTTTGCTTATCGTCCATTTTGCTCGCACATCTAACAAGCAGAATCGCGCCTTCTCGGTGGTTGAACCCCGCTCTGGGGACGGGCTGCGAATGCTCCCAAGAGTCCACCTTGACACTTTTTATGGTAATCTCAAAGCTTTCTTTCAACCGTGCCAGTAGCAGGGAGCGCTCTTGAGCAGTACCGTAGCCTAATGTGGCGCTTTATAAATCATAGTAATGAAGGAATTCGTTCATATTCTTTAATGGATTTCTGCACCAATTCTTCAAGAGACTACTCAGAGGTTCTCACTGGGCCTGCTACGGAAACGACTCGATTCTGCATAGTTGCAGTTCGTGCAAATGAAATCAAGAGTTGCACTGTGCATAGCGGAGGTGCGGTTGCCTTGGTTACAAGAGAAACAGGTGGTGGTGGTTTTAAGCTACATCAAACTGACATTGCGCAATGAATGCAAGAATGACCAACCAAGAATTATCTTGAGTCAAACAACATAGACTCGCTCTAAAACATTGCATTATGAAACCAGCGTTGAACTTCTCTAGTCCAGTCATTGATCTCTGAACCCGTGATCACTAGTCTTGTCAGAAGTCGTTCTCTTATCCCATCTGTCACAGTCCGACTTTTCTTGGCAAGCCGAGATCGCCATGCTTCCAATGACAAACGCCCTGATCGCAGACTAGGTGGTAAAACCGCATTTGATGCGAACAGTTTTGCATAATTAAAACCGAAACCGTTTCACCGTTCTACATCTTGTCGCTCTGTGGTGCTCGTCGTCCCCGCAGCCACCGCCAACCGTCACCACTAAGTCTTATTCGTCTTCGTATACTTACTAACCTGCTTGCCTACTACCTTGCTTATTTACTTATCGCTAATTTTCTAAGCTGACTAACTCACTTGCTTACATATACTTCCTGCCTTAATGATAATTTCTAACTCTAAAATGCTAAGAATTATTATGGAGTCTAGACTATTTGGACAACGAATATGGATGAGATCAAGGACTTTGCGTTGAAACAAGTGACAATTCTATGCGCCTAGGAAGTGCTGTGAATGACGCGAGCCTGCATGGTCTTTAGGACCTAAGGCTATTGACCATTTCGACAGAGCCAACTTAAAGGATTTATGCAAATCTCTTTATAATTATATAGAAGCTATTTTCTTTGTTACCGTGTAACAATAAAATTGATCGATATTTTCCATTGTTTGACAAAAGACAATGAACGTAAACCTTTATAAATTCACAATAAAGCAGAGAACTCCGTCACTGGTTGCACTCTGCCAGTGCCAGTCCCAGGCCTGGATAAAGAAGGAGGGAGTCGCTAGCGGTCCTTGTTAACACACAGTGACGTTAAACTGCAGGCACAACCCAAAAAATTGAGCGATTATGGGGTATATGTACGGTTTATATATATAGCGCCGGATAATCCGATTCGAAGGTGTGCCAACTATAAATCCTCCTGAGTAGGTTTCTTGATGGATCGACATATAAATCCATTTATAATGAATGAATGAATGAATGAATTGATAAATTAATTGACTAATTAATTAATAATTACCTAATTAATGACAAAAATTTTGTACCAAAGATCATTGTCGTCGCCCTCCTATTTAATACCTGTTCATGACTGGCACTGCATGGCGCCGTGGCACGGGTGTGCAGCGGTGGTTTGTGTAGTGATCTCATTGTTCTACATGTAAGTTCAATTACATTGTTGACTAAAATGGATGTTGACATCTTTAAAGATTGGAATAATGATTATTGAATTACTTATGTGAGGTGGCTAATAATGGCTCTTCAGCAGTCTCTGAATAATACAATGACGTAATCGTAATCGTAAGCTCGAAATTTCTAAAGCGCCACTCGAAAGTCAAGCGCGGGGCACCAGCTTATTCACGAGCGCTGCGTTGCGTTAGAAGGGTTGTCCGCGAGAATAGTCCGTGGTGGTCCGGGTCGAGTTACCATAGGATCAGGATCAAATGCGTTGAGTTAGAAGGGTTGTCCGTGAGAGTAGTCCGTGGTGGTCCGGGTCGAGTTACCATAGGATCAGAGGGGCGGAACAGCTATAGGCTCTTCTGTTCTGTCAGTGTCATGTAGATTTTAAGGCCTTTGGTAAAATTTTAGTACAACAATTATTTAAAATGTTGATTGCAAGATTATAAGCACGTAGGCCTAAAGACGTGTTTAAAGGTGTCCAAACGAAATAATATTTTGAGTAGGATCCGGAGTTTCCTGACATCTGTCGGCTACCAATAACACTTGTGTTTTATTTCCTTTTTTCCTGGCCGCGTCTCCTTTGGGTCGACCGCCCAACAGTGCCCGTGGCCTCCTGCTCACCGCTACCGCCCAGTCCCTTAGTTTCCTCGTTGGCCAGTATATACGCGAAATAGTCTTCATGAGTGCCTACGGCAAAATATCCCTGTTGGTCTCCTCCGAGTTCCTTCATTTCCGAAAGCGCCTTGAGAGACTTTCCTGTTTGCCAATGATGACACTGATTCGAGTTGAGGGCGACACTGGTATCTCTTAGCGGCGCTATATGAATTTCAATTGCAATCGGAATCTAAACAAATTGCTGTTTGACTCAGAAGAGACGTTAACTTTGCATCTTTTGCTAATGCTCCTTATGTAAGAGGATTGCCTTTCATTGCGTTTTATTCCATTGCATTTTAAAACAAGGCAGTGCATTTAGGATTTCAACTGTCTTCCAAATTGCCTAAACAAACAATTATTATTGATTCTAATATGTCTGTCCAAATGTCGAAAACACTAGAAATAACACTCTGACAAAAAACATTATCACACCTTGTGCGTTTGTCCCTCATCTCGTACCGAAAGAATAATGTTCATCGAGCGGTCAGTGTAGTCTGCCCGAGGGTCCATTGGTCAGTTTCGATGACCATCAACGAATCTAATTCGCTATCGCCGTCTGTCGACAAATTGAGCAAACGAGCCATAGACGAATCTGCCAAGTCACACGCAGATATAATATGTTATGGTCGGCAAAATGTCAAGAAGAAATTGACTAGATGTCCAAAGCAGGCATAACGAAAGGACGAAAATGAAGGACAAAGAATTCGGCAATCAGAACAGAGTGTCGAAGGACAAAACTAGTGAGATCGGCTGTGAAATAACAAGAATAGTGGAAGTACAAAAAATAGAGGACAAATTAATTGACAGCCAAAACGGGAATAGCAAAAGGACGAGTAGAATGTCTTTCGTAAATAAAGACGAATAGACAGACGGACAGACGGACGGACTGACGGACGGGCAGAAGGACGGACGACAGACGGACGAACGGAGGGCGGATGGACGGACAAAAGGACGGACGACGGATAGGGATGGACTTAGTGACGTTTGTTGACAGCAACGGCGAATATAGAAGAAAGATGTCATGCACAAATGTCGCGAAGACTATCATGCTGCAAGATGACGGGACAAAGAATGCAAGTGCAAACGAACAATAAAAAATTAATGAAGGCCAAGATTAAAATCGGGGCAACGATACAAGTCAACCTTGTGACCGAATTATTAATATTTAATAGCCAAGACCAGAGGAGAAGCCAAGGTTGATCTCAATGCCAAGATTTTGGTCAGAATCAAGACTTACGCAAGGTCAAGACTCAAGACAACAGTCAAGGTGAAAGTTGGTTGAGGTCAAAGTCAAATTAAAAATATTGTCAAGACTAAGAGCAAGGTCAAGATTGGGGCCGTCCATAAAGTACGTCACGCTATTTTTGACCATTTTTGACCCCCCCTCCCCCTGTCACAAACTGTCACAAATCTCGGACGCCCCCCCTAAAGTACGTCACACTTTCGAACAAAAAATTTAAAAACATAACCATTTACCTAACCCTCTCAACCCTAGGATACTATCTCTAATCCCTCTGATAGTGACGTGTGTCCCTAAACGCTTTGATAGTGACGGGAAATAAACTTTTATCCCGCCAGGCCGGGTTTTAGACACGCCTGGCCGGGCCGGGTCGGATTTTAGGTACTAAAAACAAAAAAATAATAAAGAATTTAAAAAATAAATGTGTGACGTCACACATGGCCTGACCTCCTCCCCCCTGTCACACTCTGTCACACTTTCTTACACCCCTCCCCCCCTGGAGCGTGACGTACTTTATGGACGGCCCCATTGATGTGAAGATCAACACGGAGGTGAAGGTCAAGACGGAGGTGAAGGTCAAGACGGAGGTGAAGGTCAAGACGGAGTGAAGGTCAAGACTAAAGCGAAGGTCAAGACGGAGGTGAAGGTTGCTCATTGAGCAAAGCAGGAAAAAGTAAATTCTGCGCACATCATCTCCCTTGTCTGTCTGTCTGTCTGTCTGTCTGTCTGGCTCTGTCTCTGTCTATCTGTCTCTCTCGCTCTCTGACTCTGTCTATCTCTCTCCGTCTGTCTTTGTGAGTGTTTGCTGTGTATTGTAGGCTACATGTATTGTAATAACGCATTACAAAGTGCCACTACCAATAATAGGGTAAACCGTTGAGGTGCGCTCCCAACGAGCTAGGCAAAGAGAAAAGAAATACGTTTTGAGGCGAGAAAAGGATTGGAATGGCTGCCAGATGGAATTTGAGATCGAGTAGATGGAGACAGCATGTGTATGCGAGTGCGTGTGTTTGTGTGTGTGTGTGTGTGTGTGTGTGTGTGTGCGTGTGCGTGTGTTTGTGCTGTTTGTGTCCCATGTCTCCACGCGTGTTCTTCTAGTTCGCCAGCGCGTAAGAACCGTATACAGTAGATCAAAGAACCAAGCGAAACGGAGGCAAACAGAGGAAGGAAGAGTAATTAGAAAATGTCATAATTTTCATCCCGCCTCTAGGTCTGCTCAGCACAATGATTTATGCCGGCGATTATGGACCATATTACCCTACTCAGCCCTGCCCGCCTCTGCCCGCCCCCTGCCCGCCCCCTGCTAATGATCGGTCACCTTATGGAAACGTTCCAGGAAAAAAAGAAAAAACACGGATAATTGCTTCGCTATTTCTTTCCGATGCCAACTCATTCCTTATTTAGTCGTGAGTAGCGTCATCGTCTGATTCATTCCAGCAGTCGCCAGTCTGCGCTGCTGTTGCCTCGTTAGTTTTTGGAAATGGCTGTGTTTTCTAGCTCGTCGTCAGAACATCCGGTTTCCGCTTTGCAAGTAGAGAGGACATTTTGTTGGCAAGAGTTGGCAACGATTAAATCTTTATAATGGTTATTGGTGAACACTTTAGGGCTTCTGTCGACATTGGAATATTATATTGTGTAACATTGAACATTTTAGACACCGGTTTTATATAGACTTAGAGAATTATATTAACTCTATAGCATACTTTACAGATTATGTGCGAATGTGATCATGTGCAAAATAATGTATAATAATATTGCCATCGAACTCCGGAAAAAGGAAAAGAAAAACAAGAGATAAAAAGGACAGAAACTGCTAAACAGTTAAACAATAGTAAATGGAAATACGTTGAGAACTTTAAAGACGTCAACAGCTTTTGTAGCTATAAGATGTCGTTCAACTGCTGATTGATAATAATAAACAGATCATTATTTATGCTGTCCCTGTGTCATACATATTTTCATACTATGCATTGTAGGTATTTTACAGAGTATGTGGGCCAAGGTTATTAGGACCTATATGTGGTCTAGACTCTAGACATTAGACTGTTTTATTGATCCAATTACAATTATACATACATGTAACTAAGTATAAACATAAGCAGAATTAAGCAAATTCACATAAAGAGCAGGTAGAATAACAACGTGGGAGCAATAGGTACACCAAAATGGACAAGTACCGCTGAGTAGGGGGCCTAATTATCATTGAGAAGTACAATAAGACAATGAACAGTGAGTAGTAAACCCGTAGGGAACATTAGAATGCATCAAATTTACTTAACTATGAAACCAAGAAACAAAATGACAATTTTAAGGTACAGCAAACACAGCAGGAAAAAACCCAGAAAAGATCACAACAAATAAATTCATCAAAAAGAAAGAGAACAAAATAAACAATCAATAGCATGAGTAACCCCTCATACTATTTTCAGAAAGCAAAGCACATTGTGTGCTCACGTAAGATAATTATGTATGGATATCAGACATGCTATTCTGTAACCTATTATTTGGTATCAATGTATTTTGTAATGTAATTCTCAGGAATGTCTAACGCCGATATGGTATATCGTTCAATGTGCTCCTTCAGCAAGAGCTACAATGTACACAGCAGGGCTTAAAGTGTGGCTGGACGGTCATGGACGGCGTCCATGCACTTATTGTAAAATCTGAACGCCGTCCAGCCTCTTATTGGCCAGCAATGACTAGAAAGGTAAGGGGCGTCCAGGCACTTCTTTTGGAAAGATAAGGGGCGAACATGCACTTATTTTCCCATACTTTTAGCACTGGTACACAGCCTGCATGTAGGTTGTTTTGGGTGGCTCTGATGGCAGATTAGAAGCTAGTGGAGGGTTGTTGCAATGTTGCATGTATCTTTCACGTCTCACTTTCACTTGAATAAGCAGCTCCGCAGTAACTTCATAATATTATTATCGCTGGCTTTACGGACCGTTAATTGGCAGAGTATCAAAAGTGAACAGGAGACAGGACGGAGCAACAGATGGCTAACGTCTTACATGTGCAGTCTTTTCAAATCCTCACCTTTTAGACAATTCTTATCTTAGTCATCATCACCTCATCATCATAATAATGATGATGACGATGATGATGATGACGACAATACAATTATAGTAATACTGCATAACAATATTGCATAACAATACCATACAGCAGTACAGTACGACGATAAAATATAACAGTACAATATGGCTATACAGCCTGACAATACAATACGACATAGCACTGCTGCATGACAATACAGTATAGCAATATATCACTATATCACTGCAGGATAACAACACAACAAAACAATGACTGTATAACAATACAGTTTAGCAAAACAAATGGCAATACCATATGGCGATATTATAATGCAACATAACAGTATTATAATGCAACATAACAGTATTATAATGCAACATAACAGTATTATAATGCAACATAACAGTATTCAGTGGGGGCGCCAGGATTTCAGTTTGGGGGGGAGGGGGATAAAGGGGGTAAATCGTCAATTTTTTTAATTTTTACATGGGGAAAAAATGGAAGGCCTTTTTTAGGGGGGCTTAGCCCCCCTAGCGCCGCCACTGACAGTATTATAATACAACATAACAGAATTAACAGTATTATAATGCAATATAACAGTATTATAATACAACATAACAGTATTATAATGCAATATAGCAGTAAAATAATGCAACATAACAGTATTATAATGCAATATAACAGTATTATAATACAACATAACGGTATTATAATGCAATATAACAGTATTATAATGCAACATAACAGTATTATAATGCAATATCACATTGCAATTCTCGTGTGACCATAAGCATAACTAAACGGCCCAATGTGTCGACTAACCGAACTGTGAATAGATCTGAATCTTTCATTGAGTCGGTTCTCTTGGGATCTGAACTTCTCGGCAGATTATTCGACCGAAAATCTTTTTCACCAACAGGTGTCAACCGCCTGCCAATCATCTTCACCGTTGCCTGGTCACGTGTCAGTCCAGCGGTGACTGAGCACCGCAGAAACGGAATCGAGGCGCTAAATAAATCACCAATGTCTTCTTGTCCAGGTTCGGGAAATTTACCTCGGACGAATTGAAAATTGCGCACACGAGAGAAAGAGTTTCGAAGAGATGGAGATGCGACATGGGCACACGCATCTATGAGCAAGATGGGCACTTGCCCGTCATCCTGAAAATTATTTTATATCAATTCTTTAACTGAATTTTTTTGGTTTTAATAATTTCTTCGGACTAAGACACTAATGATACTACTGATGCACAACAATCAATTGTCAATAATGAGTACAGCATTCTAACTATAGACGACTTGCTCTGTAGATTATCCGCAATAGGTTCTGTAACACGTACGGTGTAGGCCTAAATTTCAATACTTCTCTCGGAAGGGAAAATCCAACTAAATCGAATATCTAAAAGTACTTGTCTCAGTTTAACGGTAGTGTGTGATTACAAAGACCATTGTTGTCTCCCTCCTTTTTTACCCAGGCTTGGGTCTGGCGACTAGTGGCGGAGTTGATATTAAGTTATAATAATTATTATCTATACGGACATGAGAAGCGCAAGCAGTTTCTGAAAGACAATTTTCCATACTTATGTAGTACTGTTTTATGACGTTTTAAAGGTGTTTAAAGACAACACGTTGAAGATGCGTCTTGCTTCAATTCAACGAGATCGCCGAATTTGGGTTTTCGGGAAAATTTCCTCGCCCCGCCGCCCCCACTTCCACCCCACCTGAATCCCTAACCCTTCCACCCCACACCCACCCCAACCCTAACACTCCACACCCACCCCATCCCCACCCCTCCACCTCCCACCCCACCTCCACCCCTCCACAACCCACCACCCCACCAGCAAGTCTCACCCTCAACCCCCACCACCCCACCCCGCCCCACCCCTCCACTCCAACACCCCACCAAATCACCCAACCTCATCCCCACCCCACCCTCACCCCACCCCAACCCCTCTACACCACCACACCCCACCCCTCCCCACTCCCGCCATTATATAATAGCTAGGTACCCGGCGTCCCCACCCCAACCCACCCCCACCCCTCCCTCCACCCCACCCAACCATACCCCACCCCTCCCCCCACTCCCGCCCCCTATATAATAGCAATTCGACATTTTAGACACCGGTTTTATATAGACATAGAGATCATTAGCATCACCCTGTTCCTCCTCCTCCTTCACCTCCGCCTCTCTCTCTCTCTCTCTCTCTCTCTCTCTCTCTCTCTCTCTCTCTCTCTCTCTCTCTCTCTCTCTCTTCCCCTTCTCATCCTCTCGCAGTACGAACAATGGTGGAGTTCATGAAACGTCAGTCTATTCCATAGCAGTTTCAGTGTAACGACGACATTCACACAATGCGATAACAACGATCAATAAGCATCGGTTGCTGCGCCCTCCTCCTTTTTTCCGATTTTGACTGACACTGTTCAAGTATGAACAGTGTTGGAGTTCTATCCACTTTGTCGTGTACTCGTTTTCATCCAATTCATAGAATTGACAAACACAGTTTTACAGGTAGTTAGGTCCTTTCAGTGTAGCGTCACTGTGCATTAACAATGATCAATAGCGACTCCTCCTCCTTTATCCAGGCTTGGGACTGGCACTGGCAGAGAGCAACCAGTGGTGGAGTTTCAACGCTTTAAACGGATCGATCCAGATTTGACGAGGGCTTACGACAACAGAGGCTGTTACCCTCGAGAAAAATTTGTTTGACATAATACAGCTCATGCTTGGATGGATGGATCCAGATTTCGCCTCTGAGTAATGTAATGTAATGTAATGTAATGTAAATCTTCGAGAATTTCTCAGCGCCCACAAAAGCCACGTCAGGGAGACCAGCTTATTCACCGGCGCTATATCAAATCAAGTCCGCAATAGCCAGAGCTGCCGTTTTCGTTCCGGTGCCAGGTCAAAATCCGGGGAGGTCAAGCCGAGGAGACAGCGTGGTGCTACGGTGGTTGTCGGTGATGGTGGTGGTTGGGTGATGGAACTTGATTGGAATCTGGATAGGATAGGTTGAAGAGTTCGGTTTTCAGTCGTGAATGGAATGCAGCAGAGGAGAGTGCAAGCGGAGGAGAGGTTGAATTTGGAGGTGAGACTGCAGGAGAGATAGGAGGGTGAGCGAACAGGCGGAGGTATGTTGGGAGTCCGTTCCAAAGAGCTGGTGCAGCATAGACTAAGGAGCGGTCGCAGAATTTCAGAGAGGATGATACTGGAGGCCGAGAGAGAGAAAGATATGATGATGAGCGCGTAGACCTGTGCGGTTGGATGGTGATTAGTTGACGAATGTAGGAGGGCTGAGAGGTTTGAAGAGCGTTGTAGGTTAGAGAAACAATTTTGTAATGGATGCGCTGAGAAACTTTTAGCCAATGAAGAGACTTGAGAACAGGGGTTATGTGGTGATGTTTGGGCGTCTTAGTGACTGCGCGGGCAAGAGCATTCTGGATAGTTTGGAGGCGTTTAATTTGAAGAGAATCTATTTCATGGAAGAGCGAATTGCAGTAGTCGAGTTTGGAATGAACTATTGAGGTGGCTATTGTGCAGGCGGTCTTGTAATTTAGAATTGGACGCAATCGACGGAGGTCGCGGATGTGCATGTAGCAGGTGCGGGATAGCTGGGTGATGTGGTCAGAAAAAGTAAGGTTTTTGTCAAAAATGACCCCGAGATTGCGGACAGGAGAAGAGTATGGCGTAGGAAGAGTTGGGTCTGTTTGAGAAAAGTCAGAAGGATAGTAACATAACCTTGAAGAGGCGCTATATAAATTACTGATTGATGAATATCTTATATGAACATCTTCTTAATGTGAATAATTTATGAATCGACGAACTTATAGGTAGCATTGCTTTATGACTTTTAAGGTATTCAAAAACAACGCTCTTATAAGTAATCTGTGTCTTGCATGGTGCTTTATGTACTGCGTTATTATAAGTAGGGACTTTATATATATATATATATATATATATATATATATATATATATATATATATATCGCATCTTCAAGGAAATATACTCGGAAGGGCTCCCAGTCTTGCCATGGCTAATTATAATGCTGTTTAAAAGCTCGATAGCAACATGGCGAGGGTGACCTCTGTAGGCACCAGGCACGCGCAAACAGGGAGTCCAAATCCAGTTTCTGTAGCCAGTCACCAAGAGAGGGAGAGGGAGAGGGAGAGGGAGAGGGAGAGGGAGAGGGAGAGGGAGAGCGAGAGCGAGAGCGAGAGCGAGAGCGAGAGGGAGAGGGAGAGGGAGAGGGAGAAGGAGAGGGAGAGGGAGAGGGAGAGGGAGAGCGAGAGAGCGAGAGAGCGAGAGCGAGAGCGAGAGCGAGAGCGAGAGCGAGAGCGAGAGGGAGAGGGAGAGGGAGAGGGAGAGGGAGAGGGAGAGAGAGATTCCAACGTATATAGTCATTAATTTTGATTTCTTTTGTTGCAGACAAAAGCTGCACATCAAAGTCATCGATGTGAACGATTTCGCTCCAGTCTGGAAGGAGCGATCCTACTCTGGAAGCGTGGAAGAGGGAAAGATCGTGGAAGAGATCCTCCAGGTGGAAGCGGTCGATCATGACGGAACAAAGGCATTCTCGAAGATCTGTCAATACCATCTTCTCACCGAAGATGCTCCATTCATCATTGCCGAAGATGGTAAGCGATGGTCGGAATCTGAGAGTGAGTAAGTGAGTAAGTGAATGGGTGAGTAAGTGCAAGGGTCAACGAGTGTCATCGAGAGAGCAAGTGAGCAAGTGAGTAAGTGAGTGTCAGTCAGGAAATCAGTCCGTCATTAAATGACTGGTCGAGTGAATCAATCGATTAGTGTGAGTCGATAATTCACTCACTCACTCACTCGCTCAATCACGTCTTCAAAGTTTCCCAGAAATTTAACTTGGGTCTAAGCCAGTGTTGTGCACAAGACCAAAAATCCAAGACCAAGACCAAGACCGAGTGTTCCAAGACCAAGACCAAGACCAAGACCGAGTGTTCCAAGACCAAGACCAAGACCAAGACCGAGTGTTCCAAGACCAAGACCAAGACAAAGACCAGCTGGATCACTTAGATTACCGGGTAGATCTTAGATTAGATGTTTGTTACATTTTATCAGAACCAAATCACACAAAGTTTTGTCGCCAAGTCTTGCCCGGTGTGGTCTCATGAACAAACCGCTGCAGCTGAAAACTCTCTCGACTGGAGCAGATGTGGCAGGAACACAAAAAAACTTTTCCAACAAGTGATAAAGCCCGCCAAATCCTTGCTCCTCAATGTTTTCAAAAGTACAAATGTTACCTCAAGCAATTGCATCGATGTATTTAGTCAATTTTTTGCAGCCAACAAACATCACCGATATTCTAATTTTTTCGACTCAATAGCTCAGAACGGTTTTATTAATCGTTTGCAGTTCTATGAACAAGTAATTTAAGTTAATAAAGTCATTAACGTACGTACCGCTGCAATAACCAAGACCGGATCTCTAAGACCAAGACCGGGCCTTCAAGACCAAGACCAAGACCAAGACCGTACCTTCAAGACCAAGACCAAGACCAAGACCAAGACCAAGACCGCCACATTCAAGACCAAGACCAAGACCGCAATTTTCTGGTCTCGAGACAGTCTCGAGACCAAGACCGCGGTCTCGAGACCACATAACTGGTCTAAGCCAGGTGAATAAAACTTGGATAGGTATTATTTAGCACTAATTATACTAAATATTGCCTTCTAAAAGTATGCGTGTCTATTATAGTAGAAACTTATATAGCTTTGCACGCGAAATTCGTGCAGTTGCCCTTCAACAAATAAATGAGGCCTACGTCATTAGTTGACAAAAGAAGGTGCTGAATGATAATTGAGTGAGCGAACAGTTATTGGTTAATATCTCGATTAACTTTAACGCGCTATAACGCGTCATTTCTATGACGTTTCTCTGGACATGCAGTAGTAACTAGCCTATTCTTGCCATCTTGCCATAATTTTGTCATGCTTACAGTAGCTAAAGTGAGAATAACAGTGACCCATCTGAGTTATGTTGCTTCTCAAGCTATATACAACCTTGCAGCACTCAGTAATAATAATGATAATTAATTGTATTAGTTGTGTTGGGCTGAATAGAGATAACAGCTGAAGATACATGTACGTAAATGTTGCAGGTGATGCAGCAAAACTTATGCAAACATTCTGTAACAGCAGCATTAGGCTATAATAGGCCTTGGCCTACATAATTATTCTATTCGCCTATTCGGTCATTGTAGGTTACGTTCGCAACACGCGTCCTCTGAGCTACGATGAGCTGAGCTACTACCAACTGGAGGTGAAGGCAGAGGACTGTGGAGGTCTCATCTCTGACGCCGTCGTCATCGAGATTGATGTCAAACCCACCTGCAGACCCAAATGGACAGGTATGCAAATACAATGTACATTTATATGACGCCACTACAATCTACGATTGATTGAGCTAAGCATTTTGTACGACAAAGGGTCTTTAGTATCTTTTTGCGTACAATCTGCGTCTATCAGTCCATGTGTATATTGTAATGTAATTGGATATTTATCTAACCCGGTCGCAGTCATGGCCATTCAGTAGCGCTATCATCAGTGCAAGAACCCCGATAGAAAAATAAATCTTAAGAAGAGATAATAATTATGTTGATAGCGATTGGCGATCCGCAAAGAAGAGTCCCACGCAGAGTGGAGGGAATTGGACTCCAGAGGGAAATGTCTCTGTTCATAATGTATTTATGAGTAGTAGGCCTTTCGTCCTATATTGACCATTCAATGTGTTATACCGCATGCATCTAATCTTACAGGTTACATGAAAAATAAGAATGTTTGATGCCATCATTGTTCTCTAAAGAAAGATCTGTTTGTTATTTCTACATAAAAACTCTTGCTATAATTTTTTATCGGCTTTGATTGCCGCCCATAGACATTATGAAAACGTTCCATATATTTGTATATTATTGTCTTCTACACGTTCGTTCGTTGCCCACACCGACACAGTTACTGTAGTGTAGGTTTGGAGTGAAAAGTTCAAAAACTGTGGAAATGCATCCCGGTCAAACAGCGAAAATGATGGTTTAGCCTCCATGTGCATCCTGGCCCCACGGTGGAAGAGATTCACCAGCCCCTCCACTGGGTGGTTCTGATGGCCCTGCCTATAGGCACAAAGTTTCAGATCAATAGCTGCCTTTTATCGGAATTTTGGGGGTTTCGCCCCACCCTGAACCCCATGGTGGTAGATATTCGCCAACCACTCCACGGGGTGTCCCATGCCCAGTTCGACACAGTAGTGAAAGTTTGGAGTGAAACGCTCACAAACATTGGAAATGCATCCCGTACAAACAGACACATACAGACAGACAGACAGACAGACAGACAGACAGACACATACAGACAGAATCTTCTCTTTATTTATATATATATATATACAACTAGCTGTACCCGGCCACGCGTTGCTGTGGCTGAAAAGACTGTCCAACCCTCCTTTCCTACGTTCCATCCCCTTTCTCCTTCCCCTTCCCCTCTCTTTCCCCCTCCCCTTCCTCTCCTCGCCTTCCTCCCCAGTCCTCTCCTCCCCTCCCGTTCCTCCCCTTCCGTCCCCTGTAGCCACTGTAGAAAGACGCGCGGAAAACGGCCGCAAATGTACGATTTTGCCAAAACCGACAGTTACATATAAAATTGCGCTATAGCAGACCGTCGGCTACACGTTTTGAAGAATGCTTGCGTTTGAAACGCGCCCGAAGAATATATATGAAGGTTCAAACTCGAAATGGCTGGACTCCATCGACGTCAATCGCATGGAATTAAAAGTTGTGTTTTTGGGTCGTAATTCCTCCCTCTCCTCCCCTCCCGTCCCTCCCCTTCCGTCCCTTGTAGCCACTGTAGAAAGACGCGCGGAAAACGGCCGCAAATGGACGATTTTGCCAAAACCGACAGTTACATATAAAATTGCGCTATAGCAGACCGTCGGCTACACGTTTTGAAGAATGCTTGCGTTTGAAACGCGCCCGAAGAATATATATGAAGGTTCAAACTCGAAATGGCTGGACTCCATCGACGTCAATCGCATGGAATTAAAAGTTGTGTTTTTGGGTCGTAATTCCTCCCTCTCCTCCCCTCCCGTCCCTCCCCTTCCGTCCCCTGTAGCCACTGTAGAAAGACGCGCGGAAAACGGCCGCAAATGGACAATTTTGCCAAAACCGACAGTTACATATAAAATTGCGCTATAGCAGACCGTCGGCTACACGTTTTGAAGAATGCTTGCGTTTGAAACGCGCCCGAAGAATGAGTGAAGGTTCAAACTCGAAATGGCTGGACTCCATCGACGTCAATCGCCTGGAATTAAAAGTTGTGTTTTTGGGTCGTAAAGATTGCGCTTTTCCCCAAAAGGCATAAAAAACCCGGAGATGTTCGAATGGAACGGTTTGCGAAAATTTTAAAAGGAATCGGTTCAGAACTCTCCGAGAACCGATGTAACAAACTGTAGCTTTTTACATTTTTATTTATATAGATGTATCGCTGGAATGAAGATGAGAACAACCTTTAAAAAATGAACTGATGTTTGCAGTCGAATATTTTCTAATTTTATACGACGACCTCGCTCATGTATATGTATGCAGACGAATACAATGTCGTGGTGAACACTGAATTTGTTATTGTGTCATCGTCACTTCGGTGACTGACAGCGTGCTATACATGCATGGAATAATCACAACACTTCCACGTTCCAAGTGGAACGCCTTTGCTCATCCCCCACCACCACACCATTAGCAATATAAAACTAAAAAGGTAGTGGATAAAAAAGTAAGTGTCATTTCTCCAGGGTGGATATGCCCCCTGTTTCCCTATGTGTGTGGGCGCCTTCTCTTCGTCTTCGTTCTCTCTTCAGCCAGGTCTTATCATTCTTATGACTTCTCAGTGTGACCTTTGCCTGGAAAAGGACGTCTCTCGACCGTGAATCTTCTCTTAACGTGTATCTACCTTATTGTGCTCATCAGAGTTCTTTCTTCTCCATTCATTCCCACCATTTCTTCATTTTTTATATGTTCCATCTATTTTCCATTCTTCTCCATGTCTGCATCTCGAAAGACTCCTCTTTCTGTATACATCCTCTTTTCTCCTGGTCAATGTCTCTGACCCATGATACAGTAACACACTCCATCATTATCATACACATTCATATCTGTTCTGGCTGTCTATACTGGAATTTCATTTTCTCTCGACTTACGTCCTCCATGCATTTCCATTGCCTTCTCAGATTTCCTTCTTGCTTTTCGACCGACCTAACCATAGACTCACGATTCTGCATAATATTATAGACCTGTCATAGAAGATACAACTATCCAAATTTGTATGGGGTATAAGAGTGTAGTGTCAGGCTGGCCATTCTATGTCATTATAAGTTACCTTTTCTGCTTTGTATACGCATGGACTACTCTGGTTTCAACGCTCGGACCTCATGACAGAGATGAATTACTTATAGTCCGCAAATGTATTTGAACGGGCTAAAAATAAAGATGAAATATAGCATGCAAGACTTGCAAGTGCTCAAATAGTGCGCAGACGGTCAGATAATCTGCAACTGTTTAAAAATATTTCGATACAAATATTTGACGAAAACTATATAAATCCATACAGAAGTCTATAGACTATACATAGTAATGCCGTTGAGTTCCTAAATCATCGTTTTTGTATGTGTAGGCGTCGAAAGCGAGGTGGCTGTGTCTGGTCCGATGAGACATTCGGTGATGCCGGGGGCCACACTCGACCTATGCGGCTCCCAGTGCGAACTGTCGCAGGTGTCCGTTTCCATGGAGATGGAGACGTCACACATCGGGAAAGGATGCGACCGAGACCTGTACGCTCTCCAGACGAACAGAAAGATCTGCGGTAAATACATGACATCACTATATGCAGCAACGTCAATCTTATATATACACTGTGTCCGGATAAAAAGTAGACCCCAAAAAGAAGTGTAATAACTCGGTCAAAACTCTTAGGATTTGTCTGAAATTTTAAGCAGAGCAACAGTGACCATATATACACGAGATCCTAAAGCCGATTATAAATATTCGTGAGTTTGTCTAATTTATGAGCGTTTAAAATGTAGCACCAAAAAATTGAACTTTCCAACATGGAAAACCTGAAAGGAAGTGAAATTCAGCTATATCCGGTGTTCAAAATGTCCTCCTTGTTCACGGACACACGACCGTAGACGTAGACGCTACTGTTTGATGGTCCGGTCGATGATCACTTGGTCAAACATCTGCCACTCTTCAATCAGACGCGCCCTGCGTCCTACGGTTATCGATGTCATGAAAACGCGTGAACGAAAAACGCTCCTCCAATCCGTGTACTCCGGATCAAGGGTCTGGACTGCTGGACGGCCACATCTGCGGGATATGAAGCCGAGTGTCTCCCGGGACAACTATTACTCTACTACGTCTACGGTCGTGTGTCCGTGAACAAGGAGGACATTTTAAACACCGGATATAGCTGAATTTCACTTCCTTTCAGGTTTTCCATGTTGGAAAGTTCAATTTTTTGGGGCTACATTTTAAACGCTCATAAATTAGACAAACTCACGAATATTTCTAATCGGCTTTAGAATCTCGTGTATATATGGTCACTGTTGCTCTGCTTAAAATTTCAGACAAATCCTAAGAGTTTTGACCGAGTTATTACACTTCTTTTTGGGGTCTACTTTTTATCCGGACACAGTGTATATATATATATATACATTAAATTATATATATTAAATTATATTTACAGATGCTCATGTATATGTGTATAATTATGTATATGTACGTGTGTGAAATCCGTATGTGTAAATACATATGCATATGCTTAGACTATGTACAGGGTGCGCCAAAAAAGTAATCCCTACGGCTTTTTGTCGATATCTTGGTCAAAAATAGGAATGTTTCAAATCCAGCTTTACGGGCTTGAAGGTAATTCATATCTACGTACAATAGCCAAATTTCATCGCCATATGTGAAACAGAACAAAAGTTATATCACCTTTAGTGAGGCTACCCACCGTTTTTTGACGATTCAAAAACGCGACGCAACAAAAAGTAAGAAAAAATCAATTTAATTGTTCTGGCCAATATCGTGGCCGGAAGTAAGAATTTCGAAATGAAATTTTACAGGCTTAAAGACAATTCATATCTACACGTGATGGCCAGATTTCAGTAAAATATTTCAAACAGAATAAAAGTTATGGCACTTTTAAAGAGGCCACCCACCGTTTTTTGACGATTCAAAGACGTAACGCAGCAAAAAGGTAGCAAAAACACGATTTTATTTAGTCTCATCTCAAATAATTGTTATCAGATAGCCTTGATATTGCCAGATGATCATTATTATAACTATTTAAAAAAGGAACAGGGCGTCAGCGTAGCTGCACGTCACTGACAAGTCACTTAGCAAGATGACAATAAAATCGGTAAATAAGGAATCTGTCAGCTTAATCAACAGCTCCATCAAGAACTTTGCAAAGAGACTTAAAGGAAGTTTTGGCACTGGTGGTGGGCACATTGAGCACAAGTTGTGAAGCACTATCAAGTTCATTTGACAACAGTTATTTGAGATGAGACTTAATAAAAGCGTGTTTTTGTTACTTTTTGTTGCGTTTCGTTTTTGAATCGTCAAAAACGGTGGGTGGCCTCACTAAAAGTGGTATAACTTTTGTCCTGTTTGAAATATTTTGATAGAATCTGGCCATCTTGTGCGGATATGAATTGTCTTTAAGCGTGTAAACATTCATTTCGATCTTCTTACTTTTGGCCAAGATATTGGCCAAAAACCTAATTTTTGTTGCGCTTCGTTTTTGAATCGTCAAAAAACGCTGGGTGGCCTCACTAAAAGTTATATAACTTTTGTTCTGTTTGAAATATTTTTTGTAATTTGACCACTGTACGTAGATATGAATTGCCTTTAAGCCTGTAAAGTTTCATTTAAAAATTCGTATGTTCGGCCAAGATATGGGCAAAAAACCGTAGGGGATTACTTTTTTTGGCGCACCCTGTATATTTAAATTATTTATGTGTATACATGTATGTATTATACTGATATAGCTGAACATAAAGGGACACAGAGCTGGAGGAAGGGAATGAAGGACATACCAGACAGGCGAAAGTATGGAAGAAAGAAAGGCAGCAGTAGGGAAGAAAGGACGGAAGACAGACGGATAGACAGACAGACAGACAGACAGACAGATTGACAGATTGACAGATAGATTGACATAACTTATGACGGTGGGTTTTCCAGGGGCTTCGCTCCGTAACATTGACCTTCTCCCTGGACCTGGAAAGACGAACTCGTGGACTCGAGAGCTCCCGACGGATGGTGACCTCGATTCGAATCCGATCTTCGTGTTCGATGGAAAGACAACTGCCGTGGAAATTCCAGGAGTGGAAGCTGGAAAGAGTTTCGGATCTCGTTTTACGATTTCCACCTGGATGAAGCACACGAGAAATCCAAGCGAATCATCGAATCATCCCATCAAGGAACAGATTCTTTGCCATTCGGATGGAGAAGGTCGGTATCTGACTATCTGTCTGCCCACTTGACTGTCTTACTGTCTGGCTATCTGGCTGTATGGCTTTCTGTCTGGCTTTCTGACTGGCTGTCTGACTGTCTGGCTTTCTGTCTGGCTCTCTGACTGGCTGTCTGGCTTTCTGCCTGGCCTTCTGACTGGCTGTCTGTTTGTCTGTATATCTGCATATATGTCTTTCTGTCTATCTGTCTATCTATCTGTCTGTCTGTCTGTCTGTCTGTCTGTCTGTCTATGCATCTATCATTCTACTTATAGATTAAACTCATTTATCTGTTTGAAATAGTAGCTGCTATCATTATACTGCAACAACAACAACAACAGGAGCAGCAGCAATAGCAACAGCTACTACTATTTGGACAGCTACTACCAATGCTACTGCAGCATCCTACTCAAATGTTACTGGTGCTACTATACTTCCCTGACTACTGCTACTATAAGCATCATGATCGTCATATTTGGAGGAGTGGCCGATGGCGCATTGGATAAAACACTGGCATGAAGGCTGAGTTCTTTTCCCGAAACACCCGTATAGGATAGACGTGCTTTGTAGACTGCTATTTGCGCCGAAGTATTGCAGGCTACTCCGTTCTGTTAGGCTAGAGTTATGTTAATTAAGATAACTGCATAACTGTACACTGTAACTGGTTGCAAACGGGATTGTTGAATAAACAAATAAATTATTATTAAGTTTGATTGCATTACAATGTCATGTCGTAAAAGCGCGGCGTGATTAGGGTAAGAGGCGTAACAGGAATGAGCTAACGTGTTAGATCGACAATGTGTTATTCACTGAATTTAGACACCGTTTAAATGCTGATTTTGTCGCAATATATTCGTTAATTTATCTTAGGTACCAATTGTTTTGGTTTCTTAGGTGAAAATAACATTATTATTATCAGAGCTACAATACTTTCCATGATTTCGGTCGTGAAAACTCTGACTGGAATGAAAAGGTTGAGTGAAATAATTCTCGCTGTTCATTGATTCTGTTTGCTCGTCGCTGAATGCCTCAGGGAAAAACAGGTCACGCGTTTGGATGAGAGAGACACACGCATACATACGCGCACAGAGAGACAGAGACAGGTACAGAGGGAAAGAGACAGAGGGAGATAGAGTGACACGAATTGATGGACGGACGTTCGAACGGGCGGATGGACAGACAAACAGACAGACATATGCCGAGAAAGAAACAGGCGAAAATACAGTTAGGCAGCGGTGTTGCACAGCCAGACCTGCGCCGCGGATATGGATGGTCATAGATGCATAAATGGACAGGTATCAGTCTAAGTAAAGAGACAAACAGAGACAGAGACAGAGGTAAGAGACAGAGACAGAAGGAAACAGGCAGATACACACAAAGTGCATGACATATTATACTGGCCCATGCCATGCCGCCTCGAGCAAAGGTCAATTGCTATTCCCTGTTCAGATCGATAGAACTACTTCATATTTTCTGCGAAGGTAAACATCAGAAATCAATCAATCGACGACAGATCAATCGAGATATTGCTATGGATATATATATACATACTATATATAATATATATAATATATATTATATAATACCATATATATTATATATATATATATATATATATATATATATATATATATATATATATATATATATGTATGGACAGAGAGAAGAGTGGATCGATTCATTCGTTCGTTTTGTTTGTTCTTCCGTTCATTTGCGTCTCTGTCTATTTGCCTCAGATTCATCTTCCATCTCGTTCTCCCATCCGTCTGTATATATTACGCTTGTATATATATGTATGTATGTGTGTGTGCATGCATGCATGTATGTGTGTAAGTATGTGTATATTTGTATTTATGTATATATGTATATAATTTAGCAAGTAAGAATGTATGTATGTATGTATGTATGTATGTATGTATGTATGTATGTATGTCTGACTGTCTGTCTGTCTGTCTGTCTGTCTGTCTGTCTGTCTTTATGTGTTTCTTTATGTGTGTCTGATACAAAATTACCATCGGTGCCATTCAAGAACTAAAATTCGTCCAATTAGCAGTGAGCCGACTGTACGTTCTCAGCGATTGTTATTAATGGCAAGTCTTTAGGCACCGATTCCCCGACCGATCAGTAGCCTGTCTTCTTCGCAGACGACAGTCATTGCTGCGTACATAGGAATGAGCGATAATGAGTCGACGAAATCCTCAGAGGAAATTCCGGTTTTCCCTCAACAGCTGAGAAGAGGTTTTAAAGGAAATGCTGAATAAATGTCCAGATGTGCGTTATGACCTGAGACGTTATTGCATTGAATGCGCTGTGTAAGTTCTAAGTTTTAACTAAGAATTATCTGGCTGACGTTACACTTTGGCTTAATTCATTCTCCCTCAAGCCACTTCGTTCCTCCAATGGCCTTCTAAACTTGATCTTTTGGTTCCGCGTACTACGTGTAGAATTACGAATGTTCAGTCTCGATCATTCACTTAAAATTAACCTTCACTTCTACTTTGCAAGACGCTTTTTCGTTCTGTTTACTCTACAATTCTGTCGGGCAGTCTCTCTTCTGCCTTTGTTCTTCCCATAAACTAATTGTTCTCAAGGGGCCTTGGGCACTTGGAACGCTTCAGAGCGGTTCACTCAATAGAGCGGCTTTATAAATGCTCAACTACAATACAATGAGACAGGCAGGCAGGCAGGCAGACACAGAAATGCAGACATACTGCTTGACATGAACGCAGACATACAATCAGTAGGCCTCGGAAAGGCAGTTGGCTTCAGATGAAACCACTGTCAGACAGGCGACAGAGAGAGAGAGAGAGAGAGAGAGAGAGAGAGAGAGAGAGAGAGAGAGAGAGAGAGAGAGAGAGAGAGAGAGAGAGAGAGAGACAAACCAGCTGACAGGCAGTCACAACAACATTGCCAAGATTATCAAGATATATTATACATGTGAAGACAGACACTATCTAAGACCGGGGTTCCGCCGAAAAACTTTCAGCACAATAAAAAAAATGTGAAATGGGTATTTTCTTGTTGTTGTATGTTCTCTTTAAAATTCAGTCAGTAAACTTATGTATAAATTTATATACAAGTCTAATAGAAGTCTCAAAACCCAACATTGAATTTTTATGTATGAATTGAATATCCCGTTTTGAGACTTTTGTAGACCCGAAAGGTTCGTAGACCTTGGCACTGTGGCACTGTTCCCAATGGATAACCCGGCAGCACATTTCCAATCACTAAATCATTCAATTACTATGCTATAGAGTATAGCAGTGATTTTCAACCGGGGTTCCGCGGAACCCCAGGGTTCCGCGGGCGTCGGCCAGGTGTTCCGCGGCAGTTTGAGATAAAATTTATAACATCAACTGAAATCACAAAATCATTAACATTCAGTCAAATTATTTCACAGCTTTAAGTCATTCTTACTTAAATAACTTTATTACGTGAATGCTTTAACTGTTTCTGTTGTTTTACAACATAATATAGTCATTATAATGACCCCCATGAATGAATTTGCGCGTTAGTATTGCCATGTAAAAGAATCGTAGGCTATATCAAATGAAAATTTATAATGCCTAGATGCCCTGCATCTTCAACTGTCGTTAAGACAATTTTTTATAATTGTTTTTTTAACTATTCAAATGGAAACTCTATTAACAATTTCTTCCCATTAGATGATTAGAATCTGTTGATCACTGTAGGCCAACGACTAGTTAGGTTAATTCTTCTTTGGATCAGTTAACATTGAAGAGATAGTGCTCAATTTTTGATTCAGAGGTATCGGATTTACCAAGTTTTGCAATTGTAAAGCCTATAAGCCTGTCTCACGAATTTTTAACCGATAGGCTCATGCACTATTTGCTATTCGAACATCACACAATATGTGTCAAACAAGAATCATTTGGTCGATCATTGTGACAGAGACAATATTTCAGACGAGACGAAGGATGCAACCAGCGTTGGACTTGGGAGTTGGGACTTGCCTCCAAACGAAGTTAAAACTCCCATGTAGGCTGAGGTCCCTCTGCCCCGATATAAAATAACCATGGCACAAGTTTCGCAATTACTTTGAAGAAGGAATCAGGATGCTTTGTAACATAAACTGATCAAGCTCTGATAGGCTAGAATGCATCGAATTTCCATTTTCAATATTTTATCCGTTTGATAGTTGGCGAAATAGGGCTTACAGCAGAAATGCAGCTGTTCTCTGATAGTGCTTTGTGCACTGGACTTATTCGTTGACTCCATAGAATTCTAAGGCATGCAATTGCAATGTACTATTATATACTGCACCAGAAGTGCAAATAACGCGCATTAAAACTCTTGAACTGTTTAAACTGAATTTTTTTTAAATTACAAGTGACAACTTCATACATAAGCTTATCTTGGAGCACTGGACAGATGAAATGCGGAGAGTTCCGCGAGCCAATGAGTGCTTGAAAAAGGTTCCGTCACTAGAAAAAGGTTGAAAACCACTGGAGTATAGAATCACTAAACCACGGAATCACTCAATCACTCAACCACTCACCCAATCGCCCATTAACCCTTTCCAGCCCGAATTAATTCTAGCCATCATAAAAATGTTTTGGGGGGTTAAATCTCATAATTCTCACCTAAAATAAGCAAGAACTATAAAAAAATTTATTTTATCACATTTAATTAATAAATGGCGAAGAGGGTACAATTGGACCCATTGGGAGTTGGCGGCTCAGTCCAATGGGTCAACTGCTGCATATGCGAAATCACCGTACAACAATTATAACTGGCCTATGTAGATTATATAGTCATACATTTGGTATTATAAGATTCAAAATAGTTTTGTTCTTCGTGCAACACAAGTGCAACGTTGCATTTTATGCAACAAATACGATACATCGGGAATTTACACATCCTGCATACACGTCATGAGGGTCAACTGTTGTCACGTTAGGCAAACGTAAATAATTGCGCATACATATAAATACGTGCGTGCATACATAAATGCACACATACATACATTGTATACACATACATACAGACATTCGTGTGTATATACATATATACATGCATACATACATGTTTGCAGACACATATATACGTATATATATACATATACACACATACATGTATGCATTCATATATCCGCGCATGCATACATATAATTATATATAGAAACATATATACATAGATGCGCACATAGACATATACTTGCATGCATGTATGTATGCATAATTATGAATATATGTATGTATGTATTGTATGCATTTATGTATGTATATATAATTATATATACATATGTGTGCGCATGTATGTAAGCTCGT
Source organism: Lumbricus terrestris (assembly GCA_949752735.1). Taxonomy (NCBI): domain Eukaryota; kingdom Metazoa; phylum Annelida; class Clitellata; order Crassiclitellata; family Lumbricidae; genus Lumbricus; species Lumbricus terrestris. Next base: position 69,034,523 of record OX457039.1, read on the forward strand.
TTCTTCATGGATAGTCCTTTGATGAATATCCCGTGATGAACATTCCCTTGACGAATTGTCCTTTGATGAGCAGTCCTTTGATGCAAAGTCCGCATACCTTGCAAACAAATATCTGTTATGTTCTGGATCATGTCTTCATCAACAAATTGCTTGAAATATTACAAAGGATCGGGGTCATCAGATGGTTCAGTGAAGGCATAAGTAGAGCATGTTACACGAATAGCTTCAACCCAAAAATATGAAATATGTGGTAGACATGTGGTATGGGGTGCAATTGGCGTCATGAGGGTCAACTGTTGTCACGTTAGGCATCATGCAGGTTATTTAGGGCTATGGTTGTTGTTGGGAAACATGGTAAACAACTGCTGCAGAAGCATCACGCAAGACATGAGAAACCTGAACTCCCAATAGCAGATGTTTGCCAACTATGCATAACCAATTAGCCATATTACAGTAATAGCCAATTTCATTTAGGTGGCCATTCATATGTTACATATGCATAACAGTGACATAACTGAGAATTATTGCATATTTTTTTATGTTTAGCAGGTTTTGTAGCAGAAGACTGTTGTTTGTACAGTCAATTCCCGTTGGGTCCATTTGGACCCAGTCACTTTATGCATCAAAATACATCCACTCTGACTTTTCCAAACTAAACATGTGTCCTACTACACTCTGGTCTAACAATATGCAAACTATTAATCACAGTAACAGAATTTTAAAACAGCCCCCACCATTTCAGATTTTATCCTCAAAACTAGCAAATATTTTCGTCAAAATTGCCGACAAAAACAACAACTGTCACGTGACCACTTACAGAAATTCCTAAGATATGTAATATGCTAAATGAAGTATTGACTTAGCTGTGGCCATAGTATGGTCCAAAGTTACCCACCGGGAGTTAATAGTGATTCTGTGGTATCTACAAATGTATGGGTCCAATTGGACCCGGTGGGCTGGAAAGGGTTAACAAAAGTGCGAACTTCATGAACATGATCACTTTCTCACTCACTTTCTAACTCACTCACTTTCTAACTCACCCTATCACCCTAATATCACCCTTTCCGTCACTCACTCGTACATTCACAAAACAACTCTCACCGTCGCCAAAAACGAGACGACGTCGAGACGTATAATAAAGCCAGCAAGGTAAATGTAGGATGAGATGGGAGGTGGATGGAGAAAAGCAAATGGAAAAGGATGTGGAGAAGGAGGAGGAGGAAGCGGAGATAATGAACGGACGCGTGAGTAGGATAAGTCGGTTGATCAGAGAGGATAAAAGGACGACTAGACGGAACGTATGATTAGGAGACGCAGCGCGAGAGCCACACGAGCGACGCAGGAAGAGCCACGACGTGTGGACTCGATGGCTTAGCCATCAGCCATGCAGCCATCTATAGACGACGACGACGCTTTTCACCTGCGTCATAGTCGCCGTTCCACCGGCAGATGATGCTTCTGATGTCCCTGAGGCCGCCAGGAAAATCATTGATTGCGTTGCGTAGGGAGCGTTCGCACTGGACACTGTGGCGTCTGACGGGGGGGAGGTTGCACAGGACACGCAAGACCATGGTCATTTGAAGATGCGATTTTCATCGGATGTAATTGGAACTGTGGGCAGGAGAGAGAGAGAGAGAGAGAGAGAGAGAGAGAGAGAGAGAGAGAGAGAGAGAGAGAGAGAGAGAGAGAGAGAGAGAGAGAGAGAGAGAGAGAGAGAGAGAGAGAGAGAGACAGAGAGACAGACAGACAGACAGACAGACAGACAGACAGACAGACAGACAGAGAGAGAGATAGTTAAGGAGAAAGAGAGAGACAGAGGCAGAGACAGAGACAGACAGAGACAGGGTCGGATATAGAAAATGATATGTCACATATTGCAAAAAGGCAGGCTCTCCCACTTTCCTCTGTCTCTGTATCTGTCTCTGTCTCTGTGTCCGTCTCTGTGTCTGTCTCTGTGTCTGTGTCTGTGTCTGTGTCTGTGTCTGTCCCTCAACCTGTCCCTGCACAGAAAGATAGAGGCAGCAATAAATTTACGAATGCTTAGATACTGAGAGACAAACGGATAAAGACAAGAGTAGAGACAGGGCAGAAACAGAGCAACAGTTCAAGAGAATATAGACAGACAGACAAACAGACAAACAGACAAACAAACAGACAAATGGACTGACAGGTGGATAGGCATACACGTAGACTAAGCGATTGGGTTCAAATGAACTACAGACAAAAACAAAATGATTGAAACACTGCCTGAGAAAGGAAGAGGAAGAAAAACAAAGA
>OX457039.1:69036999-69089499 GCA_949752735.1 Lumbricus terrestris
TACACATGTCTATCTTATCCTTCTTCGTTTCCACCTCCTAGTCTTCTTCCTTCTCTCCCTCCCTCCCTCCCTCTCTCCCTCCCTCCCTCCCTCTCTCTCTCTCTCCCCTCCCTCTCTCCCCTCCCCTCCCTCTCTCTCTCTCTTTCCTCTCTTTCTCTCTCTCTCTCTCTCCCCCTCTCTCTCTCTCTCTCTCTCTCTCTCTCTCTCTCTCTCTCTCTCTCTCTCTCTCTCTGTCTCTCTCTCTCTCTTTCTCTCTCTCTCTCTCTCCCTCCCTCCCTCTCTCTCTCTCTCTCCCTCCCTCCCTCCCTCCCTCTCTCTCTCTCTCTCTCTCTCTCTCCCTCCCTCCCTCTCTCTCTCTCTCTCCCTCCCTCCCTCCCTCCCTCCCTCCCTCTCTCTCTCTCTCCCTCCCTCCCTCCCTCCCTTTCTCCCTCCCTCCCTCCCTCCGTCTCTCTCTCTCCCTCCCCTCTCTCTCTCTCTCTCTCTCTCTCTCTCTCTCTCTCTCTCTCTCTCTCTCTCTCTCTCTCTCTCTTTCTCTCTCTCATCCAATTCCCCTCCCTTTCCCTTTCTCCACGCATCTTCTTCTTCTTCCTTATTCTCCTCATTCTTGTTGTCCGTCTCTTTCTCCTCTTCCTTCTTTCCCCTCTCGATCTTTCCTCTTCCTCCATCTTCACGTCCTTCCACTCTCCAGTACCATGTCGTCAAATTCGCCTGGTCTGTCGATTTTCCAGTCCATCTAAGCCACGATTCGTTTCAGCCACTTCCGTCAAATTAATCGCCACAGAGAATCTCTCGGCCCAAAAGTTCTAGAAATTCACGGCCAACCGCTTAGATCACAACACGAGGCTCGCCGCGTTCCATTCTGGGCGAAGTGGCTAAACCGGTAAACACCCGGTTCGATTATTTACGACGCCCTATGCGATACTGAACGATAATCAGATTGTTAGTGTGGTAATAACCGTTCTGATTTTGAAGTCATTTACGCTTTTGCTCATTATCTATTAAAGGTGTGTTAGGAGAACGATGATGTAGTAGATACACCTTCGTGAAAGCGTTGAATAAATGACGTGTGAGGTCAATATATGGGTCGGAGGTCACCGAGACTGCGTGATGAGATCAACAACTTGTGGTTGGGGTCAGAGGTTGAATAGTGACGAGATTGATGACCCGTTTGTAAGCCAAAGGTTAGCTCGATAAGATTTTATGGAGTGTGTGTGTGTGTGCGTGCGTTCGTGCGCGTGTGTGTGTTTTTGTGTGACCAAGTGTTTTGGTTTGTCTAGTGTTACTGGTATCGTTTGTTGTTCAGTTATGCTCTCGTTTTCTGGAGAATTCAGGCAATCAGATGGAATTTACATAGCGCCTTTTCACATGGGCGGAGACCTAGGGGGACAGAGGGGACGGTCCCCCGCCCCAAATGGAGGTGTTGGGGGGACGGCCCATGCATTTGTCCCCCAATCGTTGAGCGTCATGACTAAAAAAGGTCATCAACTTTTTGGCGGCGAAAATAGAAAATTTCGTTGAGATTTCGCCGGTCGTCAGAAATTTTGGCCGGCAAAAGATGGAAATTTTTTGGCGATACTCGTCGGTCAAAAATCTCGCGTCTTTCCGTCCCCCCCCAAAAAACCTCCGCCCAGGTCTCCGCCTATGCCTTTTCAAGATCTTTACTCAGAGGCACTTCCGATGCTGGCAAGGCAGAGGAGACCAAGTCTTAAGGGACCTCATGAACCGGAGAAGAGGAGTGTACATGTACACTGGGGGGAGGGTGAAGGACACACATCTCCGGGGAATTGCTTCGTAGATAATTATTGGCAGAAGGTCCCTGAGGCAGAAGGCGCAATTTGCAGTTGAAGAGTTCGTTGAAGCTTCAAACGTGTCTGCTCTTTAAAGACAGACAGACACACAGGCAAACAGACAGACGACGGACGGACGGACGGACAGACGAACGGATGGACGGACGGATGGACGGATGGACGGATGGATGGTTAGTTCATGGAAAGTCTTGATGGCCGTCTTAAGCCAAAAATATGCTATCAAACATGAATCATAATGATTATAGTGATTTTATTCTAACCTATTCAAATCTACACTAAAACACCCAAAACTAACTTTTGCTAATCTCATAAATTACATGTATATCGATTTCAGTGGAATTTAATGTTTTTAGAATAGCAGATAACTCCTCAATTTATTCTGCTGAATTAACAGCCATAATTGAAGCGACAAAATGGATTATCCAAAATCTATATTATAATTCCGAAATTCCATATGTTTGTTTGTTTATTTATTTGTACGCTTTTACTCTCCCCTGCAGAATAGGCTCGGAAATGAAACAGCGTCGGTTTAAAACAATTATTGATATCGATTCTTACCCAAATTATAAGGTCATCGCAACTATTTTCAGGTTTTAACTCACTTTAAAACAAGAAATATTTGCGTTTTAAGACAGATTTCACCAATAAATGATAACGCTGGCATTTTGGTGAAGAGTCTACTCCGCATGACGTCATACCCGCCCAGTAATAATATCCGTAGCGCCCCGCAGGGACGGGTTACGTTTGGCTTTTTGGAGAAGCGAGGTGGGGTGGAGGGTTGGCGAAAACCCGAAATTTAGCAGTCAACGATGGGTACCAGAGTGGGGAAGTGTTTAGAACACGAAATTTCACTTTAGAACTCCAGTTATTAGCGTTTTAAGACAGAAGCGTTTTAAAACAGATTTCATCGCTCACGCGTTGGTAAACAGTATCGAGCTTCAGTAAAAGAGTCTACAGCCCGAATGACGTCATACAAGCCCAGTAATAATTTCCATAGCGGGGCGTGTTACGTTTGGCTTTTTGGGGAAGCGGGGTGGGGTAGAGGGTTGGCGAAAACTCGAAATTTAGCGGTCAACGTTGGGTACCACAGGGGAGTGGTGTTTAACACCCTAAATTTCCCGGGCAACGCCGGGTTACACATCTAGTGAAAATATAAATGAAAATGCAAATAAGTATATTATATATACTGATTCATTAAGTGTAGCCACATCTATAAAAGAAAATAAGTCTTGTTCCCGACCTAATTTATTTCTTGAATTTTTAGATAATGTTAATAAACTCAAAAATATTAGTGTAGTCATAGCATGGATCCCTAGCCATATTGGATTATCTGGAAATGAAATGGCAGATACCCTTGCAAAAAATGGGCAAGAACTAACGGAAATTAATTCAACAAATTATCTAGAATTAAAGGAAATCTATTCCTTAATAAGAAAATATGTTGTTGATTTATGGCAAATTGAATATGATACTGAACGGAAAGGGCGATTTTATAAGTCTATTCAGCCTTTGGTAACAACTGATATAAAATTCATGGACTCCTTCAGGAAAAGAGAAGTTCAAATCACCCGACTTAGGATGGGGCATATTCTTAATAACACTTGGCTGAAGGTGTTAGGTAAAAGCACAACAGAACTGTGTTCTAAATGCCAATTACCTGACACAACTGAGCATATGCTGCTTGAGTGTATAAAAAATGACATATCAACCTTAATACTTAAAAAATGTGAAGAGAAAAAAGTGGAATGCACTGTTAAAAATATATTGTCTATTCCAGGTATTTATCTTGAAGCTTATGATATCCTTATGACTATAACTAATGGAAGAATTATATGAGTAGTGTTAATTAAGCATAATATCTGAAAATATAATCTGCTAGAACAATGTATCAGCTTAACGTTATTAATGGTTACTGTTGTTAGTTGTGATTGATAAAGTGAAACAGTCTGTTCAGAAGACTTTAATTTTGCATTTTAACTTAGCAACGTTAGGTTTTAATTTCAGCACATTATGTGACGTCATCGTTGATGTACTCCGGATATAGCAGTTCCTTGTTTTTTCGTTCGCCATTTTTAAGCAGTCACGTTTCCGAATGTTTCAATAAATGTTGTAAAATCAAATCGAATCGCATGGGCCTAAACGATCGTTAGAACAAATTTGGTAGCAGAGCGTGGTTTTAAAAGGATTAATAGTTCACGAGTCGAGTATCGAAAAACGTTTAGCAACTAATCGGACAAAAACGAACTTTGGATGTACGTTAGGATGGCGGACGCAATGCACTCGGACACTAACGAAGACGAAACGGTAAGCGTTGACATCGTAAAACTATCAAAGTCACGGGCGAAAGCTAAATTCACTCGGAGTCGGCATAGCCTGTTAAAAGTTCTGGACGAATCGCCAATCGATAGAAAAGAAATTCGGAAACAACAGGAACAGTTGTCTGAGAACATGGAAGCGGCCATGAATATTATGGAACAACTTGTAACGGTCCATAATGAAAATCGGGATCGAGACAGTATTCACAAAATGTGTACGGAAATGGATACGATGGAAGCGGAGTTCTCTTCCACCATGGAACACGTTCGTCGTGTTTTAAATGAAAGGGTTGATGTTGCATCCGCTCCTGTAAATGACAGTCATTCAGAATCAATAGAACGAACTCAATCTAATGCTCAAAATGTCGAGTATCGAGACATTGAAGCATACAGCAGTTTCGAGGTGCTGGATAGAAGACAGAATAGAAGAGCAAACTTCACAGCAGGTGAACATATCGAACAAGATCTGTGGAAACAGCTGAAACGGGTTTCAATCCCAGTCTTCTCAGGTGATAAAAGAAATTATGAATCATGGAAAGCTTCTTTCATGGCTTGTGTCGATCGAGCACCAACATCATCTGAATACAAACTTCTACAGTTGCGCCAGTATCTTTCCGGTGAAGCCCTGAAGATCATTGAGAATTTAGGTCATTCGGCAGCAAGCTACGACGCGGCTAAGGAACGATTGGAACGAAAGTACGGTGGAGTGCGGCGACACATAGCAATACAGATGGAGGAAATCGACAGCTTCAAGCCGGTAAGAAACAGTAACGCTCAAGACTTAGACAGATTCGCTGATTTACTAGATATTACTGTGATCAACTTGAAAGATTCAGGTCGCTACGAGGAGCTGCGTTATGGATCGTTGTACCTTAAGCTTCTTAAAAAAATGAATGAGACCATGCTTACGAGTTACCAGCGCTGGGTATTTGAGCATCACAAGAAGGAAGACGTAGAGACATTAAGAGAGTGGATTTTGCAAGAAGCAGAATTTCAGACCGTTGCCAGTGAGACGGTACAAGGTTTCACTGAAATGAAAGTTAGTCACAATCGGAAAATACATCCACAATCTTATTTTGGTGAGAATCAGAGCAAAGACACTGAGCGAAGACGACATAAGAAAGATTTGGTTGCTTGTGCTTACTGCCAGGGTCACCATGGTATCTGGGGGTGCAAACAGTACGAGCAGCTAGAAGTGTCGGATCGATGGAATGTAGCAAAAGATGCAAAACTGTGTTATCGATGTTTGGGAGGAACGCATCTTGGTCAAGATTGTGCTCGCAGTCGGCAGTGTGGACTGGGAAATTGTAGTAAACTTCATCATAGACTACTGCACAAGGACATAATCGGTCCTCGTAATTCAAGCATGATTCCCAGAGTCACAGCACCATCGAGGTCTGCAGAAAGGGGAGCTAACAGTGATACTACCTTTGTATCCAACGGTAACTGTTTGAACATATGCAGTTTACGTACGATTCCTGTAATTTTGAAAAACGGTAACAAAATTATTCAGGTAAATGCACTATTAGATGATGGAAGTACAAAGACTTACCTCAATGCAGATGTAGCTGCTGAACTGGGTCTCGTTGGTGACGCACAACAGATAGCAGTGAACGTTTTAAATGGGAAAAGTGAAGCATTCGAAACCATGCAGGTGAACGTACGACTTCAGAGTTTGGATCATAAGGTGAACATGATGATTTGTGCTTTCACCACAACTAACGTTACTGGCAGTATGGAAGTTGTGAACTGGAAAAAGGATTGTGCAAAGTGGCCACACCTCAGAAATATCAAAGTCTTTCCAGTATTTCGATCACGTCGTGTTGACATGCTGATTGGACTCGATTATGCAGATTTGCACTTCGCGCAAAAGGAAGTCCAAGGTAAGCCTGGTCAACCAATCGCTCGACTCACACCACTGGGATGGACGTGTGTTGGAAAAACGTCGCCAGTCGGAGCTTATACGAATTTCAATCATACTTATTTACTCAAAGAAAATGTGGATGAAGTAAATGCAACGCTCCGTAAGTTTTGGGACTTGGAAGAGGTCACATCAACAAGTTACAATGAATTGTCGCAAGATGATAGAATTCTGCTGCAAGAATCAAAACGGACATTGTGTCACACTGATGGAAGGTATCAAGTGGAGATTCCTTGGAAGGATGGTCATCCTGATTTACCAAATAATTATGAAATGGCGGTCAGACGTTTGGAATGCACAGAAAAGAGACTTAACAAAGATCAGAATGTCAGAAGTGCCTACTGCAAAACTATCGAACAGTATACAGAAAAAGGGTACATCCATAAATTGGAAACGTCCAATAAAAATGAAAAACACTGCTGGTATTTACCACACTTTCCAGTTGTCCGAGCTGACAAAGCAACAACAAAGACAAGAATCGTCTTTGATGCATCGGCTAATTATAAAGGTGAATCGTTGAATCAGACAATCAATCAGGGACCAAAGCTGCAGCAGCAATTGACAAAAGTATTGCTCAGATTTCGTAAGAATCCAATAGCATTGGTGTGTGATGTTGCCGAGATGTATCTTCGAGTTGAGATAGCCAGGAAGGACCGCTCATACTTCAGATTCTTGTGGCGCGATATGGAGAACAGCAAAGATCCAGTCATTTATGAATTCACACGTGTTGTGTTTGGTGTGAATTGCTCGCCATTCCTCGCACAGCTTGTTGTTCAAGAACATGCTAGAAAACTAGGTGATCAGTTTCCATTAGCTGCAGAGACTATATTAAACGCAACATACATGGATGACAGTATGGATTCTGTGGACTCTGTTAAAGCGGGAGTGGACTTATATCGACAGATGTCGGAGTTGCTGGGACTAGCAGATATGCATGCTCGAAAATGGTTGTCAAATTCGGATGAAGTGTTGGAGAACATACCGGTGGCAGACCAGATTACCGAGATGGAGATTGAAGGTGATCAGGTGTACGGAGCTAAGACTCTTGGAGTGATTTGGTTATCTCACGTGGATGTATTCACTTTTCGTTTCAAATCATTGGAAGATGGGTTTGTCTGCAGCAAGAGAAATGTATTGAAAAAGGTCGCATCACTCTTCGATCCATTGGGTTTCTTGGCTCCATACATTGTGCGGGCCAAGATGTTGTTGCAAAAGATGTGGTCATGTGGATTAGATTGGGATCAACCATTGGATGTAGAACTAAAAACAGAAGTAATGGATTGGTTTTCAGAGCTGGGCGATGTTAGCAAAATTGAAATTCCAAGATGTATTCGTTTACCGACTGAAAAGCTGTTGTCAATGTCTCTGCACGTCTTTGCTGATGCATCCACTGAGGCTTATGGTGCAGTGGCATATGCGAGATGTGTTTACGACAGTGGTCACTTGTCAAGCCGATTCGTATGCTCAAAGACAAAGGTGTCTCCATTGGCTTCAACCAGTATTCCACGCCTGGAATTAATGGCAGCTGTGTTAGCACTTCGCATGGGAACAAACATTGCGATTCCACTTGATATAAAACAGTCCAGCATTAACTTCTGGAGTGATAGCATGAATGTATTACACTGGATCAGAGGTCGGAGTAGAGCGTACAAGCCATTTGTAGCAAACAGAATTGGAGAAATTCAAAGTTCAACCAATCCAGACCAATGGAGACATATTCGATCGGAACAAAATCCAGCTGACTTGGCTTCACGAGGATTGACAGCTTCACGTCTCATCAATGAAACCTTGTGGTGGAATGGTCCAGCGTTCTTGCAAACCTCTGAAGACAGCTGGCCTATTTGTCCAATTGAGCCAGTCAATGATTCATCGTGCGAGAAAAGGAAAATTGATCGTCACAGAGACTCAACATCGACGTTCCTAACCAGCAACAGTTCAGTAGATGATTTGGAAAACATTCTAAATCCGGATAAATTCTCAGACTGGAGACGGTTAGTACGAGTCCAATCGTGGGTTCTACGGTTCAGCAACAACTGTAACTTGTTAAAGCAGGAAAGAATTCGAGGAGAACTGCAATGTGAAGAAATCAAAGATTCAGAAATCCTATTGATTAAAAGCTGTCAAAAGGAGGCTTTCAATGAGGAGTATCGAGCCTTACTTCAAAAGAAAGTTTTGCCAGCCAGTAGCAAACTGTTGCCACTGAGTCCTCAGTTGGATGAAGACGGTTTAATGCGAAGTGACAGTAGATTGGTCAATGCTGAGGTCCTGTCATATGACGCACGTTACCCGATCATCCTACCTCGAAGACATGGAATAACAAGATTGATCGTCAAAGATGAGCATGACAAAGGAGCTCACGTCTGTGGTACAAATCACATACTTTCAGAGCTATCGAAAAAATACTGGATTCTTTCTGCACGTGAAGCAATTCGAGAATGGGAACATGCATGCATGGCATGCAAGCGTCGCACCACAAAGGCAGCAACCCAGATTATGGCACCATTGCCTAGTGGAAGACTGAAGTTGCCAAGTCCGTTGAGAAGTTTTGTTCATACTGCACTTGACTTCGCAGGACCATTCCTTACAGTTCGAGGTCGCGGAAGAAGCAGAGAAAAACGTTATCTGTGTCTGTTCACTTGCATGACAACTAAAGCTGTACACTTAGAAATGGCCTACAGGCTTGACACGGACTCATTCTTAAAAGCGTTCTTTCGGTTTGTTGATCGACGAGGGTGGCCGGAAGAATTAACTTCAGACAATGGACGAAATTTTGTTGGAGCCAATCGCGAGTTGAAGGAGTTGATAAAGAACTTGGATCAACACAAAGTTATCAAGTCCACAGTATCGCATCATCTGAAGTGGAATTTTAATCCACCAGTTGCCCCTCACTTTGGAGGTGTATTCGAAATCATGATCAAAGCTGCAAAACGTGCAGTCTTTGCAATTCTTGGAAATGCTGAAGTTGGCGATGAAGAGTTGACGAGTGCCTTTATCGGAGCGGAAGCACTCATAAATTCAAGACCACTGACATACCAATCAGCAAATCCACAAGATCTAGCACCACTTACACCAAGCCATTTTCTACATGGTGAACTTGGTAGACAAGCTGCTCCAGTTCCGACCGATGAAGCTCATCATCCAAGACAGCGTTGGAGACGGGTTCAGGAATTAATTCGTCATTTTTGGAGTCGTTGGATGCAAGAGTGGCTACCTAGTTTGGGATCGAGAAAGAAATGGCATTCAGAAAAGAAGGACTTTCAAGTCGGAGATGTAGTTTTGGTTGTGAACTCAGATACAGCTAGAGGACGTTGGCCTTTAGGAAGAATAGTTTCTGTTCATCCAGGACGTGATGGACATGTGCGAGTGGTCAATGTTCGCATTGGAGAGACTGTATTTACACGACCCATTAACTCTTTATGTCCACTTGAATTTGCTGATGAAGGCAATTGTGATGCCTGAATTTATTGTTAACACAAAATGATTTTAGTTGATATAATGATATTTCAAAATTAAGTCGTAGACAATGCACCGTTTATTATCAGTAACAACAATGACTATAGTTGATAGGTGTTGCTTACGCATCACAAAGGAGAGAATGTTCAGAAGACTTTAATTTTGCATTTTAACTTAGCAACGTTAGGTTTTAATTTCAGCACATTATGTGACGTCATCGTTGATGTACTCCGGATATAGCAGTTCCTTGTTTTTTCGTTCGCCATTTTTAAGCAGTCACGTTTCCGAATGTTTCAATAAATGTTGTAAAATCAAATCGAATCGCATGGGCCTAAACGATCGTTAGAACACAGTCTTACCATTGTTTTGAATAATGTTAGTGGAAATAGATTAATAAATGGCTTGTTTGCAATGTGAAATGTATTTGAATTATAATTTTAGCTGGTTTGATTCATTTTAGTATTGAGCAAAGATAAACTTCAGATTTATAATTTCATTGGATTTGTCTCTATCGTGTTTATTGTGGTTTTTTTGTTGTTTGTTTTTGAGTGTGCGGTTGTTTGTTTTTTTCCCCAAATAATTCTGTAATAGATGAAACAGACATTGAAAAAATTTTGCTCTTGCTATTATTGTTCAATGTTCATGTCTCTAAATGATGGATGAATACTTTGATTTTATATTTTAATGTTGAATATCTAATCTGCCCATAATTTCATTGTTGGTCAATGAATGTTCAAAATTGCTTGTAAACATGCGATAAATATTTGATGTTAATCTAATTAAGTAACCTAGATGTTGTATTATGTGAACATCATGAAATGTGCAAATGTATAATAAGATGTCATCAAACTTCGGAAAAAGGAAACGAAAACAGAGAGAAAAAGGACAAAACTGCTGAACAGTTGAACAAAAGTGAATGGACATACGTTAAAATCTTTAAAGACGTCAACAGCCTTTGTAGCTATAAGATGTCGTTAAACTGCTGATTAATAAATAATCAGTGGAATTTATTTCGGTTCCTTAACCCTATGACGCATACCTTCCTCGCCAACGCATTCAGCCTACCTGGGGTCCAATGGATCCCAACGATAAAATGGGTTGATATCTATATAAATAAAAATGTAAAACGTTACTTTTTGTGGCCTCAGAACTCGATAAGCTCTTCACCGATTCTTTTCAAAATTTTCGCAAACCGTTCCATTCGAACATAAGCGTGTTGTTATAATGCCTTTTGGGGAAAAGCGCAATTTTTTCGACCAAAAAACAACTTTTAATTCCATTCGATAGACGTCGATGGAGTCCAGCCATCTCGAGTTTGAACTTTCACTCATTCGTTCGCCCATTCTTCGGGCGCGTTTCAAACCCATTCTTCGGGCGCGTTTCAAAAGGTATTTCCGGCCGTTTTTATAGCGCACATTTATATGTAACTGTCGGTTTTTAGTTTCTACAAAATCGTCCATTTGCGGCCGTTTTCCGCGCGTCTTTCTACAGTTTTCACGCATCGGTTCGTCCACTTTTCGGGAGGGGAGGGGAGGGGAGGGGAGGGGAGGGTAGGGGAGGGGAGGGAAGGGGGAGGGGAGGGGAGGAAGGCGAGAGGAAAGGGAGGGGAAGGGGAAAGGGGAGGGGATGTAGGAAGGCAGGGTTGGACAGTCTTTTCAGCCACAGCAACGCGTGGCCGGGTACAGCTAGTTAAATATAAAATAGATAGAATTTGGGATTGAATTACTAAAATTTATGTTGTACATACATGTAGCACATGCACTCATGAAACATGTTTGGGTCAATATTTATTGGCCTGTCCCTAAGGCTACCAAAGGGGTGCTATCCATCAAATTTTAGGTTTTTCCAAAATCAAACTTGTTTCATATGGAATAAAATTTTGACATTTTAAGTTGTTTTAGGGGGTTCATTTACACACATTTTGAGGTAAGATTTGTGATGATACCCCTTACCGTTCAAAAGTTATACACGAGATACACCCAATGTAACAAGAGGGGGAAACCACCCACTTAGAGTATCGACCATATTATCTTATACCTCATTTATAATAAAGAGGAAAACGTTATACCATTTTATGGAGGGAATGTGGGGCTACATTGTCATACTAAATAATTGGCACCCTGGATCCGACCCTGATGCACTCACTATCAGTGACGGTAACTCAACCTCCAAGCAAAAAAGCGGGAAATCTTTTACCACTCGTGACAGAGATGGAGAGGTTGTCAGAGATGTCAGATCATTGCTTTGCCTGACGGATCTCGGTACAATGTTGCAATTCATCCCTAAGCTGAAGATGAGAGAGAGATAGACAGACAGACAGACAGAGAGACAGAGACATACAGACAGAGACACACCCCTGCAGCACACAAACGTTAATAAAACGTTTGCAAATGGTTAGCGGACACGTTTGTCTAACGTTTGCATAAAACGTTGATAAAACGTAGATTTGGCAGTTGATATTACGTCGATAAAACGTTTACATGCAAACGTTAGATGAACGTTATGCCAACCAAAATTAAACGTTACCGAAACGTTGGCATAACCTTAATCCAACGTTCACAAACGGTTAGCAGAAACGTTTATCTAACTTTTGCATAAAACGTTGATAAAACGTAGATTTGGCAGTTGATATTACGTCGATAAAACGTTTACATGCAAACGTTAGATGAACGTTATGCCAACCAAAATTAAACGTTACCGAAACGTTGGCATAACCTTACTCCAACGTTCACAAACGGTTAGCAGAAACGTTTATCTAATGTTTGCATAAAACGTTGATAAATCGTAGATTTGGCAGTTGATATTACGTCGATAAAACGTTTACATGCATACGTTAGATGAACGTTATGCCAAACAAAATTAAACGTTACCGAAACGTTGGCATAACCTTAATCCAACGTTCACAAACGGTTAGCCGAAACGTTTATGTAACGTTTGCATAAAACGTTGATAAAACGTAGATTTGGCAGTTGATATTACGTGCATAAAACGTTTACATGCAAACGTTGAAAAAGCGTTATGCTAACCAAATCTAAACGTTACTTCAACGTTGGCATAACCTTTATGAAACGTTCGCAAATGGTTAGTGAAAACGTTCATCTAACGCTTGGATAAAACGTTGATAAAACGTAGATTTGGCAGTTGATTTTCCGTTTATAAAACGTTTACATGCAAACGTTGAAAGAGCGTTATGCTAACCAAAATTAAACGTTACTTCAACGTTCGCAGTGTTGTTATAACGTTTAACAATGGTTAGCAAAGACGTCCTTCTAAGGCTTGGATAAAACGTTAATAAAACGTAAATTCAGCAGTTGTTTTAATATCTATAAAATGGCTACACGGAAATATGCAAATAATGAAATCGTTTATTTAATAAACCATCAAAAGAAAAGCAAATGCAATATTTAAATGTATCTAACATCAGAATGCCCGAGAAAAAAGAAGCATTCAATTCTATTAGGCTTGTGTAATTATATGACACTAAAACTATGGATGACAACAGGTTCTAGTTATCACCAAAGTGTTTAAGTTCAGCCATTCAATGTGCAATAGTATTTCACTGAAGAGTTAGCATTATTCAATGAGTTTCATAGCTTTCAAAACACAACTATATATATAATCTTTTCGTACTGCAAAAATTTAGTTTAGTCTTAAATTAGACTATACACCGGCACAAATCCACACAGAAGCAGTTGAACTGCAAAACATGTTCTGGTCAATAAGAAACTTTGTAGTGTCCTGTCAAGCTTGATTAAGTGAATAGAGTTTTAGCCAAAAAAACCTGAAAAGTAGCAATAATTAGCTGATACAGGCGCCAAAGAACAATGATCAAGTATCTGGTGGGTAGTCAGAACCCTAAAGATAAAAGTGCATTATAAAGTGTAATCATTGTTAAACGCTCATTACACTAATGAATGTCTTAACACAAACACAATAGTTTCAATTTTAAAAAGCAGTGTCTTAGGCTTGCCTGATGTTCTAGAAGTGTTACTGTGCAGGTTAATCAAAAACTTTTCTAAACAGATGTCTGTCTTGGCAAAGATATCAATCCTAACTTTTCGGTTGACAGCCCAAAAAGCTAACCACACAACAATCAGAAATCCACATGAAAATCCACATAACGATGATGCAACAATGCTGAAAAGATCTAGAATGGTGCATCTTAAGATTAGTTCAAAGTGTCTCTGGGATCATCGAGGTGGAAGAGCGGAAGGTGTAACATAGAAGGCTGTTCCAAGAAGACGGTCCAACGACTGTGGCAGATCGATGTGGTGCAAGGTTGTAGATGCGAGTGCAGCACCATGAAGTAGGTCTCCGACATGCTGTAGAGAGCATTGTTCCTCGTTCCGGCAGGATGAATGCAGGAACAGAGCTCACTGACGAATTCTGGTGTTTCACTGAAACCAGAATGCAACCTTAATTCAGTTACTAATGTTATTGATATTTTGGATAAATATGCATGCATGTATCTATGTAATATGTATGCACGTTGCTGATATGGACACCCATTAAAGTGTCATAATAATTATATAGAAGATGTCACCCGAGCATATTATGTGGGGCGCGGTGGTGTAGTGGTGGCGTCGTTGCCTTGAAGCCAAAAGGTTCGAGGTTCGAATCCACCTCGCCGCGTAAGGACCTTGGGCAAGTCCTTCACTCACAATTGCTCAGCGTTTCGGCGTGAAACTCCGATGCAGTGTCCGCTCTGCATTCGGGAGCGCCTCTGAGTAGAGAGAGCTTGAAGGGGCGCTATAACAAGTGCACATACATACATACATACATATTAGTTATAAAACTCTAGCCTAACAAGTTACAGAGATTTATGAAGTCTTAATTTTAAAATAATCAGGCCAGCAGCCACAAAATCAGTCGAGTAAGATTCAGAGTCAGCCTATGGAGGTTAAGCAGTTTAGAACTATTTAAGAACAAAGTTATTACACTCGTAGGCGACTGAGCAAAACAAAAATATAGAAAGTGAGTTACAAGATCTATTTCCGGCAAACAGAAAGGCTACACAGCAGAACAGTTCTAGTTTTATGCATGGCAAGATAAAGACAATGAGATGACCTGTTTCAACAATGGTCAACTCCAGAAAAGAATGTTTTAATTCAAGCATACATTGTAGATACCATTTTTAGAGTCTTAAATGCAGTTGATGTAGGATCAAATTTTAAATATACATGTGGTAATTCAGCACATTTATTTTCAGATTATAAACTATCTGGCTTAATTACATTGCATTACTATCTTGAAGAAACAAAGCTGTGCCTTATGACACGATGAATTATTGAAATGACAAGTCTGAATCAAGACTCAGGTTTTTTTAGTATGCACCATTTGATGGTAATACCGAAAACGAAGTATCTGAATACGTAAACAATAGGTCTGCCCAACTCACTCAAAACGAGTGCTGCAGCCTACAAGCCACATCCCAAACGCACTCTATAACTGCTTTCAAGATGAAATTTAAGAAATAAGGAATTTTTATTACAATGGAAAAGTGAGTGAAAGCCTCCAGGAAGGTTGTAAAACTGTAATTTATTATTTTAACATTCTTCATTATTTGCACATTATAGCAAGCTGTCTATCATCTGGATATTATAATTGGAACAGAAATTTGATTGATCACAAGAAGGAATTCTTGCTAAACTAGCAGTTGGATTGATGAAAATAATTCTTGCTTAAATTGTGCACATGATTGGATTCATAAAAATAATCCTTGCGCAAATGCAACCTGCAATGATTAGGGCATGCTATGATGCTATATGTAAGATGCACAGGCCGGTTAGGACAGACCAGTGGAGAGGTTCGAGGGAGAGCGTGGGACACATGCGGGCATTGACCCAGGTTGTCCTTCATGCCTTTCTCCGAATATTCTCTTCAATTAGACAAGGTGGTCTAGCTGCTCCAAGATGTCAATGGTATGGACCTGCTGACCAGACCGGTTGAAGCTGGGCAGCATGACACGAGACACTCAAGAGTGGCGTCGGACACCTACGGGCATTTAGCCCAAGGATTTTGATGATGATGATGATGATGATGCTATGGTATACTAACTAACATAGTTTAATATTTGATGCCATTAAAATTCATATAAATGCTTACTTACTGAGAGCATTGAAATATGGGATGTGGCTGCAGCACTCTATTTGAGCGAAGTTTATGGCATTCATATTCATTACATGGATATACATTCAGACTTCAGGATTGTTCGATGGATTATGTCTTGTGCATCAGACCCCAACACAATGATAAATAATTAATCTAATTAATGACACACAAAAATTATAATACTAATTACTCTACAAAGTCCTGAATCTTACTATGAATGTCTTTGTCACCCAGTATTTGACCCTCCAGAACTGGTGAGGCTGAAGATGGGTCATGACTTCTTCTCATCTACAAAATTTCACAGTACAAAAGCAAAATTTTATCGTAACCATCAACAACGCAGTCATCATTTAGGCCTACGTCAAAACCAATATCGTAATAAGTTGTCATAATCATTACAAGCATTGTAATCATGGGCATTACCAGCATGAGCATTATCAACTAGAATTTCAATATTGTCACCATCATAATAATTATTATGGTTCCACGGCAAATGTCTCAAAAATCAATGGTTCGCACCAAAATCCAGATTTTGTGTTAAAGCCAACAAGCTGAAACATCGAATATAAAATATAATAGGCTAACTCGTACAAAATTTCAAAAACTCTAACCCCAAAACTTAAATGATTTAGGCCTACATTTACTGTATTCTCTTAAGGCCTTAATATAACACAGCAAAAAAGTGAATAAATTTAGTAATTTTTCATAACAGTTTCGGATTTTCAGTAGTATAAAACCATTGTTTTGACCGTTCTAAATTACTACCGTAACTATTACATGGCTTTTAGCGTTAGTCGACTACAAATTGGACTGACGAAAAGGATTCTTGCTAAGACTTGGAATGATTAAAATAATATTACTTAGGCAAAAGTGGGAATGATTAAAAATAATAAATTTTCAGTTGGACTGATGAAAATAATTAATGGTTATCTAAATTTAGAAGTGGGATTGGTAAAAAAACAACGCTACATTGAGCGAAAAATTTAGCGAGTCTAAACTATAGATCACCGAATTTTCAACTAGAACATTCATGGCACGCTAACAGCAAAGTTTCACAATGATCAGTTTATTTCTCAAGAATGGGTTAACTCGCATATTAAAGCATGAATTTCACTTCGTTTTCCTTACCTCGATTTGCCGAATACGTTGACGCACACGAGAATTTTATGAGATTCTGTAATTTTCTAACTTCGGCGAATTCATCGTCAACACGTGGCTGATTTTCAACACTCTTGCAAGACAAAGAACTGGTTAGAACCGGCCATGAAGGCCGCAACGGTCACAGCGCACCTGTGCTATACATTTTCGTTTCAACCAATCAGAACAAAGCACCGGCATTCCAGGTCACTGTGTAGGCTTGTAGTGGTTTGAACCAGGGACTTCCAGTAATTAAGTAAGTAAGTAAATAAACTAATCGCAATCGTCAACTCAACATTTGTACATAGCCTACAAAAAGCGAAGTTACATTCGCTTAATCGAAACAAAATGATCAGGAATTAAGAGGGTGGTGAGTTGGAAACGTAGACAGCCAGGGTGTGTAGGCTATAAGCTTAATAGGACAAGCCAGAGCAAAACGTCGGGGCAAATGCTCTTATACCGAGTATATTTCGTTTATGCAAGACAGTTAAATTGACATAACACAACATATTACACGAGAAATGAAATTAAAATTATTCTAAAATCTTGCTTTCTGACAAATTATAGGCTAGGAAGAAAGTTTTTACTAGTTTCTAGAGTTAACACTGCAAAACAGTCCGAAAAATTACCAGATAAGAGAAGTTGGCATCATCTCTCGTCGGAAGTTTCAAAGTCATGCAGCCTGAAAAATGTAAAGCGCCCTTGTGAAAAGGCCTTTGCTCTACATGGTCCCTGCACTGCCACGATGTTTACTGAACATTATACCCGACCGATAATTTATTTGAGCATAAATCCACTGATTACTTCCCTCAAAGTCCGACCCAAACCTTAACGCGATAATGGGTAACATTGCGTTAGGCGAGTCAAACTCGGCATGGGAATGCCTGAGGAGGCTCTGCCCGAAGACTCCCGTCTGTGGAAACGGGTGTGCTGAGGTACAATCCAAGTCGCTACGCGAGGTAAACAGCCTCTGCAGGAACCATGAACTGTTGATTAACGTGGGCAGCAGTCCGGTCAACACGAATGTTGCTTGAAAACGTTAACAAAACGTTTCGAAACCGTTTGACGGTTTTTACACTAAAAATTGTCCTAATATTGACAGGGATTCTATAAACGAACTATTTTGGATTCAACTGGCATAAGACGCAGTTGAAATTGTCTGAAACGATCCCTCTTTATGGAAGATAGACTTATATTAAAGCGAAACGTTTCTGGAACAATGGAATAACGTTTACATCCGAACGTTGTATGAAAACGTTCCCAAAACGTTTCGAAAACGTTTGAAGATTTTATACACTAAAATTGCATTAATATTAACGGGAATTCTATAAACGAACTATTTTGGATTCAACTGGTATAAGACGCAGTTGATATTGTCTGGAACGATCCCTATTAATGGAAAATAGACTTATGCGAAAGCGAAAGGTTTCTGGAACATTAGAATAACGTTTACATCCGAACGTTGTATGAAAACGTTCCCAAAACGTTTCGAAAACGTCTGAAGATTTTATACACTAAAATTGCATTAATATTAACGGGAATTCTATAAAGTATAAACGCACTATTTTGGATTCAACTGGTATAAGACGCAGTTGATAATGTCTTAAACGAACTATTTTGGATTCAACTGGTAGAAGACGCAGTTAATATTGTCTGAAACGATCCCTCTTTATGGAAAATAGACTTATGTTAAAGCGAAACGTTTCTGGAACATTAGAATAACGTCTGCAGCCGAACGTTGTATGAAACGTTCCCAAAACGTCTGAAGATTTTATAAACTAACATTTGCATTAATAGGCCTATTAACGGGGATTCTGTAAACGAACTATTTGGGATTCAACTGGTATAAGACGCAGTTGATATTGTCTGAAACGAACTCTTTAAGGAAATTAGACCAAAAGAATAGCAAAACGTTTCTGGAACATTAGAATAACGTTTGCAGCCGAACGTGTATGAAAACGTTCCCAAAACGTTTCAAAAACGTCTGAAGATTTAATACACTAAAAATTGCATTAATAT
Source organism: Lumbricus terrestris (assembly GCA_949752735.1). NCBI lineage: Eukaryota > Metazoa > Annelida > Clitellata > Crassiclitellata > Lumbricidae > Lumbricus > Lumbricus terrestris. The sequence goes on from OX457039.1 coordinate 69,055,764, forward strand.
TGACGGGGATTCTATGAACGAACTATTTTGGATTCAACTGGTATAAGACGCACTTGATATTCTCTGAAACGACTCCTCATTATTGAGAATAGACTAATATTATAGCGAAACGTTACTGGAACATTAGAATAACGTGTGCAATTGAACGTTGTATGAAAACGTTCCGACAACGTTTTGAAAACGTCTGAAAGTTTTATACTCTAATAATTGCATTAATATTGACGGGGATTCTATGAACGAACTATTTTTGATGCAACTGGTATAAGACGCACTTGATGTTCAATGAAACGACCCCTCTTTATTGAGAATAGACTAATATTGTAGCGAAACGTTTCTGGAACATTAGGATAACGTTTGCAACTAAACGTTGTATGAAAACGTTCCCAAAACGTTTTGATAACGTCTGAAAGTTTTATACTCTAATAATTGCATTAATATTGACGGGGATTCTATAAACGAACTATTTTGGATGCAACTGGTATAAGACGCACTTGATATTCCCTGAAACGACTTCTCTTTATTGAGAATAGACTAATATTATAGCGAAACGTTACTGGAACATTAGAATAACGTGTGCAATTGAACGTTGTATGAAAACGTTCCGACAACGTTTTGAAAACGTCTGAAAGTTTTATACTCTAATAATTGCATTAATATTGACGGGGATTCTATAAACGAACTATTTTGGATGCAACTGGTATAAGACGCACTTGATATTCCCTGAAACGACTTCTCTTTATTGAGAATAGACTAATATTATAGCGAAACGTTTCTGGAACATTAGAATAACGTTTGCAGCCGAACGTTGTATGAAAACGTTCCCAAAGCGTTTCGAAAACGTCTGAAGGTTTTATACACAAAAAATTGTCTTAATATTGACAGGGATCCTATAAACGAACTGTTTTAGATCCAACTGGTGTAAGACGCAGTTGATATTCTCTGAAACGACTCCTCTTTATTGAGAATAGACTAATATTATAGCGAAACGTTACTAGAACATTAGAACAACGTTTGCAACCGAACGTTGTCTGAAAACGCTCCCAAAACGTTTCGATAACGTCTGAAAGTTTTATACGCTAATAATTGCATTAATGTTGACGGGGATTCTATAAACGAACTATTTTGGATGCAACTGGTATAAGACGCACTTGATATTCCCTGAAACGACTCCTCTTTATTGAGAATAGACTAATATTGTAGCGAAACGTTTCTGGAACATTAGGATAACGTTTGCAACTGAACGTTATATGAAAACGTTCCGACAACGTTTTGAAAACATCTGAAAGTTCTATACTCTAATAATTGCATTAATATTGACGGGGATTCTATAAACGAACTATTTTGGATGCAACTGGTATAAGACGCACTTGATGTTCAATGAAACGACTCCTCTTTATTGAGAATAGACTAATATTGTAGCGAAACGTTTCTGGAACATTAGGATAACGTTTGCAACTGAACGTTGTATGAAAACGTTCCCAAAACGTTTTGATAACGTCTGAAAGTTTTATACACTAATAATTGCATTAATATTGACGGGGATTCTATAAACGAACTATTTTGGATGCAACTGGTATAAGACGCACTTGATATTCCCTGAAACGACTTCTCTTTATTGAGAATAGACTAATATTATAGCGAAACGTTACTGGAACATTAGAATAACGTGTGCAATTGAACGTTGTATGAAAACGTTCCGACAACGTTTTGAAAACGTCTGAAAGTTTTATACTCTAATAATTGCATTAATATTGACGGGGATTCCATAAACGAACTATTTTGGATGCAACTGGTATAAGACGCACTTGATATTCCCTGAAATGACTTCTCTTTATTGAGAATAGACTAATATTATAGCGAAACGTTTCTGGAACATTAGAATAACGTTTGCAGCCGAACGTTGTATGAAAACGTTCCCAAAGCGTTTCGAAAACGTCTGAAGGTTTTATACACAAAAAATTGTCTTAATATTGACAGGGATCCTATAAACGAACTGTTTTAGATCCAACTGGTGTAAGACGCAGTTGATATTCTCTGAAACGACTCCTCTTTATTGAGAATAGACTAATATTATAGCGAAACGTTACTAGAACATTAGAACAACGTTTGCAACTGAACGTGGTCTGAAAACGTTCCCAAAACGTTTTGAAAACGTCTGAAGGTTTTATACACTGAAAATTGCATTAATATTGACGGGGATTCTATAAACGAACTATTTTGGATTCAACTGGTATAAGACGCACTTGATATTCTCTGAAACGATCCGTCTTTATGGAAAATAGACTAATATTATAGCGAAGCGTTTCTGGAACATTAGAATAACGTTTGCAGTCGAACGTTATATGAAAACGTTCCTAAAACGTTTCGAAAACGGAAGTTGTCAATTTAGCTAGAGTGAGGTTTTGTTCAAACGTTGCTGAAACGTTACCGAAACGTTTGCTGCACCGTGCTAAAATAAATTGATTTTATGTCAATAGGGTGTTTGCTTAAACGTAACTGCATTCATCTAAAACAAAACGCGGCCAATTTGGGTGCAAATAAATCCTGTGTGAAGTCAAGTAAAATTTTGCGCAAACGTTGTATGAACGATAGGGAAACGTTTGTAACATAACCGTTTTCCTAGTAACGTTTCTAAAACGTTATCAGGACGTTTGCAATGTAACGCAAACCATTATCCAACGTTCCCAACTAAAAATAAACGTTGAAAAAACGTTTGCGTGCTGCTTGGGCAGAGACAGAAACAAGGAGAGGCAGACAGACAGACCAAAAGATAGACAGACAGACAGAGACACACGCAGAGACAGAGATAGTGGCTGGCTGGCTGGCTGGCTGGCTGGCTGGCTGGCTGGCTGGCTGACTGACTGACTGACTGACTGGCTGGCTGGCTGGCTGGCTGGCTGGCTGACTGACTGACTGACTGACTGACTGACTGACTGACTGACTGACTGACTGACTGACTGACTGATATCTAGTAACTCCTGGGTTCTAGCAAGGGAGAACAGTTTGCGTAAAACTGAAGGCTGGCCGACAACAATGCAGAGACGTTCGTTCTCTGTGGTTGGTCAAACAACCTGGAATGGGCTTCCCTTGCTTATGCGACACCTCCCAAGCTGTTCTCAATTTCATAAACTGCTGAAGACTGTTTTTTCGCTTGATCTCGGCCGGGAGCGCCTCTGAGTAGGTACCTTGAATGGGCGCAATAGAAATTATGATTGATTGATAATAGGTATAATAATAATAGCAATATCTATATCTATAAGAAAGGATGTGGATATGTTTGGCCCTAATGCACGCTCACAGTTTTGCAGCTACTGACCTGAAACATTGCATATTTGTTTGTATGTGCACTTGTTATAGCGCCCCTTCAAGCACCCTACTCAGAGGCGCTCCCGAATGCAGAGCGGACACTGCATCGGAGTTTCACGCCGAAGCGCTGAGCAATTGTGAGTGAAGGACTTGCCCAAGGTCCTTATGCGGCGAGGTGGATTCGAACCCCGAACCTTCCGGCTTCAAGGCAACGACGCCACCACTACACCACCGCGCCCCACAAATATTATATTATAGATAAACGTTCACCTAAACCATCCAAGTAAGCTATTTTCAGCTTTTTATTCACTCTAAATCTCGAAAAATAGACATTTTAAATTTCGCTGTGTTAATGTATGCGCTAGCGGTTAGCCTATCGCTGCAATATTGCGTCTCCGTATTTCAATCGTTTTTCAGTAACGGCATGTTGCCGTTGACGTCATTTTAACGTCATTTTTCGCCAAGCTTAGCATGAAAATCATACGCTGTCGTACAGCCCTGGGAAAAGATACATGCCTTCAGCCAAGGAGTATATACAAAAAGGAGCCTCAAATATATTTTTCGTCAAAAAATCCTTGGTATAATCAGGTTATTTATAAAGAAACGCTTACCAGCGTGACCGAAAGTTGCCATGCATATTTTAACTAAGTCTTTCTTCATCTGAAACGGTGCAGCTACACAGATGTTTACACGGGCCACCTCGCCTCCGCCCAACACACCTCGGCCCACAGGGCTGGGTGGGACAAGGGTAGGGGTGGGGTGGGCGTGGGGTGGGGAGGAAATTTTCCCGAAACCCCAAATTTCACGGGGTCGGAGTGTGGTGGGGTGTAGTGGGGTGGGTGTGGTGTGGTGGGGTCGTGACCGGGAGCGGGTTGAATCCTAAATTTCCCGGGCAACGCCGGGTACTCCGGCTATAGTCAATAATAAGAGAAGCAACGAATATAAACATGATAGCGAGATGTATTCTATGATGAAGACGGACTTTTGAATGGAGTCACGTGATCCTCCTCCTCCAATCAACTCCTTCCTTCCGTCCGCATTGGACAGCGCCTAATCCTACTCAGCCTCGGCTGTCAAGCTCCACCTGTTCATCAGGCGGATATATCTGAAGCCCCCTGGCGGCGCTGCCTCGAAATCGATGGCATTAAGGGGTCGCCAAGGGTTCAACCAGTCTCCATTCAGCACACGCCTATCTCTCCAACATGGCTGGCGTTATTTCACGCAATCGACAGCTTTTAATAAAGCACCCTCTGATGATGTGTCGGCGTCCTGTGTAGGGAGCCCCGCCCGCCCACCCACCCATCGCCCACCCACCCACCCATCGCCCGCTGCTTTATTGAATTTCCCCCACAAAGGCTTTTGGAGGCGGAACTGGCGTGACTAACCGCCCTAATCTCATGGTGACATCTAAGACCACTTTGCTCAATAAAGCAATATCGGCGTCCAACCTGCAACATTAGCAGCAGCAGCAGCATCAGCATCATCAGCAGCAGCATCAGCAGCAGCAGCATCAGCATTGGCTTCAACTGTATGACGGATGGAGGCTTTTAACGCGGTTCATCCACCCACCCGCCACCAGCATCAAGCTGCGTTCGTAATGGTTATCGTTATGGGATGAGGAGGATCCACTCATCTTCCAGTCACCCACTCGTCATCGTCAGATTCATTCCGTTTTCAAAAATCCCATCCATCCCGGAGCGACGCGGATTTCCCGGCGTCGACGACGACTAATGAAGCACCTGATCCGTGATGAGGATTTGATGAAAGCTTTTTGTCCACCGGTCTCTGGACGATTGCAGCTATGTAGATCTATACGCCGACGATGTAGCCCACCCACTCCCACCCACCCCTACCCACCCCACATCCCCCAACACCCCGGGGGAGGGAGGTTGAAATGTACGCATTGTTCGAGAATATCCGGTAAGCGACTTCGTGACGATGGCATCGCTGCGGGGTATGTGTCTGTTTGCATGTATTTGTGTGTCTGTTTGCATGTATTTGTGTGTCTATCTCTTGGTGGGTCCGTCTATGTATCTGTCTGTGCGTCTGCTTGACTGTTCATTCATGTGTGTGTGTGTGTGTGTGTCTGCCTGCCTGCCTGCCTGCCTGCCTGCCTGCCTGCCTGCCTGCCTGCCTGCCTGCCTGCCTGCCTGCCTATCTTGTCTGTTCTTGCCCGTCTCTGCCTGTCTGTACGTTCGTTCGTTGGTTCCTCCATCCGTCGGTCTGTCTGTTTGTCTACCTGCCTGTATGCCTATTGTCTTGTCTGTTCATGCCCGTCTGTATCTGTCTGTCCGTTCGTCCGTCCGTCTGTCTGATAGTTTGTCTGTCTGTCTGCCGGCCTACCCATCTGTCAAGCTGTCTCTATGTCAATACACTAATGGGGGCTCGTCTGAGTTCTCTATGATAGCAATTTTTGCGTAATTTCATCCGAGATCTTGAAGAATGAAAACCGAGCGCTGCTGGTGACTGGCGAAGCTTTCTGTGCCATGGACTGTCAGTGAAATATCCGACGGACGTTTCTAATGGATCGAGTGTGAGAAGCGGTTGCAGGTCTTTGCAGACCGAAGACTTTCATAATGATTGTCCAGCGGCACCGATGGGACAAAAGGTTTTGGTTATGGTGTTATTTGGTCTTGCGAAGTCGGTGAACGGCGCATGTAAAAGGAGAGGAGGGTTACTATAGGTGTCTGTGACGGAATACGATGGTAGGCACTTGCGAGAGAGAACTATAATGATGATATCCTTCGGAGCTCTTTCACCGCTCGTCCAAATGCTGTTCATTCAGATATCTTGGCTATTGGACTCGGATTCTTTGTGTACGTGTAGGCATGTGTAATCGTAATCGTAAACATGGATGTACACAGCAAAAAGTCAAGAGAAACTCCTCAGAGGCGCTCCCGACCTGACACCACTAAATCAAAGAATAGTGTGTGGGGGGAGGAGGGTGCGGGGTGGTAGGCCTACGTGAGTGTTTATGTGTGAACTTCATTACAATGAATCTGAATGATGCACATGAATAGAAGTTCAAAACATTGTCGATGAGAAGGTGAGAAGGCGAAGGAGAGGACTAGCCATCCATCATTTTGTTATGCCGAAGCTATATAAGTAGGCCTATTATAGAAAATCACTGACATCATTTTATCACCTATGGCAACCATTTGGTGTGCGGATGAAATCTGCTTATCCTCTTAAATGAGAATTAGTTGAGCGATGTTTGGCAAAGTGTGAAGGTGAGTCGTGTTTGAGTTAGAGTGTAGAGAGGTATAATTGCGGCTGTGGATTGCACGCTGTCTCCTAGGCTTGACCTCCCCGGATTTTGACCTGGCACCGGAACGAAAAAGGCAGCTCTGGCTATTGCGGACTTGATTTGATATCGCGCCGGTGAATAAGCTGGTCTCCCTGACGTGGCTTTTGTGGGCGCTGAGAAATTCTCGAAGATTTACATTACATTACATACGAAGATGTATTGAGACTTGAGTATTACTAGGACAAGGCAGCAAGGTTTTGAGAACATTAACTTTAAATTGGTTCATCATCATCATCATCATCAATATCATCGGTCTCAATTCCCGTAAGAGTCCGACGCCACTCTCTATCTGAGTCTGTATCGCGTCATGCTGCCCAGCTTCCATAGATCCGGTCAGCCGGTCTGCTCCATACCATTAACATCTTGGAGCAGCTAGACCACCTTGCCTGAATGAAAAGAATATTGGGAGAGAGGCATGAAGGACAACCTGGGTCAATGCATGTATGTGTCCTACGCTCTCCCCCCGACTCTCTCCACCGGTCTGTCCTGACCGGCCTGTGCGTGTCTGCTCCACATCATGACACCTAGAGGCATCTGGGTCGTTAAATTGGTTGCTTTTAATTATCTTTCGCTGCTGATTTTAGATCTGAGCTTTTAAAAAAGCTATCGATTCACATTTTTATATCACACTCATTTTTAGTCAGATGAATGTCATTTTGGTACGGATTCTTTAGTTGCAGTTACTTCTTACTCATCCTACTTATTTCTATAGCGTATAGTTAACGAGCACAAAGTCAAGCAGAGAAAAAAATATGGGTCACATAGGTAGCCTATGTGGGTGTATTTTGTTTTCGAAAGGCTTGGTGTTGAGTACCTTCAAGAGATTGAATGGTTCGGATTGAGCATTACTATTGGGTGACAAAAGACTGATCTGTTTGTTGTATAATGGTTGGGTTGTTTCGGACTTACATATACATTGGATCCCCTTCGTGTTTTTCCAGGTTTGAATCGCCATCATTCCAGTCTCTTCATCCACAACTGTCGTCTGGTTCTGCTGCTGCGGCAGGAACCACTGGAGCAGAAAGATGCGGAGGTGCTGAAGCCAGCCGAATGGAGATGGATGTTACCGGAAGTGTGCGACGGAAGATGGCATCAGTACACCATCAACGTCAACCAACCACAAGTAAAACGTCTAACATCTATCTCTTAACGCAGCGGCGCCCGCAGGCGTACGCACTTACGCAAGTGCGTACAGCAGCGGCGCCCGCAGACATACGCAAATAGGTAAGTGCGTACAGCGGCGGATAGAAAAGGTATGTTTTTGGGAAATTTTTGGTCGACGACTAAAAAAAAATCATCAGTTTTTTCGTCGACCGAAAATTTTCCCCTGTTCGCCCCTCCATCGAAAATTTCTGTGCGTACAAGAAAAAAATCCTGCGGGCGCCGCTGTCTTAACGGTTGGATCACCGTGGAGCAACAGAGCTCTTGAAAGTAGTCTTAGACTTAGACTTAGTTCCTCCTGTTCCGATCGGAGCATTGGTCGACAAGACTTCGCCACTCCACACGGTCGCCAGCCACCTCCTCCGCCTCGTCCCAACCCAGTTTCATCCGCAAAGTAGACTGGGGCAAAAATCCAAGCTGACATTGCCGAGTCAGAGCATAGTGTCTATGCTCAATGCGCTGCCGGGTAGGAAGCCAGTGCATGTAGTCTCCAACAGATGCTTGTAGCTGGGGCGTGACCAAATTATTTTATGAATTTGTCCAAAATCAGACGCGCTGCAGAACGTAATAGCCTACTCGGTCCAAGGCACACATTTCGATTGGATGGGAGACCAAAGTGTGGTGACGAGCAGTAGTCAGGGCAGGCTGTACTGAAAAACGATGCACTCGGATGGTAATGGCACAAGATGTTCTGTACACGGTGGAACCTTATAGAGCGTGGCCATGGGCGCCGGCACATAGGGGCAAGAGGGGGCACTTGCCCATTCCCTGGAAAATTGAAACCTATTTTTCTCACTACTACTTTTGGGGTTTATAAAAATTTCTTCGCATTAGAAATTTTAAAACCCTCCTTTCAACTAATATTCTTCGATTTTTAGAAGTTTCTTTGCGCTAAAGAAGAAGTTCTTATTAGAAATTTTAAAACGTGAAACTGAGAAATTTACATCAAGAAACCTCTATAAAAAATACCCATGCATGTTCTTAATTTCCTGCTTTGCATTTTTTTACTTCTTGCTACAATTTTTTGACATTGACCATCGTGTTTTGCCCCCTCCTGCAAAAATTTCTGCTGGCGCCCACGATCGTGGCAGCCATTCAATCGGACAGTAATGGCGAAGAATCATTGCACCTGATAAACATATTTCGTTTAAAGATGAACAGAGTCGAAGCCATAATATTATTGTCGCTACATAAAAATGTTCTCATTTGCATAATAATTATCTCCTAATTGACTCTGTCCTCGTCTAAGGTTCTGCTATACGTCGACGGGAAACTCTTCCTGGACAACGGAAACAATTCGGAGGTGCTCGAAGATTGGCCACTCCACTCGTCCACCGAGGTCCACTCGACTAGGATTGTTGTCGGAGCATGCTGGCAAGGTAGGCTACATCCGGTCATTTATACAGTGATTAGTAACCACATGCTGGCAAGGTACATCCGGTCAGTACAGTAATAATCAGTATAACTACATGTAGGCCTAATTGTTATTTTGCTCGTGAACCTAGCATGACAGGTAGCTAAAGGGTGGGTGGGTTGGTAGGTAAGTAGGTGGATGGGTGGGTTGGTGGTCTGCGTGAGAGAGTGGGTCAGTCAGTAAGTCAGTCAGCCATACATACTGACGTCATAAACATGTATGTGAAATTGTGCGTGCAGGCGAGCATACGTCATACATACATTGTACATATAGATAGGTGTATATACGCTACAGACACGAACTGCTACCACCGTGATGCGCTGCTTGCATTGTATTCTCACTTGCCAGTCGACAAAAACATTGAACAAGTATTTCACGGCGCAAAAATGGAGAGATGGATATTATGGAGAGACGGATGTTATGGAGAGAGGGATGTTATGGAGAGAGTATGTTATGGAGAGAGTCGCTGGAAATGGAGGAATCCAGTTACCTTGTCTATTATAGACACGAACCATAAAGATATGAAGCTTTGCTATGGTTGGTCCGTCTTTCTGGAATAAGTTACCTATTAGTCTCCGCAATGAACTTCTTTGTATTTCTTTGCCCCTTTTCCGCAAGCGTTTGAAAACCATTCTCTTTGATTGTGGTTAGGTGTCAGGTCGGGAGCGCTTCTGAGGAGTTCTCTTGAAGTGGCGCTATATAAATGTACGATTACAATTACAATAGAAGCGGATCAGATGAATCTTCGCTGAGCGGTTCGGGGGCTTGTTCAGTTAAGAATGAGAGAAGATAATATACCGCCAACATTCGCTTCGTCTTGAGAGACATAAACAGCATCTCCAATTGCGTGGTCAAAACATTAGATAAACCTACACTACTATATACATGTGTCAGTGGCGGCGCTAGGGGGCTGGGGGCTAGGCCCCCCATACAAGAGGCTCAGTCCCCCTAAAAAAGGGCCATCCGAATTTTTTACATTGAAATATCCACCATTTTCGGCTGACGACTAAAAAAAAGATCGTCAGAAATTTTGACGGATGAAAATGTGAAAATGTGAAATTTTCGCCGCGAGGCTTCAGCCCCCCGAAACTTAAATCCTGGCGCCGCCACTGACATGTGTATGCATTTATTTGTATGTGCTTGTGTACTTGTGTTTGTGCAGGTTTGTCTGTGTGTGTCTGTGTGTGTCTGTGTGTGTGTATGTGTGCATATGTGTGTATGTGTGCGTGTGTGTGCTATTAAGATAATAGTTTTAGTCAGGCTACCAGCTACTTAACTCTGTCGTTGCACGCGATGCTGGTTTGGTGTGTCGGCGAGTCAGTGTGTTCGTGAGCGTACGTGTGTTCGCCTGTGTGCCTGCGTATGTATGCGCGCGTGTACAAACCGTAAATGTGTGTGTGTGCGTGTGTGTGTTTGTGTGTGTGTGTGTGTGTGTGTGTGTTTGTGTGTGTGTGTGTGTGTGTGTGTGTGTGTGTGTGTGTGTGTGTGTGTGTGTGTGTGTGTGTGTGTGTGTGTGTGTGTGTGTGTGTGTGTGTGTGTGTGTACGGCGTCGAATCAGCCCAGTTAATACATTTCAATTAGAGACAATGAATTCTCTTTGACGGTTGTTTCGCGTGACCAAATTAACGAAATTTAATGGCACAAGAAACGCGGACTCCATAGAAAGGTCGAAGAAAAGTTTTCCTAAGTCGTGTCCTGTGATGGTTAGATTAGAAACTCGACTGGAAAAACGGAATTGTTTACTCCAAGTAACGTTCGTTGGTGTTCTGCGCATAGTAGGCATCGCGCTGAGAGCAGTTCCGATTCGGCTAATGGGAGATAATTGGTCTTTTATTACCTATTGTCGAGAGAGAGAGAGAGAGAATTGTCTCTCCAGGGAACTCGTCTCTTAGCGACGAATAATAATTGTAATTATTTCGTCTATGGGTCTCTCGGGTGCATGAGAGTTGCCCGCATCAGCGATCAGACGCCTGATTCTTCTTCTGTCCCATGGGTTCTTCTCATCATCTCGTCTCATGCTATGTGAAGACCGAAGTTTAGATTGTCATTGTCTGTCTGTTTATGTCTGCCTGACTACTGCCTATCTGTCTGCTTAATTGCCTGCATATTATATGTCTTCTGTCTCTATCTCTATGGATTTCAATATAAGTCTGTCTGTCTTGCCTGTATGTGCCTCTATCTGTCTGTCTGTCTGTCTGTCTGTCTGTCTGTCTGACTGTCTGTCTGCCTGTCTGTCTGTCTGATTTCATGTCACACGCAGGCATGTACTCTCCTGCCGCTGCCGGTCTTTCTCTCTCTCTCTTTTTCTCTCTCTGTGTCTCTCTGTCTCTCTTTTTCTCGTTCTGTCTGTCTGTCTCTCCGTCTCTCTCCATTTTTCTCTCTGCCTTTCTCTCTTTTTCTTTCTTTCTGTCTGTGTCTCTGAATGTCTATTTAACTGTCTCTCTACGCGAATTCCAGCTGAGAGTGTTCAGATCTGCGTTGTAATCCCATCTGTACTCAATGACGACAGAGGTTTTGCTCTGCAAGATCCTTCACGACTCATATGGTTCCAACAGCAATCTCATGATGTGGACCACGTGTTCCATCTTCTCTATTCCCTCGGGGGTGGGGCTTCTACCTGGCGCTTCTCAAGACTCTCCCTCATCCACGTCTTGATGAACAGCTAATATCTTTCGTTTCCGATGTAGCAGACACTGTAATAATAAAAAAAGAGGTTGAGCGACAAAGATTGCATTTCTTAATTGGTTATTTGAAACGATGAATTGCAATAAGCAGACAAGAAAACAGACAGAACCAAGATTATAATCAACGAAACTCGGATAATAATAGACTACCTTCTCAAGGATCTACTCAACCTTCCATTCGACATGTGGTTTGGTACATATGACAGTAGGGTCACTGATATTTGTGTGGGGCGCGGTGGTGTAGTGGTGGCGTCGTTGCCTTGAAGCCGGAAGGTTCGAGTTTCGAATCCACCTCAAGTCGCCGCGTAGGGACCTTGGGTAAGTCCTTCACTCGCAATTGCTCAGCGCTTCGGCGTGAAACTCCGATGCAGTGTCCGCTCTGCAGTCGAGAGCACCTCTGAGTAGAGTGCCTGAAGGGGCGCTATAACAAGTGCACATACAAACAAACAATATGAGCGCCTTGCATGACTACCAAACTATGAAATTCCATTCCAATTCCATTCCTGTATAACAGTTTGTGATCATCCGCTGATCCATACTGGTCTATGGATAATATTGCAACCATATACTGCGGTGTATGTGTTTGAAATAGAACTAAAGCTGCTATTAATTGCAAGAGCTGAGATGATTACAAAAGCTCAGGTAACAATCAAATGGTAAATCTCATACCGTTCGTTTATTGCATATTATAATATTATTATTTATATGAGAATCACGATCTTTCTCTAATACTTGCGCCACTCTTGAAGTGGCGCTATAGATTTTCAATTACCATTACAGACAAACAGACATACAGACATACAGACATGCAGACATACAGGCATACACACATACCGACATACATGTATACGATCGTTGTATTCTTTGTGGTCAGGTGCGAAACGTCGTTTTGGTCAGTTCCTGTCTGGTCATCTCTTCTCTCTCACTCTCCTTCGCAATGAAACGGACAGCGATGACGTCATCCAGTGTCTGAACAGCTGCAAGGAGAAACTGGACATCGTGGGAATGGACGAAATGACGACAGGAATGGTAAGTCCACAAGAATTGCACAATGCACTCGCATCATTCTCAGCACAATATAACATCATGCAACACAACTCAACATCATGCAACACAAAACTCTCATAGTTTTATGCAGTTGGGCGCTTCCAACTGCTCCGACAATCTCACAAGAAAAGCGATCTCATGATTGCCAGTGGCGGCGCCAGGATTTCAGTTTCGGGGGGGGCTGAAGCCCTGCGGCAAAAATTTCACATTTTTATCCGCCAAAATTTCTGACGAAAATCGTGGATATTTCAATGTAAAAAATTCGGATTTGTCCCTTTTTTTAGGAGGGCTGAGCCTCTTGTAGGGGGGGGGCTTAGCCCCCCAACCCCCTTCCCCTAGCGCCGCCACTGATGATTGCAACACCCAAAATAATGCATTTTTTGCGCATTATTGCCATCCAGGTTGTGCTCGGTGAGTCCCGTCTTTGCATAGAAGTTCTGTCTGTGGTCGGCCAATCCTCTTGGGAAAAACTGCCTAACAATTAAACCTGCCACGTGAACTGCTCTGCCTCTCATTGTGACACATGCCTCTCGTTGCCATTTTTCCGCAGAACGCCTGAATACCATTTAAAGCATTTAGTTCGATTGTGATGCCAATGAGTTAGGTTGGGAACAATCTGATGAGTCTTTCTCTGCAATATATTAAATCCGAAATTATCATAACCGTTGCCTTAAGACTTAGAGAGAAATGTGTCTCGGTCTCTTCCATCCTTGGCTGTACAATTCTCTACGGACCTCTTTCATCTTCGCTCTGCAGAGCAAGGTGGGTGGCCTGGCTGCCTCATAACGAATACATGTAGCCTACACCACCTTCTCTATCGCTCATTCTATAAGTGATGCTAATGGTCGCAAAAAATTACAGCAAGAAAGTTGACGAGTAACCGAATATAATCGTTGAATAATTGCCGAATAATAGTCAAATATAATCTCCGAATAATCGCCAAATAATCGTCGAATATAATCGTCGAATAATCGTCTAATAATCGTCAAATATAATAGTCGAATAATCGCCGAATAATCTTGAGTGGCGGATTAATCGGATGTCGCGGCTGTAATTTATAGACGAAGGAAATCTCGTGCTTAGATCGATGATGATGAATCGAAGTGTAATCAATCAATTGCTAATTGATTTAATATGTTGTAGTCTGTATCGATGAACGCTGAGCTGAGTCGTCTGACGATCAATGGACAATCAGTTGAGTCTGTCGAAAGGATGGTCCACAACATCGGATACAGCAATTCACGTACTTCGCCCACCCCAGGACACAGGCCGATCACCGTGGAAACCGTCGTCAAGTACGACTAATCGATTACATTTCGCACGAATGAGTACTCTACCTCTACCTCTGCCTCTGCCTCTGCCTCTGCCTCTGTTTCTGTCGCTCTCTTTCTCATCCACGCTTTGTCTGCCTTTCTCGTCGTTTATATCTATTATTTCTTTGCCTGTCTGTCTCTGTCTCTCTGTCTCTCTCTTTCTCTCTTTCTCATTATCGTTCTGTCTGTCTTTCTCTGGGTCCCTTTCTTCTTCTCTTTCTCTGTCTTTTGTCATTTTCTTTCTGTCTGTCTGTCTGTCTGTCTCTCTCTCTTTCTCTCTCTGTCCCTGTATCTCTCTATCTATCTATCTCTGTCTCTGTCTGTCTCTCTCTGTGTGTCTCTATCTCTCTCTGTCTCTGTCTGTCTGTCTCTCTCTCTCTCCGTATCTGTGTCTCTCTATCTCTCTCTGTCTCTGTCTCTGTCTGTCTCTGTCTCTGTGTCTCTCTATCTCTCTCTGTCTCTATCTCTCTCTGTCTTTCTATCTCTCTCTCTCTCTCTGTCTCTGTATGTCTGTCTCTCTCTCTCCATTTGCATTATCTTTATTTCTGTCTCATTTTCTATCTGTTTGCAGTAATCGATCATCGCTAACCTAATAATAATAATTGATGAAGCGATCTAAGTGCAAATTGCATCTGCCTCATATACATGTAGCGCCTTTTCCAAAGTTGGCTGCTGGACTTTTATGCAGCGTCGCTTGAGTAGAAGATTTGATGTATCAAGAATGTTCTTAGAATTCGAAACTGACATTAAAATATGGCTTTGCTATAATTTTATTCACATGCACAATTGCACATGTACGTCTACAATATTGCTTCTGATTATTTTTCAGTTAAGCAAATAATGAAATTGTAATCGAAAATGTAAGCACTTCAAATTTCGAAATCACCACGTGAAAAAAAATGCGCAATCGCTATGTAATGTAAGAGGGGTTGTCAAGAAATGACAAATAAAAATCCACTTGCTGATGATAACAACATATTATATACCTGTGGAACCAGCCAATCTACTTTTGCACCTTTCTATGCAGGTGTTCTGATGGAAACAATATACCTGTGGAATCAGTGAATCTGACGGTGAATGTTCACGAAGCAGAGACTGTAGTCATCATCCTCAATGCCACCTCACTTCTGGCCAGAGAGGAACGTCACGTGACTGCTGGCCAATTCATCTTTCAGAATCTTCAGATTGCCGCACAGTCACAGCTGAGCAACTCGGAGAAACAGGTAACTATACATGTAGGCCTCAATTCTTTTAATGCATATTTTCTGTGCATTTTTTATTCATCTACCAGGTACATTATGTATATGTTTGACGTGTGGTCAATGCTTCACATACATGTAGACTAATTATTTTAATTAAAAAATATATTGTTTCCTTTTACATAGTAGGCCTATACTTACATTGTGATTATATGATTTTTGGCATATAATTTCATATAATTTGAATACTTTGCACACATTTACATAGATTTGCATATAATTTGTATGTAACTCTATCAAATTTGCATATATTTGCATTTGATTTGCATATTATAAATATCACAAATGTGTTGCACTTCACTGCAAAGCAGGATTCGGCGGAGGTGCGCAGTCGTTATCTGTTGGATTCGTGCGTCGTCCAGGTCGATCCTCGGCTCAACATCGAACTCGAGTACTTGGCCTACCCAGAGAACCTCACGGACAAGTTCAGTCTCGAAGTTGACTCCAGCGAAGACGGTCTCGTCATTGCTGGTAAAATCCAGGGGCGTATTTATGGGGGGAGGGGGCTCCGGGTTCCACTTCACCTCAAAATCAATCATTTCAGAATTAATTTTTAACGCTAATTCTGTTTACTTTTACGACTCTGTCCATTGGACGAACTACGTAATGGAAAGCCCATCCAAAACAGTTTTACATCTGAGATCCCGAATGCAATGAAAACTTTACACAATTGATTTTGCAAGAGCACAGTTCTAAACCAGTAGTTGTGGAAGTCCCAGTCTTGAAGATTTTCATAGTCCCAGTTTTGAAGATTTTGTGTGTATATGTCTGTGTATGTCTGCGTGTCTGTGTGTTTGTCTGTGTGTGTCTGTGTCATTAGCCACGCCCCCTAATTAATATTCATGTAATGCTATGACATCATAATTGAAGAACTTTCTAGAGGTTGTATGTGTGTATGACTGTCTGTATGTCTGTCTGTCTGTCTGTCTGCCTGTCTGTGCGTATGCAGTGACGTCACCTTCTGGAACCGTCTCGTACTTTCCAGTGTGTGTGTATGCTTGTTTGTATGTTTGTGTGTTTGTGCCTGTGTCTGTGTGCATAACTAGATGATTAAGCCTTATTGTTGTGCTGCAGGGCTAATTAATATTCATGCTGTGACGTCATTTGCGAGAATCTTCCAATAAAATGTAAAACATGTATGTGTATGTATGGCTACCTGTGTGCGGGCCTGTGTGTATAGCTAGCGCTGAAACCGGCTCGTTCATTGACAAAGCGCTGGAACATTCGACGATTAGTTAACACTCTCTATATACCCCTATGTCCTTCTACCTGCCTCTCTGCATACACACAGCATCAACCTTCCAGAAAAATCCACATGCATTTCGTATTCTATCACTATACCCCATCTACGCAAGGCGTCAAACTATAATTAAATGCATCATCGGTTCATTCAGCGTTCAACGATGTATGACTGCATCTGCCGATAGCAGAAAGCACGCCGGCACTGTATTATAACAAAGTCCAATAGTGCCACCCTCCTTCTTTATAAGCGCTTTGGGTTGGCACTGTCAGAGTTTCTTAGTTGGGTAGAGCAGACATAGGACTTGCAATGGACACTGATAGCGGCCAACAGCAAAGGGTCTTACTTCGTTAGAATATGATGAAAATTCAAGTTCATTCGTCGCTGTGTGCTAACAATGACCATTGCTTCAAGAAGAAGCTATAATTGGTATCCTTTCATTCATATCCTAAACGCAAACATACGTCTTCCAATACCACATAGCAAACGAATACATAACCTTATACGGGCACCCTCTTCATTTAAGCAGACTTGAGACTGGCACTACCAAACTTCTAGGCCTTTCAATCACCTTATGCAAGTGAAACCGTCCCCAGTTATTCAAAATTTACACTAGCTCCTGTCAGAATCCTACAGACAGGACTTTTTACTTAAGGCGCAAACCACAGTCGAATTGGAAATGTTGGGGTATATCTTGGAACAGACGCGAGCTTCAATACATAGAAGCGATTGTATGTTCGGACAATTTCGAAGTGTGCCCAGAGCATTGGCTCAACGACACCCGTAACCATACATCGTGGCGAGATAGGGATGCCTAACAAAAGACCGTCGACTATATGCCCGCAGGGGATATTTGGCTGCAGTCATTGTAGTATTCACCGGCTCCACTCATGCGACGCGATCCGTTGAGGAAGAAAGGCATATGAATGGCTTTATTTGTTGCGATAAGAATCTATGCCGCGCGACGTATGTTCGAGAAAAAGAAATCTGCTAGAACCAGCAAATTAAAAAGCTAGAAAAAAAGTCAGATTTTCCACCTAGAAAAAGTCAGGTTTTCCACCTAGAAAACTTAGAATTTCTCAAAAACGCATGTTTTTTCACTTTTATCGCTTAGTATCCTACCTCCCTCGCTCCCTCCCTCACCTATTCCTGTATGCATGCATATTTTCAACCACTAAAACGCTAAAATTGTCAAAAAATTCGCACATGGAAGTATAACAGCTCAATTTTTACTATTCCTTGCACTCATCCTCCCTTCCTCCCTCCAGTTCTCAATTCATTGAATCTTGCAATACCGTGTATTTTCTATTAATGAAAATACGAACAATGTAGCTATAAGGCGCAATTTTTATCCTTTCCTCCATCGATCCCTCCTTTCTCATTCCATTGAAGCGTGAATTACTTGGTTTTTCCCAACATTTAACCGCTAAGAATCGAGGAAATTTGTATTATTGCAACAATTTTACCATTCCTTACCTGCTTACTTACTTACTTACTTACTTACTTACTTACTTACTTACTTATTCAACACTGAAACGCCAAGAATTGAGGAAATTTGTATTATTGCAACAATTTTACCATTCCTTACCTGCTTACTTACTTACTTACTTACTTACTTACTTACTTACTTACTTACTTACTTACTTATTCAACACTGAAACGCCAAGAATTGAGGAAATTTGTATTATTGCAACAATTTTACCATTCCTTACCTGCTTACTTACTTACTTACTTACTTACTTACTTACTTACTTGCTTACTTATTCAACACTGAAACGCCAAGAATTGAGGAAATTTGTATTATTACAACTATGATGGAACAATTTTACCATTCCTTACCTGCTTGCTTACTTACTTACTTACTTACTTACTTACTTACTTACTTACTTACTTACTTACTTACTTGCTTGCTTACTTACTCAACACTGAAACGCCAAGAATTGAGGAAATTTATGTAGTATACTTTAAAATTGGTGCGTCCAATTTGTGTGGTATATGCGTACTTTGGCAAGCATGATTTGTGATGTGTGAAAGACGAGTACATGACCAATACGCTGCTTAATGTCATTTTCAAACAAGATATTACTTTGGCGAGCATGAGAGGCGAAACAGACACTTGGCAGAATGAACATTAGTGTATTTCGTCACCACACAGTCTAAAACGAGTGACGTCATGGAATTACCCAATTCTAAAAATAGAAACATTGTAAATGCCCATTTTGTATAGAATGAGAATATGCAGAGATGGATGTAAACTAACAATATTGACGACATAACTTGAGCGACGAATGCAGAGAGGAAGAGAGAGGCTTAGAAGCATTTGTTGTTGCATTAGTTGAAGAGGATGTGCATACGTCACATGAAGTCTTCATTCTTTGTGTCTTTGCATTTATTGTATGCAAATATTTGCAGAGGTGTATGTGAACAAGTTACATATATTCCTACTTTCCAATATTTGTAAGAAAATTGTCTTAGCTACACAGTTTATAAAAATAGACGGGTGAGAGATGGAATGGTAGAAAAAGATTCACATTTCATTTCACATGGGTTCTAAAATGGCAGATCAAACAAGTACAGACAGTGTGCTTCGCCTTATTATGTGAAGCGGCAGCGTGCAAAAAACAAGGAGGAGGAGGATGTGGAGGAGGAGAAGGAGCTGTACGAGGAGGCGGCGAAGTTGAGGTTTAGAAGTATGAGTTCCTAGTTTTCCACCTTATAGGATGCGAGATTCGTTGGAATTGGCTTCACATAGATTGCGTAACATCATTTTTGCAAACATCACAATACTTTGGCGTGCAGAAACAGCATGAGAAGTGAACAAGGCGCTTGGCAGAATGCGTGTGGCATTAGTGTATTTCTTTACCACATAGTCTAAAACGAGTGACGCTATGGAAGTGATCAATTCTAAAAATAGAAACATTGGAAATGATCATTTGTATGTAATGTGAATATGCTGTCATTGTTTGATTTAAAGTAACAATATTCATTATATAGCTTGAGTGGCGAATGTAGAGAAAGAGGAAGAGAAGGTCTTAGATGCATTTGATATGTCAAATGTTGAAGGAAACGGGTAACACTTAACACTCTGTTCGGTTTCCGTTACAATACTTTACTCTACTTTGTACGGAATTGTAAATTTCGAATGCTTGAAATGATAAAGTATACAGCTCTTAGACACCGCTTTTAATTCTTTTAGTTTGACAACACGCGTGTCAGTTAAGCTGAGTCATCACTTTATGTAACAATGTCAGTTTGCTATAGTAGAGTGGGGTAGGAGGAGGGGAGGGATGTATTCACATAGTGGAACGCACTGCTTGAAATGATGATGCGCAAGTGTGTGTCACATGGAAAGCAGTATTCGTACGTATTTTCGTTTCGTAAGACGAGCACATGTTTAGCTGAGTCATCAATTTGTGCAAAAAGTATGTGTTTGGTTGAATACATGATCGATGTTGAAAGGTTCAGCTAGGCGAAGCATAGCACAGTTTGTGCTAAATATACAGCTTTGCAATCGCATGCGCTGCAACCTCAGCAGAAATTTCTGCGCCTTACAGCTAAAAGTATAAGTTCTTCAAATTTTTTTTTACCAGTCAAAGTGCGTGCGCGCTTGGAACTCCAGTGACGTGCGACAAGTTGGCCCGATCGGCGCTTGTGGAGGCGGCGTTTCCAGCTCAGGTGACGGCGGCGGTTCGTGCGATCTGATCCGAGCAAACTATGATGTGAGAAATCCATACGATTGCGCGCAGCTTCAACTCATACTCGTCGTTTCACAGTTTTCACACACTTCCATTGCGCGCAATCGTGTGGATTTCTCACATCATAGTTTGCTCGGATCAGATCGCACGAACCGCCGCCGTCACCTGAGCTGGAAACGCCGCCTCCACAAGCGCCGATCGGGCCAACTTGTCGCACGTCACTGGAGTTCCAAGCGCGCACGCACTTTGACTGGTAAAAAAAAATTTGAAGAACTTATACTTTTAGCTGTAAGGCGCAGAAATTTCTGCTGAGGTTGCAGCGCATGCGATTGCAAAGCTGTATATTTAGCACAAACTGTGCTATGCTTCGCCTAGCTGAACCTTTCAACATCGATCATGTATTCAACCAAACACATACTTTTTGCACAAATTGATGACTCAGCTAAACATGTGCTCGTCTTACGAAACGAAAATACGTACGAATACTGCTTTCCATGTGACACACACTTGCGCATCATCATTTCAAGCAGTGCGTTCCACTATGTGAATACATCCCTCCCCTCCTCCTACCCCACTCTACTATAGCAAACTGACATTGTTACATAAAGTGATGACTCAGCTTAACTGACACGCGTGTTGTCAAACTAAAAGAATTAAAAGCGGTGTCTAAGAGCTGTATACTTTATCATTTCAAGCATTCGAAATTTACAATTCCGTACAAAGTAGAGTAAAGTATTGTAACGGAAACCGAACAGAGTGTTAAGTGTTACCCGTTTCCTTCAACATTTGACATATCAAATGCATCTAAGACCTTCTCTTCCTCTTTCTCTACATTCGCCACTCAAGCTATATAATGAATATTGTTACTTTAAATCAAACAATGACAGCATATTCACATTACATACAAATGATCATTTCCAATGTTTCTATTTTTAGAATTGATCACTTCCATAGCGTCACTCGTTTTAGACTATGTGGTAAAGAAATACACTAATGCCACACGCATTCTGCCAAGCGCCTTGTTCACTTCTCATGCTGTTTCTGCACGCCAAAGTATTGTGATGTTTGCAAAAATGATGTTACGCAATCTATGTGAAGCCAATTCCAACGAATCTCGCATCCTATAAGGTGGAAAACTAGGAACTCATACTTCTAAACCTCAACTTCGCCGCCTCCTCGTACAGCTCCTTCTCCTCCTCCACATCCTCCTCCTCCTTGTTTTTTGCACGCTGCCGCTTCACATAATAAGGCGAAGCACACTGTCTGTACTTGTTTGATCTGCCATTTTAGAACCCATGTGAAATGAAATGTGAATCTTTTTCTACCATTCCATCTCTCACCCGTCTATTTTTATAAACTGTGTAGCTAAGACAATTTTCTTACAAATATTGGAAAGTAGGAATATATGTAACTTGTTCACATACACCTCTGCAAATATTTGCATACAATAAATGCAAAGACACAAAGAATGAAGACTTCATGTGACGTATGCACATCCTCTTCAACTAATGCAACAACAAATGCTTCTAAGCCTCTCTCTTCCTCTCTGCATTCGTCGCTCAAGTTATGTCGTCAATATTGTTAGTTTACATCCATCTCTGCATATTCTCATTCTATACAAAATGGGCATTTACAATGTTTCTATTTTTAGAATTGGGTAATTCCATGACGTCACTCGTTTTAGACTGTGTGGTGACGAAATACACTAATGTTCATTCTGCCAAGTGTCTGTTTCGCCTCTCATGCTCGCCAAAGTAATATCTTGTTTGAAAATGACATTAAGCAGCGTATTGGTCATGTACTCGTCTTTCACACATCACAAATCATGCTTGCCAAAGTACGCATATACCACACAAATTGGACGCACCAATTTAAAGTATACTACATAAATTTCCTCAATTCTTGGCGTTTCAGTGTTGAGTAAGTAAGCAAGCAAGTAAGTAAGTAAGTAAGTAAGTAAGTAAGTAAGTAAGTAAGTAAGTAAGTAAGTAAGCAAGCAGGTAAGGAATGGTAAAATTGTTCCATCATAGTTGTAATAATACAAATTTCCTCAATTCTTGGCGTTTCAGTGTTGAATAAGTAAGCAAGTAAGTAAGTAAGTAAGTAAGTAAGTAAGTAAGTAAGTAAGCAGGTAAGGAATGGTAAAATTGTTGCAATAATACAAATTTCCTCAATTCTTGGCGTTTCAGTGTTGAATAAGTAAGTAAGTAAGTAAGTAAGTAAGTAAGTAAGTAAGTAAGTAAGTAAGCAGGTAAGGAATGGTAAAATTGTTGCAATAATACAAATTTCCTCAATTCTTGGCATTTCAGTGTTGAATAAGTAAGTAAGTAAGTAAGTAAGTAAGTAAGTAAGTAAGTAAGTAAGCAGGTAAGGAATGGTAAAATTGTTGCAATAATACAAATTTCCTCAATTCTTGGCATTTCAGTGTTGAATAAGTAAGTAAGTAAGTAAGTAAGTAAGTAAGTAAGTAAGTAAGTAAGTAAGTAAGCAGGTAAGGAATGGTAAAATTGTTGCAATAATACAAATTTCCTCGATTCTTAGCGGTTAAATGTTGGGAAAAACCAAGTAATTCACGCTTCAATGGAATGAGAAAGGAGGGATCGATGGAGGAAAGGATAAAAATTGCGCCTTATAGCTACATTGTTCGTATTTTCATTAATAGAAAATACACGGTATTGCAAGATTCAATGAATTGAGAACTGGAGGGAGGAAGGGAGGATGAGTGCAAGGAATAGTAAAAATTGAGCTGTTATACTTCCATGTGCGAATTTTTTGACAATTTTAGCGTTTTAGTGGTTGAAAATATGCATGCATACAGGAATAGGTGAGGGAGGGAGCGAGGGAGGTAGGATACTAAGCGATAAAAGTGAAAAAACATGCGTTTTTGAGAAATTCTAAGTTTTCTAGGTGGAAAACCTGACTTTTTCTAGGTGGAAAATCTGACTTTTTTTCTAGCTTTTTAATTTGCTGGTTCTAGCAGATTTCTTTTTCTCGAACATACGTCGCGCGGCATAGATTCTTATCGCAACAAATAAAGCCATTCATATGCCTTTCTTCCTCAACGGATCGCGTCGCATGAGTGGAGCCGGTGAATACTACAATGACTGCAGCCAAATATCCCCTGCGGGCATATAGTCGACGGTCTTTTGTTAGGCATCCCTATCTCGCCACGATGTATGGTTACGGGTGTCGTTGAGCCAATGCTCTGGGCACACTTCGAAATTGTCCGAACATACAATCGCTTCTATGTATTGAAGCTCGCGTCTGTTCCAAGATATACCCCAACATTTCCAATTCGACTGTGGTTTGCGCCTTA
The DNA here is from genome assembly GCA_949752735.1 of Lumbricus terrestris. Classification (NCBI taxonomy): domain Eukaryota; kingdom Metazoa; phylum Annelida; class Clitellata; order Crassiclitellata; family Lumbricidae; genus Lumbricus; species Lumbricus terrestris. Next base: position 69,079,506 of record OX457039.1, read on the forward strand.
AGTAAAAAGTCCTGTCTGTAGGATTCTGACAGGAGCTAGTGTAAATTTTGAATAACTGGGGACGGTTTCACTTGCATAAGGTGATTGAAAGGCCTAGAAGTTTGGTAGTGCCAGTCTCAAGTCTGCTTAAATGAAGAGGGTGCCCGTATAAGGTTATGTATTCGTTTGCTATGTGGTATTGGAAGACGTATGTTTGCGTTTAGGATATGAATGAAAGGATACCAATTATAGCTTCTTCTTGAAGCAATGGTCATTGTTAGCACACAGCGACGAATGAACTTGAATTTTCATCATATTCTAACGAAGTAAGACCCTTTGCTGTTGGCCGCTATCAGTGTCCATTGCAAGTCCTATGTCTGCTCTACCCAACTAAGAAACTCTGACAGTGCCAACCCAAAGCGCTTATAAAGAAGGAGGGTGACACTATTGGACTTTGTTATAATACAGTGCCGGCGTGCTTTCTGCTATCGGCAGATGCAGTCATACATCGTTGAACGCTGAATGAACCGATGATGCATTTAATTATAGTTTGACGCCTTGCGTAGATGGGGTATAGTGATAGAATACGAAATGCATGTGGATTTTTCTGGAAGGTTGATGCTGTGTGTATGCAGAGAGGCAGGTAGAAGGACATAGGGGTATATAGAGAGTGTTAACTAATCGTCGAATGTTCCAGCGCTTTGTCAATGAACGAGCCGGTTTCAGCGCTAGCTATACACACAGGCCCGCACACAGGTAGCCATACATACACATACATGTTTTACATTTTATTGGAAGATTCTCGCAAATGACGTCACAGCATGAATATTAATTAGCCCTGCAGCACAACAATAAGGCTTAATCATCTAGTTATGCACACAGACACAGGCACAAACACACAAACATACAAACAAGCATACACACACACTGGAAAGTACGAGACGGTTCCAGAAGGTGACGTCACTGCATACGCACAGACAGGCAGACAGACAGACAGACAGACATACAGACAGTCATACACACATACAACCTCTAGAAAGTTCTTCAATTATGATGTCATAGCATTACATGAATATTAATTAGGGGGCGTGGCTAATGACACAGACACACACAGACAAACACACAGACACGCAGACATACACAGACATATACACACAAAATCTTCAAAACTGGGACTATGAAAATCTTCAAGACTGGGACTTCCACAACTACTTAAACCGTACATGTTATGTCAATTATTATAATCTGTAAATGTAATTTAATGTTTTTATAGCGCTACTCAAGGAAGAATCAAACAGAGGCGGCTGTCTCTGCATCAGCCTGCATGATGTTATGTGCCAATAAGTAGGCTATTGGACTGCTTTGCCAGTTTAGAATAAAATGCGGAGTTATCAAGGGAGTGGAGTGCCCACGCACACACGTAGAGCCATTCAACGGTTTTTCGTCAGCAGTTAACAGATGGCGTCGATGTACAGAGCGTCTGGATGAAGGCAGTACAATGCAACATGATACAATACAATACAATGTCATGCGCGCACTGCAAAGCAATGCAGCGCAATGTAGGATATACACTTATACAGCCAAAGTTTTATGATCCATGCCTTGAAAATTTCTTTAAAATGTGCTCTGAAGCAGGTGTCGCGAAAGAATAGATTTATTGATGAACGACTGAATAACTGAGAAAATAAATGTATGAAAGTAGCCTATACGCCTATGATCGAACGACCGCCCTAGCAATATATAGGCAGACCCGGCGCTAGGGTGTGCGGGGCCCAAGGCGGCTGCCTCGCTCGCTTTGCCCTAAGACCGGGTCTGAATAATAAGGGATTGGGTGTTGCTTGGTGTTTGGATAGGAGCGGACCATCTGGATCACTATGAGGAGTTCATTCGTCGCGTACAATACATCAACAGTAAACCTGAAGACATGAACAGCAGAACGTTCGTTCTCAGCTGCACGGAACTCAACGGACATTTCCTCAGCAACCAACTCAGAGTCACAGTATGTATAATATATTATAGGACACACACACACCCAACCTACCCATCCTATCAGTTCGAGAGCGCACTCAAAACTCAGAAGTGAAGTGACGCTGTATAAATTCATGATTACGATTACCTATCGATTGGTAAATAAAGTGATGGATCCAGTAATTGATGATGCGTCGATAACTCAATCAATCAATCACTCATGGCATCTACACATCTGCGTGTATATAAGCGCACTCGCTGTAATTGATGTTAACTAAATGCTTGCCGTCCAAAGACGATTAGAAAGAAATTTGAAATCACGAGTAATTAAAATTGTTGTTCTGTCGTCACGTGATATAATTTATGACTGATTTGAATGCGCTACGACGTCTTCTCTGCATCTCTCTGAGTCGGTCCATTTCCTAAAACTATGTTCTTTATTTACTTCATTCTTTTCTCCTTCCTTCCATCACTCTTTCCTTCATTCCTTTAATTCTTTACCTCATTCCTTCCTTCCTTCCTTCCTTCCTTCCTTCCTTCCTTCCTTCCTTCCTTCCTTCCTTCCTTCCTTCCTTCCTTCCTTCCTTCCTTCCTTCCTTCCTTCCTTCCTTCCTTCCTTCCTTCCTTCCTTCCTTCCTTCCTTCCTTCCTTCCTTCCTTGTCTTCCTTCTTCTTCCTTCTTTCCTTCATTATTTTCCTACTTTCTTCCTTTATTCCTTCGTCCTTTTTTCTTCCTTCTTTTCCTATTTTCATCCTTCCTTTTTTCCCGTCTTCCTTCCTTCTTTTTCTCGTCCTTCCTTCCTTCTTGTCCTGATTTCCTTCCTTCCTTTTCCACCTTCTTTCTTTTCTTCTATCCTCCTTCTTTCCTTCCTTCCTTTCCTCCTTCCCTTCTGTCTTCCTTATTTGCATTGGTCCATTTCATCAGCAAATCCATCCAATCTTTCCTCCATCTTACAATTAAACATCCCATCGGTATCTCAGTTACATCGTTTAATATCCAGACAATCGTTATCTATATCTATAAGAAAGGACTTGGCTATGTGGGTATGTGACTTTGTCCAGAATGCACGCTCACAGTTTTTGAGCTTTTCACTCCAAACCTTCCCTACTGTGTAGGTCTCGGCACGAGACGCAAAGTCGAGGGGTTGGCGATTCTCTACCACCATAGGGGCCAGGGTTGGGGGCGAAACCCCCAATTGTTTTCAAAAAATGCGGCTATTTATATGAAAATTTTTTTAGATAGAGGGCCATCAGAACCACCCGGATCAGTGGTTGTCAAATCTCTACCACCAGGGTGCGGGGGGGCCGAAAACACTAATTTTCGCTATGAATTTTCATTCGCTTGCCACGTATAAAAACATTGATTTTAACCGTTTTAAAGGTGCTTAAGTTAATTAAACTCTGCTGCCAGTACAGATTTCACTGGTAGCGTACCAGTGGAGGAGGGGTGGGGAAGGGGGATGGGGTGGGTGGAGGGGTGGAGGGAGGGGTGAGGTGGAGGTGTGGGATGGGGGTGAGGGTGGAGGTGGTGGGGTGGGGTGGGGTCGAGGGGTGGGGATTGGGAATGGGGTGGAGGGAAGGGGGTGGGATGGAGTGGGAGGTGGGGTGGAGGATGGGTGGATTGGGGTGAGAGGGTTGGGGTGGGGGTGGAAATTTTCGTCAAACCCAAATTTCTCCGGTGGCGTACTGGTAGAGATCGGAGTGTGGTGGGGTGTTGTGTGGTGGGGTTGTGGTCGGAGCCGATCGAATCCTAAATTTCCCGGGCAACGCCGGGTACCCCAGCTAGTCCTCAATAAAATTTTAAGTGTGGAGATGCCTGTGCTGTTCTTTAGCTGGAGGTGATTCACGTGGTCCACCAGAAGGCTCCAGCTCCTCATGCTATGATGGTCAACAAGGCATCGGCTTCTCACGTGTCTCATCCGGTCGCTTCGGACAACATGAGACTCATTGCTAAATCGTTTCCAACCAATCTGAAGTACGACTCGCAGGAGACTGGTAAGAAGCCAGCTCAAAGCCGACCAGCACACGTCCGTTGCGATGAGTCTAACATTTGACCCGTTAACTATTATACCCTAAATTTTGTCTCACATAAATAATTCTCTTTCGCATTGAATGTAGCCTACAAATCTATTAAATATACATGACTGCATAAGCGCACTTATTGATTACGTAGGCATGTATATAATGATAAAAAAATATATATTTATATGAACAACAGTATTTATTATCAAGAGTACGTAATTATACGACTATTGGGATTACTTTTGCACGATGGGGGATAGTCCCTCCCGTTCAGATTCATCCGGCCGTATACACTATTTCGCAAAGGGGACACGATTAATACGGGGGATACTCTATTTCGTGACAACGGCAAATAAACATGGAGGCATGCTTATAAGCTCAGATACATAACACAGTATGAAATGCACATAATCATACAAATGATGCTACCCTGGTGACAATAATTGGAAGGATAATATTTATGACAAATCAACTTTTAAGCTCTTCGCTGAAACAAAGAACGCATGTATTGTATACGACGGCGTTCATCTGAAACAGCAATAGTTCCACGATTGCGGTTTGTTGGTGATTATTTTCAGGCGTCGGTGTTGCCGTGGTGATGGTGGTCTGCGTTGGATTCGTCATAATGTTGATCGTGCTCGGAGTGATGAGGGTTCGCAGCTCGCAGCGTTCCAAGGGAAAAGACGGAGACGAGAGAGGAGGAGGAGGGGCGGAAGGGGATTGGGACAAGACGTCCCTGACCATCACCGTTAATCCGATGGATCCGGATGTGAGTGGGATTAATCTGGATTAGCGATTAGGCGGAGGAGGAGGAGGTGGATGAGGAGGTGGATGAGGAGGAGGAGGAGGAGGAAGAGGAGGATTAGGGAAATGAGGATAGACGGCATCAGCTGAATCTGCATACGATTGGTCGGTTTTTACAGAGACAGAGAACAAGCGAGGAAGATGGGAGTGCTTTGCTTTAGTGTTCGATGCCGTATTAATTGTATGTATGTATATATGTATGTATGTATGTATGTATGTATGTATGTATGTATGTGCACTTGATATAGCGCCTTTCAAGATTACTACGCAGAAGCACTCCCGACAATGCAGCGCGGACACTGAATCGGAGTTTCACGCCGAAGCGCTGAGCAATTGCGAGTGAAGGACTTGCCCAAGGTCCCTACGAGGTGACTTGAGGCGGATTCGAACCTGCAACCATCCGGCTGCAAGGCAACGAGCATTCAACATACCAGTATTACCCACTACACACCGCGCCCCACCAACATAATTGTGTATATGCATGTTTATCTTGTACGTATGTAACTATGAATGTATGCATGTGTGTACATACATGTGTATGATATTGTATCCTTTTATCTTGACATCCTCATCAAGGAATCTATTCTTTTATATTATTTTCTATTATTTTCTATTCTCTTCTATTCTCTTCTGTTCTATTCGATGTGAAATGAATGTATAGATACATTGTACTTTTTCATCACACGCTTTACATTACATTACATTACGCAGAACATGTACGAGGAAGAGATGGAGAACAGCGGTTGTCATGACGACGACACAGAGAGCGAGGACGAGGACGGCATCTACTCGAGGTCGGACCTTGACCTTCGCCATCTGCCCAACTACGTCGGTGCTCCAGTGGCATCCAAGTCGACGCTCGTCCTCTAGGATGTCCCCGTCGTCGTCGGCCGGGACCGAGGTCGAGTAAACGAGGGAGGATGGGAACGTGTCGGATTTCGACCTCGATGGGCGCCGCCTTTATTTAGCGCAAGTAGTTCGGCTTCTGTTGTGAGGCGGGAGAAGGAGGATGTCGCGAATTTTTTCTCGTATATCTTCGGACGATTTTTAGGCTTCAACAATTGTAAGAGTTGTGTCGTTTATAACAGAAGTCAAAAGCTATAGAACGCTCATATCAAACTACATGTATTGGCCGACCACTGATGCTATATGAATCGCTTGATCAATGAGGCAATCAATTTTTCAATCAATCAAACAATTTATTGTTCAATCAATTTGTCATTTAAACAAATAATGATGAATTATCTTATCACATAAATTAATCACTCAATCAATTTTATCAGTTGATTAATACTCAATCAATCAATCAATCGACAATCAAGTAATGAATTAGCGAGTCGGTAAAATATTTAGTAATTGCAATGATTCAGGCAATCAATTGGTCATGTATATACATCAATCAATTAATCAGGCAATCAAACAAACAATCAACCATTCAACCAGTCAGTCATTGAGTCACGCAATTTAAGACACATCAGTTTTGAAATCGATACATAGCCTAGATACACTTTCACGGATCAATCAGACAATAATGAAACAATCGATCATTCAGTCAATCAAACGAACGTTTTAGAACAATAGTGTGTTGCCACAGACTTTGTAGTATACATCTTGTTGTGTGAAAGTTGGGAGACGATAAGACATACTTACATCTGTGAACAATTCAGAAATTCACACTTTAATATTTGTGCACTTCTAGAGATCATGTTTCTGTGAAACTCTGCTGATAAATTTTCTGTTGCTAAACATGTTTCATATGAATTTATGTTGTATTTGGTTACGGTATACAACTTATCACTGTAAATCCTTCTGAGTATTTTGGTCGGTTTTATAGAGAAGCAGCTTGACTATGATGTCGAATAAGCATCCACTATAATTATCGTCGGAAGTCTAGTCCACTTTTTGCGTGAATCTTTTGTAGATGTTTGCTGTTGTAATGTTGCCATAACTTATGCCACTCTTCAGGTTTAACCGATTTTTACAACTGAATTAGGAAAATGCTTCTAATTGAATTATAGGCTAACTTCAAAAATTGAATATATTATATTTTCGAATAAAATTGGGAGCTGGTTTCTGATTGAATTTGAGCTAGCTTCTAATTGAAGCTAGCTCAAATAATGATTCAAGAGTAGGTTTCGAATTGATTTTGATTTGGTTTCAATTGAATAATGAACTCGTTTTTAATTAGTCTAAATTGGGAGCAAATTTCTAATTGAGTTATGAACCAGATTATATTGTCTATATTATTTATTGATTCGCGAACTGGTTTCGAACAAAATTATGTGAAATTTCCAACTGGATTCTGAACTAGTTTCTAACTGAACTATAAACTAGTTCTTAATTAAATAATGAGCTATGACTTCATATTTAGTTATGAGCTGGTTTATAATTGCACTTCAGGCTAGTTTCTCTTGGAATTTACGAATCATGAGAGTTTCTATATAATTTAATAATGAACTGGTTTATGATTAATTTATGAATAAGTTTCTGAATGAATGTTGAAAGTCGATAGATCCGCTTGGATAATGAGCCAGTTCTTTCCGCGCCTTTGTCGCGCACACACTTTCGTGATTTCTATATAATTAATTAATAATTAATTAATTAAAAATGGTGGTCTTTAGCCTACGACAATCAGGTTTCTTCATGGAACTTTTAAGTTTAAATGTGAGGATTAGACCTGGTATATTTAAAAATAGTTTTCAATTAAATTGTATTGATTCGTTAACTAATGGTGACTGCCCGTGACAATATATTATTTTTTGCATTGAGTTTAAACCTGAAAGGGGCTCAACACCTGCAAGTTTTTTCAATCCGTAAATTCAATGATTTGTTGTACATTAAAGTTTTTGTTGCAGCTCATACTTCATAATTACTGCAGACCTCATAATTATCTTTGTTTGTTGATATCCATAGAAATTGTGTTAGAAATATTTATTGTTGGTCTTATCTACCTGACTCAACCCTTTTTCATTCCACATGTCGCCTTCAAATTTTCGCAACATAAACAGCAAACACATCTTTCTCTCCCCTCTATCTTTTCACACGTCTGTCTGTCTTTCTGTCAGGGCTGTTTTTAAGAAATTTTAGAACTGCACAACTCCTTCTTTTCTTTCCCATCCTCCATGGTAAATTTCTTCCAATCGGAGGACAACGACCTTTTTGCTAGTTTAAACTGCACAGAAGTGCTTCTACAAGTGCACAAATCCATTTAGAACTGCACATTCTGTGTACAACTGCACGTTAAAACAGCCCTGCTTTCTGTCTGTCTGCTCCTGCCTCCATCTCTCTCTATGCCTCTTCTGGTCTGCTGGTAACCGAATTTTCTCTATCACACGTTTTCTCATGACAAACCCTCTGACTTGCTTCAGCGCTTAAGAATGTCCAGCACTGAGATCCACGTAGCTTATGTAACTGTAGAGTAACGATTACGATCCTTATTAGTAGCAAATTGCAATAAGATAATGAACTTTTCAGCGTCTAGTAAGTTTGAATTAATTGTCACACAAATAAAATAATTAATTAAATTTTTCACATGATTTTCTGCCTCAGAAAAGTCCGAGAAATTTTCGAAAACCTTGCAAGTTATTTTTCTTCTTCTTTTGATGACAGAACTAAACGAAGACATTGAACATTTTGCTTGAAAGGCAAATATAGCATTCCTGAGTTACTGCAGCCTGCATTCTCTGACAATTTTACATTCGAGGCGTTGCATTATTAACTTAGTTTAACTTCAATGTTATCTTTGGTGTGAGTTTTGTTATTGTTATACGGTTAGTGTGTTGATATTGCGTTATTGTTGGCACAGGTATTTCTTTACTGTGAGTGCTTGAAATCGTTTTGCTGATGTATTAAAGAACTTGTCGAAATTGTGATTGGTTGAAAATGGTATCTGACTTTTTAGTAATAGTTAGGTCCGCTAGAATACCTTTCTTTATAAAAAGCTCTCATTCTATTAAGACTTAGATGTAAATCGCTGGCTAAGTGCTGTAATATGCCAAGCAAAATTCTGTCGAGGGAAAGGTCTCTGTTGTCATAGGCCCTCGTCAAATCTGGATCCATCCATTGCAAGAGTATTCAGGGATGCCACTCAGAGCCTTCCCACCAATTTCTAAGGAAATGACGCGCGCTGTAGTACAATCAACATGAATCTTTCAAAAAAGTCGATTTTTTCGGTCTTGTCTAGGTTTCTAGGTTTTTTTCAGGATCTAGTTTTTTTCTCACGAAGGTTTTCGGACTTTTTCCACATAAAAATAGATTTTTTAGGTGACACTGCACAAACGACTTGAAAAAGCCTTCTTCTTCCTATTCCTCCTCCTCTTCCTCCTCCTTCTCCTCTTCCTCTTCCTCTTCTTCCTTTTCCTCTTCCTCCTCTTCCTCTTCTTTCTCTTCTTCTTCTTCTTCTCGTTCCAATTGTTGACTGCGTCCACGTCGCATTATAGGCCTAATGAAGAAGAAACGCTTTTTGACGCTACTTTATTATAGTAACGTCAAAAAGCGTTAAAAAGGTTTCTGACACTCATGTCCTCAATAAATTATTCCTATAGGTGTTTGATGTCAACAGCTACATATGTTGCCTTTCATGTTCCTATAATAATAATCTTTTACTAGAGTAACATGAATGAACTACAAGACACACACTGAAACTGAAGAAGCAAAATTCATACCGACTCAACGGCATTTGATAACATAAAACAATGTTCAACAAGCGGATCTCAATAACAATCATCTTTAAGAAAGCGCAAAGGGCCAGCAACTCATCACTGAAAGCCATTATTTAATTAGTTTTGAAGATTAACGGGACTAATAATATCATTTGCGGGTCAAAAATACTGCCAACGGATGAAAATAGAATGGCATAGAATATAATGGCGCCTTAAAAAATGTAATGACCGGCAGGGATGCCACTCTGATTTGAAAAGGGGGCATAGGCCTAGAGGGCTTTTTTAACGTGCAGTTCTACACAAAATGTGCAGTTGTAAATGAATTTGTGCAGTTGTAAAAGCAGTTATGTGCAGTGAAAATCATTACAAAAAGGTAATTGGAGAGGGTTCAAGATGGAAGAGCGAAGGAGCTGTGCAGTGAACAAAATTAATAAGCAGGAAGGCGGAGGAAAAGCAATTTCTAAGTAAATGACGCGCGCTGTCGTACAATCGGCAAGAGTCTTTCTAAAAAGTCGATTTAGGCTTGCTTTACTACAGATTTTATTTGGAAACGCGGTTATC
>OX457039.1:69094499-69331999 GCA_949752735.1 Lumbricus terrestris
GTTGGACCCCTTGATGTATCTTATGCTAAAGGAATAATTTTGGAGGGCCAAACTCCATCTCATCACCCTTGCATTTTTCATCCTATTCTCTCTCATGTATTGCAATCCGCAATGATCTGTCTCGATTATGAATTTCTTTCCACATAGGTATCGATCGAACCTACTAACTCCCCACATGATCGATAAGCATTCCCTTTCCTCTACTGAGTACCTTCTCTCACGTTCCACTAGTTTCCTGCTGGCATACGCTATGGGATGATTGATCCCCTCGTACTGCTGCATTATTACACATCCTACTCCGTTTCCACTTGCATCCGTCTGAAGAATAAACTCTTTCTCAAGGTTTGGTAGTTTCAGAATTGGTTCCTTTGCCAATTCACTCTTCAACATCGTAAAACTAGCTTCCAGTTCTTCGTTCCATTCAACTACTCCAGGTGCCATCTTCTTTGTCAGATCACTCAACGGTGCCATGATCTCTGCACAGTGTGGAATGAACTTACGATAATAATTTATCGCTCCAAGAAAACTCCTGACTTGTTTCTTTGTCTTTGGACGTGGCATGTCTACTATTTTATCTACCGATTTCTCCTTTGGACTTATGTCATCTTTGTTCAATGTATGTCCCAAAAAGTCAATCTTTTCATATCCTATTGAACATTTCTTTGGCTTCAATGTCAAATTCGCTTGTCTGACTCTTTCGAAAAATATTTCCAATGTCTTCAGGTGTTCTCTCCATCCTTTATTATGCGCTAGTATATCGTCGACATAACTTTCAAGATTTTCTGTTCCGTGAAGAATCTTCCTAATTAATCGGTTGTAACTTGACGCACTATTAATCAATCCGAATGGCATAACATTGAATTTGTATATTCCATTGGCACATACAAATGTAGTGTAGTCTTTCGATTCTGGACTCATAGGGATCTGCCAATAACCCTTGCAGAAATCGAACTTGCTGTAGATTCTACTCCCACTCAACTTATTAAAAATATCTTCGTTTGTCATCATAGGCTCAGGATCAAATATTGTCAATTTGTTTAGCTGTTTGTAATTGCAACACAGTCTATTACTTCCGTCTGATTTCTTGACAACCACCAGTGGTGCTGCATAAGCTTCCTCTGATCTTTCTATCACCTTATTGTCCAACATCGTCTGAATCTCCTTATCTATTTCTTTTTGCAAATGGTATGGTGTTGGATACGCTCTTTGTCTTACTGGCTCTTCACTCGTCAAATGTATTTCATGCTTCACTAAGTCTGTTCTCCCAGGCTTGTCTGTGAAAATATCTTCGTATTTCTTCAGTAGTTTCCTCAATTCTCCTTTTTGTTCTTCATCCAAATTAGGATTTATATCTACATCTTCATAGGTCTCTGTTTGTTCACTCACATACAAATCCAATATCTCTTCTTCTTCATCTTCTCCTACTTTTCCGTCATATACCACTGCTGAAATGTATGCTACAGTCTCGGCATCTTCTCTTTCGTGATATTTCTTCAATATATTAATGTGATATGTCTTTATCTTTCCTTTCTCGATTTCAACTCTGTAGTCATAGTCTCCAATCTTCTCTCTCACAACATATGGCCCTTGCCACTTTACTAACATCTTGTTCTTACAACTAGGCAATAGTAACAACACTTTATCACCTATTTCCAACTTCCGGTATCTCGCTTTCCTGTCATAATATTTCTTGTTTTTAGCATTCGCTTTGTGTATCGCCTTCTGTGCCATATCACAAGTCTCCTCAATCCTTTCTCTCAAATCCTGCATATACGTATACACGTCCTTCACTTCTTCTTCCACTGTCTCATTGGTCCATAACTCCTTTAATATTTGCACTGGTCCCCTACACGATCTACCAAATATTAGTTCGAATGGTGTGAAACCGTGACTCTCATGTACTGTGTCTCTCAACGCAAACAGTAATGGAGCTATATAACGATCCCATTCTTTCGCTTGTTCACCAATCAACTTCCTCAACGTCGCTTTGATTGTTCCATTAAGTCTTTCCACACATCCATTGCCCATTGCATGGTATGGACTAGTCATGGTGTGTTTTATCAATAGCATCTTATTTACTTCGGCCATGAGTTCAGAAGTGAACTGGCTCCCACGATCAGTATGGATTTTCTGCGGTACTCCCATACGACAATAGAATCCAAACAAAGCTTCTGAAACTTCCTCAGTACTAATTCCTTTCAATGGAATAGCTTCCGGATACCTTGTACTCAAATCTATGATGGTCAATATGTATCGGTAACCCCTTGCAGACATAGGGTTAACTTCTCCGATTATGTCTATGCATATGTGTTTGAATGGTACATCTAATACAGGTAGATGACCCATAGGCGCCTTGTGGTTCCCCTTCTTGTCCACTGACTTTTGACAAATGTCACAACTCAACACATATCTCCGTATATCTTGTCCTATTCCAGGCCAATAGAATTCATTCAGAATCTTATCGTGTGTTTTCCTCATTCCTAGATGAGCTGATAACAATGAATTGTGTGCTACGGTTAACACTTTATCCCTCAATGGTTTAGGTACCATTAGTTGCCATTTCACCTCATCTTTCTGTGCTTCTTTGTATCTTTTATACAACAATCCCTTCTTTATCACATATGGATTATCTTCTATGTTGTCTTTGTTATCATCCCATTCAATTGCTCTTTCCATTTGTTTCGTCATAGTTTCATCTTGACTCTGCAACTCCTGTATCTCTTTTACTGACACATTCAAGTTCGGCATCTCCGCAACTTTCAATGGTCTATATTTTGCTACCTTTTTAGCTTCTGCTCTTGTTTCCACAACTGCTACTGTCATTAATTTTTCATCTTGATTCCTTATCGCATTGTCATAAAATCTCACTGTTTTCTTTGCACCAACAGGTCTTTCTTCGTGTCCTGTTTTTCTAATCAATATTCCTTTGTTTTCCACTTCAGTACTATTCTCATTTATTTCTTTTGGCTCAGGATTTGTCACATTCTCAGTTCTCTCATCTTTAACCATGTACTTCAATCCTTTGATTTTCCCAATTATTACTGGTTTTATCGGCTGTTCCATCACCATCGCTTGTACTTCACCATTAAAGTGTTCACTCTCTATGTACACTTTAGCCAATGGGAAACATCTTAAACTTCCGTCAACTAAAACACAATGTGTTTCTTCACCAGTCAATGCTTCTTCATTTATCAAAGAACGTTTTACGATACAGCAACTTGCGCCTGTGTCGTATAAGCATCCCACTAAGTTTCCGTTAACTGTTACTTGGTATTCACTCTTGTCTTCAAGACTAATACATCCATCATTGTCCTTTATCACCATTGCACTGGCTGCCATGTACATTGGTGGTATTTTATTATGTTCACCTTGTTTCATCTGTTGTTCTCCTCTTGTAACTTCAACCACTCTCTGTATTTCACTTTCCGGCTTAACCAAGTGTGCTCGACTTTCAAATATTTGTACTGCTGCTGCAGTGTGTTTAAATGTACCTCTGTTCTTCTTTGGGCATTGATATGCCTTATGGTTTTGTTCTCCACAGAAAAAGCAAGTAATCTTATGTCCGGTTGCACCTTCTCTTTCCCTACTGAACCCTCGGTTTTGATGTGCACCTTGATTTATCTTCACATCGCTTCTACTCCTGTTCAGGTTGTACCCAGACTGTTCCTTGGGTCTGTGTTCAAACGGTCTACCGTTCAACCTGTCACCATGGAATTTCACGTCTGATTTTGCAGACTGCTCGCTGTATTTGTAACCGTGTGCTTCAATGTGTGATTCCGCACAAACCAACATGTCCTTCAAACTCATTTTACCTTTCTCTTTTATAAACATACGAAGTTCAGTACTGCATGTCAGGTAAAACTGGTCTTTCAACAAGAGATCTTCCACTCCTTCATAAGTTCTCTCAAATCCCGCTTGTGCTAACCACTGTTGCATATACCTCCTCAATCTATGCACAAAACTAGAAGGTGTCTCTCCTGATTCCATTTTACTGGTTTTGAACTTGTTTCTGTATCCACCTTCCGTCAGTTGAAATCTCTTCAAAAGCTGAGTCTTCAAACACTCGTAATCTTGCACCTCATCTGCAGACAACCTTTGGTATACTTCCAGTGCTCTGCCTTCCAAATGTCTCGCTAACGTTAATGACCAAACTTCTTTTCTGATTTCATACGCCACACATGTTCGCTCGAATCTCAACAAGTAGGCATCTAAACAATCCTTTGACTCGTTGAAAATAGGAAATTTGATATTTCTAATTCCTTTGTTGCTTTCTCGGTGGTCTCCCTGTTGTTGACCATCACCGATCCTCATGTAGTCATTATCGTGCTCTCGGTTCTGCTCCCCTCTTGAATCAATTTCACGCATTCTCACCTGTGCTTCAAGTCTCTTTATTTCTAACTGGTGTTCGCGCTGTTCTCTGGCTTCTGTTGCCAAGCGATTTTCTCTCGCTTCTGTCTCAGCTGCTTCACGATTCAATTTGGCTTCTGCTTCAGCACTCCTGATTGTTTCCAATTCCACTTCAGCCTTCTTTGCTTGCATTGCAGCCTCTGTTTCAGCTTTTCTCGCTGCTGCTTCTACTTCAGCTTTTCTCGTTTCTGCTGCTGCTTCTATCTCAATTTTCTTTAATTCAGCTTCAGCTAGCTTCGCCTCTTTAGCAATCTCCCTCTCAATTACTCTCTCTTGCCTTAGTTCCGCCTGTCTCTCTTTTATGAAGGCTCTCATCTCATCTCCCTCCATGTTCATCTGTTTGGCAATTTCCAACCAGGCTTCGAAATCAGTAACAGACATGCTTACTGTCTTACTTATGATTTTTCACTTGTTACAAATATAGGCTACAACGTGCACTATATAAATTTCTAACAGATAGAAATTGTTCAATTCTACAAAGAGAAATTCAGTTCCACAAAAGCTAATATCTAAAAGTTTACACAACCTATTGTGCACTTTTCAATAAGCAATGTACTACTTCAACTCAGATGCCAATCAGTTCAAATTGTCTCTCTAATAATCACTAGCAACAATTGTTCAAAGTTTGCCACTATAACAATACTCAAATGACATTTTTAACTGTCTAAAATATCCCGGCGTGGGCCCCCACTCTTGTCACTACCCCCTATATTCAGGATTTATTAAGTCTAGAATATTGAAGGTGAACTTTATGCTCAGAGGCTGTTGGGTGAATAATGGTATAATAGCAACCTACGACCTAGAACAAATGAGACTGTGATTAATATAAAGATATAATTTAAAATAACATTTCAATCAATAAATGCAATTCAAAGAAAAGAAACTTATCTACCTATTTGTGGCGTATTAATTATAATAATATTATGTGTATTTCTTATCTTTCCACATCGTCCTTCTGGTGGATGTAGAAATGCTTTTCAACTTCCGCAGGGAATGGATTGAAGGGAAAGTTGAAGAAGGTCGCGATCTTCTCACTTGCCGTCAGTCCAGATTTCTCGGTAGTGGCTTGTCGATGGGTACTGTAGCTTGAAACAGTAACCCAGCGTGTTTCTCCTTCTTACTCGGATTTCGTCGAGCATAGGAATTCACCCGTCGCTCAACCGATTCTTCCTCCTCGTCTTGCTGCAAATGTTTCACCACGGATCGCTTCAGAGTTCGATCCCAACTTCAACGTTCGACCGATTCGCAAATCGTCGCCAAGAGTCACACTGCTTCGCACAGTTCACTCGCTTCGCCTCGGAACTTCGCTTCAAACGTCTCAAAGTTCGACAGTGGGACAAGTCGACAACGTGTCGCTTTCCACACCCATAAATCAAGTTCCAGATATTCGAATTACCAACGACTGGCTCCGTATTTGCCGACAGACGCCATCGCTCGAAATATCTTTTCGACCCTCTCCTTGCTCAGCTCCATCGATGTCTGGGTATCGTTTGGCAAAATGTTTACCGTCTGCTTTCGTTAACGCTGCTTTCCGCCGCTCCGTAATGTTGAGTCAATTGTTGTAGCGCATGTTGATTTCATCATTATTAATAATTGTTATATTAAGCCACAAATTATGATTAAATATATTTCTAAATACGCCACCAATTATCTAACTTAATTCTTACCTACATTAATCATTATACATAGCATTGTTTAATAGGTTTTGTTTGGCAAGAAGCATTCAACCGCTACACTCTATTTGTGATTTTGTGATTAGGCCTACAGTTATATAAATTTAGACGAAATTTTGAGCAATCACACGGATGGCGACCAAAAACAACTATATTAAAGTTTGAAATTTCCCTGCTGATAACCCGGATAGAAGTCACATACATCACCTGTGACGCATCAGAAGACGCGATTTTGGATTGGCTGAAAGATTTCGGCCTCATATCCTTTCGATATAAATTCCATTTCTAACCGTTGCATATTGGATGTTCTAATAATCGAATTATACGTCGATGTTCTACAATCTACACAGACGGATCACACTCTCCTGGTCGACCGAGGAGCCAGTGAGTTCGGACGAGAGATGGAGGTACCACTGCTCTCCAGTCGCCACCTGGTGACCGCTGAAGCTGAAACGGAATTGGAAGAATTCAGAGTGAACGGCTACGAATATGCCGTCGACGAACTATTCACCCCAAAGTAAATCCAGTTTATCGTTTACATTATTTATGATAAACACATAATAATAATAATAATAATAATAATAATAATAATAATAATAATAATAATAATAATAATGATGATGATGATGATGATGATGATGGTGATGATGATGATGATGATGATGATGATGATGATGATGATGATGATGATGATGATGATGATGATGGCGATGGCGATGGCGATGGCGATGGCGATGGCGATGGCGATGGCGATGGCGATGGCGATGGCGATGGCGATGGCGATGGCGATGGCGATGGTGATGGTAATGGTAATGGTAGTGGTAGTGGTAATGGTAATGGTAATGGTAATGATAATGATTACGATAATGATTATGATTATGATTATGATAACAATAACGATAACGATAACGATAATACGAAGCCATCCCAGAAGCAATTTTCCTGTTTCCGAACAATTTTTATACGCTCAGAGACGCTCACTGTTCTGGCGATAAAGAATGCAGCGTTGCCGAGGTCGAAGAAAAAGTGGGCTGAGCAAGAGTTACAAAAACTGATGACAGACATAATCATAGTTTTAAACGAAAGTAGTAGTAGTAGTAGTAGTTGCAGTTTAACGTCACTGTGCGGTAACAAAGACCATTAGCGACGCCCTCCTTCTTTATCCAGGCTTGGGACGTACTGGCACTGACAGAAACCAGTGGCGGAGTTTTAAACGAAAGTCTTCAGTCGTGATTGGAATGTCTCCATTATAATCATACTAGCTGGGGTACCCGGCGTTGCCCGGGAAATTTAGGGTTCGATCCGCTCCGGCCACAACCCCACCCTACCACACTCCGACCTCTACCGGTACGCGACCCGAAAAATTTGGGTTTCACGAAAATTTCCACCCCCAATCTTTATTTATCTCGCCAACCCCCAACTCCACCGCTCCACCCCCTACCATCCCACCCCTCCCTCACCCCGCCTCTCCCTGTAAGCGACCCGTGAAATCCGTAATGGCAAAAGAGCTTAAACACCTTTAAAACGGCGAAAATGACGGCTTTTATACGTGGCAAGCGAATGAAAATTTATAGCGAAAATTAGTGTTTTTGACCCCCAGCACCCTGGCCCCAATGGTGGTAGAGATTTGCCAACCACTGATCCGGGGGGTTCTGATGGACCTCTATCTAGGGAAAAAAATTCAAATCAATAGCTGCTTTTTTTGAAAAAAAATTGGGGTTTCGCCCCCCCCCACCCTGGCCCCATGGTGGTAGAGAATCGCCAACCCCTCGCCTTTGCGTCTCGTGCCGAGACCTACGCAGTAGTGAAGATCTGGAGTGAAAAGCTCAAAAACTGTGAGCGTGCATTCTGGACAAAGTCACATACACACATACAAACATAGTCACATCCTTCCTTATAGATATAGATGGTGTGTAGCGGTTGAATGCTTCTTGCCAAACAAAACCTATTAAACAATGCTATGTATAATGATTAATGTAGGTAAGAATTAAGTTAGATAATTGGTGGCGTATTTAGAAATATATTTAATCATAATTTGTGGCTTAATATAACAATTATTAATAATGATGAAATCAACATGCGCTACAACAATTGACTCAACATTACGGAGCGGCGGAAAGCAGCGTTAACGAAAGCAGACGGTAAACATTTTGCCAAACGATACCCAGACATCGATGGAGCTGAGCAAGGAGAGGGTCGAAAAGATATTTCGAGCGATGGCGTCTGTCGGCAAATACGGAGCCAGTCGTTGGTAATTCGAATATCTGGAACTTGATTTATGGGTGTGGAAAGCGACACGTTGTCGACTTGTCCCACTGTCGAACTTTGAGACGTTTGAAGCGAAGTTCCGAGGCGAAGCGAGTGAACTGTGCGAAGCAGTGTGACTCTTGGCGACGATTTGCGAATCGGTCGAACGTTGAAGTTGGGATCGAACTCTGAAGCGATCCGTGGTGAAACATTTGCAGCAAGACGAGGAGGAAGAATCGGTTGAGCGACGGGTGAATTCCTATGCTCGACGAAATCCGAGGAAGAAGGAGAAACACGCTGGGTTACTGTTTCAAGCTACAGTACCCATCGACAAGCAACTACCGAGAAATCTGGACTGACGGCAAGTGAGAAGATCGCGACCTTCTTCAACTTTCCCTTCAATCCATTCCCTGCGGAAGTTGAAAAGCATTTCTACATCCACCAGAAGGACGATGTGGAAAGATAAGAAATACACATAATATTATTATAATTAATACGCCACAAATAGGTAGATAAGTTTCTTTTCTTTGAATTGCATTTATTGATTGAAATGTTATTTTAAATTATATCTTTATATTAATCACAGTCTCATTTGTTCTAGGTCGTAGGTTGCTATTATACCATTATTCACCCAACAGCCTCTGAGCATAAAGTTCACCTTCAATATTCTAGATTTAATAAATCCTGAATATAGGGGGTAGTGACAAGAGCGGGTGCCCACGCCGGGATATTTTAGACAGTTAAAAATGTCATTTGAGTATTGTTATAGTGGCAAACTTTGAACAATTGTTGCTAGTGATTATTAGAGAGACAATTTGAACTGATTGGCATCTGAGTTGAAGTAGTACATTGCTTATTGAAAAGTGCACAATAGGTTGTGTAAACTTTTAGATATTAGCTTTTGTGGAACTGAATTTCTCTTTGTAGAATTGAACAATTTCTATCTGTTAGAAATTTATATAGTGCACGTTGTAGCCTATATTTGTAACAAGTGAAAAATCATAAGTAAGACAGTAAGCATGTCTGTTACTGATTTCGAAGCCTGGTTGGAAATTGCCAAACAGATGAACATGGAGGGAGATGAGATGAGAGCCTTCATAAAAGAGAGACAGGCGGAACTAAGGCAAGAGAGAGTAATTGAGAGGGAGATTGCTAAAGAGGCGAAGCTAGCTGAAGCTGAATTAAAGAAAATTGAGATAGAAGCAGCAGCAGAAACGAGAAAAGCTGAAGCAGAAGCAGCAACGAGAAAAGCTGAAGCAGAAGCAGAAACGAGAAAAGCTGAAGTAGAAGCAGCAGCGAGAAAAGCTGAAACAGAGGCTGCAATGCAAGCAAAGAAGGCTGAAGTGGAATTGGAAACAATCAGGAGTGCTGAAGCAGAAGCCAAATTGAATCGTGAAGCAGCTGAGACAGAAGCGAGAGAAAATCGCTTGGCAACAGAAGCCAGAGAACAGCGCGA
Source organism: Lumbricus terrestris (assembly GCA_949752735.1). Lineage (NCBI taxonomy): Eukaryota > Metazoa > Annelida > Clitellata > Crassiclitellata > Lumbricidae > Lumbricus > Lumbricus terrestris. The sequence goes on from OX457039.1 coordinate 69,104,283, forward strand.
ACACCAGTTAGAAATAAAGAGACTTGAAGCACAGGTGAGAATGCGTGAAATTGATTCAAGAGGGGAGCAGAACCGAGAGCACGATAATGACTACATGAGGATCGGTGATGGTCAACAACAGGGAGACCACCGAGAAAGCAACAAAGGAATTAGAAATATCAAATTTCCTATTTTCAACGAGTCAAAGGATTGTTTAGATGCCTACTTGTTGAGATTCGAGCGAACATGTGTGGCGTATGAAATCAGAAAAGAAGTTTGGTCATTAACGTTAGCGAGACATTTGGAAGGCAGAGCACTGGAAGTATACCAAAGGTTGTCTGCAGATGAGGTGCAAGATTACGAGTGTTTGAAGACTCAGCTTTTGAAGAGATTTCAACTGACGGAAGGTGGTTACAGAAACAAGTTCAAAACCAGTAAAATGGAATCAGGAGAGACACCTTCTAGTTTTGTGCATAGATTGAGAAGGTATATGCAACAGTGGTTAGCACAAGCGGGATTTGAGAGAACTTATGAAGGAGTGGAAGATCTCTTGTTGAAAGACCAGTTTTACCTGACATGCAGTACTGAACTTCGTATGTTTATAAAAGAGAAAGGTAAAATGAGTTTGAAGGACATGTTAGTTTGTGCGGAATCACATATTGAAGCACACGGTTACAAATACAGCGAGCAGTCTGCAAAACCAGATGTGAAATTCCATGGTGACAGGTTGAACGGTAGACCGTTTGAACACAGACCCAAGGAACAGTCTGGGTACAACCTGAACAGGAGTAGAAGCGATGTGAAGATTAATCAGGGTACACATCAAAACCGAGGGTTCAGCAAGGAAAGAGAAGGTGCAACCGGACATAAGATTACTTGCTTTTTCTGTGGAGAACAAAACCATAAGGCATATCAATGCCCAAAGAAGAACAGAGGTACATTTAAACACACTGCAGCAGCAGTACAAATATTTGAAAGTCGAGCACACTTGGTTAAGCCGGAAAGTGAAATACAGAGAGTGGTTGAAGTTACAAGAGGAGAACAACAGATGAAACAAGGTGAACATAATAAAATACCACCAATGTACATGGCAGCCAGTGCAATGGTGATAAAAGACAATGATGGATGTATTAGTCTTGAAGACAAGAGTGAATACCAAGTAACAGTTAACGGAAACTTAGTGGGATGCTTATACGACACAGGTGCGAGTTGCTGTATCGTAAAACGTTCTTTGATAAATGAAGAAGCATTGACTGGTGAAGAAACGCATTGTGTTTTAGTTGACGGAAGTTTAAGGTGTTTCCCGTTGGCTAAGGTGTACATAGAGAGTGAACACTTTAATGGTGAAGTACAAGCGATGGTGATGGAACAGCCGATAAAACCAGTAATAATTGGGAAAATCAAAGGATTGAAGTACATGGTTAAAGATGAGAGAACTGAGAATGTGACAAATCCTGAGCCAAAAGAAATAAATGAGAATAGTACTGAAGTGGAAAACAAAGGAATATTGATTAGAAAAACAGGACACGAAGAAAGACCTGTTGGTGCAAAGAAAACAGTGAGATTTTATGACAATGCGATAAGGAATCAAGATGAAAAATTAATGACAGTAGCAGTTGTGGAAACAAGAGCAGAAGCTAAAAAGGTAGCAAAGTATAAACCATTGAAAGTTGAGGAGATGCCGAACTTGAATGTATCAGTGAAAGAGATACAGGAGTTGCAGAGTCAAGATGAAACTATGACGAAACAAATGGAAAGAGCAATTGAATGGGATGATAACAAAGACAACATAGAAGATAATCCATATGTGATAAAGAAGGGATTGTTGTATAAAAGATACAAAGAAGCACAGAAAGATGAGGTGAAATGGCAACTAATGGTACCTAAACCATTGAGGGATAAAGTGTTAGCCGTAGCACACAATTCATTGTTGTCGGCTCATCTAGGAATGAGGAAAACACACGATAAGATTCTGAATGAATTCTATTGGCCTGGAATAGGACAAGATATACGGAGATATGTGTTGAGTTGTGACATTTGTCAAAAGTCAGTGGACAAGAAGGTGAACCACAAGGCGCCTATGGGTCATCTACCTGTATTAGATGTACCATTCAAACACATATGCATAGACATAATCGGAGAAGTTAACCCTATGTCTGCAAGGGGTTACCGATATATATTGACCATCATAGATTTGAGTACTAGGTATCCGGAAGCTATTCCATTGAAAGGAATTAGTACTGAGGAAGTTGCAGAAGCTTTGTTCGGATTCTATTGTCGTATGGGAGTACCGCAGAAAATCCATACTGATCGTGGGAGCCAGTTCACTTCTGAACTCATGGCTGAAGTAAATAAGATGCTATTGATAAAACACACCATGACGAGTCCATATCATGCAATGGGCAATGGATGTGTGGAAAGACTTAACGGAACCATCAAAGCGACGTTGAGGAAGTTGATTGGTGAACAAGCGAAAGAATGGGATCGTTATATAGCTCCATTACTGTTTGCGTTGAGAGACACAGTACATGAGAGTCACGGTTTCACACCATTCGAACTAATATTCGGTAGGTCGTGCAGAGGACCAGTGCAAATATTAAAGGAGTTATGGACCAATGAGACAGTGGAAGAAGAAGTGAAAGACGTGTATACGTATATGCAGGATTTAAGAGAAAGGATTGAGGAGACTTGTGATATGGCACAGAAGGCGATACACAAAGCGAATGCTAAAAACAAGAAATATTATGACAGGAAAGCGAGATACCGGAAGTTGGAAATAGGTGATAAAGTGTTGTTACTATTGCCTAGTTGTAAGAACAAGATGTTAGTAAAGTGGCAAGGGCCATATGTTGTGAGAGAGAAGATTGGAGACTATGACTACAGAGTTGAAATCGAGAAAGGAAAGATAAAGACATATCACATTAATATATTGAAGAAATATCATGAAAGAGAAGATGCCGAGACTGTAGCATACATTTCAGCAGTGGTATATGACGGAAAAGTAGGAGAAGATGAAGAAGAAGAGATATTGGATTTGTATGTGAGTGAACAAACAGAGACCTATGAAGATGTAGATATAAATCCTAATTTGGATGAAGAACAAAAAGGAGAATTGAGGAAACTACTGAAGAAATACGAAGATATTTTCAAAGACAAGCCTGGGAGAACAGACTTAGTGAAGCATGAAATACATTTGACGAGTGAAGAGCCAGTAAGACAAAGAGCGTATCCAACACCATACCATTTGCAAAAAGAAATAGATAAGGAGATTCAAACGATGTTGGACAATAAGGTGATAGAAAGATCAGAGGCAGCTTATGCAGCACCGCTGGTGGTTGTCAAGAAATCAGACGGAAGTAATAGACTGTGTTGCAATTACAAACAGCTAAACAAATTGACAATATTTGATCCTGAGCCTATGATGACAAACGAAGATATTTTTAATAAGTTGAGTGGGAGTAGAATCTACAGCAAGTTCGATTTCTGCAAGGGTTATTGGCAGATCCCTATGAGTCCAGAATCGAAAGACTACACTACATTTGTATGTGCCAATGGAATATACAAATTCAATGTTATGCCATTCGGATTGATTAATAGTGCGTCAAGTTACAACCGATTAATTAGGAAGATTCTTCACGGAACAGAAAATCTTGAAAGTTATGTCGACGATATACTAGCGCATAATAAAGGATGGAGAGAACACCTGAAGACATTGGAAATATTTTTCGAAAGAGTCAGACAAGCGAATTTGACATTGAAGCCAAAGAAATGTTCAATAGGATATGAAAAGATTGACTTTTTGGGACATACATTGAACAAAGATGACATAAGTCCAAAGGAGAAATCGGTAGATAAAATAGTAGACATGCCACGTCCAAAGACAAAGAAACAAGTCAGGAGTTTTCTTGGAGCGATAAATTATTATCGTAAATTTATACCACACTGTGCAGAGATCATGGCACCGTTGAGTGATCTGACAAAGAAGATGGCACCTGGAGTAGTTGAATGGAACGAAGAACTGGAAGCTAGTTTTACGATGTTGAAGAGTGAATTGGCAAAGGAACCAATTCTGAAACTACCAAACCTTGAGAAAGAGTTTATTCTTCAGACGGATGCAAGTGGAAACGGAGTAGGATGTGTAATAATGCAGCAGTACGAGGGGATCAATCATCCCATAGCGTATGCCAGCAGGAAACTAGTGGAACGTGAGAGAAGGTACTCAGTAGAGGAAAGGGAATGCTTATCGATCATGTGGGGAGTTAGTAGGTTCGATCGATACCTATGTGGAAAGAAATTCATAATCGAGACAGATCATTGCGGATTGCAATACATGAGAGAGAATAGGATGAAAAATGCAAGGGTGATGAGATGGAGTTTGGCCCTCCAAAATTATTCCTTTAGCATAAGATACATCAAGGGGTCCAACAATGTTATGGCCGACTACCTGAGTAGAGGATTAGAGTAGAGTAGGTTGCAATAAGGTAAATGTATAGTTGTAAATAAGTAAGTGAAGTATAGTAGTTCTGTATGATATCTAAAGTAAGTTAAAGAAGTTTATTAGGTTAGTTTGTCAAGTAGGTGAGTTTGATAAAGCCTGTAAACAGACTTTTGAAGGAGGGGCATTTGTAGCGGTTGAATGCTTCTTGCCAAACAAAACCTATTAAACAATGCTATGTATAATGATTAATGTAGGTAAGAATTAAGTTAGATAATTGGTGGCGTATTTAGAAATATATTTAATCATAATTTGTGGCTTAATATAACAATTATTAATAATGATGAAATCAACATGCGCTACAACAATTGACTCAACATTACGGAGCGGCGGAAAGCAGCGTTAACGAAAGCAGACGGTAAACATTTTGCCAAACGATACCCAGACATCGATGGAGCTGAGCAAGGAGAGGGTCGAAAAGATATTTCGAGCGATGGCGTCTGTCGGCAAATACGGAGCCAGTCGTTGGTAATTCGAATATCTGGAACTTGATTTATGGGTGTGGAAAGCGACACGTTGTCGACTTGTCCCACTGTCGAACTTTGAGACGTTTGAAGCGAAGTTCCGAGGCGAAGCGAGTGAACTGTGCGAAGCAGTGTGACTCTTGGCGACGATTTGCGAATCGGTCGAACGTTGAAGTTGGGATCGAACTCTGAAGCGATCCGTGGTGAAACATTTGCAGCAAGACGAGGAGGAAGAATCGGTTGAGCGACGGGTGAATTCCTATGCTCGACGAAATCCGAGGAAGAAGGAGAAACACGCTGGGTTACTGTTTCAAGCTACAGTACCCATCGACAAGCAACTACCGAGAAATCTGGACTGACGGCAAGTGAGAAGATCGCGACCTTCTTCAACTTTCCCTTCAATCCATTCCCTGCGGAAGTTGAAAAGCATTTCTACATCCACCAGAAGGACGATGTGGAAAGATAAGAAATACACATAATATTATTATAATTAATACGCCACAAATAGGTAGATAAGTTTCTTTTCTTTGAATTGCATTTATTGATTGAAATGTTATTTTAAATTATATCTTTATATTAATCACAGTCTCATTTGTTCTAGGTCGTAGGTTGCTATTATACCATTATTCACCCAACAGCCTCTGAGCATAAAGTTCACCTTCAATATTCTAGATTTAATAAATCCTGAATATAGGGGGTAGTGACATGGTGCATCGGCAAAATAGTTCAATTCAAAGCATCACTTTAGACACCTCTAAAACTCTTTATCTCTGTGTAATTTATTCCTTGGCTACACGTACGTAATTGATTCAGACAACCGTATTGAAATCGTATAAATAAATTATTATAATCCTTTTCTCGGGTTTAACAAGAAAAGTTACTTAAACGTACAACGAGTGAGTGAGATCTATTTGCTAAATTGAGATATTGTGATCATTTCTCTAACTGGTGCTCATCTAAACTCATCTGAACAAGTCTATTTCATAAATCAGCTGAAATTCTTAATTACTCTTAAACTATTGTTGAAACGGTTGAATCTAGGGAGGGGCATGACCACGAAACGGTCGGGGCCGTTGCCCTCGACTCACATGGTAACGTCGCCTGTGCCACGTCGACAGGTGGTATTACCACGAAGAGACCTGGCAGAGTGGGAGACAGTCCAATCGTCGGTAAGCCATGAGAGGAATCAGTGTCTTGACTTGTCCTGACTTGTCTTGCTCTGTTCTGTCCTGTCCTGTTTTTCTGTTATGTTCTGTCTTGTCTTGTTCTGTCCTGTCCTGTTTTTGTCTTCTCTTGTCTTGTCTTGCCCAGCCCAGCCCAGCCCAGCCATGCATATCTTGGCTTGCCTTGTCCTGTCCAGCCCTGTCTTTTTCTGCCCTATCAAGTCTTGGCCTCTCCCGTCCTGACCTCTCTTGTCTTGCCTAAGTCTTGTTCTCTTTTCTTGTTCTGTCCTGTCTTGTCCTGTCCTCTCCTGTTTTTGTCCTGTCTTGTCTTGTCTTGTCCTGTCCAAACCTGTCTTTTCTTGCCCCACCATGTCTTGTATTGTATACTACCATTTATAAAGCGCCTATTACGGAATAGCTATTCAGAGACGCTCTCAGCGTGACAGTCCCAAGGAAATGAGAAAGACTTTAAACAGTGAAGGGTTGAAGATGACACCCCAATAAGATCTTACTACGGTAAGTGGTAGGAGGTCATTCCACATATATATGGGCCTACAATGGCAAAGGCGCGGTGTTGGGCCATGGTAGTCTTTGCCCGTGGAACTAAGAATCTAGAGAGAGGCATGATCAGGTCTTGTCCTGTCCGGACCTGACCTGACCTGACCTGACCTTTCTTGTCTTGTCTTAATCAATCAATTATGGGAACTGCCCCCGAGTTGCTTTTGATTCTATTCTCACTTGCTACCAAGTGCCTACCAGGGCTTTTAAAGAAATTCATTTAAACTGCACATTTTGTGCAGAATTGCACTTAAGAAAGCCCTGGTGCCTACTGTAGCCTGTCCGCAGAGTCCGCACTATCCCTAGCATGTCCACTTGTTGAACACATGTTTTATTTTAATCTTATACCGTGTAACCAGGGGCGGATACAGAAATCTTCGAAGGGGTGGGGCAAATTTTTAATTTTCGGTGATCTTTGCCAGAAAAATCTGATGACCTTCTTTAATCGTTTTGTCGAAATGTCTGGAAAATAGATCAGTTATCCTTGGGGGTCATTGCATAATTACGTAACGCCGAAAATGACCGTTTTTGACCCACCCACCCACCCTGTAACGCTTCGTAACGCTTCCCTTGACCCACCCACCCACCCTCCCCAGCGTTACGTAACGATTGCTAAGAAAAATCAGTTAAAATTTAGGCCTACCAGACCTATATGCGAACTCGTATATATAATCCATATTTTCATAGCGAATTTAATATAGTAAGTGAAATATTATTTCACACCAGACTATAGGCTTAAAATATACAGAATGTTTTATTTATATAAATGGTCTTCATCCCTGAACTGTAATTTTCTTCAATTTTAGGCCTATCTCAGGAATAAAATTTTAAAGACTATTGAAAGATTTCATGGACTAAATTGCTCATTAATAGGCTTATTAATCAAAATTAAGATGAACTAATTATTTGCTTAGTCTGGACACTTCGATAATTGTTAATAGAAATATTGATGAATTCTGTTGAGCATGAATTTAAAATGTTTGAGATTCGTGTCCACTAAGTAAAATATGCTTCAAAATGGTTCGAATCTTCGATGTCAGGAATCAAGGAAAATAGGCCTATACCACGTTGTTCCGTTGGTAAAACTATCACAGATCCAAACAATTCAAACAGCGGCTTTCGGTTTGCACAAACGGAAACACATATATGTTGACTTGGCATGTAGCTGGCGTCTGCTGCCTATCTTCTTCAGATAGGCTATATAGACCTACTTCGGTTACGTTTTAATTAAATCAATGCCGCGAAGTTTAAACATCGATCACATCATTTGTTTAAAGTGTCATTCCATGGTAATTTAATATTAATTAATAACAAAAATTCAAGGCGTTTCGTAACGTTCAGCTTCCCCCACCCACCCACCCCCGTAACGTTTCGTAACGTTTTCAGTGACCCCACCCACCCTCGAGCGTTACGTAATTATGCAATGACCCCTTGCCAAAATAACTGATGACCTTTTTTTAGTCATCAGTCATCGCAAGCAATAATAATATAGCCTATATACTAGGGCCTGAAACCAAATGGGGGAGCCATGTCCCATGCACTTTTTAAATGGGGGCCATGGCCGGGTTGACCCCCTGGATCCGCCCCTGATAATTATATCCTTGCAGCCCTTGCTAACCAACTTTGGTTTAGGCTAGTTATACGATGACAGGGCGACAGCTAAAGTCGATAATAGCCAGAGATACACGACAGCGGCGACACAGAAAAGACAATTAATTGAAACAATAACTGTTAATTTATTATAAAGTCCACTGATCGAGTGAGGATGTTTCAACTCCCACGTTGTTAATTGATTCTATTTGCAACAAGTCTATAGCTGCTTAAGTCTCGTAACGAAGAGTTTTTCCGCCTCGTTGTCGATTGATCGAGTTGAGGATGTCTTTCGAATCACTTGAGGTTGTGTTTCGACGGTCGATCCACTGCGATCTGGCTCCTCCATCGTCCAGCACTTCCTTCCAATCAATCCGCCCTTCAATCCCCCCTTCCATCCCTCGACTCAACCACGCACAACACACAAATAAAATGATAAATTTAAAATTAATAATAGTGGGCTTGCGGGATATTAGCCTAATCCGCGCCAGGGGCCCTCCTGCCTTTGCGAGGAGCTTACGGGATTTTAAGCCACGCCAGAGGCCCGGCAGGTACTAATACAAATAAACTACAAACACACAACAACAACGACCATCACAACACAGAACCACACAACCGTCACTCATCGCATTCCCCTCATGCCACTCCATTCATGCCATTCCCCTCATACCCGCCATGCAGCAATGTAGCGATTCCTGAAACAACACAGAAATCCACGAAGATAATTAATAGGCATAGGCCTACATGTTGTGATAAATAGGCCTATTTAGTAACATTCAAGTGCAGTATCGGGGACCAAGACCGTAGCCAGGATTTGATTTCGGGGATTGTTTTTTCACTCACCAATTTCCCTTCCTAAAAGACTGATGACTTTTTTTAATCATACGGCCGGAATCTTCCAAAAAGTCACCAATTTCCCTTCCCCAAAAACTGATGACCTTTTTTAAAAGTCACAAATTTCCTTTTCCAAAAAAACTGATGAACTTTTTCTTCCGGCATATTTCGGGGGGTGTTTTCATGATTTTATTTCATGCTTTTTGCATCATGTGCTCGTAAATGCATTATATTATTTTTCACATTTTTCATTCCGGGGGTGTTCAAACACCCGAAACACCCCCCTAGATACGGCCTTGTTGGGGACCGAAGTGTCGGGTAAGGTAAGGATAGGCGTCATAATGGTCAGTAAGGATCAGGTTAGGCGCCGTGAGGGTTAATTGGTTAGGGTCATGTTAGGCGTCGTGAGTGTCGGTTGAGGTTAGTAATAGGATTAGTATAATTAGATACTATCCAAAGATAGTCTGTATACAAATGCTGGTTCCTGACACTGCAATTAAGGCATATAGAGAATTGGGCTACTATTCAATCTCCTGCTGGCGTGCCTCGTTTGTTGTTAGCTAATTGATACAACACAATCTTTAAAAAAGTTGTCATCCTCTTGGGGCCACAATTTTGAGACCAATAAACCCGTAAATCAGACGTGAATTTTGAATCACTTACATTTGCGTCTTCGTTCTTCAACTTCAATCTACTTCAGAACCGGAATTCATTCGTCTTCGAGGATTTTTCGTCTTGCTCCAGAATGGTTTCTAAATTAAACAAAATTAAAATAAGCAATGCCTGAATTGCACAAAGCAGTCCTCTATAATTCTGCGGAAACTACTAAGTCTTTTAATAGAAAAACACGTCAAAATGACTTCATTCTTCTTTACATAAAAATGGCGTACGTATAATCGTATGGTTCAAAATATTTATAATGTCAAATTAAACCTCTCTGAAATGACGTCATAACGCTGGCTGCGCTCCTAGATTTTGAACAGGAGATTAAAGCCAGACACGTAGCTACAGTGAAAAGAATCCGACTAACTATAGGGAGTATAGGCGTCTGCATTTGGCTGTCGCCCTTCTAGCCTATATGTATCGACTATCTGCTTATGTTCTGTTTCGGTTTGTCCTCAACTCGTCTCTCTACAGTCTGTCCTCCAATCATTTGGTTGCTATAGTAACGCCTTTTGAAACTTACTTGTCGATTATTTTCTGTCTTTTAAATGACGGTGATGATATTTCTGTCGTACGATATTCGAATAATTTCTTTTTCACTTCTTTATCGTCTGCCGCTCAGTTCAGCAACTGTTGTTCATCATCTTCTCCCTCATCTTCCTCATCTTCATCGTCTTTCGTCGTTTTTGTCGTCATCTTCGTCGACATAAATTTCGTCGTTTTCTGCGTCTATTTCTGCGCAGTCATCGGCTGTAATGAATCGACTGAACAAAGAAAAATTACGTCATTTGCGATGACGTCATATTCGACGATTGTGACGTACATCAAACGACTTATAATGTCATAAAGAGGCAATCGCATCGCGTGTAGTAATTACGAGGCAACTTTAATGTCGCTATAATAGTCATCTTATCGGCCTATCTAAATATAGCGCACTCCCTCATATTACAATACAAGAAATTCAATTGCAACGTGGATTCGTGGACTTGGCCTGCTATATGTGCACATTTATTTAGGCCTAATTAATTTAGCCTCAGATCGAAAACATAATTCGTACACTTTTGGTTCACCTTTGATTAAGACCTTTTCCGATTGAATTATGTCTGAGTTACCAATATAATCTGTTAAGAAATGGTGCACTTTAACCGATTCAACTTAGGCCGATGGTCTTACATGTAGATAGTCTAAAAAATCTCAATGTAGTTGCGCCATATAAGTTCTGGCGTTATAAGTGGACGAACATACCATTCTAATAAAACTCTTAAAAGTTTCTAGGTTTCATCCCTTTTCTTGAGTTTCAAAGTCGTAACAGATTTTCGGAACTAGCTAATTAATATCCATTCCTGATTTGTCATCTTCTCTCTATATTTCTCGGATGCCAAATTGGACTGAGCGTATAATAATATATCCTATATATCAATATAATAGTCGAGTAGGACTAATCAGGACATTTTTCCTATCGACCTTAATGGCCTTTGTCGTCATCAGATGGCATAAAACTTTTGGTTCCAATCCTAATTTGTGACGATGAAATGATGATAGCCCTGACCTGGTGAAAAGTGGATGCTCGCCAGGGCCGTGTTTAAGGCTCTTCGAGTGAAGGTGTAAAGTGTTACAGCAGGGGTAAAGTGCCGTTAGCAAAGGCCATTAGCGACGCCCTACTCTTTTATCCAGTCTTGGTAGGCTTCTGCCAATGGCAGAGTGCAACCAGTGGCGGAGTTGGACTGTCAGATTAGAATTCCGACTTTAAATTACATTGATCTTTTTTCTATTTCGGGTGTTTAAACCCAAAATTCTGTTCTCGGAAGCACAACTTTGGATTTTCTCAACCGAAAACATGTTTCAGGAGCTGGCGGATATGCTGACAACGACGTCGGCGCTGTTTCGAGCACAGGCCATGGAGAATCGATTACAAGAGTCTGCCTAGCACAGCGCGTCATGGCTCACATGCAATCCGGTAATCAGCCACACGCGGTATAGCCACGTAGCTAAGCGTCAGCGTTCTCATTAGACACCTTTATAAAATGATCAACTGATGAATTTTATATTGTAATAGACTATCTGTTCATCAGAAGATTGACGGCATTTGAGATGATGACGTATAGAAGAATGATGCAGGTCGACTGGAGGGAACACAGAACAAATGCCTCGATTTTGGCGGAGCTGCGGCCGAAACAGAGATTGCTAGAGAGGGTGCAAAAAAGGAAACTGCGATACTTCGGACGCCTGATGAGGGCAGACAACATATCGACACTGCTAATACATGCAAGGACGAATTGAGGGTACCAGAGCACGGGGAAGACCAAGGAGGCGTTGGATGGACGATGTCTGTGACTGGACCGGATTACCACCTGTGGACTGTGTCAGACGGGCGCAGGACAGAGAGGAATGGAGGAAGCTGCTGTCGTTGTCTCTGGTCTCCGACCCTCAGAAATGAGGATGGACAGCATCATCATCATCAGAGTGCTGTTCTTATGCAACTGGGTTTTAAAATAGGCTATAGAATATAGGCCTACTTGTTTTCACTTGCTCGGAACGTGTGTTAGCTAGAGTCACTTAAATTGTCCAAGTCGCGCTGTAGGCCTACCTGTGACTAACACGAGCAATAGGCCTGTAGTGATAGGCATATTGCTCTTCTTTCTCTTCTGGCATCTATTCTGCTATGGATAAAATTCCATGGTTCTCTTTTAGCACTTTACATGCATTTTCAGCATTTGATAATGTGACAGCCATGATATAATTTTAATTAGGTTATAGGGCCTATACGTACGTCGCCTTGGCACTGTCTTTGGTCTTAAATAGAATTAATCCGAATCCGTTTTCTCTTCTGGAATAGGTTCGAGTGCTCGGGAAGCAGGCGAGAAGGCGTTGAAGTTCATGTCGGACAGAATCCAGGGTTTCGGAGGAGTGATCGTGGTGGGCAGGGACGGGGACACCGCCCACGTTTTCACGACCCCTCGAATGGCGTGGGCATCGATGGGGGGCGCCAGTCGTCTTCTACGTCACGGAATAAACCCGGATGAAGATATCGTTGAACAGCATTGATGACTCGTAATCGGAAACTCGAAATTTATAAAGCGCTACTCGAAAACCAAGCGCGGGGCACCAGCTTATTCACGAGCGCTGCGTTGAGTCAGAATTAGAGTTGTCCGTGAGAGTAGACCGTGGTGGTCCGGGTCGAGTTGCCATATAGGATCAGAGGGGCGGAACAGTAACAGTTACCAAGGCGGGTGTCGTCTGATTCGTCTGGGCAGGGAATTGGAGGGTGGAGGATCAGATGAGACAGAGTAAGCGTTAATTATCAACCTACTGCATGAGCTTGTTCTAGGTTTAGGCAGAAACGTTCAAAGATGGCGTATCTCTGACTATCAATAGCTTAATATCTACTATCTACGCCTATCGTTTAACTTGTGTCATATCATGTGATTTAAATCTCTTTTGTGTTTCGCTCTGTTATCAAATGCCCCTTATAGGCCTAGTCACGCGTCACGTACTATTTGTAAGTGTTTTAGTTAGAGTTGGCCTAACATTAGATAGGGCGTCAAACGGGTATTCCTGTTTGTTTGTTTGTTTGTATGTATGTGCATTTGTTATAGCGCCCCTTCAAGCGCACTACTCAGAGGCGCTCCCGACTGCAGAGCGGACACTGCTTCGGAGTTTCACGCCTAAGCGCTGAGCAATTGCGAGTGAAGGACTTGCCCAAGGTCCCTACGCGGCGACTTGAGGTGGATTCGAACCTCGAACCTTCCGGCTTCAAGGCAACGACTAACTACAAACATTTCGATGATGTCTTCAGAAGTACGTTATTTTTAAGATACTTTCCACGCTGTCATATTAAATTTGACCTGTCATCACACATCAACCGTCGTCCGATTTGAACATTATATTTAAACCAACGGTTTTGGGCAGCAGTGTAGGAAGCAGAAGCAGTAATGTGGGATTATTAGCAGAGTGGGACAACAATGTGGGACAACGATGTGGGACAGCAGAGTGGGGCAACAATGTGGGACAGCAGAGTGGGGCAACAATGTGGGACAACAATGTGGGACAGGAGTGTGGGGCAGCAGAGTGGAACAACAGTGTGGGACAACAATGTGGGACAGGAGTGTGCGGCAGCAGAGTGGAACAACAATGTGAGACAACAATATGGGACAACAATAATGCCCCAGGAATATAATGTTCAAATCGGACGGCGGTTGATGTGTGATGACAGGTCAAATTTAATAATGCCACATCTGCTCGTTTAATTATAAAGTTCATATCCGTTGACCGTTGACGGGTGCTGGCAGGTCTCAATTTAATAATGTCACACCTGGCTGTTCAATCCATGGTCGCCCGCCGCCGCCGCCGCCGCCGCCCGCCACAGCTTCCCATTGGTCAGGGGCCTATAGCCCATGGTCGCCCGCCACAGCTTCCCATTGGTCAGAGGCCTATAGAACATGGTCGCCCGCCGCTGCTTCCCATTGGTCAGGGACCTATAGCCCATGATCGCCCGCCGCTGCTTCCCATTGGTCAGGGACTTATAACCCATGAGCGCTTCCCATTGGTCAGGGTGGGGTCTATAGCCCATAGCCGCCCGCCACCGCAGCCTCTGAACGAATCCATTTTGGACAGGGGTGTGGCTGCGCCAGTAACCCAGTGACGTCATAGGGTCAATGAGTGCAAAGTGAGCCAGTATAGTAGGCCAATGAACTTGAACTTTGGCCTACTTGTTCCAGTATCCGTAGTCATTCAACTACTAATGGATTCCCAAGCATATTCTTGTACGTTAGTAATTTCAGATGGTGTGTAAGTCAGCAATCAATGCTCAGGCAAAAAGCGACATAATAATTATTATTCGAATTAAGCTACATTCATATTGCCACTATTTCAAATTTTAGCCTTGTTGAAGTACGAGTTGAACATGTAATTCAGACAATGTCTACAGCACCTTAAGTACCAAGCCGCATCGCAGCTTGGACCTTCTTGGATTGTCTGCTAGCGGTGTGGTGCTGTCCGCGAGGCAGCGTGGTGCACGGTTGTTGATGCATTTATACATCAGGATGCATAATTTGAACTTGATGCGATCGCTTATTCCGAGCCACTGAAGTTTTGAAATATTGTCGAACTTTTTTAATCGCAGGACTAGACGAGCAGCAGCATTGGTGACCGCCTGAAGCCGAATGATACTGCGATGTGGCAAGCCAGCAAAGGCGACATTGCAGTAATCGATTCGGCTCAGGTTCAAACTTTGCACCAGATGCCGAGCCACATCCTATGTTTTTTTAGACCGAGACAAAGATCTCAGCTGTTGTCTCGGTATTGCGGAGTAATATAACAGTAGGCCTAATACTAAAATTACGAATGTGATTTCACAGATATGTATTCGCACAACTTCGGTATTGTGTGAAATCATTGACATATTATCATTGTCGAGCATATAGGATTTAGATCGCGGACCTCATTCCTTGAATCGACAGTATTTCCACCAATAACGAATGGGCTGTGATCTGATTATTTTCCCACCCTGCGTGAGGACGAGCAGTATAGAGTCGTTCAGTGTGTGCCAAGTGGTGCAATTGTTTGTGATGACACGTGTCTAATGGAGTCATTGAGTGTAGCAAGTGCCGGAATGACCTATTCCAGATGGTGTCGTCAGCGCTACCGGAGCTCAGTGCAATGTGGGTTGGATTGTTTCTCAGTCAGGTGAATGAGTTTAGTGCGCATATACGACAGTTTTAGTATTCATAAAATTTGTTTATAAGATTTTATAATCTCTTAACGACCAAGCGCCACGTAGGCCTATAGACTCAAACGCCTGACGAAGAAATATCAATGAAGTGGATTTCGACGACGCCCTTTCTAAATCTATCGCGTGTTAAACACGTGACTTCACCTCCGCCAATCGTTGATCGTCAAACTGTTTCTTCGATGACGTGGAACCCAGTGCGACGCCATCTTGATGAATCTACTTGGTCTAAATTCTTCTTCTTCGATATCGCATACAGGAAAGGCACATTGTTGTAACTACTAACATTTCGATGATGTCTTCGGAAGTACGTTGTTTCTAAGATGCTCTCCACGCTGTCAAATAAAACTGACTGTTTCCGCATGTATGCGGCACATCGCTTGACAAAATTACCAATTATTTACTGGTCATAATTATTATTGATTCAGATAAACATATCAGATTGACCTACGGTATCGATCTCCGAGTTGGACATAGGAAATAGGTCTATGAGAGTACCGTAGTCAGGTAGACATGTAGCGAACCTGGCGGCCCGCTCTCCTTGCTAAGCCACGCCCACTCGAGGCAAGTTCCTTGTTAGCCACGCCCCTTTGAGGCAAGTTCCTGAGGCAAGTTCCTTGCTAGGCCACGCCTACTTGAGGCAAGTTCCTGAGGCAAGTTCCTTGCTAGCCCCTCCCTCCAGAGGCAAGTTCCTGAGGCAAGTTCCTTAGCGGTCGAGGCAAGTTCCTCGCTAGCCCCTCCCTCCAGAGGCAAGTTCCTTAGCGGTCGAGGCAAGTTCCTGAGGCAAGTTCCTTGCTAGCTCCGCCCACTTGAGGCAAGTTCCCTAGAACTTGAGGCAAGTTCCTAGATAGGCCACGCCCATTTGAGGCAAGTTCCCTAGATTAGGTGCCTGCCCGTAGATTGTATAAATAGACGTGGACAGATGACACAGACAGCTCAGACGATACAGCGCGAGGCGGAGCTCTCGCAGGAGCTCGGAAGATACCGCACGAGGCGAAGGACACAGTTGACGACAGAGGCTCCGACGATACCGCACGAGGCGAAGCTCGCAGTTGACGAGACAGACAGCTCAGACGATACAGCGCGAGGCGGAGCTCTCGCAGGAGCTCGGAAGATACCGCACGAGGCGAAGGACACAGTTGACGACAGAGGCTCTCAGACGATACCGCACGAGGCGAAGCTCACGGACGCCAGTACGAGGCAGACAGTAGATACCGTCATCGACGACGAGGAGCGACGAGCAGGAGAAGACGTCTGGACGGCGGCGTGGCGACGTGCGAGAACGACGACGGAGAGCGACACACGGACGGACACGGACGGAACCGACGTTGACAGCTCTGCAGAATACGGCCATCCCTGGGGTGCAGAGGCTTTCCTATCGTCGTCTGGTTTCGTGCTACAATAAATCGTGTCGCAGAAGATATCGTGTCGTTGTCTGATTTCCGGGTTGACAATCAGGAGGACTGCAAGGACTAAGCCCTTCGATATACTCCGGAGGCCGGACCCACGTGACCTCGAACCTCTCGGGTAGGTTTCCGCGATACCCTGTTCGTCGCACAAGAAGGAACTTGTGGTCGGCCATTTTTGTTACATTGGGACCAGAAGTGGGGTTGTACGCAGTTCTTCCTGCCCAGTGACGACAACCCGAGGTAACCGAAGATGCTGATGGAAGAAGACGAAATCACGTTCCGGAATCCAGCTTCCGAGGAAATTCGCACGTCTGCCGACGTCTTTACTCCGACCGCTCGGGGATCGTCCATGGAGAAACGGTCGAACCGGAGACCGCTGATCGAGGAGCTCGGTTCCGATGACGAGGAGAGACCGGCGAGAAGCCTGTTGGAGGACGTCGATAGCCTGATCCGACGCCGATCTACGCCGATGAAACCCGGTCGCTTCGACGGAACAGGTTCGTTCGAGTCGTTTTTGGTGCAATTTGAGGTGTGCGCTAGCCATAACAAATGGACGGCTGCAGACAAGGTGGACCATTTACGATGTGCGTTAGAGAAAGCCGCAACGCAACTTCTCTGGGATTTTGGAGCGCGGCCGAATGCAACCTACGAGGAACTTGTGGAACGTCTCCGCCAGCGATACGGGACGGAAGGACAAGCCGAAACCTTCCGGGCCCAGTTATACTACAGACGTCAACGGCCGGGAGAAAGTCTCAGCGACCTGCTGCATGAGATCCGCCGTCTCGTAGTCTTGGCATATCCCGTTCCGTCCAATGAGACTACCCAGATAATCGCGAGGGACTCGTTTCTAGAGGCACTGCGAGACCGCGAACTTTCGCTGAAGGTTAGAGAGCGAGAGCCAAAGACTCTCGATGAAGCTTACCGGACCGCCCTTCGACTGGAAGCTTACCAGCAGGCCTCCGAGAACGACGACCGCCGAAAAACGCCGAATCGGGTACGAGGGACTCAGGAGACCGACCTGAGTGCCCAGCTGCAAGCGACGCTCGACCGATTCCTTACGGCGCAACGAGACGACCAACGCGAATGGCAGCGCGAAATGGAGACGAGGATCGACCAACAGCTTCGCGAGCTGCGCAGTCAAGCATCGCCCAACGACGGACTGGAACGAGACCGTCGTCTTGGAGACCGCACCTCTGGAGATCGTCCACGGGAAGCTCCGAGGCCGGCGGTGACCTGCTTCAACTGTGACCGAGTCGGTCACGTGGCTCGGAACTGTCGACAACCGCGCCGTTTCCGGAACCGCGGGAACGACGCTGGAACTGACGAGACGGAGGATTCGACGCCTCCGGTAGCCGTGAACCACACAACCCGTCCGAAGTTGCCGAATCGTAACAGCAACAACGCTGTCTACGTGCGAGGGACGATCCACGGACGTTCCCAACTGTGCTTGATCGACACGGGATCGGAAGTGAGCTTGGTGCCTTCATCAACTGTCGACGGGTTAGAGCTTCGTTCAAGTAATCGTTCTTTGATGGCTGCTAACGGGTCTGATATTCGGGTCCTGGGAGAGGTTTTGGTCCCCATAGATTTTGGGAGAGGTTTTAGTGTCCCGACCATGTTTTTGGTATCCGATCAGATTACGGAACCCATGT
The DNA here is from genome assembly GCA_949752735.1 of Lumbricus terrestris. Classification (NCBI taxonomy): domain Eukaryota; kingdom Metazoa; phylum Annelida; class Clitellata; order Crassiclitellata; family Lumbricidae; genus Lumbricus; species Lumbricus terrestris. The sequence goes on from OX457039.1 coordinate 69,122,818, forward strand.
TAGGCATGAACTGGCTCAGGGAGCATCGCTGCAGATTAGGGTTTGGTGCTGGTGCTGTGTTTGTGGGCAGGAAACGCATCTCTCTTGTAAAGGGGAACGGTTCCATGTGGTGCCGACGTGTGATCGTCGCAGAAGAGGTTGTGGTATCCCCCAAATGTCAGGGTGATGTTCCGGTTAAAACCATGTATGGGAATGTGTCCGCGGTTGCCCCCGCATGGATGACCGAGGCCCAGGAGATACGCCCCGGAGTCCACCTGGCCCGTGTAGTGGTAGATGGTAAAGCTAACGCCCAGGTGCGAGTTGTGAATTTAACGGAGGACTCGGTAACTTTCACTAAGGACCAATTCTTGGGAGGATTACGCCCTGTGCAGGTGGAACAGAATAAGTCCGGTATAATGGGAGAGGTTTGTCTAGTCCCACCTAGAGAGGTATTTCTTGAGGATTTTTCCAAAGAAAGGTTACCTAGGAAACGGGTAAACGATTTGATAATTCAGCCTGTAGACAAACAGGATAGCGTATCGGTTGCTTCGCCCGTAAGTCGAGTACTACTGCCGCAAAAGAAGTATGTGTGTGAAAGTTTGGATGATTTACCTTTGATAGGAGTGCAGCATAAGGTTTTTCTTAGCGGGATTTTCGGCTGTAGTAAATACGTGGGTACCCCCCTGAGGTTGAAATTTGGCGGGATCCCCTTTCGTAAACCTGGCCGTAAGATTTGTCAGTGTGTGGGAGAAATTAAATGCGGCCATCGGAGAAATAGGGACGAGGTTTTCCCACACGCCCCTGTCGCTGAAGTGGCGTTGTTGCGTGAGGACGTGACATGTGGACGAAAGACGGGTCCACGGGTCGACCCGACCCATGGTCAACCTCGAGAGTCGACCCGACCTATGGTCCACCAGAAGGTCGAACCTCGACCTTGTCTCGGAAGACACTCGCCCGAAGAGAAGGACTCGACGGAAGCGCTGCGCTCCCGACTTGCTGTTGGGGATTTTGCCGGTCGAGTCTACGTCGACGTCAGCGGACCCCGGAGACGATTGAGATTTCGGACTCGGACTAAATTCTGAAAGAAGAAAAAGACGCGGAGGGTGAGCGGTTGCTTCAGTAGGCTACTAGAAACGATTAATCATGGCCTTTTAGTTTTGGCCCGTTGGCCGTCGAATTGTTATTTTATATTTGTGGTTGTGAACCAATAAGCGTGCTCTTCGCTTCTTCAGAGACTTTTTCTATTGTGGACTGATGGTATGATGGACGATTTAGAGATCGCATATATATCGTATACGTAGAATGCCTAAAAAAGGGCGCTTTTCGTTTGGGCCGTTGGCCACTTTTGTGTTTATGTGCCTTAAATATTTCTTTAAGATGTGTACGTTTTTGGGCCGTTGGCCACATTGTGTGAACGACGGAACAGTTTAGTCGGAACTTTAACGTAAACTTTTATGAGACCCGTTGGTCTTTTGGTTGAACAGAAGGGTCAGTGGACGACCAAGGACATTGTATTTTTGAGACTTGGCCCGTTGGCCGCTTTGTTTACACCCAGTTGGGTTTTGCTTTGAGCCATGTGGCTCGTCCCTATTTTTAGTTTGCGGGAGTGGGGACACTCCCATTCGTAGTGGGAGGGAGATGTAGCGAACCTGGCGGCCCGCTCTCCTTGCTAAGCCACGCCCACTCGAGGCAAGTTCCTTGTTAGCCACGCCCCTTTGAGGCAAGTTCCTGAGGCAAGTTCCTTGCTAGGCCACGCCTACTTGAGGCAAGTTCCTGAGGCAAGTTCCTTGCTAGCCCCTCCCTCCAGAGGCAAGTTCCTGAGGCAAGTTCCTTAGCGGTTGAGGCAAGTTCCTCGCTAGCCCCTCCCTCCAGAGGCAAGTTCCTTAGCGGTCGAGGCAAGTTCCTGAGGCAAGTTCCTTGCTAGCTCCGCCCACTTGAGGCAAGTTCCCTAGAACTTGAGGCAAGTTCCTAGATAGGCCACGCCCATTTGAGGCAAGTTCCCTAGATTAGGTGCCTGCCCGTAGATTGTATAAATAGACGTGGACAGATGACACAGACAGCTCAGACGATACAGCGCGAGGCGGAGCTCTCGCAGGAGCTCGGAAGATACCGCACGAGGCGAAGGACACAGTTGACGACAGAGGCTCCGACGATACCGCACGAGGCGAAGTTCGCAGTTGATGGGACAGACAGCTCAGACGATACAGCGCGAGGCGGAGCTCTCGCAGGAGCTCGGAAGATACCGCACGAGGCGAAGGACACAGTTGACGACAGAGGCTCTCAGACGATACCGCACGAGGCGAAGCTCACGGACGCCAGTACGAGGCAGACAGTAGATACCGTCATCGACGACGAGGAGCGACGAGCAGGAGAAGACGTCTGGACGGCGGCGTGGCGACGTGCGAGAACGACGACGGAGAGCGACACACGGACGGACACGGACGGAACCGACGTTGACAGCTCTGCAGAATACGGCCATCCCTGGGGTGCAGAGGCTTTCCTATCGTCGTCTGGTTTCGTGCTACAATAAATCGTGTCGCAGAAGACATCGTGTCGTTGTCTGATTTCCGGGTTGACATTCAGGAGGACTGCAAGGACTAAGCCCTTCGATATACTCCGGAGGCCGGACCCACGTGACCTCGAACCTCTCGGGTAGGTTTCCGCGATACCCTGTTCGTCGCACAAGGAGGAACTTGTGGTCGGCCATTTTTGTTACAGACATATAATGAAAAAAGCTACATTACCGAGGTATGAGATTGAACCATAGACCATAGTAATCGTAATCATGAATTTACACAGCGACACTCCAAGAGAAGTCTCTCAGAGACACTCGCGAGGTGACAGTCCCCAACCCACAATCAACGAGAGTGGTTCTCAAAGGCTCGCGACCAGGATGGCACCCACGAGACCGGCGGTCGACGCAGCTGAAGCCAAATAGGCTGATGATGCCAGCATCGAAAGCCGCCTGATCCCAAGGAATTCATCTCTGATCGGAAGCGAAGCCTGCAACCACTGCATGTCGCTCAGCTCATTGTTGATGATCTCCTCCAGTCATGTCTTCAGTTGATGGTCCATCTCATCGAGTAACTGGTGATTCCAGCACGGAGAGGTTCGCAGCTTGTAGGTCATTTTTGCTGCACCGAAGCATGATCTTAGCAGCAGCAGGGTTGCTTGTGCCTGGATGTCCATAAGATCTTTCAATACTCGATCTAAGGTGTTGCTGTGTTCTTGAAGAGACTCGTCCAGCGCCTTCCCTCTGAAGAGCGGGGCGTCGAACGGGGAACGGACATTTCCCCCCTGGACATTTCCCCCCCGGACATTTCCCCCTGGACATTCCCCTGGACGTTTCCCCCCCCCCCCCTACCCTAGGACATTTCCTCCCCCCCCCCCCCGTATGCGGAAACCATTGCTTTTATCGTCTTCAACAATTTAAACCAGAATATTTTCATCAATCCAGCTCCAATTTAAGCAAGAATATTTTCATCAATCCAGCTACTATTTCTTGAAGTCTCAAAGTGACCTATAGATGATATAATGACATAATTCAGTTTGTGCACACAAGTTCAGCTAACGAACCTTTTGGCAGCTGACGACTTCGTGTTAGTGGAACTGTGAAAGTTGACTATAGACGTACGTTTTCGAGTTGAGTTGAACGAATACAGAGGTGGCTACAGAAATTTTGGAAGGAGTGGAAAACATTTGTGGTCTTGGACCGCAAAAATTTTTCGTTTCTTTTCCTTTTTTTAGTCTTTCGCCCAAAAAACTTATAAAAACCCTTGGCGACTCTGGTTATTTAAAATCGGATGACTTTTTAGTCATGTGTTAGGCCTACTTTCTCGCTCACCTTCATGTTCCCGTTGCATTGATTTACAGCTTCTTGAAACCTGCATGATGGAGGGAGGGACCATGTCATATGCGAATCTCTGAATGGGGAGGGGCATGGCCGGATTGTCCCCTTCCTTGAATCCGCTCCTGAATGAGCACGATACAGATCTACTATTACCTGTATGCGAGTCATGTAGATGTTAATTTTGAGAATATAAAACGGGACCTTTGATGACATCACTTCGATTATGATACAATTCTACAATTAAATAAGTTCACTGAGAAAACAAAATTAGGCCCATTGTGACGTCACTTCAATCAGGACACAGATTTGCTGTCATATTATTTAATTAATTTTGAGAATACAAAACTAGTCATATAGCCTATACCTGTTGTAACGTCACTCTGATTATGATACAATTTTACTATTATATTATAAGTTAACATAGAGAATTTAAAAACCAGCGCCCATTGTGACGTCACTTCGATTATGAGACAAATGTACTATTATAGAAGTGCATATTGAGAATATAAACACGGTCTAATGTGACTCACTTCGATTATTATACAGATCCACCAGTATAATTATGTTCATTTTGCGAATATAAAACGGGCCTTTTATGACGTCACTTCTATTATAATACAATTCTACTATTAAATAAGTTCACTGTGAAAACAAAATTAGGTCTACTGTGGCGTCATTTCGATTATGATACAGATCTGCTGTCATATTATTTCATTTTCATAATACAAAACTGGGACTGTTTAAACGCAACATCGCTCTGATTATAATACAAATCTATTATATGCAATAGGCCTATTGTGGCTAACTTCGATTATGATAATGATATGTTAATATAGAAGTACATTTTGAGAGTATAAACTAGGCCTTTTGTGACTAACTTCGATTATTACACAGATCTACCGTAATAATTATTGAGATTCATTTACATAATCTAAAACGAGGCCTATTGTGACGTCACTACGATTACAGTTCAAATCTATAAATTCACTGAGAATACGAAATTAGGCTTATCGTTACGTCACACAGAGTTATGACACAGATCTACTATCGTATAATTTCATTTTAAGATCATATAGGCCTAACTGCAGATGGTGAGCAAGAGACTAAACTAGGTCAAGTCGACGAAGTCGATCGAGTCGATCGTCGACCGAGCCAAGTCGATCGAGTCGTCGAAAGGTCGGCGAGTCGACGAAGTTGATCGAGTCGATCGTCGGCCTAGCCAAGTCGATCGAGTCGTCGAGATGTCGGCGAGTCGACAAAGTCGATCGTGGCGATCGTCGCGCGAGCCAAGGCGATCGTAGCCCACGACTCGATCGACTGCGGGGTATATGCGAATCTTGTGAATCGTTAAATTGATTTCAAAGTCTATGTAAAAGCAGATAAGCGCTACAATATTTATCTTCTTGGTTAACTATTCTTTGCTGTTTCACTTACTTAAATTTCGACGAAGAATCGTCCATTGGTTGTGTAGCGCTAAATTCGAATAATATTTAAATTGTTGACAATGGCTGATGAGCTCGACAGGTATAGTTATTTAGAAGTTTAAAATTTCAATTATTAAAGATAGATGTTTAGAAGCTTACGAAGGAAACACTTTGTGGATCTGATTGCTTTGTGGCGATTTAATGTCGCCTTGAGTTTCGTTCAAATTTTCTGTTGATGCGATGCGGATGAGGGCAACAGATTTATGTAGCGCTCTGATAGTTTATATGTGAAAGTTGTAGTTTGGCGTACGATAGTCTAAAGGTTTGGTTTGCTTCTGTGCTGAATCAAATGGGTAACCGTGTAGACTACGTTCCTGTAAATATTATGGGCGCCCGAGAAATCGCTAAAATAGAGCGCTGCTACCTATCAACCGCATCTCATTACGTAATTTGCTCAATAAGTAAGTAATCATCGCGAGATGCAGGTAAAATGGTTAAGTTAATATTTATGAATGAATGAAAATATGCAGTGAATATGTGTAAATAAAAAGTAAAGAAACCTGCACTTTGGAAACTGAGGCGCTTTTAAGCATCTTTTGTTGCCTTGGGTCAGGTTAGTCATATGGGTGTCGGTTAGGGTTAGGTTTAGTGTCGGCATATTTAGATACTGTCCAAAGATGCTGTATATGCCAATGGCAATATCTAACAGTGATGCCACAGCTGGGTTTTTCCACTAGATCTGGCTTTATTTTTTGACAACTCAGGTCAGTTGCATGGTAGCCTCATCAAGCATGGGCACTCGCAGCTATTTTGACCAATGACACAGATATAATATTTGTTAAAAAGAGCTTTAAAAATGCAAATCAGGAATTTAAGAATAATAATAATAATGACGACAATTTCTATGGCGCCGTAACACAGCACATGCCGTTACAAAGGCGCCTCTACAAACACAAACATAATATATCCAGTCAAATCCTCAAAGGTACGCCTTAGAAAACATATATGTCTTCAGTCGAGTTTTGAAAACGTCAGCGGAGTTGGCAGAACGAACTGTGGTAGGCAGACTGTTCCAGCAGCGGGGCCAGCAGTTGAAAAAAGCGCTCCCCGAAGCGTGTCCTCGTCCTTCGCACATACAGATCTCCTTTCACACTGGATCTCAGCGTAAGACCAGCACCTGACGAAGCCATCTGCATGCAATATGATTTGAGGTAGTCCGGTGCAAGGCCATGTAGTGACTTGTAGACCAGCAATGAGAGTTTGTATTCAATGCAGTACGGTATTGGAAGCCAATGCCGTAATGGTGTCACATGATCATACTTCCGCCAATTTATACACACAAGCTTCACCGCTGCATTCAACACAGACTGTAGTCGATCGTGCAGGTACTTCGGTGTTTCACGGAGTCTCCTAATTCAAATTTCTTAGTGTAACTTTGTGTATAATTAGTATCATTCATGTTTTGGTGCCAGGGAATTTGTTAAAAAATCAAAAAGTAGTAGTTAAAGTAGGTCCAAATATCCAGGAGTGAGCAAGTGCCCTCTCTTGCCCATAAGTGTGGGTACCCATGTCATCAAAATATTCCTAGATGTTTGTTTGATCAAGTGTGTAGTTGCAGTTTAACGTCACTGTGTGGTAACAAAGACCATTAGCGACGCCCTCCTCCTTTATCCAGGCTTGGGACTGGCAGAGTGCAACCAGTGTCGGAGTTGTTTAATCAAATGATTCTTAGATGTCTTAAATTTTTATATTAATTTCTTGCATTACAATCCATGTGCGTTTTGCGCTAGGTTCGACAAGCCAAAGCTGGAACTGCTTGGGAAGCTGGAGTCAACGTTGACGCGACTGAATGTCATCTGGGAGGAGGTTGGAATAACGGCCAACGTTTGTCGTGAGAGAGAAACGGTCGTCTTTGGTCATCTGACGAACCTTCTCGATGACATGGCGCGTGAGGAAGAATCGATGCGTACAACGCTCGTATCAAACATCAAACGATTCCAACAAGACATCGTCAGTCTTCATGCGGAGTTATCTCTGCCTCCATATGAGGTCTGATAATATCAGATTTTATTATTAAGACATCATGTAAATTGGGATGTGAAACGATTATCGGAAATCCAATTATGGGTTTGAAAATGATCATCAGTTTTATTATTGACAAAAATATAGTGGAATTTGGTTTTTAAAATCATTTCTGTATTGTGAATTATAGCAAATGATTTCATGTCTTTGTACTGACTTATAAGCTTTAAGGTTACCGTGGGTGCAAACTAATTCAAGCAAATAAATGGTAGCTGCATTTTCTACGTTATGATACTGTGATATGGCACTTTAAATGGAACATCGTTAAACGAATTTTGTTAAATATTAACATTTTGTGATGGTGAAATTGATAAAACAGCATGAAGTTCACTCTCAACGTACGACATGAGTTACAAATCCTCTCAAACGCTTTTTAGCATCAAATGCAATGATCCCATTGACTGCCATGTTGTTTACCACCATTACGTTGAGAAAACAGAGTTTATATGAAAACCATTTAAAATTGTCATAATTTAGTATTGGAATTCATCCTTCACTGAAGAATGTTTTCTGCCAGGCTTTCAGTTTACTCAGTGCTTGATTGCTTTGTCTTGTGTCCTGTGCATATTCTCTTCGCAGGTCAAGACTGACCAGACTGTTCTGTTGTTGGAGAAAGAACTGCGGACTCATCTGGAATCCCTGTCCAGAGAGAAGAACGAGAAAATGGCGCAACTTGAAGCGTTAGTCGAAACGGATGAACAGCTGTCGCGAATTCTTGGTGTAGCAACGCATGAAATCGACAGAAATCGTGTTCCCACGGAAGTGCAGATGTTGGAGTTCAAAGAACGGATTGCGAGTCTTCACACTGAGAAGGTCGGCTGCGGTTGTAATATCTGATGATATAATTGATATAATATATGATAATATTAATATTATATGAATTAATTTTAAAATAATAATTAATCATACATTTGATTAGTTTTAAATGTGCTTGATATATGTTAGATTTTCATGTGGCAAGTATGTGCCAGCACCCTTGGATGCGGATTGAAAATTGCGGCGATTGTTTGGCAGGTTTTTGGTTTTAAGGAATGTTGAGATGGTTTCATTGCGGTTATTTTTATTCTCCAGGTGAGTGAAGTTATTGAATGTCGAGAATAGTTTCGTTGCATTCTGGTTTATCGACCTCTCCATTCTCTGTACAAGTCTGATTTTTTTGGTTTGTTTCATCATTCTCATGAGAAAAAAAGTAAACAAAACAGGCTTGAACAGAGAATGGAGAGGTCGATGAGAAGATGGAGAAAGAGGAGAAGAAATGAGATGCCTGAGATATTTTATTGAGAGGGACCTATGCAACTGGATTGAGCCATAACCGTCCTGACGCATTGACAAAGAGGCAAGGCTAATCAGAGCATCTAAGAGTATGTAGCGCAGTGGCAGAGATGTGGCAAAATATGATATTACACACAATAATATTTATAAGTATATAGCATCCTAATTTTAATTCACTTTTGAATTTTCCTGTAGGACCAGAGACAGAAGGAATTTGTGGAGACGAAACAACGAATTCTTGATCTGCTCAGTGAATTGGATTCTCAGCCGTTGACTTCGTTTGAGCAGAAAGTTGTCAACGATGATGACGACGAATTATTTATTCTGTCAGATGAAAATATTGCTTCTCTGCAGCAGTTTCTTGCTCGTGTAAGTTATTTTTTAATTATTATTGTTATTAATGTTTTCACTGTCTTCGTCAATCAAGATCAGTTTTAAAATTTACGATTAACAAGGGAGGATGAGTTTTAAAAGTTACTCGACTGTCAGTGTTCAAGCCAAGCATTCTAGCCATTCAGCCGTCAATGTTCATTGTTCACTCTAACCTAACGACTTGGCTACCATGCTCCATCGCACATTACGGCGTGAGAAATAGGTTTCAGCAGATTAAGTGCATTGCAGAATACCACACACATGACTTGAATTTTCACTTCACTGAGTGTTTACTTTAGTCTTAATTTTACAGCTCCTATAGCACCACAGTGCTCACTTTAGATGAAGTTATAGGTAAGTTTTATGAGTATGTCAGTTGAAAAAGTATGGTCAAAATCCAACAGGTCATAGAAATTTTTCGTTTATCGTTAAGTTGCATGGAACTTTCTTATTCTAATTTCAGATGGAGAGTCGTAGAGATGATCTTGAGATGCAGACGCAGAAGCTACACCGACAGCTTTCCTCGCTTTGGGATTGCCTTGCAACTGCCGACGATCAGAGAAAGACGTTTCTTAAGGAACACTCCGGAATCGAACCACGGACAATTCAAGCTGTACGTTGATCATATCAGGAGTCGTCATGGCTGAACACTCTGAGCTCTGTTACTGTTTTGTGCAGAATGACTAGAGTTAAATATTGTGATGTACATATAGCGATAATCATAAGAAGATGAGGAAGAGAAGTCTTTTAATTGTAAGCTCGATCAGAGATGGCCATGCGTTTGAAGCGCTGGTGACTTTTTTCTTAGCTTTTCTTAACTTCGACTTATCATGATAGGTGGCTTGTGCTTTTTTTTCTCCCCCACGTCTATTTTGCACATTGTAGCACGTAATGCTGACATTGTACAAAGCATTGTCTAAAAATATTAGTGAATTGAATTTATTATTGCTATTCCATGTTATTCATTCTGCCCAAGCGACTCATTCTTCCATTCTGAACATCTTTTCAATTCCTGTGATCATTTTCTGCTGTATATAAAAGACTACTTAACTTATTCTAGTGCAAAAGCGGTACACTGGCTTCCTACCCAGGAGCGCATTGAGGATAGAATCACTACTCTGATTCGGCAATGTCAGCTTGGTGATGTCCCAGACTACCTGCAAGAGAGCACTGTTGCTTTGACCAGTGCAGGTATCTAAGGTCATTGCCCGCTCAGAGGGTGTGGGGGTGCTTTTCCCCATTCGCACGGACTACAACTATACAGCATCAAGTTTTTTTGTTGTCATTGCGGTGGTCTGAAATGGGGTCCCACAGCAGCTTCTTTGGACTCTTACTGTTCAAAGCATTTTTTATTCAATCCAAACTGTGGTGCTTTTGCCAAGCTGGAGACCGGAGCACTTCTGAGTAGTCCTCCTGAAGGGGCACTATATTGATTTTTGAATAAATGAATAAAAAAAGATTAATTGTAACAAGAGAGACTTTTTGTGTGTGCTGCAGTTGCAGGAAGAAGTCGTTCGATGTCGTCTGCTCAAGATCCAGAATCTGCACGGATTGATCGAGAAGAGAAGACGAGAAATTGCTAAACTGTGGGATAAATGTTTCTACACAAAAGAAGACAGGGAGGATTTTAAGTCATACTTCAATGGTCAGTCTTATTGTTTTCTCCACCCAGACATCTTGTCTGTTCTTGGATTTTCCATCCAGCTCTTTAGTCTGTCTTAGGATTTATATCCAGCGCCGTAGTCCTTGAATTCTCCTTCCAACCCTGTTGTCTGTTCTTGAATTCTCCTGAACCAGTTGATTATAGTGTTCTCTTTGCTATCCGTATCAGCTATTAAAGGAAGTTTCACTGTCAAAGGCTTGAAAATGGTTACAGCAGTGCACTTTTTATACGTCTTTAACACTTTAGCGCTTAGAGTATACTAAAGGTGATTGGGTAAACAATGGATCTCGTTGTCAAAGTGTTAATGAAATTTCCCTGAGTCACTATCCCAAGAATATCGGTTGAGTCACAAAGATGACAACTATTGTCAAATGATTGACATTGTCTTACTTGCTTTCGCCTTGTGAGGAACCTATTTGCTGCGTACTACGATATGGAGGACTGAACCTATCCATTTCGCTATAGTTTCTGCTGCTCCTACCATGAGTCAACATGTCATTGTGCTGGCATTAGAAGAATTGCTTTTGTGTCCTTATGACGGGCCATTATCGAACAAACCTTCACCTAATTTTACGTTTAAATCTTTTCTTTTAGCATAAACTTTTAGTTTTTCTGTGCCATTAATTGTGTGCTTCAGTGTATCTTGATGTGGATTACATTAAGTGTGGTTTCAGTGTATCTTGTTGTGGATTACATTAATTGTGTGTTTCAGTGTATTTTGGTGTGGATAAACTGAGACTTGGGCTGTAGTGCATGGCCTTAGTGATTCAGACTTGGACTTGAACACCGCTGGACTCGGACTTGGCTTACATGGATTAGGACTTCAATTGTACGCCGCTTGGGTTTACTCGACTTCATCAATCTCAGCTTGTTATTTTATACTAGTGCTGTATTGAACGTTCGCTTCATATTCGATTCTGGCTGAATAGGATGCATAATATGGAAATGTGTATTTTTCTGACTTTTTCAGACGAGTTTTCAGAGGATGCGTTGGAGAAGCACGACAGAGAGATCCAGCGACTGGAGGACTTCTACCGACAGAACCGCGGCGTTTTTGACCGAGTCCATGACACGCTGAGACTGTGGAACAAGTTTGTCGAATTTGAGGTGCACAATTTTCTAAAATTATCCACTGCTTTGTGTTTGGCTGAATGAATCTTTTTGAAAGTCTGTTTACATGGAGATTGTGATGCACGGTAGTCTAGTGGTTAGCACACTGGACTGTCAAGCAATACATCATGGTTTCAAACCCCCGTGAAAGCAGATTTGTGTCGAGATTTCTGCTTCGGGGCCTGCGCCTCTAGCCAACTCAGCTAATAATGATGATTACTCCGACCATGCTCTGTTGATGGGCAGATGAAACCTGGCTACCCGTCGTCATATGTCAAGACTATATATATTCATGGCTGCCTCAGAGCTAACTAAAGGGACCGCTCTTCTTCCTCCTCTTATTTTCAGATTAATTTCATGAATGCTGAACATCTGTTGTTTGGACACATTTTGTATATTATGTCTTTCTTCAAGATAACTATTCAGAGGCGCTCCTGACCCACAGCCAAAGACGAAAGTTTTGAGTAGTTTATGAGAAGAGTTGGACAAGTCCCGTGGGGCCAAAGAGGAGGCTATTCCAAACAGAATTACCTAAATCGAGAAAACCTTATTCTGTCTGATGACTGTGCATGCATGTTTAACCACATAGTTGCCTCTAGAGGCCGAGTGCAAAGAGTGGCGACCAAAGCAAGCCGAAGTTAAAGTGAAGAGCTGCCGAAGATAGACAGACCTATGACACATGCCAAACGAGGGAGGAGATCATATAATGCAGGGGTTCTCAAACTTTATTTTTATTGTACCCCCAAGCAAAAATATCGAATAATGGCGTACCCCCAGCAAAGTCAGATCAGAAACAAAATGCCATTGCAATGTCCCCTTGCAGTGACAACTAAACGTCCATTTAATCACTGGTGACATCTTTATTAGAGACGTATATAGACCTAGGGAGCAAAATTTAGCCTGAATTATATAATCTTATCAACAAATTTGAATGGGAAAATTGGTCTATAACCCCTGTAAGAAACATCAGCATAGACCTTTATAGTGCAGTGGGCTTGTTTAAATTAGCAGTATCTGGTTTAATATTTGTCAGTTTCAAACGCAAATTTACCCCATGTTTGTTTTTTATAGCAAGAATAGCTTAAAAACCAGCTTCACTCAGATATGGCGTGCTGAATGGAATCACACAATTTAAAGCTCAACCAGAAATTAATCCTTAGGCCAATTCAACTCTCTGCCATTTGAGCTCTATATAGGCGGAGAATTTCTGGCTTCTGGCTTAAAATGCAGCCATTGCAACCATTTATAGGCCTATATAATTTGTTACAAAATTATAGTAATTGTCCTAAACATAAATATGTTGCATGCACTGTATAGGCTAGTATGTGAGTCTAAATATATATGTTGTGAAAGAAAGAAATGGCAATGCTGTTTATATGTTGAGCGTTAAAAATCAATGCTGATCAAAAAAGTCTAGAAAGATGGACACAAAGGCCATAAACTCAAAGAAAATTTATATTTCTGGAATTTTTCGCATACCCCTTACCGGCGCCTGGCGTACCCCCAGGGGTATGCGTACCACAGTTTGAGAACCCCTGATATAATGGATGCACTGCTTGAAAGGAAACCAGTGTTCTTTATTTCATGTTTTCTTTTGGTTATGCAGATGTTTTTGTTGTCTATGAAGATGATTGTTCGATTTTTTTCTTCAGGATTTTTGTTCTTTACTTCAATGTTTCTGTTGGTTATGAAGATTTTTGTGTTGGTTATGAGGATTTTGTGTTGTTATGAAGATGTTTGTTTTTCGTTGGTTGCAAACAAAGTTTTTTCTTTATTTCAATGTTTTCTTTTGGTTATGAAGATGTTTATGTTGGCTATGAAGATTTTATTATTGTTTTCTTTTGTTGCAAATTTCTTTTCAATGTTTTCTGTTGGTTATGATGCTTTTGTTGGTTATGCAGATGTTTATTATTCCAATGTTTCTTTGGTTACAAAATTGTTCTTTATTTTAACATTTCCTTTTTATTATGAGAATGTTTTTGTTGATTATGAAGATGTTTGTTATGAAGATGTTTTCTTTGGTTGCAAAATTTTTGTTTTTATTCACGAGTTTCCTGTTGGTTATGAAGATAGTTTTTGTTGGTTATGAAGATGTCTGTTATTCCATTGCTTTTTGTTAGTTGCAAAATTTTTGTTCTTCATTTCAATGTTTTATGTTGGTTATGAAGATGTTCGTTGTTCCAATGTTTTCTTCAGTTGCAATTTTTTCCTTTATTTCATTGGTCTTCAGTTGGTTATGAAATCGTTTTTGTTGTCTATGAAGATGTTTTTGTTGGTTGCAATTTTTTCTTTATTTCAGGGTTTTCTTTTGGTTGTGAGGATGTTTGCTAATTCGATGTTTTCCTCGGTTGTAATATTTTTGGTATTTATTTCAATGTTTCCTGTTGATTATTAAAATGTTTGATTTCCGATGTTTTTAGATGGTTGCAAATCTTTTTTTCTTTAATTCAATGTTTTCTTTTGGTTATCAAAATGTTTTGTTGTGTTTGAAGATTTGTTATTCCAATGTTTTCTTTGGTTGCACATTTTTTTCTTTATTTCTATTTTTGTGTTGTTAATTAAGGTATTTTTGTTGGCTATGAAGATGTTTGTTATTCCAATGTTTTCTTTTGGTTATGAAGATGTTTGTTTTTCCAATGTTTTCTTTTGGTTATGAAGATGTTTGTTATTTGTTAGTTGCAAATTTCTTCCTTTATTTCTATGTTTTCTTTTGTTTGCGAAAATGTTTTGTTGTGTGTGAAGATATTTGTTATTCTGATGTTTTCTTTGGTGCAGTTTCTTTTGTATATTTCAATATTTTCAGTTATTTGTGAAGATGTTTTTGTTGGTTATGAAGTTGTTTGTTGTTTCAACGTTTTCTTTTGATTACGAAAATGTTTGTTATTCCAATGTTTTCTTTTGGTTATGAAGATGTTTGTTATTCCAATAATTTCTTTTGGTTATGAAGATATTTGTTATTTGTTGGTTACAAATTTTTTCTTTCTTTCAATGTTTTCTCTTGGTTGCGAAAATGTTTTTGTTGTGTGTGAAGATATTTGTTATTCCGATGTTTTCTTTGGTGCAGTTTCTTTTATATATTTCAATGTTTTCAGTTATTTATGAAGATGTTTTTCTTGGTTATGAAGATTTGTTGTTCCGATGTTTTTTTGTTGGATGCAAAAATTCATTCCTTTATTTCGATGTTTGCTCTTGGTTTTGAAAATGTTTTATTATTCCTATATTTTCTTAGGTTGCAAATTATTTTCAATTTTGTTTTTGATTATGATTGTAAATGTTTTGTGTTGGTTATGAAGATGTTTGTTATTACAATATTTTTGTTGGTTGGATTTTTTATATTTTTGGCGTTATTAATGAAGATGTTTTCTGTTGGTTATGAAGATGTTTGTTATTCTGATGTTTTCTTTGGTTGAAATGTTTAATTTTTATTTCAGTATTTTCTGTTTGTTATTAAAATGTTTTTGTGCATTATGAAAATGTTTGTTATTAAAATGTTTTTCTGGTTGCAAAATTGTTGTTCTTTATTTCAATGTTTTCTGTTGGTTATGAAGATTTTTGTTATTCTGATGTTTTCTTTGGTTGCAATGTTTGATTTTTATTTCAGCATTTTCTGTTTGTTATTAAGATGTTTTTGATGGGTTATGAAGATGTTTGTTATTCCGATTTTTTTTCTGGTTGCAAAATTGTTGTTCTTTATTTCAGTATTTTCTGTTTGTTATGAAGATTTTTTCGTGGGTTATGAATATGTTTGTTATTCTGATTCTTTGGTTGCGATATTTTGTTCTTTATTTCCATGTTTTCAGTTGGTTATGAATTTTTTTTGTTAATCCAATGTTTTTTGCTTTTGCAGCGATACACGTCTGAACCAAACCGATTGGTTAATCGCGGTTGCTATCTTCTGACGGAGGAGAAAGACAGAAATCGGATAATTAAGGAATTGCTCAAGGTAGATGAAATGTCTAGGAATGATTTCTGGATTTGTTGCAGGTGTTAAGATGAACCTTTGCCATCACGTGATGTTTAGGTAACGTCATGCCTATGTACTCGTATTTGCACTTCCCTTCAAGTATGTTTGTCTTATCTTTCTTAAAAAAGGAAGAATAAACATCTAAGAGAAATACATACTTCGTTCATACTAATCCACACTAAGTTATCAGATTATATTGTGCAAATTTCTTGTCTAACTCACTGCAGACTACATGAGGAAGCCGAAACGTAGAATTGAATCGCTCTCAGCTGTTTATATATTTATTTTCTGTTTCATGTGTTGTTTCTGTGTTGCGTAGATGGAGCAGGAGACGACTGAGGAGATTGAACTGTGGGAAAGACGCACCGGAAACAATTTCCTCGTTGGTGGAATGAAGTACGTGGACTGTGTGCGTACTCACTGGGAAGAGTACAAGGCCAAGAAGGATGCGGAAAAACAGCAACGGGTGTGTCTACTGCTCTCCAATATTTCTCACTCAGTACTGTGGTAAATTTATATGGCACTTTCGGTAAAGATGCAATCTGTCCATTGAAAATTTCAAATTGCTGTCTATTCCTACCTTGCTGCCTCTGAAACTTGTGCGATATTTGTCACAGAATTATGTCTGTGTTTATTTCAGTCTAATAACATCTGCAAATCATGTGCTTGTATTTTTATGTAAATCATAGATAATTATGTACATGCATTATTAAAATATTTCATATCTTTTTTCCTTCATTTGTTGATTTTTTTTCTGTCCCCAACGACAAATGTAGCAATATCCTTGGGTGGTAAATAGTTAAGTGCTTATTTTTCATATATTGCAGCGTGGAAAACATGTGGAAGCGGATACCTCGGCTGGAAGCACATCTCGGTCTACGACTCCTTCCAAGACTTTGACTCCGTCAAGATCCGTGACTCCGTCGAAGCTGGCAGCCTCATCTCCGAGCGTGACTCCGACCAAGTCTACTCCAAGACGCAAACAAGTACAGTATTTCTCTCTCTGTTTTAACATAAATTACATATGTATAGTAAATTCTGCAGAACTTTTTAAGTATTCTTTTTAGGTATTTAAATAATCATGCTGCAGATAAATACAACTATTTCTATAGTGACTGTTTTTTTATGCTCAGCTTTCTTGTGCTCTTAAGACATTGTTAAATATAGCGACCTTGCTCATTTTTCAATCACCTTCACTGCTCATTTAAACTCTGTCACTACTTGCATTCTAGCAATGCCAGTCCCAAGCCCGAACAAAGGAGGAGGACACGCTGATGATTTTTTGTCGTTAAACCAAAGCTATTATTATGACTGCCTGTTGAAAGGGTGCCATGTCATTCAAAGTCTCTAAGCAGTTTGTGCATGCAATATGCCATAAGCCTGATATATGTAGAGCTCTGTACACTTGCCCAGTATCTCAAGCCATGTACACATGATATAGGTAAGTCAGATGGTCATGCATGACACGCACGGCTATCTGATTTACCTAGACAGGTGTGAATTTAAAGTTGCAAAAAATGTAGTTCGAACCAAGTCGCATGAAATGGTTAAATTTATGTTTAATGGAAAGTTCTCACCCACTTCGTTCTGCTTGATCTATTTGTACCTCAGTCGCAAACCTCATTATCCAAGGATCGGGTTTCTGTTGTCGTGGGTTCCTCGCTGTGGAATGACCTTCCCGTGCAGTTCGTAGCAGGATTCTGGATGGGTTATCTGCAACTCAGTGCTGATTGAAGACCTCAATTCTTTTTTTTACCAACCTGTGACTTGCAGAGAGCGACTCTGAATAACGATGTTGTGAGATGTGCTCTACAAATGTTCTTATTAGATCAGTGACTGACGTTGACGATTCTGTTTCAGCTGGATATGGCACTGGGTGGTTGTGGTGGCCACATGAAACCACTGGCTGAACAGAATCGAAACGCAGTGGACGGTAAATCAGGAGAGAAAGTGGAAGAGAATCTCTTCAGCCAGATCACCGTCAGCACTGGTGAGATCTGCAAACACGATCCTGATGAGACGCTTGGACCTCTGGAACTCTATCAGGATTTTGCCGTACGTAACAGTAATTGTAACGTAATGTTCAGCTATTTTGTAACTTAATAGTAATGGTTATTGCAGATTAATACTGAATCACCTCGGGTGAAATTTAACATCCCCCCCCCAAAGAAAAAATATGTAGCACGTATCTTGATCGAACATGTTCTTAAAGAGATGTTCTTAAATAACGTTGTTCATTATTAGGATTTATTAGTATGCAACCTGGAGCATGTTGATTCTTTGCTTCTTTTTCACCTGCAGTTGAAGTAGCAGTCTGTTCAGTTGACTGTGGATCTTAAGTTGTCAGAGGGAGAGAGTCAACTGTGCAGTTGTTACAGAAGAGGACGATGCTGCTAATGGTCAAATGCAACTTTCGTATGTGTCACGAGAGCTTGGCAAGAATTAGCAGTTCTGAATCTGGATTATGATTGTTGTACTATTGCAAATTATAATAATAATGAAATCGGTCGTTGTGCCATATCACATCAATTGTTGTAAGGTTTTTAGACTACATTTTCTGGGCCTTACACTTCAATTTCTTGGTCTTAGATTTTATTTGTGACGTTTTATTTTTGCCTTTAGAACATCTTGGTCTTATACTTTATTTCTTCTCCTTGTGTTTGCAATTTTCATCAGACAAGAAACGCAATGTACTTTCCAACCTTCCATGAACATGCTGTTTTTCAGTTGACTTTGATTAAAAGTGTTTATGAATTTCAGCTGAACTTGAATGAAAACTACAGATCAAACAGTCGCAGCAGCGTTGTACCAAAGTCAATGCGCCACTAAACCAAAGAACCTTGATTCAGAGAAATCACCGACTGTATTCACATTTACTGGTGATGTGCACAGTGCCTTAGAGAGATAGAGAGTTTTGACTTTAGTGGTCAAAGAATGACATTTCTGGAGTAGTGGTAAATTGAGAAGTGTGACTATTGTGAATGATTCCTGCTAACTAGTTTCTCATCTACCCATAATTCTTGAGATGTCAACTTACATAGCGTGCCTTCAAGGAAACTACATCTATGGCACATTGCTGTTTGCCTCTGTGTCTGGGTTCAAACCTGTAGTTCATTGCTGTCCAACCTGCTGCATGTGGCCGACTGATTTTCAGTGGCCCACCAAGATACTGAAATTTTTGCAACTTTTGTGAAAATTAAGAAAAACAAAAGCACAGACCTACTTGCAACTTAGCAATTAGTTTGTAAGTTGGCTGCTTATTTAACAGTTTGAGCACAAATCCAGTTTCCACAACACATTCATTATGAGGGTACCATACTAAATTTTAATGCAGCAAATTTCAATAAATTTTAATTGTTCCAGGTTTTAAGTTCATCAGTGCAGCCCTTGGCTTCAAGAAAAAATGTCTTTGGTGGCCCACGGTGTCAAATTGACAGATTGTAGATGAACCAGACAATATGTGAATTATGTATGTGTGTGGGTTTGTATAGCGCCTTTCAAGAATGACTCTTTAGCTGGGTATCTAAACAGATGTTCCTTACACCAAGTAACTTGAGGCAGTTGAAAGGAATGGTAGCCTACTTACTTTCAGAGGAATACCATTCAAAGGGATTTGCCAACCTGACTTTGCTATGGTGCTATTTTTCTGTTTGCACTTGAATGCCGAGTGGATAGGAATCAATCAAGTGCTTTGGTTTTGAACATGCTGGTAGAATTTCTGATGTCTAAATGGATCAATGTACCAGTATGTTAATTTTGTCCTATGGTAGCTATTTAATAAATTCCAGGCTTGTAATGTGTGACAAGGTCGTTTTGTCTGTGCCAAGCTGTTGCAATTCGTTGCCTGCTGTTTGACTGTGACTCAGAACTGTACATTCTGATCTCTGTCAATTCAGTTACATGCATTTTACACACTATTTTCCAAGACGTTCTGAATTATGATGCTTTTGAAAGGATCTGTTTTAGTGTCAGTCGTGGTCCTCCATTTCTTACGGTTCCTGCATTTCCTAGGCCGTACATGGAACTCTGTGTATGTCGTGTTTTCAAGTTCATCAGAAGAGTATGTATGCAAGATTTCTATTGCTGTGCTGAAACTGTTTGTAAATCTGCTTTTTAAATACATGAAATTGGCAGCATTGTGGGCTCGCTGCGTCTTATGCCAAAACGCTGTACCACTTTGATTACAGTTGCCCGACATCTTGTAAACAATAAAGTGGTAGAACTGCTGCTAACTTAGGCTGGCTGTGTACTAACCATATTTATACAGCATATGTTTTTCAAATTATAAACTTAATATAAATGTACTTATATATTTGCTCTGAGTGTTTTACAGATGTTAAATTTTTCTATTTATAATATTTACTCATGACTGCTTTACAGCTAAAAACTTTACATGGAAATCACAGTACAATTCAAAATGAATGATATAAAGTTTAGTAGTCGAAAAATTGTTGCAAAGCTGCTAATTTTACTGGAGTGAATGTGGTTTTTCTTTTATGAATTCCTTTTAATTGATTTTTCTTCAACAGTTTATGAACTTGTGTGCCTTTGTTCAATTATTTAGTTCATCAAGTCCCTTAAACAATAGGATAGAATCTAGCCCCGTTTGCTGTAGGTTTACTGAATTGAAGTCGGACATAAAGCAAATAAAAACCTGCCTCATTTTGCGAGGTTTTTATAAAGCTGAACTAGGATCAAGATCATTGGCCATATTAATTATAGAATGTTTGAGTCCATTGAAACATAATTACGACATGACTGTCTCTTTAGCCGGGGTTGAGTCAGGAGGACTCCCAAGTAGATAAACTTGAATGGTGCTACACAAACCTCTTAAATGATTAATTCACAAACACGGATCTCAGTGCAAGTTATAAACTCATTCATGTATTAATCAGATTTAAATGTTGCTTATTAGCGACGTATGTTGGTTCAATGGTGATATATCTAGTTTTATATAAGGAGGATCTGCATTGGTTTGTGGTTACTTATGCAGTAGCACAATGATTTTAAGCTCTTATGCTATTGAACCTATGCTTAATTGATAGCAAGTTACTCTCTTTTATATCAACACTTTAATGACGTGCGTGTGTACAGGAAATGTCTGTGGAACCAAATGCAGCACATTGTTAAAGTAATTAAATAGCTCTGCCTCTCATGTTCTCCTTCATACCTAGTTGCAGATTTATCTGCTCAGCATGCAGCTTTGCTGTTCCAATGGTAAGGAACTGCCATGATCCAGCATAGGTTTAGTGTTCAGCCCATTTTTGTGGAACCGGTTGGCTAACAATCCGCAACATGAACTGCTCACCTGTTTACTGCTTTATGAAAAGCATTTAAGTTTGAGTTGGTGGTTTGGTTTCATGGCTTTAGGTTGTAGGGTACTTTTTTGAGACCTTTGAAGTGGCACCATTTAAAATGAAAACTACAGCAACAACACGAGATAATCTGCAATAACGCATTCTTTTATTAAGCACTTCCTCGTATCAGGCAGGAGGCTATCCATTTTCCATACACTAACGATAGTACAGGATGAACCTAACAGTTCAACAAATCTAACCGAACCTATGAACAGAATGTAACTCATGCAAAATTGGCAACATCAGTGTCAGAATTCGGCAGCAAATAGTGAAATTAATCTCTTGGTTACAACGTAATGCGACTTTTACAACGTTATTGACTGTGGTACAGTGCAATTGTGACTTGAACAGGAAAGACCAGACTTTGTCCAACTTTATTAACATTAACAATTCTTAATTTTATTACCCCAACATGCTCGTAAGCAGAGTGAAATCAAAAACTAAAATCAACCTGCTGAAATATGTTTAATACACTATGAAAATCAGGCTTTCCTGCTGCAAACTATGATTATTGTATACAAAAAATTCACAAAATCTTCAAGCAATAACTATTACTGGTAAAGAGTTCGCACTTGCAACTAGAGAAGTTTGGAATAATCATGAAGTGACCGTAGCGTAACCAAAATCCTGATTAGTTTTTTTAGCCGAACGCGAAAACGATTCATTTTGATTTGTGCCACGGCTTTTTGTCGACTCCCTTGTGGTCGGGCACGTGACGATACCGGCAGCTGTTGGCAAACTGGCATCCGGTTGTTCGCCAGAAGTAGCATTCATTACCATTTACGGGGCCACTGATCTTGTTTCCTATAGCAGCTATCGGGGGAGCAGGAGGAGGTTTTGTGGTGCTAGGAAACAACAACAGATACACACTGCTCGATCATTTGAAAGCGTCATCATTGAAAGCAGTGATTGCCAAAGTGGGTTCTGTGAAAGGTAGAAAAGGATTCTGTGCAAGATACAATAGCATTCTTCCAAATTAGTGCACACTTGATAGCAGCAGCCGCACAGATATAAGAACTTGTGCAGGATAACCATTAACAGTGAATGCATCAGTGACTACTACTAAAGGTTTGCAATTTCCATGAAAAATCAATCTCGTCATAACCCAAGAGCGGGATCCGAGAAGAAACAGAAAATCAATGTGGAAAACGAATAAAGGAAGCGATTCATAATAGTTTGGCAAGACCTGAAGGCCAACGACTGTACGGAATGCCAGAGAAATGTGTCCAAGGTTTACTATGTGTGGTCACTGTGCAAGAACCTTGACCAAGTTTTCCACTTTTTTACTATTGCGGGTCCCTTAATGTGGAGTTACCTTCCATCTCGAATTCGTGGCAGGATTCTGGTAGGAAATTCACCTGCATCTTTTCGCTTTTTGAAGACCTTTCTCTTTTCATGGGCCTGTCACGCTGAGAGCACTTTTGAATAGCTCTGCTGTGAGAAGCGCTTTACAAATGTCATATTAGATTAAGTTGCTTAGTACCATAGATGTTAATTGTTTTGACAACACCAATAATACTGATACCAATAATAATAAATTAGGGCCATTCTGGACTGGTTTTTTAAACAGGTAGTTTGTAATAAAGTCACTGAGGGATCCTAAATACCTCAGGGTATAAAAATTAAATAATAATAACAAAACACTAATTTATTAACGATAACAAAATAATACCAATAAAACAAAACTACTAAAAGCAGATCAACAAGAACAGTTTCTGCCATTGTTTTGCGGCTTCTATGTTACCATGGTAATGACAATGCCTTAAATAATACTGTCTAAGTGCAATTCAGATTATTTTTTGACTGGCCGGTAAACATACGTTTTTGCCACAATTTTCTCCGTTCCGTTCGTCACACCTGATGTTAACGGATTGTCCGGAAATTTTATCAAAAGTTTCTGACCTCCGCAGTCGATTCCCTGTTACATGAAAAATTGATAAGAAAGAAGCCAAGAATTATAAACAGAGAAAGAATTTCTCACCACAATCTAGCATAGCTATCGTGAATTCCTAAATTAATGGTTCAGTTATTCTCAGAATTTACAAAGCATCTCTTCAAGAGATCTACTCAGAGGTGCTCCCATCCCAGCCACAGGTAAAAAGCGTGATAAAAAGTAGGCAAGTTTAACTATGGTTTCAAGTCTAGTGGGAGGCCATTCCAAATGGTGGGACTCACAATCAAAAATGCTTGGCACTGTCCCAAAATAGAAGTGTGAGCTCTAAAACTCTTTGTTGCCGAAGAGATTAATGGGATGGGAGTAGGTCAGAGACAAGTAGGATGAAGTGCAATCAAGAAGACACTGCCAAATAAGTGCTGCAACTTGGTAGGAGGTGTGCCACAAAGCAAATGACAGCTTCAAACAATACAATACAGAATACATGTGAAGGACAAACGCACATACAGGCAGAGATAGAGGCATATAAAGGAAGGTGGCCACTGAGGTGAGCAACTGAACGAAGAACTCGATCAAGGTATCCAATTAACCACGTGGCAGACCTATGACAACCGAGCCGCAGCGATCAATTCTACTAGTCACAAAGACATACACAAGATCCACCGCTGGCTAACCTGGGTGTTACAGCACCAAAGGTTGTAGTCAACCTAACCTAGGCATTCTGCTGATAGATGGCAATCTATCTGTGCACTTTTTCTCTAAAAAATGTGAAGATCTACTCATTTCTCACTACTTACATGTGACCACAACTTCTTTAAAAATTATTGTAGTGTATTCAACTCCAGTTTCATACAAAAAACCTACTGTGCGTTTGCTGGTGGTCTAATAAAGAATATTCTTATTATTCTTACTTACTTTACAAGGTTGTTGTTTGTCGTTAAAATAAAGAACAATTGCTCAACATGTGCTATTGACCGATGCATGGTCACCAGATTGTGGCTCTTAGTAGATTTGTCAACGTAATAGCGCTGTAACAATCACCTGTAAAGCTTCCATTGCTTTGCCAGCGCATTCTTTGCTGGTGAAGTTAACAAAAGCACAGAACTTGTCGGGTAGACATTTTACGCTCTGCAGTTTGCCGTATCTGCCAACAACAAACAAATGGTTCGCTGTTTAGGCAACTGTCCATAAGATCTCGTAATATCAAAGTTGAAGAATAAGGGTTAGTGTATAAACTAGAAGATCGGATAAACGAATCAGGGAAAGGAGAGTGTTTAGAAAAAAGGGAGTAGCCCAATTAATTTTAATGCCGAGGTTTTCAAAACTTGTAACTATTTTTAAAGGGGTCACAGCACTAAAAAGGTCGAGAACCGATGCTTTAGTTGATACTTGACAGTCCAGCATGCTAGCCATGAGACTACCTGAACTCCGTATTTGTTCAGTATTCAAAGACATCAAAAAGCAGGAATGAAGGATGTGTTAACAGAAACAGACAATGCAATAACAGAGACAGACAGAGGCAAGACATAGCACATGATGATCGAAAAATAACTTGCTTGGAAAACATTCCCACAAGGTCTTCTTGCGATACGTCTGGTAAAACGTTTCCGACCCAGAGCGAAGTTAAGCCTTCCGGATTCCTAGGACTAAACAACACAGAGGAACAAAAGATAAACAATCCGATCGAAGCAAGTACACTTTCATAGCACGACTTTCATAGTGGGGTGCGGTGGTGTAGTGGTGGCGTCGTTGCCTTGAAGCCGGAAGGTTCGAGGTTCGAATCTACCTCGCCGCGTAGGGACCGTGGGCAAGTCCTTCACTCGCAATTGCTCAGCGCTTCGGCGTGAAACTCTGATGCAGTGTCCGCTCTGCATCCGGGAGCGCCTCTGAGTAGCGAGAGCTTGAAGGGGCGCTATAACAAGTGCGCATACAAACAAACACAGTAAAATCATCTCACTTTAACCCTTTACTACCGACCAATGATAGTTGATTCCCAAACCATTTACTACACTTTGGTCAATAAAGAATTAAACTGCTTCTCAACAAGTATAAGAGCTGCAGTCCGTTCAGCTTGATGCACTATCGCCTTACTTAGCGATTATTAGTATCATCAAATCAAATTTTGATGTCATCTTGTTTTCTGGCTGCAATAAAGCGAATTGATTCATTGATTGATTGATCATTCCATGTCATCAAATCAACCACAGAAAAAGATAAGCACTGCATTGTAGCGGCATGAGCAAATGGGAAAATAGAAAATTGGAAAATGGGCAAAATGGAAATTTGGAAATGGAAACATGGGAAATGGGCAAATCGAAAAATGAGAAAATTGAAAGATGCGAAATGGGCCAATGGAAAAATTAGAAATGGGCCAACAGAAAATGGGCACATATTGAGAATGAGCAAATCAGACAGTCAAGTCGGCATGAACAGAGATGCATAGCACACAGTAGCCACCACGATGCATCCGAGAGGCAGAGAGCAAGAGCAGAAGGCGGCGATATAACTAACTTCATCTTCACATTGTCCATCTGCTTATTGATTAGTATCTGATGCTGAGCCTGGTCGTAGTGATGCTGAGGAATCGGTGGCAGAGGCGCCTTTTGACAATTCGTTGGTGGTGCCGCCTTCAGTTGACTACCGCTGGTCGTTATTGACGAAGAAGCTTTTTGGTGAGAATTGTTCGCGACGACGACGCTCGCGGGTCGCTCCACATGAGACGACGACGACATTGATGACGTCGTGCTGTTCGTCAGCCTCGTGACTTGAGCGAGGAGGACAGGTGGCGCCAGCTGTGGTGACTGCGGCGACAAGTCTTCGACGTCGGAGATGTAGACCTCGTCAAACGACATCTCAGACACTAAAAAAGCAAGTTACAGAAGTAACAGAGCCAGGTCACATATAGATATTCGTTTAATTGACAGAATAACCAGTCGACATAACGCGACAGTTAACAAGCACAAAGAAGCAGCGAATAAAGCCTAGTGCTCAAACGTTTTTATACAGCATCCGTGTTATGAAGTTTTTATTGGTTAGTTCAAATGGAAGCGGCCTAGGGCGCAGATTGTATGGTCAGGGTGAGAATTGCTGAATGGGTTGGGGTCTCAACCCCCAAACCCCCAGTCTTTCTTAAAGCCCCTAGTAAAGTCTGTTTTTCATACCCCATATCCAAGTGGATCATATTAAAACCCACACAGTTATTTACTCATAATTCTCATTTCTCACACTGCACATGATCTAAATCTTCATAGCTCTAAGTTGATGCCCTTGCAAGTAAATAATTTTATGTTAATAGAAGCAGGATTGATGAAAAGATCAAATATTGCTCAAATTTCAGTTGGATTGATGAAATGTAATTGCAATTTAAGAAGAAATTAGATTGATGACAATATAAATGTTGCCTAATGAACTTCTTGGTCTTTCTTTATCGTGCTTTACAAGCATTTGAAAACCATTGATTTTAGATCATGGTGTGGTGCTGTCAGGTCGAGAGCGTCTCTGGGCAATTCTCTTGAAATGACTCTACATGAATTTACAATTACGATCACAATAAATAGAAATAATAACACCAATATAATAATACCAATAACAACCGAAAAACAAAAAACATAATAATACAAATAGGGACCTATTTAGTGTAAATATTAGACACCAAGAAGTAACTTGTAAGTTTCTTTCCTAACCGTCCCATTAGAAAAAGTCGTGTGGCAGAAAATGACTCACCTCGACCAGCAAGTAAGGAGTCTAACGCTTGGGGAACCGTCCCGTGTTGCTGGATGGCAGATCGAGCAAGTTGAGGAGTGAAACCCATTTCCTTAAGCAAAGCAAAGACATCAGCAAACATTATCCGCCAATCTCGACTGCAAACAGGCAACCCAATGCCATCAAAGTATTCAAAGAAGCATTGATCAGCAACTGATAAACAAAGCACAGGCTGTATGGCTTACACACTCAATTAGCAATCTGCCAATTGCCAGTCTGAGCCTGCCAAGTAGACTCCTACCCTGCGCAAGTAACCTAAAGAGAAGCTAAATAAATCCTCGTAATGAATAAATGAACGATTAAATTTAAAGGTTCAGCCTAAACTTCAAAATTCCAAGCATCAACTTTCAAACGTTGCTAATACATGTTTTCTACGTCAGCAGAATTCTGAAGCTGAACAAGTAGTAGCAATGTCCTGTGATGCTCTGGCGCCATTGTCCAGGATCTTGAGAGCCACTAACATTGGCTCAATGACCTAAAACATTGCTATGTTCTACCACTCAACATGGGTGCTCCATGCAATTATCCGATACGACAAACTCAATAAATCTCGATATCGGTACTGCCATTCAATACACGTGCAATACATCAAATCCACACAAGGAAATCAGAGATGGGTTCAAAATCTCCATAAATCTCTTTAAATCTCCATAAATCTCTTTAAATCTCCATATGTCTCTATAAATCTCTAGAGAATATGAAGAACTGATGACCCTTACAATTAGCTGCTGTATTCTAACTTCATTCAGTTCATGTTTCGCGTCAATGCATTTCATGTCAAGCTTGAGAACGTGAGTGAAGGCGTCTTCGGCGTGCGTATAATTCTATATTAAGGCAAAAAACAGAATATATATTATATATACATATTACTTATAATATATACATACATATTATATATATATATATAGTTTATATTATACACATATTAAATATAATATATACATACATATTAGTTTATTGAGCTGTTGCTGACATACCGCAGTCAGCGAGAAAGAAAGAAGTCTTTCAAAATATAATTACAGTACATGTCAAAACAGCAAAAAAATCAGTCCCTTACTTGATTTTCCCCAGCCATATACCAGGTTAACTAACGGACTTAAAACCGCCCAGTTCAATGTGATTTATCAGTTTTCTTATATAGCCTCTCACCTCAAACGTATGGCTCAGTTTTTTTAAAACCATCACTGAGAAAAATTACTTCTGTTGATAATAATTATCACAACAAATGACATTACAAGACTAACAAACCTTTAAACCGACGAGCGCTTTTCCTTTCCTAAAATATCCCTTTGGCCAATCAGGTGCTATACTAATTGCTCTGTTTGCGTCGGCCAGAGCCCTACAAACAAAAACAACGTAAACAAATCAGGCCAAATGTCGTCTACTAAATGCTTCCCAACATGCATTCTGGCTGTCTTAACACAAACATTCGGTCCTTACATATTAGGCAGAATTTTCACTCAAACAGTGAAGTGTACAATTCAAATATTAAATTACAAATACTACACTGCAAGTATCACATTACATACATTGCATGTCAAGCATCACCTTTTCAGCTTTAGATGATAGGACTGTTCTAACACAAATGTTCTAATATAAATGAATTTATGAAAGTACATTACAAGCAATACATTACAAACATCATACCAATGCTCATACATTGCACACCATACAATTGGTTGATTAGACAATAGCCTTACTCACTTACAAACAGCACAACAGACATTAATTATTACATAACCTGCAAATACATAACAGCATCAATGTCGATCATGGAGCACCTCATAGGATGCAAATACCAAAATAATATTAATATAATCATAATTAATGGAGAGTCTACCTTACCTTACCATCATACCGGTGCCCAGTTTACACATCAGCCAGTCAAATTATCTTATTAAGCCTACAATAGCCCTACATCACCAGAACTTTACTGCAAACCATTCAGAAGCAAGAAATATTAGATACGCGAAATTCCTTCCAATCATATAGTTAAGCAATCGTGACTAACGATAAATATTGATCTCACATGTGACTTCAAGAAAGGGTTTAACATCACATCACAAGTCATTAGCTGCAATTAAAAATTATCCACTTTCTATCAAAAACTTGAATTGTCAATCTGTTCTAAGTGAAACGCTTTACTAGAGTAGTGATTTTAACAAATCCTGTCATCACATGTGCCATTATTGCAATTAAAAATTATTGACTTTCCATCATCAACTTGTATTGTCAATCTGTTCTAAACAAAACGCTTTATTATCTAGTCGTGATTTTAACAAATTCTGTCAATTGTTATGAAGCGCTCTACTTACTTATCAAATTCCTCTAATCTTTCATAGCAGAAGGATCTATTACCAAAAAACCTGAAAATAAACACAACAAAAGCAAGTTATGTAAGAGTATATACGCTTTATTAACCAATTACTAAATTACTTTTTATTTATTGACACACTCTTCAGTATTAACTCCTACCTGAAGCACATCTTTTCGCTTGCATGACTAGAAATATCTTTTCTCTACGGCTTTCATAATGGAAGCGTGCCTCTGATTGCTGCGCACTACGAGAGGCGCCTTATAAATTTATAGATAAAATACATTACACTATAATGTTACAATTCGCTCTGTCAATTCTTAGATGTGATACATTTATGTGAGAGGGTTATTCAGCCAGAAGCTAGGCTTTGACCTCTTTGGATTGCCTTTTGCCAGCAGTTGTGATAAATGTTTACCGAGATAGTGCTGCCTATTACAGCTAAATTTATCTGCCTATTACTGGATTAGAGATGGTTAGTAAACAATGAACCTGAAATCAGACGAGTCCAGATTTACAGCTTTCGAGAAGAGATCAACTGCCTCACGGAAATGTCCGTTATTAGCACGGGTATTTCCCTCAACTGAAAAGCACAGTTTGTCACGAGCCAGTTGTAAGCAAAAACAAGAAATGGTAAAGATATTTAAAGCCAAAATCCATGAAAATTGCTTTTAAAATACTGCAAGTTACATCAGTGGTGCAAAATGACACAGATATCAATAAACAGTTGCTTTGAAGTAGAAACATTTTTCAAACTTAAAAATCAACTATCAGTATTTCCATATTTTACAAAGTCTGAGCGTGCAACACTGAGACTACCATATTTTTTTACCAAAGTTGACATTTTCCTACACATCATAAATTTACCAACAGCTCAAATACATCAGCAAACTACGTATTGGAATCATCTATATGCAAGCCAAGGGACAGTACATATATTACAAACGCACATACGCAGGGAGGGGTCACCGGATTAAGGCGGTTTGCGTACGTTTGCATACGGCAGAGAGCGGACAAAATGTAATGATGCAAAATAAATTTATAGTTTTTTATGATGTCCACATTATCCTATTTATAACTCTTTATTATCCTATAATAGTCGTCCGATGGCTTTTGATTACATTATAATTAATTTCTTTTTGAATCTAAACAGTAAACCATAAATTAAATTTTTTTAGAATGCTTAACAAAAATAAATAGTAAAATAAATGTTCTATAGATGATGACCTCAGCTATTTAACTCTTGTAAGGGGGGGGGCAGAGAAGTTTAGTTGTAGAATATTTAGACAAGTTCTGCTAAGATAGGCTGAAATATCATTAGGCTGGGCAAAGTAACACGAATATAGTCAAAGTCAATAAGAAAGCATGGTTTCCCAAGGCTGTGATTAGTTTCGAAATATACTTCAAAGTTCAGCTTTAGTTTATGACAGCAAACAAATTAAACAATGGCTACTCACTTGCAAACTGCCTACTCTGAATGATGATTGCCTCTCCTATCTGCCAACACAGATAAGAAAACAGATAAGTGAACGCACAAGATGGTTCAGCACAGTCAAGAACCAATTCAGCACAGTCAAGAACCAATTCAGCACAGTCAAGAACCAGTTCAGCACAGTCAAGAACCAGTTCAGCACAATCAAGAACCAGTTCAGCACAGTCAAGAACCAGTTCAGCAGTCATTTATTGAATATTACTGAAGCTTCGTAGGGACCTTGGGCAAGTCCTCCACTCGCAATTGTTCATGCGCTTCGGCATGAAACTGAAATTCAGTGTCTGTGCTATAGTTGGGAGTACCTCTGAGAAGCAATCTTGAAGAGGAGATCTAACAAGTGCTTATACATACATACAAACATACACCCCCATATACATAAAAATACATATATACCTACACACATACACACATGCATACACAAGACACACACACACATATACAAGAGAGGTATGAAACAATGTTCATTGCTTGTCCGACTACCTCATCATTTCGTATAGGTTGTGGTCTAATTTCTGCTGTTCTATTCATTTCGATTTCTGATGCCGGCTTTTTCTTTTTCGTCACTTGCGTATAAAATGCTGCATTCACATTCAAATCCTGCAAAACGAAAATAAATCGTAATGCTAAATGCCACATCACATACGACCATGGTTCTCATTCCATTGTACTAATCACTAACACAGCATCACATACGACCATTGTTCTCATTTCATTGTACTAATCAGTATCACGAGGGTTAGTACATGCACCAAGTCACATTCAGAAGTGTATACAATGGTGCACTATTAATAATAGTCTATAAGAAATTTGTTTATTGCATTGAATTATATATTAAAACGAAAAAGCGCCTCTAATTTGGTGAACAGCTTTTGTTAGTTAGCAAGTAGTTCTAAAATAGATATTTTTTAGCATCTGCTGAAACTCAGTCAGAACTTAGAATTCTACATTACTTAATACCTCAACAATTAAACAATTAGCTGTTGTTAAAGATTCAAACAATGAAAACAGCCTTTCCACAAAACTACACCCTCACAAAATATCCAAACCAGCCATTCCCTTTCACTCCTCTGCAGTGTAGGCAAACTTCTTGTCCCTATGCACGCACTTCTATCATGCAGCGCTGCGCTTTCTCTGCTGCTGGTCCTGTGGTCTGGAATGGGCTACCTATAACTGCACCTGCTGCCAAGAGTTCCCTCCGACATGTTCTATCTATAAAACTTAAAACTGTCTTGTTTAGCCAAGGTTGAGTCCAGAGCGCTCCTGAGTAATAACTTCTAACTGGTGATATATATATATATATATATAAATCTCAGTGATGATTAACACAAAAAAGCCTTTGGCCAACAAATGTTCCATGAGAACAGCAGTTACTTTACATCCTTTGTACCTTACATTACTTCACATATACAGACTTTACAAACTTTCCTCAATGCACGACTGCAAATAAGAAGAAAGTCTTACTTCCGAATCGGACTTTGATAAAAGATCAAACCTAAAACAAGAACAATTGCAAAACGTCACCATCTCCAGCTGCTTATTTACACTAATCTTAACCTAATTACAATATCTGTCGCTCAGGTTTTTAATAAACGAAGATATATATAATTATATGTATAACGTTTAATACATTTTAATACAGTAGGAACCTGTTTACACATTTCTGTTATAGACACCCGTCTGAAAGGTTACCACAGGAGACCAGCAAAGATGGAGGCAAGGGTACAGTCCAACACATCAGTGTATGTATGGTCGCTTAGAGTGAACTTCATCCACTGGAAAATCCAGATCGAGATCCAACAGGCCGAAGAATGGAAATTTCCAGGTTCGGAGAGACGGAGAGGTGTCCCTCTGTATGGATGACATCATAATCAATAAAATCTGTCCTGCTGCAAGATCACGAGTTAAGAGTGAGTCAGCGGAGTAAAGAGAAGAAGATACGCTGATCTGCACTCTATCAATCCAACTCACTTTGAACTGTTCAACTCACTTTGAACTGTTCCAACTCACTTTGAACTGTTCAGCTCTTTGGATTCCTTTACAACCTGCATCTCATCTTTTACTTTCCCATTTTTCTTTGGCATGTCCTGCACCTTCAAGAACATGCACAAGAAAACGATGTACCGCAATGCAATGTAACTTGATAAGTATAATTACACAGTGCAACTCACAGCAGTGACCATTCAGTAGTGCTTCCCGTGTGAGTATCCCAAAAGAAGAAATAGGTTTTGAGGAGAGACAGAGATGCAAAGAATGGAAACACGTAAAGAGGAGGGAAGGGCATTCCAGAGGGCCAGACCAATGGTGGCAAATGATCTAGTTTGGGCAGTGAACGTAGGACAAAAAGATAATTCCCGTTCAAAGAGCGGAACGGTCGGAGAGAAGCCGTAGAATGAGGAGAACGAATGAGATCCCCTTGAAGAGGCACTGAGATATTGCGACGGAAAGTAACACTATAATGATATTAAAAATATAGGAGAAAAATAACAGAAAAAAGAAAACTAATAAAAGAGAAAAACAGAAAACACAATTCATTGGTTAGACCTCCAAATCAACAAACATATCAGGGCTGGTGAGGCCGCATTCCTATGCAGCAATAATAGTTTAAATGCACATTTAAATGTTAATGAAAGCAAGAATGCAAATTGAACAAACCTTCACAGTTTGAATTTGTTCTGTCGTCTGCTTTTCTAAACGTTTTTTCTCTCTTCGTTGCTGGAAACAAATTAATTGCCGTCAATATATTTCTCGCTCTCAAACGTAAATCTCGTCTAGCCCAAATCCAAGATGAACATTCATAAAGCACTTCTCACAGCAGAAGTATTCAGTAGCACCCTCAGCATGACACGGCTGGCAGGTCAATGAAAAGAAAGGTCTTCAAGCAGTGAAGAGATACAGGTGAATTCCCCCCACCCGAATCCTGCTACAAGTTGCGTTTCACATTGAGGAACCAACAATAGGAAAAGTCCAATGCGAACAAGACGAAAAACAAAGTTACTTATGCTTGCTTATTAAACGCAACTCCAAGAGCCTTGCATTAACAAAATTGTAAAGCATGATCCCAAGAAGTACCTTATAGCTCTATATAAATTGTTGCCATTACATTATGCTTGCTCGTTTGTTTGAATATCATCATCCATCTCGTGAAAGTCGTTCATTCAAACAATCAAAAGCTATTATTATCATTTCCCGTATATAATGCTAACTACTATTGGCTGCCAGAGTGCATACACAACAAGTATTAGTCAATTAAGAATTTCAATAATTACTTTTTTCTTTAATCTGCGTTTTTCCAATTTCTTTTTCCTTTTTTCTTCTTCGGAAATAAGTTCGTTTGCAAATTTTTGTCTCTGCTGTGAAAAAAAGAAACACATAACATCACCACAAAAGTCAACTGTTTAAAAACTAAGCTAACCTTGAAATCGTCAAATCAATTCCAGTTCTCCAAAGAAATCACCAGCAAATTGCAAACTGCAACCAAGGTTCATATATTACATGCACAAAATAAATGTCTAAGCATGACATCCACATTGGCCTATATATATTTATAACTCTGTAAATTATCCTATAGTCATGCAATGGCATTCTATTACATTATAATTAAATTCTGTGCAAATCTAAACTATAAACCATGAACAAAATTGGTAATCAGCAAAATTCATGATCCCACTTTATTTTTTAAAACTAAAACACTGCCTCCCAATCCCATTGGATTCTCCCTTTCGAGCTCAACCACCCTCTCCTGCCCACCCCAGTCCCCACCCACTTGCTGACATTACCTCATCCGTCAAGCCGTTGCTTTTGTGTTCATCGTCATCCTCGTCATCTGAAAAAGCCACAGCGACACAGCATTAGCAAAAGATACATTGACTTTGTGGCAATGTTCTTGCTTCAAACAACACAATTCTTTACGCAGTCATAATTACTTATATTCCCCTTATTAAGCATCACATTGTTCTGGCCCCAGGACCTGGAATAACAGACTCCTGTTGCACTTCCTGTTGCACTTCGCCAGTTTCCCAGAGGTCACACCCCTACATTGCTCGCGAAACTAAAAACCTTATTTAGGAGTTCTTGAACTGGGAGTGCTTCTGAGTAGCTTATATCTTAAAGAGGCGCTACATGTATAAAAAACTCTTAAACAATAATAATAAACAATCACAGTATAATTGGTAAATATTAAACACCTAAATAACTTGAATTTGACATAATAAGATCACTTGTATGCTCTATTAGTCACCAAATAACTGATCTGGTTTTTAAATTTGAATTTCAGCCAAAAATAAATCACTCAACATCGCTAAAATACTTACACAAATTACTTCAATTTCAGACAAATAATCACTTTATTGGCAAAATACACATAAATGTCTAGAATTTCAGTCAAAAAATCTCTTTACTGGAACAGTACACATAAATAACTTCAATTTCAGTCAAAAATAAATGCTTCATAGTCAAATTATACACTTGTTTGATTCTACGTCGATCATTTATAAGATAAGAATATTCTTTAATTTATCAATTGCTATCCACATTTTGGTGTACAGACATGGAAATAAACGTACATCACCCATAGAGCCAATCAAAAGTCAAATGTTTTAAAATAGCACACATACCGTAATCTTAAATCCAATTATATATAATGCTCTTGTGACGACCAACATACCCGAGAATTTGCTCGAATGGTAGCCTCTCAATTTCCGACCCAGATCTTCGGCTTCATACGAAGAGTCTGAATCGCCATCATCTGACTCCGAGTAATTGTCCATTACTCCATCTTGTAAACAAACATCGCCAATATGTTCACATTAAGTAGGCAGAGCTTCATTCTTCAGATAAACTGTAATTGTAAGCTGACCTTTATAAAGCATGACTAGCAGGCCAGGCCCCGATTTATCTTAGCGAACTTTGTGTACCAGTGCTATCCGTTCCAGGTTTAGATTCCTCCGCTCCGCCATACAAGGAGACCTGGTTGTCTCTATGGCTCGAACTTCCACAGTGCTGCATAAAAGGTGGTAGGTCTAGCTTTCTGGAATAGGCTACCTTCCAGTCTCGGTAATGAACTTCTTGGCCATCCTTTCTTTGCCCCTTTTTTGCTTGAAACCACTATCTTTGATTGTGATTTGGTGCTGTCACTTCGGGAGCGCCTCTGAGGAGTTTCTCCTGAAGTGGCGCTATATAGATTCATGATTATAATTACGATTACTTTGAGAAACAACTCATCAGTGGCACTCTGACCTGAACTAGAGAAACAAATGTTGGCGTTTGTGGAACAGCGGCAGAGACAAACTTAAGAGCTAGTCACAGCTCTGGAGAATGGTGATTGAGGCAACACTGGCAGTGCTCACAGTGAAGTCAGGACATACAGAAGGTACATCTGTCTGGAATAGTCTCCTGTTTGAGATATGCTTGCTACCTAGGTTGACTGGTAAGTGCTTTACAGACTCCTTAAGACTTTTTGTATCACTGTGACCGGTCTCAGAGTGCCTCTGAGTGGACTTTATGAAGGGGCACTAAACGAATTCTTGAAATGAATGAATGTTAAAAGGTGCAATATATGTCGCCTATTACTACATACTTGGAACCGCATTAAGTGTTCAACACTTACTATGGCAGTCATTCGAATAGACCGTTTGCTGGTATAGACTGTACATTTCCTTCTGCAAAGCAACATAGCAACAACAAGATTTTTAAATGCGATCAACTGAAGATTCGCTTAACACAGATAAAACTGACTCATTCAGAAATTTAAGTCATGTCGTGTAAGAGGAATGTGTTCAAACTGTCCTGCACTGCTGCAAGCAATTTCTTTTTAATATTACAGATGATCACATATTGACCATCTAATTTTATTAGTGTGGCCAACAGCTAAACAATATTTAAGCACCTCTGACCATGCACACATTAAACATGTTTGCAACAATAAAAATTACTATTATTTGACACCGTTGACCAGTTTTTTTCGAGTTACAATTTTTCAAACACTGCTTCAACCATTAGACTTTCATTTATTCATTTATTTATATAACTCCTCTTCAAGGCCCAAATTACTCAGAAATGCTCCCGATTCCAGTACAGCAAAAAAGAACAGTTTTCAAGTGCTCCGAGAATGTGTCAGAGAGTGATCTTGGGAACAGGTGCAGCTCAAGAGGGAGATCATTCAATACCGGTGGGAAACCACAGAAAAAGCTTTTCATGATGGAGGTATGAGCAGCTTCTGCTAGAGCTAATAAATAATCTTTCACGACCAAGTCACCCATTCGATTGCAGACAGTCCTTTTCCAACAATCATCATTACTTTACTCATTGCAAGTGCTGCTATTATTGTTGTAGACATCAATTGTTATAAATATATTTTTCTTGTGTGTGCACAGTCAGTACATCTGAAAGTGCATGAAGGACTTCTTTGAAGTCCATAAACCAGTGCATTACAACCTTCTTGCCGTGACATAACCTTACACATAAATTGCGATCGTGGCTAAATAAAAACAATTGGATAAAAGATTCTGATAACATGTGAGACATGAATGTGCCTTTACAGAGACAGTGTCTGCTCTAACCAGACATAGCATGGCTAAAGCCAGCTGTTCAGGGAGAGGGCACATTTCAAGATCTGGCACACAACAAGAACTCACATGACCCTTTGCTACTAGTTACTACAGTGCATAATAATTAATGTAGATGACAAATGAAGAGCAGCACTGGTCATGAGAACACACTCTACAACATCTTACAAACAAGATAACGAGCCGATCATATCCATCCCAGGTCGTGATATAAATCAGATATTTATGCGTAGCAACAATTCAAAGTATAATAGTACCATCAACTGATGACACACTGAAACCGAACGAAACCCAAGTCAGTAGCCATAAATCAGAATTAATTTAATTAACTAATTAATCTAAATTTAAGCTGAGCAACTTGTGGCTTACTTGAACTTGAATACGAGTTATTTGAGGCAATTTCCATTACTGTATATATTATGGATATATAGGTTGAGTACGTTGATGTACAAAGACCCATCTGATTTTCACAATTATTAACAAGCAGTTCTCTAAATTATTAATTATGGGAGATTTGAATTGACCCTACAGAGGAATCTACACCAAACTATACAACATTCATAAGATCCTAAAAAATGCTTGCTTGGTTTTGAAGTGGAATCAAAAAAAGAAACCTTGTGGAGGTGTGGTGGCCATGGTGACAATCGCATTTTTCTTAGTGGTTGGCCCTCAACCTGGAAAGGCCTCTCTTTGGAGTTTTGCCTCTTCCCAGGACATTCCTATATCCTAAGTTGCATTCAACCCTCAAGACTGCTCGTTTTAGCTGTGCTGGAGTTTGGAACCCCTCTGAGTAGTTTCCCTGAAGGTGCGCTATATAAATTCATTCATTCATTCATTATGAGAACTTATACAGCACTTCTTCAAGGCAACTACCCAGAAGTGCTCCCGACCCTGTATGGCTGAAAGGACAGCTTTGAGATGTGATTAGAAAGAACCAAAGTGGACCTGGGGAACAAATACAGCAACTTAGGGAGCCCATTCTAACCATCGAGAAGGCATGATTCCGCTTGGTGGCTGTGCGGTCAAAAGGGACTTGAGCACACCCTGCTTGTTCAACATAAATGAATGAATGAATAAGTAAATGAATGAATGAATGATTGTCTCTTGTGTAACATATCGTAACACGTGTACTTACCGCATCCATTGGACCTCTGTCATTGTCTTCGATAAGTCTTCTGTACGCTCGACTGATTTTTTGAAAAAGCTAAAATATCAACGACAACTTAATTAATCGTGTAAATAAGACACGAATACCTGGAATCGCATACAAATAAATCGTAAAAGAATAGAGCAGCATTAAAGAAATATTTCAATTTGAATGTGCATACTTGCAGGGAGAGATGCAGCCAATGAGGCACGGATTCAGGAAGGCTGGGAGGAATGAAGGCAGGCAGGCAGACAGGAAGGCAGACAGGAAGGCAGACAGGAAGGCTTGCAGAAGACAGGCAGACACGCAAACAAACAGGAAGGCAGGCGGGAAGTAGGAAATGGAGGGATAAATGAATGAAGGTATGGAGAAGAGTGGAGGAAAGGCACAGAAGAAAGAGGGAGCAAGAGAGCACCTGACCATGCTGAAGCAAGTTGGTGAGTGACAGGAAATCACTGAGTATGTGTGTTGAGCAGTGGATATGAGTATTATACCTTAAAAGCTTCCTCTGATTTTGGATGTTTTTCTGGATGCCACTTGTTTGCCAGTCTTTTGTAACTGGTTCGAATAGCATCTAAGTCAGCTCCTACATTTCAACAATCACACAAACATGGACACAAAGACTGACAAAGCAATTGACTGCATAAATATGGAGACATACACAGAGAGAGGCGGAAACCTCCAATACAAATACACACACTTCAAGCTAGACGTTGGGTGGAGGAGTTCTACCCTGTAGATGAAAACCAATTTCTCTAGAGACAAATGATAATCAGAGATAATCTACACAATATCAGAAAAAATTACACAAGCATCAGAATATGCTCTCAAGGTTCCACTCTGAATTTCTATAAATTCAAGCAATTGCAGAAGAGAACTTGAATCTGTTAAATTTTAAAAATTACACAAACGTAGACCCAACCTAATATGCTCCAAAAACGTAAACAATAGCTAAATAAATACAATAATTAAACCCACCTACTTAACATAATACCTTCAATTGTTATTAATAACAATAACAATTTGCACCATAACTTACGAATAATGACTGAATTCTGACTTTACACATCTAACAGCATCCAAATTAGTCCAAGCCTTTAAAACGTATACGAAAGAATTCAAATATTAAGACTTTGAAATTGTAACCTAATTCACTAAAAGAGATGCAAACATAAGACTTCCAAACATATCACTGCAACAAGTGCATCGTTGCTTTAAAAATCAAAATAATTAAACCCATTCGTGTAACAGAAAGGCAAGCCTGTATTACAAGTAGCTTTCATTAAAAGTTTTCAGAATAAATCAAATTGGCTTGTTTTTTTAAACAGACATTATTAAAGAAAATCCTGCTCTTGTACACAACTCAGCATATGACTGAATGAAAATGGCAGCTAACTTTCACCATAGAAATGCATGCAATGTTTTTTATGCTACACATAAAAGTTCTGACATAGTTCCAAGTGACTAGGACATTATTTTGATTTGAACTACTAATGCAGAAGTGTGCAAATGCTGGGATATAGTTACAAGTTGTAAAAAAGCAATACAACTCATACTAAAATGACCTATAATCAATAAGCCGTTTGCAGGACCTTCAATTATTGACTTTGTAGCAAACTCGTAATTCCAATAATTCATGCAACTTTTATAGACGGCACTGCGAGCTTCATTCCTTCATTTTTTATGCAACTTACACCAGTTACAAGGGTGAGTATTTAAGAAGTTGTTGAAACAAAATGTCAAATATTAAAGCGCTGAATCAATACTGTCTATCAAGAACAAGTGCTAAACAAGGGAAGCATTGCGCACCATACAATCACAGCCAAACACGATATGAAAACTAAGATCCAAGCAAAAGGTGGTGGCATTACCTATAGGGAGCTCTAAAATTGTATGCGCCTCGCCTCTAGAAAGACTGCTCATTCTTCTTTGGGATGGTAACAGAGAAACTTAGTTTTTAATTTGCAGTTAAACTAGGCGTAAAATTTAGACGTTTTACTGCGAAAATTACTTTACGACGATATTACAAATTATATTATTACGTAGCCTGCCAAAGAATACATATCAAGAGCATAGACTACGTATTTGAGTAGTCGCCAGCTGAGCCACTTGAAGAGCGACGCCGTGTCATTGATTAAATTCTAACCAAACTGTTTTGCAAAAACATTGTATTTCAGTCCATTAAAAATAAGGACTTCACTTTTTAAGATTGTTTTAACATATTCACTTAGCAGCTGGTCTTTTCGTCACTGAAGGATAACATTGCTGCATTTTACTATTCATTGACAGATGGCGATAATTTAAAAGTCCAAAGACCTGGATCTTCTGCTGGCGTCATTCTTTAAAGAAACGTGTTTACATAGCGCCGTAGTCGTCAAATAATAACATGCTTGTTAGGCCTATATTGCTAGGGAAGCACTTTTGGTGCGGTTTTTCCTGTTCTTAGTCGTATTTTCATTCACGACCGAGACAAACTGATTTATGACCCCTTTCGTATTGGCGTTACAGGTTAGGCCTAAAGCCAGAGTGAGAATTGCCAGTGGAGTTGGGGGCTTTCACCGCCAATCTTTCTCAATTATTTTGGAGCCCATGGCAGTCTGTTTTTCACACCCCAATTCCAACCACCATCAGTCCACAGGGACCTAAATGGCGTGGCGTCCATTCAAACGGGCGAGCGGAAAATGAACAGGGTCATTGAGGCCATATAGACGGTCGCTATAACTATAAAATCCGATTACAATAATTACATCACCCTATGATCGAGGCTCCTCCATCCATGATGATGATGATGATGGTGGTGGTGATGACGACGGCGATGATGAGGGTGGTGGTGACGACGACGACGATGATGATGATGGTGGTGGTGGTGGTGATGATGTCCAAATGAATGAAATGATAGCAATAACAATGACGATTTCCATGGCGCCGTAACACAATCATGCCGTTACAAGCTATGGCGCCTCACATACTATACTGAATTGCAGGATAATCCTTAT
Organism: Lumbricus terrestris; assembly: GCA_949752735.1. Classification (NCBI taxonomy): domain Eukaryota; kingdom Metazoa; phylum Annelida; class Clitellata; order Crassiclitellata; family Lumbricidae; genus Lumbricus; species Lumbricus terrestris. The sequence goes on from OX457039.1 coordinate 69,164,059, forward strand.
AAGGCCCTACAAAATAAATAGGCCTAAGTCTTAATTTTTTGCACCCAGTCCAAGGTGCTGTGCACCAATCCACCAAGGTGCTGTGCACCAATCCACCATGGTGCTGTGCACTGGTCCACCAAGGTGCTGTGCACAGGTCCACCAAATCACATTATCATTTATAACTGCGGTCGGCCTTCAGAACTGCCGGTCGCGGTGCAGCAAGGAGGCTATATATAAATTAAAGTCTTAGAGGTGTATTTAAGGTTACTTTCTCGTTTTAAAATTTAAATTGCGTTTCTGAGAGCCTCTAATGCTCTAGGCCTTAGCGGATTAATGTCCTTATGCCAAGGTCCGTTTTTCTAAAAGCCAATACCAGCACTGTAGTGATATTATGTATACAATAATACAACTGTGCACTTCACAGATCTGGACTTTAGGTCACTAGAGGTCAAAAGCTACAGCGGAACGCTTGACAGAGAGGACAGAATATCACTGTCTGCACCAACATATATAACCTTGAGCATCCAGCTCATAGGGTTGGAGCTGCTTAACCCCTGGGATTAAATATCTCTTACACCTCATCATCTTACAACCATAATCGTAATCTCGAGACTTCTACGGCGCCCACAAAAGTCAAGTCGCGCCATAGATGACATCAGCTGGTAAGATCGTGCAGAGAGCGGTTTGCACATAAAGTCACAGAAGTATTTCAGTGCTAAGCTTAGTAACTTGGAGCAATGCCTTATATCTGATTTGTGCGAAGAACGGGAGCCAGTGAAAGTCATGAATAATGTATGTGGAGATGAACGAACATCGAAAAAGTCGAGTGATAAGTGAAGCAGCAGCATTTAATATAGATTGCATAGATGACAGGCCAACTTAGGAAGTTACAATAGTCAATTCATCGCCATGTCAGTATACCCTACTGTGAACTTAACAAAAATTATAACGGCTCTTTTCATTTAATTTCCACATCCAATTATCAAAGTTGACTTATTTTTTACAATGTTACTAATAATAATATATACAAACTAAAACAATAAGTTCACATGAAGGCATCTATGAGTATGCATGCAGTGGTTAAGTATGCAGGAATACACTGGCATTCAATAAGGTTGTTAAAGTAAATTATTTTTGCAGGTAACCAAAAATGCTTGAACATCATGTAGACCTCATCCAAACATATTGCAAAATATTCTAATGTCCCAACATTCATTAAAATACAGATAGTAAATAGGTTTGAATCTGACACGAGACAGTTACCGTGCAGGTTGCTTGAGCAAGTCCTTTGTTCAGAAATTTTGCATTTCCGCTCAGATCGAGATTTACAGAGAATGTACATAATATGTTATATTAATTATAACAATGCAACAAAGTAACGTTAATACTAATACCAATTGCAATAACAATAATAAAAATAATGGAAAAAAACAACAATAATAAAAACAATAAAATAATGTCAGTAATAGCACTGTTTACCATGATGGTTCAGCCTTTCACCCTACAACAACAGCATGGATAATGTTCATTTCGCCCTAAGAAATGTAAAAATTATTATTATTATTATATTATTTGAGCACTTCAACTTTATTAATAATAAACAATACTCTCAGGAACTGTAAGCATTTGTGGTGTAAAAATTTACATGATGAAAATGCTATTTAGGAATAAAAGTAAAGAAACAAAAATTAACAATTGTTTCACACTGGCACTTCTTTGCAATGCACAGACTCATCAGGTGACAATGGCATCATTGCGCATCAACAACAATAGAATGGAAATTCAAGTTGCAAATCTTTGATCATTCTGTAGTCGGACTATTTCTTCCAGTGCTTCAAAGCTGCAAGGGCAGCCAGCCTTCCTGGGGCACCCATGACACCTCCACCTAGAAAAATTACAAATCATAAACACTCTCTCAAACTTACTAAATCTGAACTTCATATATAATATCTGTCAAAAAAATAGTTGTTTATATGTTCTTACGTTGTCCATTTGTAAGAAAAAAGTGTTTTAACTAATCACTTCAATTTGATTGAACCACAATTTCATAAGGGCTTTGTAGGGCCTACTGCTAACCCTAACCCAATTAAGTTTAAACGGAGGACAAGCACAAGGTAAGAAAATGAAGCTAACAAGACAAAGTCTTGACTGTCTCAGCTCTATGACTACTCTTCTTTCTCATATCTTCTAATATCTACATACCAGGATGAGCGCCGGAGCCACACAGAAAGAGACCGGAGACGGGCGTCTGGTAGTTGCTGTACCATGGAGTTGGTCGGAAAGAGTAGAGCTGATCAAGTGATATGGCGCCGTGAAATATGTTCTGCATGAGAATAACACATGTGCATCCAGTCAACAATCACCAAATCTTTACTCTATATAATAGTAAGCATAAAGAAAGAATTGAATAATGTCTGATCCTGATAAATTGGTTTCATATCTTTTAAAGTTATGCTTGATCTGAAATATGAGTAAATGGCTAAATTGTTCCACAAAAAATACGATTTTATGCAGATGAGCTGTTTTTGCAATTTTGGCTCATATCGCCTGGCAGTAAAGCTAAGTAAGAACACATCAACTGAAATCTTACATATTTATGACAAAAATATTTTAAAATTATTGTTTCTTTGAAATGTGATTGTGTGTGATTGTCTGTTTTGGTTTAAAGCAAGACAGAATATGAATATTTGATCCACTTGGCAGCAAACAATTTAGTCTTTTGCATTTGATCTCAGAACTAGGTTTCTGCAAATGCTTACCGTACTTCTTCCTTATGAGGGCAGAATTACAAGAGACACTGACCGATGAGGGAGGCAATTTGAAAGAGTCAGTTTTAAGTTGAGAACGAAATGGCAAGCAACAGAGCATATGGACATTTGCAGGAAAAGTTCCAAAACAATCTAGCTCTAGAATTAATTTAAAAAATTGTTACTTGTCAAGACTAATCAGACCATTCTCAGAGCTTACCCCGCCTGTTAGACCAAATATTCTCTCGAGATCTGGGGGAGTGAGAATATCTCTACCGACGACACTGGATTTGAACCCAGGAGCATAAAGCTCAATATCATCAAACACTGAAACAGAATATAGAAAACAGCAACTTTAATGTGAGTCACAAGTTTACACTACTTAATAATATTACTCCACGAATTCTAGACAGTAAGCCACAGCGTAGAACACTTGTAAACGATTTTAAAATGCACACAAATAAAATTATTAAACATTCAAAACTCTGAATCAAATTTCTAAAAAAAATATCTTCATAAAGTTATCGTCCATTTCTTTTTGTTAAAGCCAGTAAATTTATTACAATGTTAATTGTGAAATCAGAATTATTCCCAAATCTTGATTTATGAATTAAGCTATTAGAAAAGGATGTAGTCGCACCGCAAGGAAGCTGAGGCAGGAGGGGTAATCCAGAATCGGAAAAGTTTAAATGGAGGGCATGATAATTATTCGAATCTGGAAGCACATGAAACCCTTAAGCTGTCAAACCAAAACTACGTTTTGTCTCTCATTAATTTTGTCTTGAAATAGCGCTTTAATAAATATGCCATTACCATTTTGCCAGTGCGGTCCAGGCATGTAAAACACAACAATTGACGGTGAATACATGGGCGGAGTTTATCAGGGGGCTAGGGGAACTAAAGCCCCCAAGAAGACCAAATTCTTTTTTTAACGTGTAAATGGTGTCTTTTCCCGGGCTTAGCCTCCCCCCAAGAAGGCTTTAGCCCCTCCAAGAACGGAAACCAAACTCCGCCTATGGGTGAATATTTACATTTGTCTGCATATTCTGCTTTCCTTTCTTCCGTCCATTCACCGTCTGCAAGACTGTAAGGCGTGTACTGCGTGAACAGCTGTACCACGTGACATCCAGGTGGCGCCACTGTGGAGTCCAAACTCGAAGGTATCGTCATCTCGATAACTGGCCTACATGCACATTAGTGTTTATAGTGTTTGTGTTTGTATGACCAAACAAATGAATAATAATTATGAGCCTGAGATCTATGTTTCAGATATCAATTCCTGAATCAAAGACACAACTTAACATAGACATTAACTCGACCCAGACCACCATAGACTACTCTGATGGACAACACTTTTGACTCAGCGCAGCGCTCATGAATAAGCTGATGCCCCGCACTTGGCTTTCGAGTAGCGCTTTAGAAATTTGGAGACTACAATTACGATTATACAGGATTACTAGAAGTGGTGAAGTCTTATCCATGTTCAAACACTCATTTGCCAAAGACTAACCTCTCTGTGGTTGGTCAAACAACCTGGAACGGGACTTCCCTTGGCCATACCCCCCAACTATTCTCAATTTCATCAACTGCTGGGCTGCTTCGTCCGCCAATAGAGGCGCTATATAAATTTGGATTGATTGATTTCAGCCAGTGAGGAGTGTCGACAAGTCCCTCTTAAAGTGGTGCTATATAAATCTGTGATGACAATTACAATTCCATAGATTTCTTGTTTCACAAATTACTTAGTCCTGATTTGAACATGTAATTGTAAAACACTTTAAATCGTAATCGTAACCACAACAGAAGTCTACTTTGTTGAACATTTTCCATTGACTGTCTTGACCCTTTTGGATCTTGAACTGGAACCGATTTCACTCCCATCTAATGATTACGTCTTGACTAAGCACCTGTGAATAAACTGGTTTCCGTGACTTCACTTTAATGTTCGATATACAAATTTCGAGAGTCTACGATTTAAACTGAAACCGAAACGAAAGCGTACTTTTTTGAATATTTTCCGTTGACTGCATCGACGTATGCATCGTGTATCATGTCCATGTTCTCACTGTTGAGGTGAATTGTGCCGCGGTGGTGAGGCATGGCTTCAGAACCTCTCAAGTTGGGGTTGGCTATGAAGTTTGGCAGTTGATTGACTGCAACTGTGAAGATACACCAGACACATGAGAAAGATAATGGACTCAGAGGTCCATAATTAATAAACAGTTACTAAACTCAGTGGTAACTATAACTATTAGCCAATTCTACAAGAAGAACTACATGAAGACAAAAGACATACTGATCGAGAATACCACAAAGTATTATGAAGAGCAGTACATTTAGTAAACTCGAGAGACAATCATGAGTACAGAGTACTGCATTGTATCTATTCTGCATGAAAAACTGCGGTGGAAAATAAATGCATTGTGTTGATGATCTCTATAGAGTGTTGGTGACTTCATTTTTAAACTTTGGTATATGATGCAGGGTGACTAGTTGTCTCTCTCTCTCTCTCTCTCTCTCTCTCTCTCTCTCTCTCTCTCTCTCTCTCTCTCTCTCTCTCTCTCTCTCTCTCTCTGCAGTCTAATCTCACCAAGAGATAAATGTACTTGCTACAACTGAGTTGCATTGACCAACGAAAGAATGCTAATGTGCGAAATGCTGTAAAATTTACTGACTTACCATTGACTTTAGTAACTGGTGACGTGTAGTCAATGCTTCTGACTGAATTGCGCAGTTCTTTCGGCAACACACCCTGCAAAACAAGGTGTGATCACATAGATAATATTTCAAGGAAAAAATCACTAACGGTTCAAATTACTTTAGTTCTAAATCGTGATTCAATTTCAAACTCATTCTAAGCAACAAGAATCGACCAGAAGAGTTTGTTCAGCTTTCGGGTAGTCATTCATTCCCTAATAAAGGGAATGGCCAAACCTCAAAGTCTTATTAAGGAAAGACTTTGGGTCAGCCTCAAAGTCTAATGAAGGGAATGGGCAAACCCCAAATCTAATTAAAAAAAGACCTTGGGCAAGCCTGAAAGTCTAATAAATGGAAGATCATGGGCAAGCCTAAAAACACTAATTAATGGAAGACTTTTGGCAAGTCTCAAACTTTACTTAAGAAAATAAATAAATGTAATGTTTGAGAAAAACGTCTTACAGTTTCCAGCAAGTCAAGGAATGTAACTTTAGCCGTTGCATTCGACAGGATCAACTGGCTGCGAATTTCTGTTCCATCTAGTAGGACTACACCCTCAGCTTTCTTGCTCGCTCCAACGATTATATTTTTAACTGGCTGCACACAAAAAAGTTCACCAATAAAGTCTATTAATTAAATTAGTAAAGTAAACATAAAAATAAACACAGCTATATCAGTCAGCTATAGAATATATGCTGTCATCAGAGGCAACTTCTTCAACTTCAACTTCAACTTGTTTATTGATCAATCAACTCAATCTGAATGTGCAAGAAGATTGTTGAATACACGCATAACATAACATGCAGAGCGTATATTGAAATAATATTACTGTGCAGATATATATATATACACACACACATATATATATATATATTATGCACTAAGGAAAATTTGGATAATGTCATCGTATTATTAGTGCAATAATATTAATTATATGCAGGTCTGCTGTCCTGAGAATGCTGTATTTCTGTTATTTAATTAATTAATCATTCATTCATTCATTTCAGGCCGTGTTGAGTCCGAGTTTACACGCCGGAGCGCCACCTATCGCCCAATCGTACTCGTATGACTTAGTCATATTAATTGGTGAATAAAAGATTGATGATAAAATACACATTACTTTATCGGTGAAGAGACTGGCACCATGCAATCTGGCAGCCGACGCAATGGCTCCGGCAACTGCTCCCATCCCACCTTCAACGTAAGCCCATACTCCTTTGTTTCCATCAATTTCCCCCATCACGTGATGTAACAGAACATACCTGAGAATGATGACAGATAAAGGTAATCGTAACCATGGTATTTCAACAGCATCCAAATGATGCTAAGCTACAGCTGGAGCCAGCCTAGTACAGGTGTTCACTATGTGCTCAGTCAAAACAAATTCGATAGGCAGGTAAGGTCAGCTTCGTTCCAAGTCATGATACAAGGTTAGGTAAATGGATGAAATGGAGCAACAAGAGACGTAGTGGAAAAGAAGGAATCAGGATCTAAGGGTTCGTGGAAGAGGATCAATTTCATTTTCAATTGAAAGACTTGCGCAGTGATTGCAGGAGGTACATTGCTTTTGAAGTCACTTAAAACATGTAGACCAGATGAAAGGTCTAAACTTCAGGAAATGACAACTCATTCGGGACAGAGTTTAAACATAGAATGCACACACATCTACACATACATACAAACAAACACACAGATACAAACACGTGCACACTCACACATACACACAAATGTGCAAACTCAAAAAACACACACACACATAAATAAGAAGGTAGAGCACCACTAAGTGTTCTTATTATTCTGGTGGAAAAGTTCCAATTTCCAGGTTGATGGTACAAGCTGTTCAATTCTTACCCAGACTATATTAACTATATAACTCAACATCACGAATCAGCACAATATCATCGAAAGTCACTTAGAAAGGCTACTAACGCAGATCCTGGCATCCTTGGACTAAGCATCGCACCAATGACGGCATCCGTGGCCAACGTTGCTTTCAATGGTTCCGATTCGAACCACGCATCGAGAATCTTTGCAGCTGGTGACGTCAGAAACTCATAAAATGAGATCAAATCTTTGCCAAGCAATCTTCCTGTAAAACAATGATCCTTGTATATATATACATTGTATATATAAATTATAATTTATATATATATATATATATATATATATATATAAGCGCCTCTGAGTAGTTTCTTGAAGGGGCGCTATATAAATGCTATGAATGAATGAATATATATATATATATATAGGGTCATGAGAGGTGCTTTGACTAAGCCACTTGATGACATCATTATTTGTAAATTATTTAAGCATCCAAAGGAACATTAGTGCAGAAATTTTTCAGTGTAAAAGTTGTGACTTGACTTATGGCCGTCAGGTGATGCCGTCAGCACGCGTCAGCCGCTTTCCCATGGTAGCTCTCCACTTTTGTCTATCCTGAGCCACGTGCGTCGCCTCCTGTATCGTCATTCAATTCAAAGTTGTAGGTTTGTGGAATACGTTGGCCCACACAGTAGCATTGTCATTCCATCTCAATCCCAAAAAAGTCAGAGAGTTCCAGGTGGACCATTTCAAATTTCAATAAAAATTTCACAGAATGTCGAATATGGTATTAGAGGAAATTTTGCATAATTTCAGATCAATATATTAAGCAGTTTTGGAGCCATTTATTGAATTGAAATGGAGTGACCCAGTATTGTCTCGGTGGATACTGTAAACACATTGAGAGGAAGCTAGAGAAAATGGGCTATATAAGAATTCCATGAGAATTTGCAGTGGTTCTAACACAGTCTTCTCAACCACTTGAAACCCTTGTTATGTTAGGTTGGGTGCTCTTGGCCTGGTGAAGAGTCCATACGGAGACGTAGGATCCTATACTACAACTAATTAAGGTGGTCTCGAAATCGAAGTGGCTGAGATTCCATCAAGAACTCCCTCCTGTTCCTCTTATCGAAATTGAGAATTGGTGTTTTCTGATTGCTGCCTGAGTCAAGATGGTTGCGGCCAATTGATAACGAAGAAAAAAATTTACACAAAGCACACCCTGAACAAGGAATAGGTTAGGTATCCATGGATGGGAACAAGCATTTTCTCTGGTTGGCCCGGCTGAGTTAATGAGGTTCGTTACCGAGGTACAAATAGATGAAGTCGGTCAGCAGAACGAAGAGGGAGAGAAGATCTTGTATACATCAAGTCACAGAGGCATTAGACGCTAAGCCATAGATTGAGTATTCGCATATTACGAATATTAAGATTTTCAAATATTCACGAATATTAACGAATATTAAAACTGCCAACGAATATTATATTCGTAAAAAATTATGTTCTGTCTCGAAATTCTTTATTCTTAATTTTTATTTTGTTATTTATGAAAATGTTTAGCTTTTACTGAATGATTTGTACAGAATTGAATTAGCCTACGCATAGGCCTATATCAGTAAGTTACAATAACTTTAATAGATTTATTGTTAAAAACTTCAAGGTCTCTGCTGGGTCTGGCCAATGTGGCCATGCAGTATTCATATCACATTCGATACTTAATGTTAAGTCACTTTGTCTGATTTATGACCATCCTCCCCAACTGAAAAGAGAAAGAGCCACCGATGGCAGTTAGCAAGTAGCAGCAATAGTAGGCTAAATTAGAAATAAACTTTAACTGCCTATAGCCTAATAGTAACTGCAAATTGATAGAGTAGTTTTATATTAGTGTAGCAGGATGAGCAAATATAGCCTAAATACCAACGCAGGAAATAATAGTGCCAGATTACAAGCAAAATTTATCCCGATCTCAGCATTTTAAGCGAATTGCATATTTTAATTCAGCCTTGCCCTGGATGCGAGTTAATATCAAGGAGACATGCAGAAACTTAAACTGCTTTACTTGGTAACATTGCGGTTTCGATGGTTCACTTTAATCCGTTAACGAATATTTACGAATATTTACGAATATTAAAAAATCTTAATATTCACGAATATTTACGAATATTAAACCCAAAAGTCACGAATACTCAATCTATGCGCTAAGCCATGCAGTGACTCCTTCTTTGTAATAATATTGTAATTGTAAACTCGAAATTTCTACAGTGCCCACAAAAGCCAAGTTGTGGGAACCAGCTTATTCACAGGCACTCAACTAAAACAGAATCGATAGGCAGGTGGTCAAGATCCAGAGAGTCCGGCTTTCTGTTTAAACCTACAAATTCCTCCTCTGTGTGTCTCTTGCAACTACACTAACCAGAATGATGACTAGCAGTGACTTCATGTCCAATGCGAGTTAGAAACGTACCCAGCGTAAGAAGGGCTTTCAGTGATGGCCAGTTGCTCCACTTTGCTGCAAGTGAGGTGTTCTTCCGATCAAGCCAAGTCGGAAGGTGGACCGGCGAAACATCGAGAAGTGGATTCAGTGCATCGACAATTCGATTCAACATGTGTTCGTATTCCACATATGCCTGAAAACATAAAATCCAATGCTACAACTCAATTTCAGGTGCTAGCCCAATTGGCTAAGCTGTTAAGACTTTAGGCTCCGTCATATGCGCCTCTGTGAAAGAGACTTGGGTTCACTTCCCGATGCTGGTCTACTTAAGAGATTTAAATCTTGGTTTTTCATACACGGAAACCCAAATGTGTTCATTCAAACGGGCTATGGTGATTGATCTCACAAAATCAATCAATGGAGGCCATAATTTTACAGTCTGCAGAGATTGAGCCCTTCATCAGTAAAGCATTCCCAGTGCTGTTCCATGATCATGACAAGGGTAAAATACAATTGAAAGACTTGAAGCACCTTAACTATGTACCTTAACCATTATAATGGCACATCATCACATTTTTATCAACACGATATATCATATATAATATATATATATTTATATAGACATATATCATCATCATTCGTCGCCTACTCCACCAATGGGAGCGTTGCACAATGAGTTTACCAAATTTCTCCAGCGTGTCCGATCCTCAGCCACAGTAATGGCCATGTTCAAATCCATACCCAGCCCAGTTAAGTCTTCGTTTATCATCCCGAGCCACGTTGTTCTGGGTCTTCCTCTAGGGCGCTTCCAGGAAGGCGGAGCCTGCGCCAGCAGTGCCTGTCTAGAGTCTGAGTTAGCTGGCATTCGAGCAACGTGACCAAGCAGCCCCAGACGTCTCCGTCTAATAGTACCGCATACTGTTGTTTGTCCTGTTCTGTTGTAGACCTCCGCATTGGTGATGAAGTCGGACCACTTGATGCCGCATAAGGTCCTCAAGCACTTAGTCCCAAAGGCATCTAGGCGCAGCTGATCCCGTCGACCGAATGACCATGTTTCAGAGCCGTAGAGGAGAACTGGCATGATATATGAGTTGAACAGTCGTATCTTGGTACCGAGGCTGATACGAGTGGACCAGATGTTATTTTTTAGGGCTCCAAACGCTCCGCTTGCCATTCCCAGGCGTCTTGAGATCTCCGCAGTGCTGCGACAGGACTCGTGAGTGAGCACGCCCAAATAGTTGAAGCCCTCAACACACTCGACCGCCTCCCCCTCTACCATGATGTCCGGAGGTCGTGGTAGAAAATCGCTCAGACTCTGCACCTTTGTTTTCTGCCAGTTGATGTGTAGACCCAACTCTGATGCCTCCTCCTCGAAGATTGTAAGTGTTGATGCCAGCAAGTCATAAATTTGGGCCAGTAGAGATACATCATCAGCAAAATCAAAGTCAGTAAATGCAACTTCGCCGATATCAGCTCCAGGCATAGCCCTGGCAACAGTCCTCCCCACAACCCTATCCATGGCCACGTCAAACATGTCTGGAGCTAGGATACAGCCTTGTCGAACTCTCGACCTAATCCGAAACCAGCCACTGGTATCTCCCTCACAGCGAACACAGCTGAGGGTATCCGTATAGAGAGCACGGAAGAGAAGGACCAGCTTATCAGGGATCCCGGCGATCTTCAAAAGCTTGTAGAGTGCGTCACGGTCAATTGAGTCGAATGCTGCTTTCAGGTCAATGTAAGCAGCGTAAAGAGGCTGTCTGAACTCTCTCCTCTTCTGGGCAAGAAGGTTGAGAGTGAGGACCCGGTCGACAGTCGAACGCCCTGGCGTGAATCCACTCTGTTCTCTTCTTCTGCTGGCGTGGATAACCTGCTTCATCCGCTCAAGTAGGACTCGGGCGAAGACTTTCCCAGGAACCGAGAGGAGTGTGATGCCTCTGAAGTTCTTACACTCCGTTCTATCACCTTTGCCCTTATAGCCTACAGCGGGAGGATGATACCTTTGCGCCAGTCAGAAGGAATTTCACCAGATGTCCATATCTCCTCGAACCATGGATATGGACAGCAGCTCGACTGACGTGCACGGCTCCCCGTACTTCAACATTTCTGGTGTGATACCACACACCCCGGGTGCCTTCCCCATCTTCAGTTTCTGGATTGCCGAAGACACCTCAGATAAGACCGGTATGTCACATGACACAAGACATGAGGGTGTTGACGCATCTGCCTCTTCTGCAATGCATGTCGAAGGAGTCGCAGGCGGGCGGTTCAGAAGATCATCAAAGTGTTGCTTCCATCGTTCCAATTTACGAGGAATGTTGGAGATCAGCTCACCGCTAGAATCTCTGATCGGAGCAGACACTCTGGGCCCGGAAGATTTCAGACGCCGAAAGTTCTTAAAGGCACCATGAAGCTGGTTCTTTGCTATCAGCTCCTCCCCCTCCAAAGCCATCCTGTCCGCCCATTCCTGACGATCATGTCGAAGGGACCTCCTCCTCTCGTGGTTCAGCATCCTGTAGCTACGTTATGCTATGCTATGCTATGCCCCTACAGAGGATGCAGTGGACGAGATCAAGAATAGACATATATGTAACAATTGTAACATCAATAATTAAGTAACCATGCAATGGTACATATTCAATATAAAAAAATAGGTCACTAAAATCTGCCAACCTTTGCATCCATAGCCGAGAACTGGGCAATCTGTCTTGAGTTTTCAGCTGCATCTCTTCCAAGCGTCAGTGATCTCTGCCTCGATCTGTCTTTCTGATCAAGGATCGGAGTGTAAGAACTCGGATCACGAATGAGAAATTTCAGTCCATGTTTCTGAAAGTCAACTGCGAAATGACAGATAAACTATTCAAAAGAATAACAAGATTTCAATAATAATAATAGCAGTAGTAATAATAATAATTATAGTAATATTTAATAATAATATTAGAGTAGTAGTAATATAGGCCTAGTCACTTTCAGCGGAACTTCCACACAAAATGCACTGTGGATGAGGACCACAAACTCCAGTTTGCTGGCACACCTTAGGATAGTTTCTAAGAGCCTGATGGATTCTTCCTTCCTCAGGCAAATACTACTACTACTACTACTACTACTACTACTACTACTACTACTACTACTACTACTACTACTACCACTACCACTACCACTACCACTACCACTACCACTACCACTACTACTACCACTACCACTACTACTACTACTATACTACTGGTAGGTACAGTGGCCGAGTTGTGAGATCAGAAAAAGACTCATGAGGTCAATATTTCAAGGCCATTTGCAATGAGATTAGAATCAAATTGTATCAGGAATAATGCAATGCATCAATGGCTATGAAATATTTTTATAGATTGAAGATCAGTTCCTTAAGCAGGCTCTGGTACAGCCAGGGAATAAAGTGTTAGCAAGACTAGACAAACAGGAATTAAATTTGGATTAGAAAGTCCTGACAATTTATTAGATCATCGAAATTAATCCCAAAAGTCAGAAAACAAAATTTGAACCATACCAGATTCAGATAATAATCAGGAGAACTGGTTTACACAAATCTTGGAAAACACCGAACCATGCAAGACAGAAACAAAGAATGAAAGAAGTTTGAAAAACAGAGAAAGTGCCATCAAGCAGACTTAACAACATAGGCTACAAGTAACTTACTTTCAGTTCTAGATCTTCTATAATCTTCGGTCGCAAAAGACTCAAAACGTAGGAGGCACGAGAGAATTTGAAACCTACATTGCACAAACAACAAATTATTCAGTTGAAAGAACAGGTGTTTATTAAAATATGTTATGTATATATGCAAATGCATCAACATAGCTCATTTTGAGCACCTCACCTCACTGCAAAATTATAACCGCATCAGTTTCTCTGTTACAATGACAAGTATTATGTTACCCTGAAGATACTATGATAAAAAAATCAGTATATCTAGTTATCTACCAAGAATTATTTCCTCTGCTACTGTATTGATTAGTATGTTACCATGAAGTACTACGATGATTATAAGAAAATCCATACCAGGTACAATTTCCTCTGTTATGGTTGCTCCACCAAGAATGTGTCTTCGCTCGAGAACACAGACGTCAAGACCGGATTTCTGGAGATAAGCAGCCTAGAAACGATGCATCATGGACTTAAAATTAAGAAAAGAAGTCTGCTCACTATCCGTCCTCACTCTGCGGTGGCTGAAGGATGAGACAATTATATACAAATCACACGAACTTCACCTCAACTCTCAACATTTCTCCATAGGTCTTTCACTCAGAATTCCAATGTTCTTTCGCAAATCTTATCCCAAGTTCTTTGCTACCCAGGGCTTTTTTAAAGAAATTTTTAGAACTGCACAACCTCTTCTTTTCTTTCCATCCTCCATCGTAAATTACTCTCAATCAGATAACATTGACCTTCTTAAAATTATTTTTAACTGCATAGAAGTGCTTCTACAACAGCACAAATCCATTTAAATATAGAGCTGCACACTTTGTGTAGAACCCCACGCTACCCTCTACCATTTGCCTCCATCGCCGTTTCAATTTTAAACACCATCCACTTCCCTTCAAGGTCACTACTCAGAAGCACTTCATAAGAATGAAGGACAATCATGTCAACTTACAATGCATTAACTAAAGGTGTGTAGCCGTGTAGTAGGCCTATGTGAAACTGTAAAGTAGCGCAATTGCAATGAAAACAGCAGAGCAGGGTATACAGTAAAACAAATATATTAATTACAAATATATTAATATATTAATTATCATGAGAAATGATTAAATTGATCAATTAAGGCAATACTCACGGCAACCAATCCATTATGCCCTGCAACAGAATTTAAACATTCTTTAGAACATACATTTAGTTATAATTGTCAAAGCAAAACATATAGGCTGGTTGAGATCAGGATCCTTTCTAGGTCAAGAACCAATGGTCAGCCTATAAGACCTTGTGTCATCTTCACACCATGTGTGCAAACAGCAAGTCTTATAATCGACTATGGTTTCTATCATGATCTCCAGAGTGCGCATAGCACATATAGGCAGGGTGAGAATTGTCGGGGGGGGTTTGGGGGTTTCGACCCCCCAGTCTTTCTTAGAGCCCCATGTTAAAGTATGTTTTTTACACCCCAATTCCAAGTGGATAATGGTCCAACCCCCCCAGTTATTTTTCCACAATTCTCATACTGCATATAGGCCTAGTACTCACACGCCATTGTCACCAGTGTTTAATCTAGACATGTCTAGAAGGGAAGTACCCCAGGAATGACATGTCCCACCCACCCCCACCCTCACCCCACCCCAATCCGAGAGTTGTTTTTACATGTATTCGTAGCAATTTACTCCCCCTCCCATGACACGTATAACTTTTGTTTTAAATTTGTCCCGCTAGAATTATTCGACAGAGCAGCATTGATGTACTGTATAAAGGTCATCAGATTTTCGGAAATTTTTACAGAAAGAATAACATAAGTCATCAGAAAAAATGTCCGGTCAAAGATCAGAGTGTATACATAGCCTACACTTTTGTTTGGTCAAAGACGATTATCGGTGTCTGCAGTTTACGTCCGTCCAATTCGACCATTTTTCCCGCCCCTATATCCTACCCCAGAAATCCCAGAAACCCAAATTCTTCCCCCAAAGACAGGCTGTTTGGGATTAAATCATTAAATACTGCTGACCCACAATTAATTATTAGCCTATTATCTGACCGACATCGCATTAAAAATATTATTGAAAGGTTTTGCATAAGCTATAAAGACCGCAGCTGAGGCAGCTCTGTACTTACCTCCACCAATAACAATGGCATCATAACTCGTTTTCAATTCACTTGATCTCGTACTCGACTTAAACCTTCGACAGCCTGCAGCCTGTATGATCAGCGCTCTATGCATCAACAATTGGCGCAACATAATTGCTACTCTACTCGCCACCGTAAGCCAAACAAATTAGGAAATATCTTCGCGAACCCCACCAGTTGTGAGTGCGTCAGGCTAATGTCAATGGTCTGCAAGTTTTCAAACACGCCCTACGAGTCGGCAAGTTCATTGGTTCAAGGATATGCCTATGGTCCCTGAGTGTAAGTTTATACCGGTTCATAGTTTATTTAAAAATGAGTCGAAAATCTTCAAACTAACCGGTTAGTAACAGGAAAGCCGCAGACTGATCGGCAAGCTGCGGTTTAAACCTTGAGCTCTGACCAAACATCAAACAGACTATAGGCCTAGGGCCTATGCCTAATATAACTCATATGACTACGCGTCTGTTTTAGGCTATTCTGAGCTAGAACGCGAATAGCTGCAATAGCACGCCAAAACTATATAAATAAAAATGTAAAACGTTACCGTTCGACAAGAAGGATCTCGGAAAGTTATAGATCGATTGTTTTCAAAATTTTCGCAAAACGTTCCATTCGAACATAAGCGGGTTTGTATAATGCCTTTTGGGAAAAAGCGCAATCTTTACGACCAAAAATACACAACTTTTAATTCCATTCGATATACGTCGATGGAGTCCAGCCATATCCGTTTGAATTTTGACGCATCCGTCCGGCGGCGTCCGCCCATTTTTCGGGCGCGTTTTAAAAGGTGTGTCTTTATTTTTCGGGCGCGTTTTAAAAGGTGTGTCTTTACAAAATCGTCCATTTAATTGCGGCCGTTTTCCGCGCGTCTTTCTAAAACGCATATTTCTAGGGTTGGAGGAAGGGGAGGGACGGAGGGGATGAAACGGGAGAGAGGGATGCAGGGAGGGAGAGAGGGAGGGAGAGACGGAGGGAGGGAGAGACGGAGGGAGAGAGGTAGGGACGGAGGGAGGGAGGGGAGGGGATGGGAGGGAGGGAGGCGAGGGAAGGAAGGGGAGGGGAGGAAGGGGAGGGGAACGGGAGGGGAGGGGTAAGGGGAGGGAACCTAGGAAGGGAGGGTTGGATTCTTTTCAGCCACAGCAACGCGTGGTCGGGTACAGCTAGTATCATAATAAAATTAAATAGTTGACATGTCATATGCGCGATAGCTGTCTTCTAGTGCGCCATCGTCCAGCCATGCATGGCATCAACGTAGGCTACGTCATCCTTTTTTATGTATTATTGTTCACCAAAACAGTTCAGGCATACAATAGAACGGCTGTCAGGCATGCACATTCTAGCTGTGACAATGGGAAACCCCAAAAGAACCGAGTGTTCCGCTAACATGCAGGCCGGGTCACCTCAACTAAATAATAGCCATTATCATCATCATCATCATCATCATTGGCGAGCCCCTCTCTGGAGCGTAGCCGTTTCCACCGTTCGCTGCCACGAGGCCCGTGTCCTGTGCTCGTCTCCATGCCGTGCTCAGTCCAAAGTTCAGAGGTCGGAGATCCGCCTCAGCCGTTCGGGTCCATGTATGTCTTGGCCGTCCGGGTGGTCTCTTCCAGCCCCTTGGTGGGCCAGCGATCAGAGCCTTGAGTGCTCTAGCGTGATCCTGCCTGGAGTCACACCGTGCAAAGTGTCCAAACGTGCGTAATCTTCGCGACTCGACCAGCTCTGAGATAGGAGCCCGTCCTGTCCGCCTGTAGATTTCTGCGTTGCCATTATGCTAGACATTATTTCTTTTCAAATCATCATCTCATATTCTACACATTCACGTAATAGATATATGCTAGGCCAGTGATTCCCAACCGGTGTGCCGCGGCACACTAGTATGCCGCGAGACTTTTGCAGGTGTGCCGCGGGAAAAATCATATGTTATTAATTAATAATGATTCAAAACAAAACATCCTAAAATATCATCACTGCAATGTCAAAATTTTAGTCAGTTGGTCTTAATCTCTCACACTGTAGCAGGTTAAGATTTTCAAATGAAGTCTTGATTGTTTTCCCATGGTCAATGAATCTCAGTCAAAGAAGAAAATTGCGCTTGAAATACTAAATTCATTGATAGACCTACAACCAGCAGTCGGCCTACAGCATAGCTTCCCTTCGATTGCAATTTATATTGTATAATAATTATAATCAATCAGTCCATTTGTATTTGGCGAAACAACAAATCTTACAACCAAAGATGAAGAACAGCTCATTGATTTACGAAATGACAAATTTTATCAGTCAACATTTTCCTAAAAGAGTTTGGATGAGGTTTGGCTTTCCATCCAGAAATCATCCTTCTGTCAGTTCAAGAGCACTCAAATTCTTTTGCCATTTGCATCTTCGTGGTTTTGTGAATTTAAATTTTCAGCTTTAACTGAAATCAAGTGTGAAAAGAGGAAGAGACTTCTTAGAATCGACTATGAAATGCGAGTAAGCAGTGGCGTAGCCAGGAATTTTTCATGGGGGGTTTGGGCCTTATTGCCTGGCCGGATACCCTTTCTGAACCAACCCAACAGTAGGCTATTACAGTAAATAAAAAGGGAATAAATTAGCAAAGGGAATAAAGTAAGAAAAGCAATTGTTACTACAAGCAATTGTTTTGTTTTTTCTTATTTAAGTGGATAAATACCCTTAAAAAAACTTTTTCCCTAGACCAATGGGGGGGGTTAACCCCAGAAACCCCTCCTTGGCTATAAGCCACTGGCGAGTAGCCTATGATTGTCGTCTCTGCAGCCTCGTTTCAATTTGATCTGCTGACTGACTAGACTCACAAGAGTATTATTGGACAATAAGAACATTAAAATTCGACTATTATTAAATAATAGTGACAAATAGATAAAAATGGTAATTAGGCCTATTATTAAGTGTGCCGCGAAATTTTTTGTTCTTTCTTAGTGCGCCGCAAGCCAAAAAAGGTTGGGAATCACTGTGCTAGGCTATATAAAATGTACATGAATAGAAGACAAGGCTATTCGTAGGAAACAAAACAAAAATAAATAGCAAATTAAAACGTACAGTAGAAGAAAATTTAGACCAGCAATTATACAGTCACAATATGCACTATATTGATGAGAGGACAGAACATATAAAAGTTTTCAAATCTCTTCATCGGCTTAATAATCCGTGGCGGCACCAGGATTTCAGTTTTGGGGGAAAATCGAGGAGGAAAATTCCATTGTCATCCGCCAAAATTTCTGACGACCTTTTTTAGTCATTCGGTTGAAATCTCATGGATGTATATTCTTTTTTAAAGAGGGCTTAGCCCCGGATGGCCATTTTCGGGGCTTAGCCCCCCCCACCCACGGGCGTCGCCACTGTTAATATAATCACCATGCAGTGGCGTAGGCAAGGGGGGTTTCGGGGGTTAAACCCCCCCATTGGCTCCGAAAAAAGATTTTTTAAAGGTTATTTTTCCATTTAAGTAAGAAAAATAGCAAAAAACAGGGTTTCCGGCCATAAACCCCCCTCATCAAAAATTCCTGGCTACGCCACTGTCACCATGCATGATGGCGATGCCTTCTTGATTGTGCGATTGTGTCTGACCTTTGTCGACCTGTCTCCGACCTTGCAGCCCGTCGAACTCTTCGCTCTGCGACAACGGGGAGCTTTTGGTTCCTCGAGCTCGCACTTCTACCAGACAGCGCCGAGCCCCTATGTATAGGCCTATAGCGTATACTGTACATGTCCCGCTATCTGGAATGGCCTCCCACTAGCCTTAATTGCGACTTTCGACTAGACTAAATTCACCTGCATTTTATAAGTTGCTCAAATCTTATTTTATAACTATGGCTGGACTGGAGTGCCTCTGAGTAGGTTTCAGGGCTGTTTTTAAGGAATTTTTAGAACTGCACAACCCCTTCTTTCCATTCTCATCCTCTATGTTAAATTACTTCCAATCGGATGACAATTAATGACCTTATTGCAAGTTTTAACTGCACAGAACTTGTGACAGAAGTGCTTTTACAACTGCACAAATCCATTTAGAACTGCACATTTTGTGTACAACTGCACGTTAAAAAAAGTCCTGGTAGGTTTCTTGAAGAGATCGACGCTATTAAATTATTATTATTATCGAAATGAATGAATGATGAAAAAATAGGATGGTGGCCTCGCTTACGTCTCGAACTTGGCTAATTTAATTATATTCGCTAGACGGCAGCAGTGGCGTTCCAAGTGTCGCTTTACACAAGGCATACGTATAGAAGTTTATTAAAATAATATTCCTTTTTTTAATGATTCAATCTGACACACCGCAGAATGATTACAAGAATACATGTTATACGAAATACGGTCCACTGTAGCACGACACGCAGGTCGGCTTTTTACAGCAGTGGGTTCGGTAACTTAACTAATGGCATATAAGTACTGGATCACTTCTGATCAGCCAAGCCAGAAGTGGGAGGGGTTATCTTTATTTTTTAGCAGATCCCGAGTCAAACAACACAACAGCAAAGCGTCAATGGCAGCTAACATAAATTTTAATAAATTAATGCCCTGAGCGAGGCTCGAACCCGGGTCGCGCGGATGACTCTCAGTTTAACGGCCAGCACTCTATCCACTGAGCTACGGGACCCCCATGGTTGAAAGTTGAAACGCTTGAGCTCAGGGCTTAAAGTGTGCCTGGACGGTCATGGACGGTGTCCATGCACTTGTTTTAAAATCTGAACGCCGTCCATCCACTTATTGGCGAGCGCAGACTGGAAAGGTAAGGGGCGTCCATGCATTTATTTTCCCACACTTTAGGCACTGCTTGAGCTTATAGACATATATATATATATATATATATATATATATATATATATATATATATATATATATATATATATATATATATTAGTGTGAATCCCGCATTAGCTACTCAAAGTGTGCTACGAAAACATACCTTATCCCCTCTTTTGTTTTAAGTACTCGATATTGCTGAGTACCTAATGTTTGACGTCTTGAAAAAAATACTTAAACGTGTTTGGTAACAGAAATTGATGTGATACCAGACTAATACGATAGTCTTGTATCAGCCTTCCTATAGAACAGCATAGATTTCAAATAGCCTAGGTTGGTACTTGATTTTAGACCTGAAATTTGACCGCCTATATCAGGCCTACTGTAAATGTGGACATTAGCTAGTCAGACATTTTCTCTCATATATTAATAAAACCAGGTGCCTTATTTTTAAAACAAGTTACAGTGCATTGCTCAGTAAAAATCCTAACTGAATTCAACTTTTGGTTGAACTCTGCCCATAGATTTACGAAATTGGCACATAATTTAAAATATTTGGCTATATATTTTAACCCAGAATGAGTATCCATTGTTAGAAAAATAATCATATATGGGTGTAAAATGTACCTTAGGTCATCATATAGTACTGAGTAACTAAGGTGGGTTTATTACATATTGTGAGTAGATAAGGTGCATTATATGGTGAAAAAATGCCCAAAATGCTGCCTTGTGGAACATATAGGAACGAGTAGCTACGACGTTTGGCTTGCTATGTAAAACATTGGCTACTCAGCAAAATGACTATATCAGGACTGGTTTGCATTAGAGCCCTGATATTTTCAGGGGTAGTCATGAATGGCTCCTACAACGTTTTAAGCTTATCACTAAGAATCTGGCACGAATAGGGACCGAGATACAAAAAGAGTAGCCAATGTGCGATTAAATAGTACGAGTAGCTATAGTACGATTCAGTGTTATATATATATATATATATATATATATATATATATATATATATATTCGTTTAATTGACAGAATGACCGGTCGACATAGCGCGACAGTTAACAAGCACAAAGCTAATCTATTCGCACAAAACTAATCTATTCACACAAATTTTAAACTTCAATTTCGTCATTCGATCGATCTTTAGGCCTATTTAAGTCACTTGAACTTTATAAATATTACTGTCAAACATTTGACAGAATTTGCAAATAAATGCTCTTTTGAGTTTTGAATCAAAGCGTGGTGTTATGGTGATGCATTGTTTAGCGAGTTTTAAACTACTGCAATGGTTTTAGCTTTCATGCGTATAACAATGATTGTTTAAAAAGCAATTTACTTACTTACGAAGGTGCCACAACTTTTTGACCTCGCTCAAGAAGGAGCACCTAATTAGGTCAGAGCATTTATTTGGGTCGGTTTGAGAGGACCTTGAAACAATATAAGAAATTGTGATTGACACTGATTTAAGCAAGTGCTTGTTTTGCGTCCAGCAGGAGTTTTGTAAGCAGGCAGCAGATTTCTCTCTATGACAATTTAACGTTAATTTCCTCACGATAATTATGTTTTCCAAACTTCCTAAAACGTTTTCGCTGCTGAGGAGAGTGTCAACAGCGACTGGAAAGTGTCGGTGAGAACTTTAATCATGACTCTAATGTCGTTGCGAACTAGGCTTATTTATACGTGCGAGGGGATTTGCGGCTTCATGGCCCTCGAAATCGATCGTTCACATTTACATAGCGTCTTTTCGAGAAAGCTCAGCCTGTGGTCATGTTATGATTAGTACAAACATAACTGCATTATATTCTGCCTTTGTTCCAAAGTTCAGAAGTGCGAACATTGCCATTATGGGTTAAGGACTTGCTCCAGGTCCCTACGCACGACTTAGCAACCTGGGTAAGCTTATAAGCCCAATACCCTTCTTCCTGTGTTACAAGCCAAAACCTCAGCTTTCGTACCAAACTACTCGAACTTTTGGGTGCCTTTTATGTGCTATAAAACCAAATTTAAGTGACTTTAAAAAGTGCATAAAGAGGTTTTAGTGCCTGGAACCAAGCGAACTTTTGACCTCTGTGATCAAATGGGTGCCGTAATGATTGTATCACGCTATAGTTGCCTTGTATCAACTGAACAGAAGTAATGTACTGCTATAATTTTATGTGATTCTCCAAAGGTATTCAGTCATATAAAAAGCCACATTAGAAAGAGACTAGCTTATTAATCAGCGCTAAGTGTCTGATCATGCATTCACTTTGCATATGTATTAGGAACATCGGCTGTTGTTCTTACATTGAATAGCGAAGATGCAGTCCTGTTTAGACATTGGCATTTACACTAGTTTGTAGAAGTTTCCAATTCAGAAAGGCTGCTGAAATGTTAGGCGGCCTATCTAGGCTGCTTTTGATGACCTCACCTCTTTAGAGAGTCCTGATTTTCTTGTACCATGGTCTCGGACTGCCATGGCACACCACCGTGCCTCTGTTGGCCCTTTGCTGTGGAATGGCCTTCCTGTTATAATTAATTTGTGCTCAGATTGTCACCCTATACTATGTCAATAATATATAAACTTGAACTGTTAAAAAATGTAATTAGTTAATTTTGAACAATTTGAATATCGATTGTCGTCCATACAGCTCTTATCTGAGGCACTTCTGTTGCTGCCCGTTCTTTCTCAAAGGAGCGCCTATGATTACTAGTTAGTTTCATACAAACATGAAAATGCACAGATATGTTTACATCTACATATGTACACATGTTGGGGGGGATTGGTAGAGTAATGGATAGCACGCTGGCATATAGAGCGAGAGGTAGCGAGTTTGAGCCCCGTTGGGCGGACATGCTTTGTAGGCTGCTATTAGTGCCGTGTATTGCAGACTGTCTATTCAGTTAGTAGTTCAGTTTGATGTTAATTAAGATTACCGCAAAACTTGTACATGTAGAGCGCAGTGCGTTTGAAGGCGCTGAATTAAAGAAAAAGAAAAAAAGAAAAACATGTGTTCTTTCTCTTAAAGACAGTCTTATATTCATTCAGCCATTCAGATGCATACATACATACATGCATAGTTGCATACATACATACATACATACATACATACATACATACATACATACATACATACATACATACATATATACATACAATGCATGCACAAACATTGTAGACAGTGAGGAAATGGCAGAGCCTCATTTTATGTAATTTCTTGATTTCTTTTCTTCAGATTAAAGTCGACCGAGACCGCATCGGCTGGTGATGTCGAAGATGTGTTGGACTATAGCCGACCAGAGACGTCGCAGGCGAGTTTTTTAACGGACATCGGAACACGCAAGATCTTCAATGCTGAACACGATCTGTTCCGGACAAACGTGCGGCGCTTCTTCGAACAAGAGGTCGTACCATATCATGCCGAGTAAGTCGAACACATTCTGGAATTTAGAGCAAAGTTTGAACTAATACGGTAATTGTTGTTAAAAAATGTGCTTACTAGTTACTGCGGTATATGTTGATAATAATTTGCTACATGAAGCGATAAAATTTATGGTTTTGGTAATAATACTATCGGTAATCTTTGCTTAAGTTCAATCTGACACAGCACATAGCATGATTACAATCAGTAATGAACGGATGATCACAAGTTATTGAAGGAATTGAATTTAACTGTCTGGCAGCCATGCAGGGCATCCATCAGTCCTACAGACCGTTGGGAGGGTTGTAGGAATCGATCTTGCATCCATGTACTCTAAGTGCCAGCGTGCATATACCATTGGCCTGGAAACCTACTATGATCCAGGGACGTATCCGGGGGGCAATCCGGCCATGGCTTCCCTCATTTAAAAAGTGCATAGGATGTGGCCCCCATTTGGTTTCAACAAGCCATTAAATCAATGCAGCGGGAGAGAAAAGTAGGATGCTAGAGAGGCCGCAGTATATTATTAATGCTTGCAGAGATTTTTTCGACCAAAAAAAGGTCATCAGTTATTTTGGCAGAGAAAATTTTTATATTTTCCAGACATTTTGACCAATCGACTAAAAAGAGGTCATCAGATTTTTTTCTGGCAAAGATCACCGAAAATTTTGGCCCCCTTCGAAAATTTCTGTATCCGCCTCTGCCCCTATCTGGCTTGTATTGCTTATAAAACCCTAGCAACAAGCAATTCTGCGTACCTTCAACCATCACCCTCTCCTTACATTCCACTGCACATCGCGCCCGGATTAAGTCCTCAGGGGCCCCTCGCTAAAGTCTCAGGGGTTCCTTATTCCATTCTACCCCCTACCATCACTACATCTTCTCCTTCCTCCCTTCTTGTTTAGTTTTGTAATGGCATCATGTTTATTTATGAGTAGCAAGGCATGGCAGTCATCAATAATTCACTATGGTAATTAAGCTCACGGCAGATTATGAATGACAACTTTTCAGAAGAGTTAATTGCTGTGGGGGACTTAACATGATTTGACATTGACGAGAGTGGTTCATAAACTGGGAACGTGTGAACAGGTTCATAATATGTGCTGCTGTCAACACAGAACTTCACGTTTTAATTACCAGTAGTAACTAATCGTAATCGTAATCGTAATCTCGAAACTTCTACAGCGCCCACAAAAGCCAAGTCGCGGGAACCAGCTTATTCACAGGCGCTCAATCAAAACAAAATCGATAGGCAGCGGGTCAAGTCCGGAGAGTCAGGCAGGCAGATAGATGGACGGCTAAGGTGGGTGATGTTTAGAGTTGAAGTGGCGGGGGATGTAAGGAGAAGAAGAATCAGGATAGGATTTTTGAAAGAGCAATGTTTTCAGTTTTGAGTGAAAGACCTGTGGGGAGATAGCGAGAGGTGGAGTTTTGGTGAGTTCGTATGATGGGTCGGAAGTTTGCCGAAGTGCTGGCGGAAGTTTGTTCCAGAGAGGTGGAACGGCAATGGCTATGGAGCGGTTTGCGAATTTCAGTGATGAAGTGATGGGAGGGCGAAGCAGTGTAATGGAGGATGAGGAGCGTGTTGAACGAGGTGGCTGGATGGTGAACAACTGACGAAGGTAGAACGGCTGGGATGATTGAAGTGTATTGTAAGTGAGTGAGAGGACTTTGTATTCGATGCGTTCAGGTATTTTGAGCCAGTGAAGTGATTTCAGGACAGGAGTGATGTGGTGACGTTTGGGGGTTTTCGTCACTGCACGGGCGAGGGCATTCTGGATAGCTTGGAGGCGGTTAATTTGGGTTATATCAATGTTTAGGAAGAGAGAGTTGCAGTAATCAAGTTTCGCATGAACTATGGATGTGGCTATTGTGGATGCAGTTTTAAAGTCAAGCATAGGTCGGATTCTGCGGAGATCTCGTATGTGCATGAAACAAGTGCGGGAAAGTTGGGTTATGTGGTCGGAGAAGCTAAGATGCTGGTCAAAGATTACACCTAGGTTTCGGACAGGAGAATTTGCGGAGAAAGTGTGGTTGGAAGAAGAGTCATTGTTGAAGGAAATAGAGGGATCAGGAATTTTCTTGAGTTGCTCTCTGATAGAAACTCTAATAGAAACTTTTCTTTCATCAGGTTTTTGAATCAAAGTTTTTTGAGCTCTTGATTTGAACGTGGCCCTGTGCTGGCATAACCTTGTTATACGGTGAAGTTTTCTTTTCGGGTACCCATAATAGAAGGATTTTCCCCATTGAGGCTCCCCTTTAAGAGGAAAATCTGGTGTGATGCCTTTGTGTATGATGTGTTTTATTTTATTTCTTTTCTCCTTTAGAAGCAAGTCATGTTATTAAGGATGTGGGCTTTAAGCAGTTAATCATTAATAGTTGCTTTGTTAACAATTGTCATCAACAGTTGTTGCCTCTTAATATAGGATTTTGATTTGATTTGATTTGTTATGACTGCCACACATTGCAAGAGGACTATGGTGTTTGTTTTGTGGTTGTTTTATAGATGGGAAAAGCAAGGAGACGTTGGACGTGAGGTAAGGTCACTCTAATGATGTTGTTTTGCATGGCTACACTTAGCAGTCTGGTCTTTCTGTCCTTCTTCTTTCCTGAGCTTTATTTCGTAGGAGTGCATTTGTAATATTATGTGATTATGGTCATGTCGGCTTTTACCGCAGCTAAACGATTTCCATTTACTGCGGTCGTATGTTAAGGTGAGTGAGCATCTTCTCATTTACTCCATGTTGATTATCTTAAGTTTTCAGTCAGTATCGTCCATCCATCTGCAGTGAAGTTTGTTTAATTTTTTTTCTGAAGCATCTGTGACATAACTATTTGCATCTACAGGCAAAAAAACCTAAATTTGAATATGCATGTAACTTTTGTTTGTCTTTTCAGTTTCTGTATTAACTAGTTTTACTACATAAGCTTATATATTCATTTGGTGAGTGAAGGTTTTCTATCAAATCTAATGTTGTCTCTGCCTCTCGTAGGGTCAAAATTAGTGTCGTAATGTCAATACACTTAGTGCCTCAAGTGAATTTCAACAATTAAAAATCAGAATGCATTAGATAAGAAGCTGGGTTGAAATCTGATTTAATAGGAAATCGAGAAGTAAGACAATATTTGGTATGCATGTTTTATATGAAGAACTACGGTTCTCCATTGGACCCATCACTGTACCTCACTGTACCTGTAAATGGTACACTGGTCCTTGTCTTGCCATGATGATAAAAATGTCTCTTCAGCTCAATGGTTCTGATAGGTTAGTGACTTGAAAATCTGTTCTTATCAGCAGGGTCAATATTAGTGTCACCATCAAGGTTTTATCAGCCAATTAAATATTCATCTCTAGGTTTAGTTGGTGACTATTGAATAGTTGAAGTGAACAGGATGTCGTCTCAAGGTCATTGTGATTGGATGAAAATGTAGCAATACATGGTTCTTGAATATGTCTGACCAGTCAAACCTTGTTTCATAAATCTCTCAAGTATTTTCTTTCGCCGCGGCTGGGCTGGGAGCGCCTTTGAGCAAATTTCTTGAATGGGCGCTATATAAATCCATAGAATTAATAAATGAACGAATGAATGTCTATGGTGTGTCCTTGATGTGTACTAACAGATTTATTGTGAGAAAGCTTTGGCCTTGGTTGTTGTGCAGGCTTGATAAACTTTACTGTACACAGTGCAGTTGATTACCGATGTCATTTTTACAGCACATGTTAAAATGCAAATTCTGTTGTTAAAAGCTGAGAATATTTGACTGATGGTATCCGATTTTTGGTATGCAGATATGCAAGAGCGTATGGGTGTCGCAATCGTAATCATGAATTTATATAGCACCTCTTCAAGAGAAAGTCCTCAAATGCACTTAAAATTGGTGCATTGGTCTAACCGTGGTGTACAGATTTTCTGCCTCAGTTTGACGTATTTGAACTGAATGGGCTTTTTGTTCCTTCTTTTAAACACTTTGAGTTCCAAATACTTTAATTTAGTTGAGGGAGTTGGGTGCCAACAGTTTTCCCTTGTTTGCATTAAAATTTCTGTTGAGAATATCAATATCTTCCCCTCATTCGCATTACAATTTCTATCCAGCTTCTATCAACTTAACAACTTCTATCCCTCATACACGTAGCAATTTCCTACATATAGAAATACTACCGGTACCATATTTATCTCATTTGGATGATAATTTCTCTTGTGATTACCAATGTCCTAATTTGAATACCAGTTTCTTGTCCTCCCTTCCACTTTGCTTAATAATTTTACTTCACTAGTCATAAAACATATCCCAAGGTCATAGTCATACTGAACTCAATGAGCATGGTGTTGTCGGGGTGTTGAAACAGCAAGAACGCCAGATACATTACTTTGCCTGCACTGGAAAAGTTGAGGATACCAAATTATTCTTCCCTATCCATGTCCATAGTAATTAGTGTTTGACTAACATCACATAATTCATTGAAATCTACCATGCCAACACCTAGGATTATTGAAATTTATTTATGGACAGTTTGAGATTGTGGGCATGGTATTGACACCATCTAAGTCTAAAGCCTGCAGATCTGCTGGCAGCTGATGCTCCAGAGAATTACACCTGTGAATGGGTTCATGATATTTTCATCAGGTTGTAAGTTTGTACTTTATTGAATCGCCCGCAATCGCACTGCGTGAACATCAAATATTAAGAACAATTAAAGCATGTACAATCACAAAATGATCTTGATGCAATTAAATAATCATTATATGCATTGTTGAACATTACCTTCCTTGAGATTTGATTACAAACAACAATAGACTTGTTTTTAATGATGGACTGCGGTTGCTGTGGTTTCTAGGTTTGGAAAAAGGCGGGAGCAAATGGACTTCTTGGCGTCAACTGTCCGGCCGAAGCGGGAGGAATTGGGGGCGACTGGTTGTCGGCAGCAATCGTTCAAGAGGAACAGTATGTAATACTTATACTCAGTTCTATGCAGTTGCTAGAAGACTAAGTATGTAAAATGGCAGAATATGCAACAGAAATTCAATCATTTTATAATTATCATTATTAAATATTATTATTATGATTACTATCAAGCATTATTACCAATATGGTAATAATTATAGTAGTAGTAGCTGCAGCAGTATTGTTAGTAGTATTGTAGTAGTATTGTAGCAGTATTGTAGTAGTATTGTAGTAGTGCAAGTGGTAGTGGTGGTGGTGGCGGTGGTGGTGGAGCAGCAGTAGCAGTAGTAGTGGAAGTAGTGACTGTAGCTGTTATTGTTAATATTTTAAATTATGATTATTTATGTTGTTGTAGTAATAGTGGGTTAGGATTAAGGTTAGTTGGTAGCAGGAGTTGGAGAAGTAGAAGAAAGGCCTAGTCATAGAAATGGAAAGATTAGGACATATAGACATCGTTGTAGTGGTGTTACTTTGTTTGGATTGGTCAACAGTCAGCAGTTCTATCACTTCCCAATTCTTGGATTTCAGTTCCATGCATGCCACAATTATGCTCTACATCAGTGGTTTTCAACCTTTTTCTTGTTTCGGAACCTTTCCCGAAGCACACATTTGCCAGCGGAACCCTCCGCATTTCACCCATCCAGTATTTCTAATTTTCTAGTTCTAATTCATTTATTTTGGCAACCAGAACAACAAATCGAATCAAAATCAAATGAAGCATCAAAGAAACAAAGTTGACAAAATAAATTAATACAGTGCTTCAGTAATGATGCTAATAGTTACCATTTGGTTGCACAGGGGATTCCAAATGGGTCTTGCAACCAGTGGCGGGGCTAGGGGCTAAGCCCCCTATAAAAGGCTAAGCCCCCCTAAAAAAGGTCATCCGTGTTTTTTGCATGCAAAACTGAAATATTTTTAGGATTTTCGGCCGCATTACTAAAAAAATTCCATGATATATCGGCTGGATGACTAAAAAAACGTCATCAGAAAGTTTTGGCGGATGAGAATGAAAAATTTCCTCCGAGGACTCAGCCCTCCCCCAAACCGAAATTCTGGCGGCGCCACTGCTTGCAACTCCGCTAGGTGGGCCCCTGGGCAGAGATACCATGACGATGATAGCCATTATGTTACCACAGAGTGGTCTTAACATAGGATATTATGTGACAAAACAACATTAACACCTTCACTGCCCAGTACGAGATATCTCGTACCGGATTCAGTCATTTAACATGGCGTGTAGGCGGTGAACGTGTTTAGAAAGAAAAGGTAAGCACCTTAACTAAACAGTATACACATTAACTAGCCTAAAAGCACGGTTGCACATTCGACGATCATGGGGTCTTAAATGAAGTAAGAGGCACAAGTTAGGCCTACTGGATTAGGGATACTGCACTGGTAGTATAGGAGTTGGATCTAACCTGTTTTTCAAGAAATACATGTAGGCTATAGCCTACAGCTGTAACTTGTAAAATGATGTAATATTTTGATTAAATGTACATTGCTTGCACTTCTGGTGCAGGCTACAGTAGGTAATACTAGGTATAGTTGCCAAAATTCCAAAAGTGCAGGACCAGGGCTCAAAACACTGTCAGAGAGCGTTCTACAGTTTTGCTCTATTTGGCCAACAATCCATCTGATAGATAAACAGAATATTGAAAAGTGAAAATAGGCTCTATTCTGGATCAGTGTAATGGACAAGTTGTGTTAAGGTATAATTATCCTTCCTCAAGTTTAAGGTCTACTTTGAAATTTCTGCCTGTTGTTAAATCCTGAACGCATTCGTAGATGTAAAACACGTAGGCAGACATGTACATAGCGATTCGTCTTCAACATAAAATGATCGTTTGGGGGCTCGACCGTCATGAGCGTGGTGATTGACACGAGACTATAATGGGCACTATTGTGAGGCACGGTGGTGTAGTGGGGGCGTCATTGCCTTGAAGCCGGAAGGTTCGGGGTTCGAATCCACCTCACGTCGCCGCGTAGGGACCTTGGGCAAGTCCTTCACTCGCAATTGCTCAGCGCTTCGGCGTGAAACTCCGATGCAGTGTCCGCTCTGCATTCGGGAGCGCCTCTGAGTAGAGAGAGCTTGAAGGGGCGCTATAACAAGTGCACATACATACATACATACAATGGGGCCAAGGGGCTTCAGCTTGTTTGAGGAGTTTCAGCCTTGTTTGCTGATTACGTCACTCAGTGGCGGAGTCAGAACGTTTCGAAGGGGGAGCCAAAATTTTCGCTCTTGTTGGTGGGACAGGGGGAAACTTTCGTGTTATTCGTCGCCAAAAAGTTGATGATCTTTTTTAGTTATTCGTCAGATACCAAATCAGCCGCCAAAAAGGTTGATGACCTTTTTTTAGTCGTCGTTCATCATAAACGGGAGTGTGGTAAATCAAATGGGGGGGGGGTCAAGTTCCATGCGATTTCTTTAATGGGGGACCTTGTATCCTGTTTTTCTCTCCCACTGCATTTATTTCATGGCATGTTGAAACCAAATGGGGGCCACGTCCCATGGAATTTTTAAATGGGGGCCATGGCCATTTTGGCCCCTCTGGATCCGCCCCTGACGTCACTGCAAATGAAAAAGTGCTTCTGTTACAGTAATCACGCATCTGATTTTTGTTTAACGCATATTATGTGATTTTTCCGAGAAACAGAGAGCGAGCATGGGCCTATAGGCTAATTATACCTATAACCCTGTCCGCTAAAGATTCTAAAGTTAGCTGGACTTAAGGCTTAGGCATTGATTTAAAAAATTTCGAATAATTATCCGCCAACTCTGGATGAGAAATTTAATCAGTAGCTTTCAAAATGAACGGATGAAAAGAGGAATAAACCAAACAAGTCGTTCGTCTAGTGCTCAGCTGATTCTGTTTGTTCAGAACAGTTCAAATAGTTTAAAGCCAGTGATAAAAATGCTTTGTTTGTGAATGTCCGACAGGATAGATGGAAACGTACCGTGCCGTATTAACATTCTATAAGCTTATAAGCCTATTGATTTCCATAATGATGCACGTGCCTTCCGAATAACAAGTGATGAACTATAAGGACATTGATAATACAAAGCAACAACATCATAATTATAAAAAGGCTGTGACTAGGGGACCGCCAGGCGGCTGTCGTATTTCAATTACTAGGGGACCGCCAGTCACGTGTAACCTGTCACATGACCCGAGTCACGAGCAGCGTTGTTATCTTTAATAAATCCAACTTCTAGTTTGCCGAAAATCCTTTTAATCGATCCAGCTTCTCTTTAGGCAAGAATTTGTTCGATAAATCCCGCTTCTATTTCGTCAGCAAATATTTTCATCCATTTTTCATTGAAAATTATTGTTCATCAATCCAGCTTCAGAATGACTGCACTAACCCTAAAACTAACCCTAACCGACCCTCACGACGCCTAACCTGAGCCCTAACCGACCCTCACACGATAAATCCCGCTTCAATTTCGTAAGGAAATATTTTTCATCGAATTTATAAAAAAAGTTACTTGCTACCGAGTCATTATAGAATATAACCCAATTTTGAAGTTCGATTTTTCAAGAAAAAGTTCTTGTAACTAACCCTACCCTATCCCTAACCCTAACCCTATCATGTATATGAAGATTGGTTACTTACTCTGTCCTTAAAACAAGAAAAAAACAAGAAAACTTTTGTCCGACATAAAACAAGCAATCGATAACTGCCGCCATTATTCAAGAATGAAGACTCGTGACTCGGGTCATGTGACAGGTTACATGTGACTGGCGGTCCCTTAGTAATTGAAATACGACAGCCGCCTGGCGGTCCCCTAGTCACTTCGTTATAAAAAACAACAATGCATCGTGTAATAATGTTATTTTAAGCAAGAATGACTGAAAGCTGTGAAAGAATCCATTCACTGTAAAAAAGCCTAGGCCTACTTTTGTGATTTCAGTTTTTGCAATAAAATTTTCATCAAACTGCCCCGGAACCGCTAGCTGACGCCCGCAGAACCCTTAGGTTCCGCGGAACCCCGGTTGAAAATCACTGCTCTACATTATGATTTACTAAAAAAATAGAGAGCAGCTTACTATGTCTGTAAGACATTCTGAATGTATTATATCTTGTTGCTGTGAATATCTTTGAAGAGGATTTTGAGATGCTATCAGTTGAATCGCACGTCTCTCCAAAATTTTTTCCTATTCGGTGAACTGTGTTTTTGACCTGATCAACAGCCGTAACTTTGTAACTGAGCATTTATTCTCTATTTATACCGAAGTGGTCTTATCTTATCGTGATGTTCACCTGAACTTTTTTTTACGTAAGTAGTGGCCTATCTTTCAAACCGAACTCTGGTGTTTGTTCGTACATGAATTTTGTCATGCCAGGCGTGTGAAATGTAAATTAAAGCCATTCTTAAAGAATACTACTATTAATAAACACTCATCTGAACTCACACTTTGTTTTAATGCTAAAAATTGAAGATAAAATGGTAAGATGAACTTCACCTTACGTCATGATATGTTTGTGGCGAGGCTTCCTTATAGGCTGTATAGCCGTATTAAGGTGTCATATAAGTTGTTATTATAAATATTATTATTATTAATGTTATTGTTATTCCTGTTATTATTGTTGTTGTTAGTAATATTGTTATTATTATTATTATCCTAATATATTAAGGTAATCCCAAGGTCAAATGATAGGAGATGCCAAGGTCAACAGTAGCTCACACGATAAGTTATGGGTATGATACTTTAGCTCGCATTATAGGATGTCATGGTTAACTTTAGCCTACATGATATGATATGTAAGCCAGTGTACCTTCATGTCTCTTATCACCTGAGTAGAGTTTACCTTCATATGTTTTAACATTATGTAAATCCGCCGAAGGTCCAGAATTCTGGTGAATGACTAACAAAAAGGTCATTAGATTTTATAGCCGGCGACTTGCAAAATTTTATCGGAAAATTTTGGCAAATGACTAAAAAACGAAAAAGATAAATGGTCATCAGAAATTTTTTGCGCCAAAGGGCACAGCAGATCTTTAAAATTGCTGGTTGTGCCGTTAAAAAATGTCTTTAAAAATCACTGAAGAGGCCAAATGGTAAACTTTGCTCTTTTAAATGTTCAAGGTCTGTGTTTAACTCTTTGGACTTGCAATGGTTAACTCATGCTAATGCTGATGTAATAATTATTCATGTATCTATCTCCATCCTTCTCTACCGGCTGACTAGCTATCCATGCCTAAGATTCACATTTCGGTGTGTCCTTGTGCACATTGCAAATTTATTTGACAATAATAATAATAATTTTTATTTTGGTAGATGCCGTCAAGTTGAGCTATAGGTAACTTCACCTAAATTTTCAGTTAATTTTATGCATGCCTCTGCATTTTTGCCAGATGTGACGTTTAAATTTTACAATTTGTTGGCAGGTGTTAATTTTTCTTATGTATTTTTTCATCAATTCCCTCCTCAGAGCGTCCTTTTTCTTTTCAGAGCGTACACCAACTGTTCCGGTCCTGGCTTCCTGTTGCATTCCGACATCGTAATACCATACATAGTCCACTTCGGATCTAAGGAGCAGATCCAGAAGTTCATTCCGCGCATGATCGATGGATCTTGCATCAGTGCGATCGCAATGACGGAACCTGGAGCCGGAAGGTAGACACCACTTCCACATGGAAACATTTCAAGACGATGTTCTGCATTAAAAATCACGACAAGATGCATGACAAGTTATCATCTTCTTTGACCAGCTCTGCAATTTCCGTTTATCATCTCTTAACAACCCCTCTGACTTGATGCAGCTTTTGTGCATGAGCCGGTGCTTTGCACTTAATAATCGTAATCAGTGTTGTACAGTAACAAAGTAAAAGTAATACATTACTGTACTTAAGTAAAAGTTTGAATACTTTCACATTTTCTTGCAATTTTTTTACATCTTTAATACTTTTTTATATTTCCTTGCATGTTGTGAACATTACAGCGACTTGCAAGGCATTCGTACAGTTGCGAAGAAGGATGGGGATGATTGGATCCTCAACGGCAGCAAGACTTTCATTACAAATGGCTACCTGTCGGATTTGGTCATTGTTGTTGCCATAACGGACACAGGCGCCAAGCGTGCTGCTCATGGTATCAGTCTGTTCCTCGTGGAGGCTGGTATGCCTGGGTTTAAGAAAGGAAAGAAGCTGGAAAAGCTTGGCCTTATGGCACAGGTGATGATGTGCACAGTTGATTTGTGTTCAGTTAGACTAACTTAGATTTCTAAGTTTTCGTACAACATTTATGGTAATAATAATATCAATAAATATTTATGATGATATGATAATTATAATAATGACAAATGATAAAATGATGATGATAATGATGATAATAGTAATAATAATAAAATTAGTAATAAAATAAATGAATATTATTATTGTTATTAGGAAAGTTTATATAAGACTCCCTTCATGGTAGGCTACTTAGAAGCGCTTCCTGCCAGCCCCGGCTAAGTCGGAAAGTTTTAAGATTTTTAAAGAACAGAATTAGGGTGACTGCTGGTAACAAAGCACAGTGTAACAGGGAAGTCATTCCAGGCTGTATACCAGCGACCAAAAATGAACGGCGCTGTTGAATAATTATCCACGAGCGGAGAACCAGAAGGAAGATATGATGATTATGATGATGATGATGAGGAGGAGGAGGACGACGACGACAACAATTTCTATGGGGCCATAACACAGCACATGCCATTACAAGGGCGGCTCTAAAAACAAGAGTGCAATCAGTCGATGATGATGACGATGACGACGACGACAATACCATAGATTATTTTCCAGAGCAGTGCTTGTTGCATAGAATCTCTGGATGCAATGTAAATTCTACAGGTACTTTACCGAGTTATTTTGAAATCACTCGAAAAGACATTCGGAACAAGATTTCGTTTAGAAGGAACCACTGATATAATTATTGCAATAATAACATTGCAGACATGGTTTCATGGGATTAGGTCAATTATACATTGTATGTGTGCTACATAAATAAATGGATTACATTACCAGTCATTTGCTTTGTGTAGGACACAGCCGAGCTGTTCTTCGACGATGTGCGACTGCCAAGTTCTGCGTTGCTCGGTGAGGCGAATCGTGGTTTCTACTATCTGATGCAGGAACTGCCACAGGAGCGTCTCAACGTTGGCATAACAGGATGTGCAATGAGTGAGGCAATGTTTGAGTGGACGAGGAAGTATGTGAAAGAGAGAAAGGCGTTTGGAAAGACTATTTCATCACTTCAGGTTGCCACTTTAATTTAATTATTATAATTTAAGGTTGCAGATTTTAACATTTGATTAATCGAGTAACGTTGGGTTTGTTCTATTAATTTTCTGTTATTTTTTAACGTCTAGTTTCATGATGTTGGTCGGCCATTTCTGGTGTAAACAACATGGTGAACAATGATAACGTGAAACTTTTTAGTGAAAAATTAAGCGATCGTTTTGTGTTTGAGGTAATTTATTAATGCTGTTATTATTATTATTATTATTATACAACTTCCTTTATTGAAAAACAGACAAGAAGCTTCTATTCTAACAACTATTCCGAAGAGTAATAATTGCCACTATGGTTCTTGGTCCTCGTCCCCGATGTCATGCATAAAAGTCCCTCTGAATGCTATTGCTAAACGCTATTATTATTATTTTTATTATTATTATTAGGAATTAGGTGGCTGGCCCTGAACCTTGTATAGGCTCCCTGTTGCACTTCACCTGGTGCATGATAGAGGTCACACCATTGTGTTCCTCTCGCACTTAAGAACTGCTTTCTTTAGCTGTGGTTGGATGGGGAGCGCTTCTGAGTAGTTTACCTTGAAGGTGTGCTACATAAAAAATCAATAGTCATTGTTGAAAGGAAAAATCACGCTTAAATTAATTTCGACTGTGTAACTGATTCTGAATATTACTTCTTGATGGACTAGAGTTTGATTGTGTTGTTTTTTTTAAAATTTGTTTGCAGACAATTCAGCACAAGTTGGCTGAAATGAAGACGGAGATTTGCATCGGCCGAGCGTTTGTCGATTCGTTGCTTGCGATTCACAACAGACAAGGTCTTGATTCGCAGCAGGCATCAATGGCCAAATACTGGTCAGCAACTATGCTCACTCGCTGTTCATTGTGTTCAAGTATTGATGTTTACATGTAATTTAACGTAATGTAATGTAACAAGGGGAAAATGGAGTCATTGGAAGTTGAAACCTGCTGAGGGACAGAGAGCTTAAAAAAGAGAAGAATGTAAGAGGAGCTGTGCCCCTTAAGCTTATTTGTATGGTAGTCATTATCTTGAAATTTCTAAAGTGCTGTTTAAAAGCGGGGCACAAACTTATTGAGAAATGTCATGGGTTTTTTTAGATGCAAAGTGGTGTCCAGATCCAGTTTTGCAGGAATTGAGGGTGAGAAGGAGGCAGAGGAGAATTCCCGAAGAGGAGGCAGATCGGAGTGTGGAATGTTGACAATTCCTGCATTTCCTTAGTCATGACTTGTAATGTTGGGTGGTTTGTCGTTTTCCTCGCCATCTGATCTTCACACGGACGGTGCTTATTATAATATAGTGTAATCGTTTGATGTCTGAGTAAACTAGGGGCGCCACTTGAGAAGCAGTCTTAAAACATCTAATTCAATGGAATGTGATGCTTAATAAATGTAGATATAATAATAATTATAATAATTTTTTTTTATTCCTTTGGCGTTTGAAACCTTGGGGCCCAATTACAGGAGTATATTTTCTTTGATATCCAGCGCTTCAACATAGTAATTTTCTGTGGTGCTCTTTTTATGTCAGACTTGGAGGAGACGTAACCATCCAGAAGCATTTTTTCTGTCTCCTGACAATTTTTTTATCACCT
The DNA here is from genome assembly GCA_949752735.1 of Lumbricus terrestris. Lineage (NCBI taxonomy): Eukaryota > Metazoa > Annelida > Clitellata > Crassiclitellata > Lumbricidae > Lumbricus > Lumbricus terrestris. The sequence continues at coordinate 69,201,497 of OX457039.1, forward strand.
AAGGGATCATGTCTACCTCAGGTTAAGAAAAAATCTTAGAAATAATAATAAAAATTGATTTTTAAAGCATGTCAGATAATATGCACCTCACATGATGTAATGATGATACTAATAATAAAGGTAATGTTTTTTTATATTTTATTTCAGGTTGTCAGACTTGCAGAACCGCATTGCGGATCAATGTCTTCAGCTGCACGGTGGCTTCGGTTACATGTGGGAATACCCGATCGCAAAGGCATACGCTGACTCACGTGTCACGCAGATCTATGCGGGAAGCAACGAGATCATGAAGGAGCTGATAGCACGGTGCATTGTGGCCGACAATTAAACCATCAATCTCTGCCGTAGATCAGACATCGTCGCGTTTTACTCTCTTCAACGAACGTATCAGTGACTGTAGATAGACAATGCGAACATTATAATTATGAAATGATTACTAATTTAGACAACTTTCGACTACAGAGAGACTATGATGAATGTTTGTTGGTTAATTTCGATGTCATAATCACAAACAGCTAAGTTTCGGTAGTGTTACTGTAAAGCTGAGCATAGGACCTCAGCTTATGCACCGGCACATTCAGTGATTTAATTAAGAACCGGTTTTGTGTAATGGTTTATTTTATGTCTCAGTGTTATCATATCGAGTGGTTGCTCTTGTTCCTGTGTGCTGAGTACGAGACCGGTGACATATAGGTTGCTTTATTTACAATAAATATATCTTTTTCTGTGCAACCCTGGTCATAATGCAGTTTTAGTCATCATAAGATGAAAAAACTTCTGATCCATCGGCTTGATCCGATTATCTGTTGTATGTGCCGATATGAATTAGTCATATTTCTCGCTACACAAATGCAACATCATATGCAATGCGACAACATGAATCGGAGAGAGCCTGCACATATGCGAAGATCATGTTTCTGCAATTATTCATTTAGTTTCGCTGAATTGAAACTGTACACCAAATACTACTTAATACTTAACACCAAATACTACTTAACACTTACACCTGGGATTAATATCGATATTAGTCCCAGCTTACACTAAATACTACTTAATACTTTCACCAAATACTACTTAATACACTAAATACTACTTAATACTTGCACCAAATACTACTTAATACTTTCACCAAATAGGCCTACTACTTAATACTTACACTAAATACTACTTAATACTTGCACCAAATACTACTTAATACTTACACCAAATACTACTTAAGCTTAATACTGTGTATTATAATTATCATGATTGCGCAGTGTAATGCGCTTCTTGTATTTTGATGATGGCGCCGTGCAGTTGCAAGTGATGGACTTGCTCAAGGTCCCTGCAATTGCAAAGTAGGCCGAACTGCGTCAGAACAGTCGTTCAGTTTACATCTGTTTACATTCTATCAGTCAACTGAATGGTGTTTGAATAATAATTTATTGGTATGAGGAGGACTCTATAGTCTGAATTCATGAACCAAGCAAGGAATGGAAGGGGCAAACCAAAATTCGCTGCCTGATCACTGAGAAACACCTACCTCAAGTCAGCCCCTCTGGGTTTTTCTGCTGGCCGCCAGCTTACCTTCACTAGGGCATCTGCTTGCTTATCTGTCGTTTTGGCGTCTATTGACCAAGGAATTGTTGAAAAATGGGTCAAGTAATTTAATGAAAAAATCCGATTTTTTTAAAACCCGAAGCACGGGATTCCATGTTTGTCAATCCCGAAATTAGACCTACGGGATTGTAAAATGTCCGTGATGAGAATGAGATTCGGGATCCCAGGATTACGGTACATTCCATAGTCCGTGGAGATTCTGTCATTTGACTCCGAAGTGGCGAGTAGATTTTCGCCTAGTAGGCCTCGAACCATCAACGCTCCCAAAATTTCCTGAACTTCTTACTTACTTACTTACTTACTTTGCGTCACCATCCGATCGTCAACGCAAATGAACGTCTTGTGTGATGCTGGGGTTTCAAATTCCGTTAAAACTCTTCTAAACTATTCGTTTTAGAAATAATTATCGTTCGCAGAAGTGTAATGCTTACAATTCTAAACAGTCTAAGCGAAATTTCGGTGTAGGCATATGCCTGGAAGAATTACTTTTTTAAACTTCAAGCGCGTGCAGTTTACGCTTAGATATTTCGCGTACGTTGATTGAGTGAGTAGAGAGTACACTCACACGACCTGCTAATTAGATTTATTTAATTGTAATTAATATTAATAACACAAAGGGATGGCTGAACGGGATTTTACCGATATCGAGTTGGAGAGCACTGGCAGATCAGGGTCGACCAAAGAGTTGTTGGAAATTTCTGCAAAGGTAGGAAAACTGACCTCATTATGTTTAGCTAGACAAGTGCTAATTTCTGCGATTATAAAAAGGCAGATTTCATTTCAGCAGATTTATTTTAATTGCTGGGACCGATTGGATGACCTCCAATATAGATTAATTTGGTAGGCCTCTATGTAGGCCTATACCTGTTACGTTAAGCATGAGAAAAGTGTTTAAAATATAGGACTTCACTTCAATCAATCAATCAATATACTTTATTGATCATCATGTATATGTATACATACAGTATAGCACAAACAAACAGTAGTTGAAAATGTCACATGCATAGATGTCAAAGGGTTAAGCCCAAAGGAACGTAAGGTTCCGCTAACAGGGTTGCCCTAATTACACGAAGAATCAATCTATCATCAACTTTCTGCATAACAGTATATGTGTATAGACAGTTGTATATGATCAAGGTGTAAAACAATCTCTTCCACTTATTCTTAGAACCTTCTCTCTACGATTACGAGAAAACTTAAATTATTCCAGTGGAATGATTCCACATAGATCTACTGAATGCGATACATCATTGCAATGTGTGGAGCACGATATTGCAATGAAGACATTTAATTTGACTTTTCTTTTGGCATTTACCTTAAAGGCAAAAACGATTGCTTAAATACTCTGGACACCCAAACGATTAAATCATATTATCATTGTTCACTATATTGTTTACCGTACTCCAGGAATAGGCGATACCATGAAATAAGTAAAAATAACTAATCGAACGAGCTTAAATTTTTTTAACAACTTATTGATTAATTAATAATTAAAATCCGAGCCTAATATATATGTATTCAAGTGAAGAAGTAGCATTGTAGTGTTACTGGCAATAATTTTTACTTCAGGACTATGTTAAGACTGATGTGGGTCACTTGCGGGTTGAGGTCGTTGGCAATCGTGCAAAGCATGCAATCCTCACGTTTCACGACGCTGGAATGAACAGTTCGTATCTTTCAAGTTTTTATTTAACTTTGTATTAAATTGTAAAATTTTGCAAAAGATTATAATATAGCATTGTCAGTAGGATGTAAGCTTTCACTTGTTCATTCATTTATTCAGTATGAGGATTTATATAGCGCCTTTTCAAGGCAACTACTCAGAAGTGCTCCTGGTCCCAGCACATCTAGAAGGAGAGTATTGAGACGCGCATAAAGAAGTCAGTGTGGAGCTGGAGGAACAAGCGCAGGGACAAAGGGAGCACGTTCCAAAGCGAGTACACCAACCACTGTGAAGGCACGATTCTGCTTAATTGTGACTCTGCTGGCAAATGTGAAGAATAGCACGGTAATTACAGTTTAAACTGTTTTTAAATATGAGAACTTTTGGGAAAATTCGTATGTAGCTGAACTATACCAGTAATTCCGATATCCAACTAACCAACTTCACAAAGTTCTGCTCTACATAATTATTGTAGACTTTATAAGCTTCATGAAATGTCCGATTATAATGATCCTCCATTTTTTTATATTGGTTAACCTGTTCTTGGGATTATAATTATGTTAATTGATTTTAGGAAGCATTATATATATATCCAGCTTTATTTATTACTACTTTAATTTTGTAGTGCTTCTCTACATAAAGGAATCTGTTGTAAGCATGCTTGATGTAAACTCCTGAGCATACAAATTTGTTTCTTTCAGTGGTGCTATATAAATTTATGATTACTTAGTTTATTATTGTGCCTTTCTTGCGCCAGGTGATTCCTGCTTCCAGGGGTTCTTCCATTTTCCAGACATGCGACCTCTGCTTGACCACTTCTGCATCTACCATGTGAACGCGCCTGGCCAGGAGGAGGATGCGCCAACGCTCTCAGCACGGTTAGCTGCCTCTTACCATTCGTTTATTCCGCAAGAAATGGTGCTACCACCACTGGTAAACGGACATTATTCCACCCGGATATAATCTCCCGGACATTATCCCTTGGACATTATTCACGGACGTTTTCCTCCAGGCTATGATATCAGGTCTAAAAATGGTGCAAAAGCATCTATGAGAATAGGCCCATGTTAAAGTATATCTGTTATAAATTATTAGGCAGTAGTTGAATATTATGCTGTAAGAAAATGTTACGGTGTATATTTGTATATTATGCATGAAATTTATATACTTAACAAGTCTTAAATATAGACCTAAATGAAACCAATGCTACTGCCTAGTTTTCTGTGGACTTTTTGGGAAGATAGCTGAAAGCGGCACTGTATAGGTTGCACTCTTTATGCCACAGTGTTTATCTTTACCCTAAACTCCTATCAATGTATTGACTTTCTGTCTTTTCAGCAGAAGAAGGTCTAAAGTAGGTCATTGTTTATGGGTGTAACTTTTGGAAGACCCCAACTGGTTGGTGATGTATTGTGCAATGATGTGATCAAAATCTTTGTTATTAATTTTTCAGTTTTACCTATCCAACTATGGATGATCTGGCTGACTCTTTGTTAGAGGTTATGAAGAATTACAGGTAATTTTCTCAATTTAACAGCTTTGAGAAAAGTCTGTGTTGCTGTAATTCAATGAAATTCTGTCAATAAATGCTGTTTCTATCGGCAGAGCTCTGACTATTTGCATGTGAAATTCTGATATCTGTGTTGCTTGTTAATGGTTTCATGTTTAACTAGTAATAGTAATAATAATAATAATTGGAATAATCATACTGCGATAGTGATAATTAAATTAATTATAATGATTATGATAATATGAAGATATGACTCCTATGAGTTAAGATAATGTTAAGATAAGTAAACATAATGATGATGACGATGACAACGACGACGATAGAAATAGAATAGTAATAGATGGACGAGTAGAAGAAAGAAATTTGAATGTTTCAACAAATAATATTCACATGAAAACATTGTTCAGCTGACTGATAGTCTTTTCTTCTTGATTGTATCTCTTTCAAAAATAATTCAGTAGAACTGCCTTTCATGTTGATATACAGACGTTTGATTTGTACTTAAACCAAGAAAATTGCATTTTTTTGGGCAGCTTACAAAGTTTCGTTGCGTTTGGTGTTGGAGCAGGAGCCAACATCCTATCAAGATTTGCAGTGAGTTTAACAAAGTCTTCAATTTACTCAGTCTGCTCTATTCATCTGCCTCAGCTTCCTCATGTCTTCATTATTATTTTCCATATTTTAAAATTCTCTAATTCATTCATTCGAGTATTTATATAGCACCTCTTCAAGGAAACTACTCAGAGGTGCTCCCGACTCCAGCACAGCAAAAAAGTTTTCAACTGCTTATAGAATGTGTCAGAGTGACATAAGGAACAAATGCATTTCAAGAGGGAGGTCATTCCAAACTGCCGGGCAATCCACAGAAAAAGTATGGCTTTGCATGATGGAAGTATGAGCTAACGGGACTAAGATTTCCCACTGAGCGTATGGGGACGGACTAGTCCGAGTGCCCAACACAGACTGATAAAGATCAAGTAGGTAAGTTGGAGCAAGACATAGCTGGTGTCATTACAATGCCAAGGAGGCAACCATTTAATATTCTTCTACGGTTGATTTTCTGATGTGTTTTCCATGCAGCTGAAGCATCCAGATATGGTGGATGGTCTTGTTCTGGTGAACTGTACGGCTTCACAATCCAGTTGGATGGAGTGGATATTTCAGAAGGTATGTACGTGCGTTTAAAACTGTTTATGAATAGATCTATGTTATGTATGTAACATAGATCTATTCATAAACAGTTTTTTAAAAGGTGTGCTTTGTGTACTACTTTCTTTTCTCTGGATTTTTACACTGTGAATGACTCAGATTGGTATGCACTGTGAGAGGTGCCTTTTGGAATTATAGATACAATACGATACAATTTGAATTTAATATGCAAGCATTTTGGTTCATTTGCCACTACCCTGGTGACCATATGGTTGTTTACTGATTACTGAATGAAATATTTTATTCTTGTCGTGTAATCTGTTCTAAAATTATTTCTACCTGATGTCTTGTTTCTCCAGTGGAATATTTGGTACCTGAAGAGAAATTTGCTGACTGCGAGTATTGAAGATTACCTCTTGGGTCAGTGGTTTGGACCGGTATGTTTCAATGTTTCATGCATCATTATTTCTTCTCTATTGTGCCAGTGTCTGATGATGGAGATTTACATGACATTACATTACTAGAAAGACAAGGCATGAACAAACAGATGGCACTCCAATACCAAGCCTTAATAAGGTGAAAATTCAGAAAATTAGTCCGCTAAGACAGTGAGCCAGCACATGGTGGTTAAACTATTTTGAAACTTAGGTAACAATTGTGAAATTACGGTACGCTGATTACTTGACCGAGTGTAGCTTGGTTTTGGTGTGTCATTGCTAAATTGTCTTGTGCATTGTTGCCATGGAAATTGCCGATTAATAATTCATCTGGAATGAGCTCCCTTCAAATCTGTGTTGTTTTACTAACCAATCAACAAAAATCATTTGTGCCACCCTCCTCCTTTATCCAGACTTTGGGTCTGGCACTGTCAGAAAAATGGCAGAGATATGAAATGGTGAACAGTTTCATGAATTGGGACCAGTCTGTACTTTGTTTCGTAAATCTTTCAAGTCTTTTTTCTTTTGCCGTGGCTGGGCCAGGAGTGCTCCTGAGAATATTTCTTGAAAGGACGGTATATAAATCCAATGAATGAATGAATGAACTAGTTATACTAGATTACTTGACTTGTACTGTGCTATGAATTTAGAAACGTTTGCACTGCAATCCGGATCTCGTGCTCACTTGCATCGACTCTCTTCGAATGATCAATCCACAGAATCTGGCAAATTTCATCGACTCGTTCATCAGGTATTTTTTTCAGTTTAAAGAAATGTCTGTATACTAAACTCAGAGAGTTTCACATTGTTTATAACTGAAAATGTGAAGATGTTTCACAAAGTGAGGCTTATGTTGCAACCACATAAATCTGAGATATAGTTGATTCTGCCTCAAAAGGGGTCACCTGGTCGAATTTTTTGTCAAGGCACCAGCTGTTATTTCAAAGTGCCATAAGGGATAAAGTTCTACTATCAGTCGGACAAAAATCTTTGGCTGCGATTTTCGAGAAGTTGTGCCATTGCATTTTGAAGCTGCATAAGAGTCGTAACTTTGTCAAATGACAGTTAATTTGAATAAATGCTGGCTTGTTTTAACAAGAAAGATGTATATTTGCGCTCGTGAATAAGCTGGTGCCCTGCCGTCGAGAGGTGATTTAGAAATTTGAAGATTACTATTACAATTATGATAATATGATTATAGACCAATTTAACCTAAATTTTAATTTTGCCAAACATATTAAGCATATTTTGTATAATCGCCTCACAGATGAAGCTGCTTGTTTTCTGCAGTTAGATACTTATGCTCTAACAAATAATTCTATGATAGGCTAAAGAAATAGCCTAGCTCAGACCAAAAAGTTTACTGACAAATATGTGGTCTGTCCAGATTATTTCTGTTGTGTTTGTTAATGCAAATATCCCAAAACTGCATGGCCACAATTTTTAGGTGTAATTTACAAGATGCGCAGAATAAATGAGCATCACATCGTACAGCTTTGCAATTTTAAAAGGATTTAATGATGGCCTTGTGAGAAGTTGTGACGTTCTAAGGTGTATGTTTTGCTCTTTTGCAGACGCACCGATCTTGGAATTGTACGCGAAATTCATCCTGACAAGTGCAAAGCCGCTAAAAACTTCAAGTAAGATGCTTCCTATCCAGATAATCGTCACCGGAACTCCCAGTTCATGAGACTGTTCACCATTTCATATCTCTGCCATTTTTCTGACAGTGCCAGATCCAAAGTCTGGATAAAGGAGGAGGGTAACACTAATTATCGCACGGTGTCCTTAAACTGAAACTACTACTACTACCACCACCGCCACTACCACTACTACTACTAACTACCCACCAAGTCACATCCTGCCCATGCATCTCGTTGGACAAGGTGATATTTTAATGTGAGCTGAATCAGTATGTTTTGTACAATGTTTTACACAGGTGCAACTCCTGGGCAGGATGCGACTCGGTTGGTAGTTCATTGGCAGAACCTTCAATTGAATATAATTATATAAAAACTGTTTCAAACAATTCAATTTAATTGATTCCCTGTTTAGCTGTGCATGTTATTGTAATGTAATGTTGAACTGTAGATGTCCTTTGCTGTTGATGACTGGTAAGGAGTCACCACTGCTATACGACACAATTGACATGAATCATCGCACAGACCCTGGTAAAGCCACCTGGATAAAAGTAAGTTATCTATGACTTCATTTCAGTCACCAGTATGTGTACATTTTATGGTTGATGCTGATTAAAATAATTTTAATCTATTAATCTCCAAAATTTAATCGTGGTTACTCGGTTGAATTCATTTGATTTGGTCAGTGTTTTGGTAAAGCACGAGAAACCGTAAACAATTTTTGGTCACAAGTTAGATACTACTTTCTCTGTCAAAAATGTCAATCAAACTGTTTAACATTGTAATGAGAACAATTAGTTTTATCGTAATCTTGAATTTTCCATCAGTTTTAACCTCTTAATGCAAACGACCATTTAGTTTTCCACTCAAGAAAAAAAACTGCGTTATCAATTTTATCTTTATCAAAATTATCATTGTTCACACTGTTTCCTCCGGAAATGGCTGATTGATATCATTAAATGAATCAAATTGATTGAATATTAGTTTAGCAAACCAAAAATTGATTGATTGATTGATTAATACTTTTAACGATTAGTCGCTTAATTAATTCTTAAAATCCACAGCCGTAGTCATGGGCAGAGTTAATTTCTTTGTTTCTTCTGCCTTTGGACAGGTTCATAATTATATCCAATGCGATTAGATCAGCTTTACTTACAATATTTGTCAGATTAATACAGATTCTGAATGTCTAACAATTGTTGCATATGTTGTCTGATCATCAAATTCATCAGTTTGACTGCGGTGGACTGGTTCTGGAGGAGCAGCCCGCACAAGTGTCTGAAGCACTGCTCTACTTCCTCCAAGGTCTTGGCCACGGTCAGTTATTTATGTAAATTAATAGCAGGCTCTCACAGTTAAGGCTCTTTAATTACCCTCAGTCAACTTTAACCCTTACAGTGCTTAAAGCGTGGAAAAATAAGTGCATGGACGCCCCTTACCTTCCCAGTCATTGCTGGCAAATAAGTGGCTGGATGGCGTTCAGATTTTAAAATAAGTGCATGGACGCCGTCCATGACCGATGGCCACACCCTAAGCCCTGCCCTTACATAAAATTATTAGACGCTCAATGTAAACTTATGCCATTATCTTAAACTTATGCCATTATCTTAAACTTATGTTATTATCTTAAACTTATGCGATTATCTTAAACTTATGCCATTATCTTAAACTTACACCATTATCTTAAACTTATGCCATTATCTTAAATTTACACCATTATCTTAAACTTATGCCATTATCTTAAACTTATGCGATTATCTTAAACTTATGCGATTATCTTAAACTTATGCTTTTATCTTAACTTATGCAATTATCTTGCAGTATACATTTATTGTGTTTTCGTGATTACAGTTCCCACTTTGCGTTCGGCCTCTTACTCACGATACCTGGCCACGAAGAAGCTCAAGTCGAGACTAGCTACAAACTCTGCAGCAAAACTTGCACAATCATCAATGATTGGCTAAGTTTCAGAAGACTCATCAGTTTGAAGATACATTGTCCATATTTGTTCCTCAGAACAACACGTCTAAAACCACATATCTACGATTCTTTATAAAAATTGTTCTTGCTGCATCTTTTATAGCCGCAGTTTGTTCGAAAATTGTTGCTGAAATGGTTTGTTATATTTATTTAGTGGCGATGAATTTGTGCCCACATGCCATAGTCATCATTTGTGGGTCTTTAATATGTTTGTACTTAGTTTCTTATAGTTCTGTTTTTTTAGCAGCCTTCTTATTGAATGTCATTTGGTAAAAGCCTACTTGACTATATGTTTTGATGACACTTGATTTGTTGTAGAGCCAATGTAATGGCATGTGCCGTAGATTATTATTGGTTTCATCATCATCGTCATTATGTACTGTATATATTATATTTATGCGACCTTTAGTAGTGAAGTAAGGTTGTTATTACTCTTAATAAACTGGAAAGTGACCTTTTCTCCAAACACTGAATGTTGTCTTATTGCTGTATATATCTGGCTCAAACTGTTGCATGATAAATGTTATATCTAGACCAACTTCTGTTATTAAAGCACTGGGTAGAGACAGAATGAAATTTCATTTGATTTCTTGCTAAGTGACTAGAGCTGTGCTAGAAGTGTACAAATTTTGAATCGACCACCACCAAATTTTTTAGCCCATCTCCCTTAAGACTTTTAAAAGCTTAGCTTATCAAAAATATTGCCAAGTTCATTCTCAACATGTGGTCTCTTGTTCGTCATGTATATGAAATTTCCTCCCAGTGTTTTTCGTTTATATCAGGCATATGAAACATTATGTTTAAGAGTTCATTTTATTGAAACATCCACTGGTTATCAAATAGCTGTATGTTAAATTCTTATACAAAGAAATGCTTATACATGTACTTCAGCAGTTCCACTGGCAAGATGTTGAACAACAGAGCAGCAGACTTATAACAGCTAGACTGGCACAAACTCCTGTTGATTGCCACACAGTTGTAATTTTTTTATACAATTATGCAGTACTACATAAAACATCACTAGAAATTCTTCAGTTTTGGGAATTAGTAAAATTCACCATCTGTCTGATAATTATATACTAACTTGCTCCAAAAGTGATTCTCTTCAATAGTTCAGCTTTGCATGGAATTGAATCAAATCAGTCATTGCTACACAATGCTGATTCTGAATGTTCAGCATCTTCTAAGAGCACAAGCACAGACAACTGTAATAATTATATATTTTTTTTCAACGAATTCAAGCTCTGACCAGCAACAGGTCATAACAGTGACTTCGACTAAAGCCAATCACCATTAACAGTCCAGTCGAATATTTATTTTAAAACAAATTTTTGCTAGCAGGTTAAGCTAAACATCTGTGACATCTGACTAATTGCGCTCTGCCGACCATCTTGACCACTTTAACCCTCGTTGTTTGGTGTGCCCGGACTCAGAAAGTCAGATCTGAGCATTTGCTGTGATAGATATCTTCACATGGAATGGCCTTCCCTATCTTCTACAGAATAAGCTCATGTCTCGGCTCTTCACTGCATCCTCTCGCTCTCTCAAGACGTTTCTTTTCCTCAGGACTTCTGTACTGAAAGCGCCTCTGAACAGTCTATGCTGAGAGAGGTGCTATATAAATTTCTAGATACAATACGATACGCAAAGCTGGCATAATGCATGTTACTGAATCCAAATGGAAAAGGTTTATAAGATACAAGTACTGGGTAACAATTACACAATCTCTGAAATGTTAATACCCGCACATACAATGAAATACAGGTACAACAGTTGCCCTTCATGTGATTTACTATGATATACCGCAAATCACAAATTTTAAGGTTAACTTTGAGATCCATCTCTTTGGCCATCCATTGTATTGAAATTTATCACAAAAATGCTAAACAGGTTTCAATGAGGTTCAGCTGTAGGCAAGTCTAAAATATCAATAGCATGTTAAATCAAGCATTACTTAAAACATGAAATTGCATTGCTCTCAAAGATTTGAGTTTTATCCATTTCTTGTGCAGCCCGTCTTTCACCCTCTGTCACTACTTTTTCCTCAGATTCCACTCTGATTCTTTCTATGCACGTCTCAAAACTTCTTAGACATAGTGGGGACGGGAGTGCATCTGAGCGGTCGCCTTGAACGGGTGATACATAAATCCTCGTACTGAATTCATGAATATTCTGTCCAGTTCATTAACAGCAAACTTACGAAAATTATTAGCATTCCCAGCAAGCGGAAACACTCCTACTAATTACAAGCGAGTAAGTAACCTTAACAACTAAAAGGCACGGAACAAAGCCTAAACGTTCACGTTCAAGCAACCACGTTCACATCAACGCACAAACAGAAGATTTAGGCCCTAACGACAATTCGTCTCAAAATTACGGGAGAAAACATCCGAGGAAACTGAATCGCTGCAAATTCAGTGGCGGAGCATCTTGAGCCGTTCGGAGAATCGTGGTGACTCTGGGTTGGTGAGCGGCTGATCGCTGGGTACGATCTGCACAGGTTTGTACTGTCGGATGGGATTTGCCTTTGGAACGGCCTCGGCACGCAGGCGCTGCATCTCGCGGTCGTTTTCGTCCTTCTTCGACTTCTCATACTGCATTCGTTCGTAGGCGAGTTCCGTCGCCTTTTCGTTGTTCCATGCTTCCCACTCCTGACGCTGTTCGGCTCTCTTCTCCGTGTTCAGCTGGAAGTCTGCGATTTCTAAAGATAGATAAACATGACAAACCGTATTTGTAATGTATGCGAGTATGTTGCTAAACACAATGTATCATAAAATATAGATGTTATCAAGCTTGGTAATTTTGAGAGAACTTGCTCAATGTCCGTACACAACTTTCTCATGAAAAACTTGAACTTGTACACTTAGTATTGCAAGGCAGCTCTAACAAATTGGCCACGTCCCACGTGTATATAGAAGTGCTCAGACTTGTTTAAAACATATAATAAAAGAAGTTTTCAATATTTACTATAGCATTTGAACCAACTTTAATGACAGCATACATTAGTTTCCCGGTTTTAGAACTGTCATCATTAAGGTCTTAATCAACCAATGTTTACTCTGAAATTAATATAGGATTTTCAACACAGCACACAGTGCATCTATGCACCAGTAGGTATGTAAAACGATGTTGGCATTTGCAATTTCCTTTTCCGTACCTCTCATAATCTAATCCAAAGCTGAGCATCTTATTTTGTTTGAAACTTTACTGTACAAAATTAAATAGTTGACAGCGCATAAGATGTTATATAAAAGCTAAACATGATCCCAGACATGACCTTTAATACTTTGGTGGAATCATATCCATTCCTAATTTAGAAACATTCGTAAACATTAGTGCATGACAAAACAACAGCAGTGAACTGTGATCAATACTAAAATATGAAAGGCTATAAAAAAAACTGCACTAAACTTATGTGAAAGTTATATGAACAAAGGTAACAATACCATTGAGTTAACGCTTTCATAATAACAAGTATTTGAACTCTTAAATATTAACAGAAATTGAATGTATGTATGTATATGACCATTTACATAGCGCCTTAACAAGGCGCTATATAAATGAAGGCGCTTAACATAGCTACCCAACGGATGAATGCTAATTACATGCAACCTACACAGAAAAAAATGGCAGTATGCTTTTAAGCAAGTAAGTGCAACGAACCTGTTGGTAGCTTAACAGATCTTGCAGGCACAAATGGTTCCTTTTCCAAGACCATTGGATGCTTAGCCTTGAACGTAGCAGTGGCTTTCATTTTCTTATTTTCTTCATCAACCTACAAGTTACAAAAATATGAAATTTGAACATTATTTCCATTATGTGTAAGGTGGGGAGTAGACGGTGGTGGTAATAAACTTAAAGTGCATGTCATGCTAACTTCATTCCTCAAGGCACCAATCACAAGTAATTTACACGAATAGTTTACGAAGGTTGCTTGCATTTTGAAGCTGTGTCGAGACCAACAAGCCGTATAAGCAAATTCTCAGCAATAAAAATCGATAATGATGTCTAACATTCAACCAAGTTTTGTTTAGAAATAAGACAAAGCCATTGTGCAAAAGGTGCTATAAAAATCTAAAGATCTACTGATACAATACAGCGATTTCACTGCATGCAAGAATCTCTACAGGTACAAATGTTTCATAAGCATACCTGTGCCTCCCAAGGATAAATGCACAGATCAAAAACAGCACAGAATTTTTTCAGAAACCTGTGCTGCATATGACAGCATATAAAAAGGATTTGAAAGGCAGCAACGTTTGTTTATACAGCCTGTAAGACTCTGGCACTAACTATACTGCATGAACTTTGAAGACCAGATCAATCAATACCTTGTGCTTCCATTCCTCTATTCTTGCAGCACATCTCGCCTCAATTTCCAAGTTGAAAGGCTCTGGTGTTGTTGGGTGCTTTGGCCTTCTCTCAGGCAGGAGCAGCTGGAGGTCCTTCAGTGGCTGAGCATGAAATTCTCTCGCCTTCAATGCAAACAGTGGTAAACAATTAGCTGAAGACATCTCAACTCTCCTTAGCAGCTCTTTCATCACCCAGAACGAGACATTTTGTTCGGCTTGAAAGAATTTAAGTAAGTAAATAAATATTTGTTTTATATATACTCCACTTGCAAATTCACAATAAGACATACAACATCAAACTTATAAATTTTAGTTATTAAATAAAACATGGTTTATAATACATCAAAATTATAGTTAGTAACAAAAGGAAGCAAATTAGATGAAAATTTGAATGAAAAGATTGAAATATCAGTGTAAAAGAAGGCATCTATAATATGCAAGTACGCATTCTAGTGATAAATCCCTCAATGATTTCCTTAGATATAACACAATTACAAGAAGGCATCAATTGAAGGTTTCTTAAAAATCACAACCAAACCCCATAGTCAGATACCAGAATGTGTTTGTTGGCAGTCTGTCAAAATACCTGGAGATGAAACTGAAAAATCCTAAGTCTATACCAAAATGACATTGAAATGACAGAATTCAAAGCACTGGGAAGCATATTCCGAAGTATCACAATGGCACAAAAACAAAAATGTCAATCATTGTCCTGGAGACTGGGACAAACTTCAAAGCTTTAGTCTACTGCATGCATTGCTTGTTTGCGGGGCGCACCAGCAAGAGACATTTAGAAACAAAATCCACTTGAGATAAACTGACCTTCTTCTCGTCCTCCAGAACCTTTCTGATGTTTTCCTCTTTCTTTGCAAACATCTCTTTCGTGCGTTCCTCGAATGAAAATGGTTCCACAACCGTCACACGATGGTCCAACTTCGGCTGGAAGGGTATTCCGGTGTGTGGCACGGGTATGGCTTTGATTGTAGCCTGTTCCTGCTCCACCTTCAACCAAAACAACACACAACCATGCTTGCTAAGTACCGCCTTCTTCCAAAATTCAGAAGAACACACAAGCATATGACCGCATACATAAGTAGGACTCAGCAATTGCAAGTGAAGAACTTGCTCAGTGTTCCTGCACACTAATTGTCTTAAAGCAGAAGGACCACACTCATACCATTCATGTTATAGGTTAAGCACTCTATCCGCTGTCATAATCCATCATACATAATCACTCGTCAATCCCTGCGCTCAGTGGGAAGGGGTGCTCTCAGTGCCTTTTACTCGTACCTCCATCATGCAAAGCTGTGCTTTTTCTATGGTTGGCCATTGTGGTATGTAGTGGTCTCACTCTTGAGCTGCACCTGTTCCATAGGTCACTCTCCGACACATTTTATAAACACTTGAAAACTCTTCTTTATGGCCATGCTGCAGCTGTGAGCACTTCTGAGTAGTTTCTTTGACGAGGTGCTACATAAATACTTGAATGAATGAGTTATCAAAAGTCAATAAATCATGTGATCCACATTTCAGACGAGATCATCCCAGAATTTACATGTCAAAACACATCAAGTTATCATCCTTCAACCTACCTTCAAACACACTGGTCTAGACAAGCTAGAAAGCCAAAGCAGTTTAAAAAAATTATAATATAACTATTATATACCGTGTCAATGCAAAAGGCATCATATTAAAAAAATAGCACCATGCACTTCAGTATTTAGCGGTCTTACTTGAGCTTCCTCCTTTGCACGGCTCGATCTCAGAAAGTATTTGGCAACAAACGCAGGTGACTGAGGAATCGTGAGTGGCAGTTCCTTGGCCGGCTTCACTCCCTAACAATCCAAAAACACAGACGTTAAAATGTGACTTCCTCAAATGATAAAAAAACCAACTAAAAAGCCAATTTTCTTAAAAATTTAATAAATTTTAACTTCCATAGTGCCAGTGTCCAATGCATAAGGCACCAACCGATGGTACGCTGAAGTCAAGTCAATATCCAGAAAGTCAATCAGCTGTCACAGGAAGCCAGTCAACGGAGTGATCACAGAATATCCGACTGGTTAGCATATTTGCATTGTAATAAAAACGATTACCGTGCAGAGACTTGCGTAAATCCTTCAATACAAAATGCTCAGGTCATTAACTGAATGAAGCTTGGTCATTAGCAGAACTTTAGAAACAGTGCTCCATTAACAATTCTGCACTGCATGCAACTCAGGAAACATTTTCAAAATCTCATAAATCAGCCATTTAGATCAGCTGGGTAGCTATGCAACACACCTTTGTGAGATTCTTACGGCACTATATAAATAGCCATATGCATACGGTACATACATGCATACTTACTTAACATCATAAACCAGCACCAGCTGTACAGCCCAGCTCAGCTATCATGACCCTTGATATGAAATTAATTAGTGGAGAGCGTGCATACCACTGGTCCAAGGAGCATCTTCTTAGGGACCGGCTGAGCATGAAACTCGAAATGCGGCTGCTCATCAGTTGACTCGCTGTGATGTCGTTTGCGTTCGTGAAGACGCTTCTCAACCTCCAGATCAAACGATTCAGGAACGGTGCATTCCTTCGGAACGACTTTTCTTATTCCTGTTATCGAGCTTTCAAAGATCTTCTGGTTTACCGGTTGAGCTTTGAACTGGTTCCTGGTTAACCAAGCATATAAATTATTTATTTATTTATTGTTCCTGGTTAGTCAAGCATATAAATTATTTATTTATTTATTACTGTCCCTGGTTAATCAAGTAAACAACTAATTTATTTACTACTGTAATAAAATATAGTGCTCCTTCAAGGCTGCTTCAGTCCAATCTCGGTCGAATAGAATGAGACAGAGACCAATAGGCAGAAGTTGACAAAGAGTAGTAAGGAGCCATTTCTGGTCTCAGGGCCAGCTGTAGGGCTGAATGATAGCACTACGCAAGCGAGGGGATAGGCACTCGGAACAAAAACAGAAATTTGGTAAACAATGCATTGAGGGTAAGGGAGTTGCATTCTCGTTTCTTGAGAGCTCCTCGGTTTGTTTTGACCAGCTTCTCAAGTGCACCAAGTCTGTAAATATTCAAACTGTAATGTTACTGGCTTGGATAGGGACTGCCACTGGTGAGTTTGTTCTTGAAATGGTGTTTTATAAATGACAGGTTTCAATCACATGCATGCACCTATTAAATTAAAACTGGTAACATATCTGTATAGTGCCATGCTGAGAAATGGGATTTGCGGCACGAGTTCTAGCTGTATTTAATACAATTAGCTCAAGCTCATTGGACATACGCACCTGCCTGAGGGCAGAGAACGTCAAGAAGAAGCTCAAGATTATGACTTCCCAAAAGTATGAAGACCGTGTCTGTCGAAGAGACTTAATTTAACCCTTCAATGCCAGAGGGTATAGGATTTCCCATACAATTTACTACCATCTTGGCATTAAAGGGTTAAATACATAACCTTTAGGATGAGAATGTAGCATTGCAATGGATGTTGTATTAATTATATGACTATTTTTAAAGTGCTTCTCACAGCAAAAGCCTTTCAGAAGTGCTTCCCAGTGCAATCAACACCAAGTGAAAATGTAGGATTTGGGGCAAGAGACAGATGAGGAAAGACAACGAGAAAAAAAGGCGGAGCAAACTGATGGGCAGGAAAGTCCAATCCATAGAGCGGGGGCCTGCACAGGCAAAGCAGAGTCACACATGAATTGCTCAGAAACGCTTCCAAGTACGGTTATCAGCTCACTTTTTAATTTCTTCAAATTCGATATCTTCCAGGTCTGCCTGACTGAGTATGTTGACCGGCCTGGCTCTCTGTCTTGTCACGAGGTTAGGTGTCTTCGGAACAGTCAGCTTGTGGTCACCTTGCTCGGCAGTCTTCTTGCTTGCACCATCAGCACTTCGACGATCTTAAATTCACAAGAAATCAAAGCAATCGGTCACAAACAACAAAAATAAAATAGTCATCCACCTGCAATGATCTCCCGTCAAAGCTGCACTAATTACGTCTGACCAATCAAACTTTGTTTACAAAAACTCTTAAGTCTTTTTTCATATACCCGTGGCTGAGCTGGGAGCTCCCCTGAGTATTTTTCTTGAAGGAATGCTATATAAGTCCATACAATTAATGAAAATGACAATTTCCATACAATTAATGAAATGACAATTCCTACCGATCGTTGGCTTTGTGCGAAATCGGTCCGGAGTTTTCGAGCTGAATTTGACTAATTTCTCCGCCATTGTCTCGAACTTTCCTTCCTCCGACGGACAATTACTGCCGGAGAGATTCCGTTTCTTGGATGCGTGGAGATGGAACGGCTGCGGAACGGTCGGACCAAGAGGAACCGCAGACTGTGGAAAACAAGAAACAAAACTATTCATGTCATAAACACTGGATGAGTTGCAAATATGAGTTTAAATTTGCATTTCGCTAATGGAATTTAAACATTCAGAGGTTTAAGTCTTGGGATAGCACGATTGATTCATGGGGTGGCACCTTTTAAAAGGATCTCAACCGATCAATTCAATGCAAGTGCCAGTCCCAAGCCTGGATAAAGGAGGAGGGCGTCGCTAATGGTCATAGTTACCACACAGTGATGTTAAACTGCAACTACCACCACCACTTCAATGAAAAAAAACATGAAGAAATGAGGTCATATGGCTGCTATAGACCGCATGCATAAAGTTTACACTTATAAATAAAGACACTCACATCAGTATTATTGCTATTATTAGCGTGAATTTTACAGCAACATGTTCATTCAAGTATTCATATAGCGCCTCTTCAAGGAAACTACTCAGAGGCACTCCCAACTCCAGCACGGCCAAACAGAACAGTTTTTAAGTGACCAATGAAAGAAATTGGTGCAAATAACGAATGTCGACACTAACTTGCTTCTCTGTTGGTTTTCTCAGTTCTGCAGCAAAGTCAAGTTCTTTCCACAGAGAAGATGGGCCGGCCTCCGCTGGTGGACCCTTCAGACGAGCATCAGAGGCAAACTGGAATTCCTGAGGGCGTGTTACTGGCACCCTGGAGCGCATCGGCTGGTATCCGGTCGCGGAGAGAGCGACGGCGTGAGACTCCGTGGCCATCTTTCGCCTTTCGGCAAGCGCTCGACGCAAGTCACGGATTGTTTCCATCTCCTGAGCTTCCGAAGTCTTGACTTGATTGAGGTGGAGGAACTTCATTTCACGTCTAAACGAAAAAAAACAATCATAAGAAGTGAATTGCCAACCTACGATGCTTGCAACAACACCAAGCACATCACGTGGGGGCACGGTGGTGTAGGGGTATGTCTGTACACTTTGGAGCCAGAAGGCTGCAGATTTGAATCCACTTTAAGCCGTCACACTGAAACTCTTAGCAAGTCCTTCATTCGTAATTGCAAATGCGGTTCGGCGTGAAAATCTAATTCAGTGTATGCGCTGTAGGCGAGAGCGCTTCTGAGTTGAAAACTTGAAGGGGTGCCATAGTAAGTAACATTGATCAGCTTACCACCCGCACACACAAAGTAAAGTCTTAGGCAAAGAAAAGTTCTCAAAATGAATAATAGCTTCATGGCAACATGCATGCAATGCATGACCTGGCAATATATTTAGCAGCTCATAAGCATCGATTGATGTTTGGTCAATATATTGTGGTGCTTAATAAATGCGCAATAATACATGACAATAACGTTGACCAACCAACTGGTTGTGTGTCTAACTTCCTTCTAGCAGTCAACGTATGATCCTGATGCGTCACTTAGACTTGAATTATTGCTAACCACAAATGCCATGAAAGAAGACCATTTGACAGACTTTTAGATTACTGTTCATGTGCTGTGCAAACTAATAAGCCGAATTGTTTTGGCTCGAGCAAAACAGCCATTGTTATAGTCGATCTATCACTTCATCCCTTCAAAATGTCATTGCGGGATTTTTGCTCTGGATTACTAGACGATTCTTATGATTCCATATAAATGTTTCTATTTTGTTTCTAATTTTGCTCTCACTTTATTGTATTTCACCAAACAGTCAGACAAAACTGTCTGTTTTTAGTTTAAAGCCATAAAAAGGTTATTGATCAGCAAATCATCTGCATTCATGACTTTCTGTTATCATAACTACCAGTCTATATCACGAGCGTTCTGCTGCATTGATGCATCCATAGCTTAACAACAGCTATTGCAACAGAGGGCGCTGTCATCAGAGTGTTCTACTTCACGTATGGATGGATCCAGATTTGACGAGGGCCTATGACAACAGAGGCCGTATCCCTTGGAATTTTTTTGGCATATTATAGCACTGTTCAACTCCACATAAATTTATTTCCATAAATAAAAACCGTGACTTACTTCATAAACGAGGGTGTGCAAGGCATAGTTAACTTTCCAACTTTCTGAGTCTTCACGTTCTGCATGGACGGCGATGCCATCCGACTGATCCTCTCCTGCGACTGTGATCTTCGTTTCGACGCCGCCAACGCCTTCGTCTCTCCAGAGGTCGACTGAGAAGAAACGTTCGGAAGAGGTGGAACCGGTTTACCGCGGTCGAGGGAGCGAGTTCGGGGACGGACTTCCGGTTTCTTTCCAGCCTCACGGAGCGCACTGGTAGCAGGACCTTTCTCATCCGGCTTTTTCTCAGCGTTTGAACGTCTTGATTGGTGTTCGACAGGCTTTTCCTGAGACGGCGTCGTTGAAACCTTGGAATCTCTATAACCAGAAAACAATATGTTTCTATTCATTCATTACATGGAGATTAATACATAGTGCCAATCAAAGTTACAACTCAGGAGCACTCCTCACCCAACTTCAGTTGAAAAGGATGGTTTTAAAGCTTCCATAAAGCGCAGCTGAGCAAACGGGCATAAGGGGTACCCGGTATATACAGTGGGAGCCCATTTCATACCATGGGGCCATTAACAGAAAACATGGTCGTCTCCGAGCAGTTTATGCTTGAGGAATAATGAATAATTAATGAGTTCACAGAAAGTATGTATACAAGATAGATTTCAAAAATAATGTTGATTTTGCCTTTAAGTAATTACTTCAAAACGATTTGTCAGAACCTTTAGGTAGCATCAATCCTGCATTACACAGATGTACCATCCAGCACAGAACCACTTTCTCGTGCTCATTTACACTTTCAATAACATCCAATGCTCACCCAGCTTTGCTCGCGCTAGTCTTTCCAGTGGCTCCTGCTCTCCACTGCTCAACCGAACTGCACACATTCAACGGAACGGCATCACTTGAAGCGTCTGTGTCAACAATTGCAGTATTTGTAGGCACGCAAGAATCCACTTCTGCAAGCTGAACAGTATCTGTAAAACATGGCATCATACATGGAAGAGAGAACCTCAATTTATTTCCATATATGTGACCTCGATCAAGAAAAGGGACTACTTGCCGGGAAGGACTTGTTAACAGTTTCCATATTCAGCTTCTGAAATCATAAGTCGTGGTAAAAATTTCAAGACATTTGGTTACAAAGTTTATGTCCTTTGTAAACGAAAATATGAAAACCCATTTGGTGTGAAATTGCAAATAAGAATTTCGTCTTTCTCTAGCTGATGCAAAAATCACAATTTCTTTCCGTAATACAGCAGGCGGCATAATGTAGTTTGCAAAACAGTAAGCCAAAGGCGCAGAACTTTGCATTTAAATAAATGCAAAATCAACAGTCATGCTTTTAGGCAATATTTAATTTAATTTGCAGCTGATCTAGACAGCAACAAGTGGTCCCTTTTCTCGGCCAAGTTCATTACATAGTGCATTGTGACATTTCAATGATGGACTGCATTGCCTCCCAGTTGTTTTATTACTCCCGTGTTATAACAGTGTCAAGTATCTGACATAACCAGTAGTACTTAACTGGTTAATGATATAGACAACTGACCATGTAGTACTTAACCTCTTAATCAAATTTTTGAATAACTTTGCATGCATGCTACAAAGATGCTTACAAGTATCAACAATTATAATAATCGCATATCCAATAGTACTTAACTAGTTCATCATATCAACCAGTAGTATTGACTGAGTAGTTGCATATATTTAAGACAATCCTTTACAGCTCAAAATAATTTACCGTTTGAACGCAGCCTTTCCTTTATCTGCTTCGTAGATGATCTCGGTTGCATTTCAGCTCCATTATCAGATTTGGTCACCTCTACACATCTACTGTCTGGTGGAGTAGCCAGGGTATCTTCGTAAGTGCTCATCTCCATCTCTTTATTGTTCTTCGTTTCATCAACATGCGGCACTGCATCGCTCTTCGTGTTACTTCTCTCAGCTTTTGGGGTTGGAAAGTCCTGTGAAGATGCCAATTCCAACATCCCTTCTTCCTTCAGCATGTCCTCCCCTTCATGATCAACATCTAGACAAAAGTCAAATACAAAATATATAATTTAAATACATAATTTTCAGTATTTATAATATATATATGTATATAATATTCATTTGTGTTGTCATTCATCTAGATTATTTAAATAGACAGTTAACCTGCATGGAAAAATGCCTGGCCAGAGTGGTATTTGGTTTTTTTAAACATTTGGAAAGTTAATAGATCATGCTAATCTGCATATTGATAATCCACGAGGTGTTTATTAATTACTAAGTCAATGCTTTAAAATTGATAAAGGTGGCAGGTACTCGTCTGAATTCAAAATCTTGATTTACGAAGAGGAACAAACTATAATTCCTCAGACACTGCAATTGTTCCGCTTGATATCACAACAGCTGAAAATTATATTATGAACCAAATTCCTCCAACAGATTTTCCACAAAGGATTCGAGTAAAAGGTCACGTTGAAGGAAGTAGGCGATAGATCGTCTCGAAAGAGTTACTTACCAAAATATTCATCGACACCGGGATCATCGTGGATCGGTTGGCAGAAGTCAACAAACTGCGGCGCATTGTACTCCCACACAGAATCAACATCCATTATGTATTATTTCGAAATCAGAAGTTGAAGTAAGATGCTGAAAAATGAAAAAAAGAGATTCTTTTGAGGCAAAATCGACAACCTCAACGTTTAGAGTTTAAATAGAAGTAGGCGCCAACTCAACCAATAGCAGCAAAGCACCAAAGCAACGACGATTCCTATTGGCTGCTGTAAGATCTCGCGAGATTCTCGTCTGTTGCTATTTTTAATACATTTGTAGATTCTGTAAATATTTCAGGTTTTAATTACTTTAAAATAACAACTTGTCTAGTTTTTTAGGTAAATAACTTAGTTGTTATGATTTAAAGTGTTCGCGCTTGGTTGTGCGCTAGTGTAAAGTTGTATTTACATCAATTGCAGCCTTAACAGCGACTGTGTAAAATATCTTACTTACTTGAAGAGGCGCACAACATGTGGTAGTCGTTATCTCCAAACTTCTAAAGCGCCACACGAAAGTTATGCGTATGGCACCAGATTGGGTAAAAGTCTAGAATGGCTCGGTAGAATTGTTATAGTTGTACAGAAGGTAGTACGAGCGCGGCTACGTTTTCAAGCAGTTTTCCTGAATATTATTTGCATTTGTTGCCTAAAGTTTCATTAATAAATTGAGTGTGCGTTATCTTTTGAGGTCAATAATTTATTGTTTAGAGTTTAATTTCATTTACGTCATGATATTAATGTGTACGTGATATTCACTTGGGTAAATTTTGGATTTGATCAGATTGGTAAAGTAATAAGTAAGTATCTTTTGTTATTGAGGACATATTGTCCATTTGCACCCAAAATATTTGATTCGACTCTGAGATAAGCATTAAGAAGTGAATCATAAATATTTATAACTAATTCCTAACATTTATTATTACAAATTTTCCACAAGTGTAGATGGAATCAATGATATGGACATGTAAAAAAATCTTAGGTATACGTAATTATATTTCAATTGTTGAACTCCTTTTTGTTCCATAGAGCGGTTTTTCTATTAGTTTTTTTGCCAATTTAAACGAATATGATATAATTTCTCTGGGCCTATGAATTTTTAGATTTGGAGAATTTATAATAGTAGAACAGAAATATTAATAATTTGTGACTAACTCTGTTGTGTTGTTTTCTTATGTAACAGAAACTTGGCTCATGCCGTGACATCAACGGGTGCTATGTGCTTCGTGTCATCCTTCAGGAAATGGCGTGAAAGACGAAGAATGAGCTTCCTGATCAAATGCGTCGCTGTTCTTCTGTTTTTCGGCTTCGTTTTCTTGATTGTTACCATTCATCTTTCTCAGGAAGTGCTAAAATTGAGTGGCGATCCCTCAGAACACGCACAGCACCCGAAAGACAATTTTTCCGATGCGGTTTTCTTAGTTATTCTGCTGCTGACATCACCAAAAAACGTTGAGCAACGAGACACAATAAGAACAACATGGCTGAAGGCTAATGATCTTGACAATGTAAAGTCGTTCTTTGTCGTGGGCATTAAGGGACTAGGCTCGGAAGCAGTTTCAAAGCTGAATGAAGAGAATAGACTTAATAAAGATCTGCTATTGCTTTCCCACGTAAAAGACTCGTACAGAAGCCTTACAGACAAGCTTGTAGAATCTCTGAAGTGGATGGACACTAACGTCAAATTCAATTTTCTTTTCAAAGGAGACGACGACAGTTTCGTAAGAATTGAACTGCTTCTGCGTGAACTTGAGCATCGCATACCGGAGAGGACCTACTTGGGGTTCTTCGATGGCCGTGCGCGCGTCAAAAAGAGCGGGCAATGGGCCGAGCCCAACTGGACACTCTGCGACCGCTATCTACCTCACGCTCGAGGTGGCGGCTACGTTCTTTCAGCGGACCTCGTGCACTACATCGCAAGAAATGCCGATCTTCTGCAACGCTTTTCCAGCGAAGACATTTCTGTCGGGGCTTGGCTCGGCCCGCTCGAAATTCGGCGAATACACGATGCAAGATTCGATACGGAGTACGTGTCACGAGGTTGCAGCAACAGTTACATCGTCACACACAAACAAGACACGGAAATGATGCGAGCGAAAATGAGGAGACTCAAGGCTAATCAAACGCTCTGTGAAAAGGAATCCCAAAGCAGGAAGTCGTACATCTATGACTGGAAAGTTCTGCCGTCGCTTTGTTGTGTCAGAAATAACTCGTCCATTCCGTAACCAGCGCTTGTGAAGAAGGCTCCTATCGTTTCGTGAAGATATTAACTGTTTTTTGGGTTTGGTATTCTAGTCAAAACTGAGTGCCTTTGCTGTATATAGGTGTACGTTAATATTATTTATTCAGCAGCTTGTCTGCCATTTCAGGAATGGAATCGTTTGAAACATTTGGAAACATGTTAGACTTTGAACCACTTCTATATTAATATTACTGTTGTTTGTCGGTAAATTTAGGAGTGAGGTTTAAACAGTTGTTAACCTAAACGTTTTTCATGGATATTTCCTAGAGATCTTTCAATTTTCACCTGGAGAGCTGCTGAATGGCCATGGCTGTAAGTGGTGCTATAGAAATTATTACATTACATTTCAACGCGGAATGTAACATTAGAGATATTGTAGTATGTAAACAAGAATGCATCTAGCAATTCGTGCAATAAATAATATACTTATTTACGTCATTACTGTACAGAAGCAAGTGAAATTCCTGCCCCATAATACTATCTACACACTTGACAACGGTGAAAACAATTAAAGTTAATCCTTTATTTTTACAACTTACAGGGACATGCAGTCATTCATAAATAGCGTATGTGCAATTAATCTTAATTTAAAAAAAAAATTAAAACATTTATTAACACAAAAATTCAAGCACCAATAAAATTGTTGAAAGTGTGGACTGTGCTGTCTATGACATAATCAGACAGACCACGTTTCTACGTTTCGACTCCGATGCACCAATAATTAAATTATATGATCATGATCATTGTCTCGAGATTCAAGCAGTGTCCAAAGAAAGCTAAATTTCAGGAACCAGTTATGTGAAATAGTCAAATAGCTGCTACGCAAACATCAGAAATACAGAAAATTGATCATAGCAACTATGGAATACAAAATAATCTACGAAAAATCTAAAAAAATTATCCCTTCAGTTTTTGATTAGTTTTACGCTTGGTATTTAGGATTAGAAAATCTAACACATCTTTCTAAAAGTCAATAATTATAAACATGATCAAAATCGTTGAAAGAGCAAAATGCACGCCATATCCAACACTACCCATGACTCCAAAGATATTCCCTCTATAATTTTTGGTTCCTCCTCCCTCATTAACCACCATCACATATGCTCTTAAATAATGTCTGGTTTTGTTGTACCAACAATTAATTCCATGCACATTATTGCTGTATTTTGACATGATTGAACAAAACAAACAATGATTGAATTAAATAATATAAACTACTATTATACAATATGCCATTCTTAGTACTTCGCAAGTTTCTAATTAAGCAAAATAAACCTTCATTCTTATTACATGCCTCTGCATTCATTAGCAGTAAAAAGAATTCTCCGTTAGCGACAGGCACCTACAGATGAAGTTGGTGTTCAAAGTATAACTCTATAAATGTATTTCTGTGAGAGCCTTTGCCAACAACACCAGCTTCAGTAGCAACCTCTTGCGTGGAGACAGTATAACGTTGTGGACGAATTGTGAGAAAACTGAATCAAAATTCTTTAAGAGCACTCGGCCTCACTACCCCATCACTGTTTTCACCAATTACTGCCTGCAAAGCACCTACATAAAATTAACGTACAAAAAAATGGGGCATGCATTTGAATTCATACAGTTCCACACTCGACTGCATAAGTAATCCTTCATCGTTTGTTCACTATATAGATAAAAAATTGGGAACTGCTAGTGGACCTATTAATTGTTGTCTAAAGATCCAACCCGATCCCTAATTGAATTGATTGGGAAATCAATGCAGTTCATCGGTAAAGATTAGCCTTTCACATGATCCCAATTAACCCTGGGCACCAACTCCAGGCAGTGTGAGAATTGTGAAAAAATAACTGGGGGAAGGGGTTGGACTATTATCCACTTGGAATTGGGATGTAAAAAACATACTTTACTATGGGGCTCTAAGAAAGACTGGGGGGTTGAAGCCCACAAACCCCCGGTAATTCTCACCCTGACATGAGTGTCCTGCAGCAAGTAATTACATAGGAAAACAGTCAGCAGGATATAATGGTTCACGTTCAAAAACACATCCACAAGCATTTGGTTTACGATTAAAAACGGCAAACATGTCTCACACAAAGAAACGTGTTTCTTCAGTTCCGGCTGGCCCAACCCACTCTCCCTCCCAGCAAATCATCGTCATAGTTCATCTCCCACTCCACATCCGACGCCCGAACAAGATCCTCCAACACTTCCACCTCGATAAACTCCACCAGTCCGCGCGGAGTAAAGCCATCTCGCACGGACCGACACAACGTCACAAGCGCCAGCGACCGTCCATCCAAAATCAACCGGAGCATTGCGAGGAGCTGCTGGCTGCGGTTGACGACCTCCAATTTGTCTGGACTGTGAAGGAAGACGATGGTGGCGTTCGGAGGGTTCAAGCCGTGACATACGATAAACTCCGCACGACCTTCCTCGAAGAAAAGAGTCTTGGGTGAAGTGGACAGACAGAAGCCGAGATCGCGAATCCTACGAACGTGTTCCGGCGCCATTTGGTAAAAGACTTCCGCTAGGGTCCTCCAAGCGTCACGAACATCAAAGTCATTGACGCCGCAAAACATCGATGGATGAAGTCGGAACTCCGACACAAGAACATCATACGCCTCGTTCAGTAAGTGGGTAAATAATTTGATTCCTACGCATCGACTTGACTTACAGTTGTTCAGGAACAGATCCAAAAGCGTCCGCAAAAACCCGTTCCCCAATTCTTCGTGCTGTATGAACTTCGGGCAGATGAAACGCTGAAGGCGTAGGTCGATGATTTCGATCTCCGACCACGAAAGATCGTCTCCGATCAAAGCGTTCGCCGCGTTCTCGCAGCCGAAAAAGTCTTCGTCGA
The DNA here is from genome assembly GCA_949752735.1 of Lumbricus terrestris. Taxonomy (NCBI): domain Eukaryota; kingdom Metazoa; phylum Annelida; class Clitellata; order Crassiclitellata; family Lumbricidae; genus Lumbricus; species Lumbricus terrestris. The sequence continues at coordinate 69,229,776 of OX457039.1, forward strand.
TGTCGAGAATTATGCTTGCGTCATTTCCGATCCATGTTTGGTCGTCAACAATCTTCTTGATGAAGTGTTCATCTCTGACGTGTTCTGACAAGTACGACGTCTCAATCTGACACCCGTCATCAGCCATCAAGGTCTCCTGCTGCTCTGCTGTGGAGGCACTGCTGTTGAGAAAGGAGCATTTCCGAGCATTGTCTTTTAGAGGTAGTTTAGGCGTCTCGCATTGGCAGAAGTGAGGTTCTCTACCGCGGCCATTGTCTCTGTCTTCCCAGAACCAGCCCAGCTCAACCAGTCGGCTCTCGTAAGGATCTTTCTCGTCGATTAAGCTCTCATCCCATGAAGGCCACACCCAGATAAGTCTCGAGATCAGTCCAGTCATAACAGCACCCTACGAAAAACACGAAATCATGCAAAACTCAATTTACACCAAGCACAAGCTATTGTTTTTAACAATGCCATTGTTATGTTGGAATACCAGTTGTGCAGCACTAGAAATTGACATATAAATATAATATAGTATGTACCAATACGCACAACAATAGTCAGACTTAATAAAATTATGTGATCGGTTACTCTGGGTTCAAAGTTCAACCCACCAGGACAGAAAGTTAGTTTGAGATTTCTGCTCCACCTTCACTGCTAGCTAAACTCCACTATAATGAGTTCACCAACCGTACACTGTCCATGGAAGATGAGATGGTGAGGGAGAGGACTAGCCACCCATCCTCATATGCTGAGGTTAAGAAAATGAAGGCGCTAACACTTCATACCCACAGCTGCCTCAAGATCCTCAAAAGTAAAGTCTGTTCTTTCCTTCTTCGTCTCATCCCAAGAAAAAGACAGGAACTGAGATGAAAACAGAACTGAACCGATGCTTCTTTGTACTAGTTACAGGAGCCATAAAAATGTCCATAGATATAAGATTAGGCAGAGTATAATACTGGCCTGTATGAATACGTCATTCTTCTGGAGAAAGAAGGTCAACTCTTGTCCGTTGCGTGGATATCGAAACTGTGGCATTCCGGTGACAAACTCCGGTGTGCTTTCGTCAGAGTGACCATCGATATGAATCTGTAGCAAGAGACAAACAGGTCACAAGTTGTTAAATAACATCTGTGCTTGTCGGTGTTTAAGCATCTTTGCTCGTGCTAACTCCTCTGTCTCTTCTCTGTTAGAGCCACTGGTCCTTCAATCTGGAATAAAATTCCTCATGAAGTCAGGCAATCTCCATCACTATCGCCATTAAGAAAAAGTTACACAGTTTAATAGTAATAGTATTGTGATGAATCGAAATGTTCATTTAATTAAATCACTCATGCATATGTTTTTTGCGCTTATTATCTTTCTTCCCTTTTGTTTAGCTAAGAGTTAGATCTATCTAATTTAGTAAAGCTCTTTTAAGTAATTGTGATCATTCACTGTCTCACAATAGTTGACCACCTCGCTCTTCAAACAGATTTGATCTTCTAAGTCCCTCATACTAGAATAGCTACATGGCTCAGCTCCTGTCTTTTATCACAAAATTGGTCCCTCTCTCTGCAGTATGCTGTCCCCATCTACTCGATATCAAATTCTAGTTGGTAATCTCTCTCTCTCACTCTCTTTTCTCAAAACCTTCTCTCGTGGCCTTGTGCACTCGGAGTGCCTCTGAACAGTTCACCCAATTAGAGTTTGCTTTATTAATGTTTTTAATACAACACAATGTGAACTCTTTTAAATCTGTGCTAAAATTACACTAGTTCTCTAGTATAAGGGCTTGCCCACCTGCTAACCGTCTTGTAAGGTGCCCCTTGTAACGTGTTATGACACCATATAAATTGTCGTAATGTTTATTATTATTAATACAATACATGTGAGACACGTTGCACTTGTTTCCAGTCAGGGACACGATCACATAAAGATTGACCTTCATGACATTCATCTGACTACTATTCGGTTCGCCATCATCAGCTGATGCCTTTGCATTAGTCACCGATACCTTAGACCTTAGTGTAGATTCTCCTGTTTGCACTGCTGTGCAAAATGCATTTATGCTTAAGTTTTTTTATTGAAGCAATTTGATACAGTGCCCTGTCGAGACTGCCTACTCAGGGGTGCTCCCAGTCCAACCCCAGTTGAATAGAACAGTCTTAAGAACAGTGAGATATGAGACAGGGAGACCAATAAGCATTTAAAGAAGATTAGCAAGGAGTCCATGCCAGGTCCCAGCCACAGAGAACGTATATCATTTATATTTACTATGTTTGTTATTTTATCGTTATGAATATTCATATTCATACTGACCAAAACATTTCCCTGCTTTGGAATGAGACCTTTGTCAACAGCATGGAACCAGTATGCCAGAGCTGAACAGAACAACATTCATTTGCACTGTACATAATTAAGTTCAGAAATGGTTGTAATTAAAACATAACACAGCCAAGCCTCGACTAATTATAAATCAATCATAATTACATGCGTATCATACCATAATTACATGCGTATCATATGACTGCTGAGCATATTATTGTGAATAATTCCGACTGCAATACATTTCACTTCTGATCAAAAGAAGAACAGGGATGAAATTTCATGTCTCAATATCAAGCAATCTGCACATGCAAAAAAGTCATGCAAGTCACACACACAAAACACAAAAATCAGTTTATGACCAACAAGCAACTTCAAGAGCTCGTGTGATGTACTATAAATGCACTAATGACCCTATCAAGTGTCTTTATGCATACATAATATATGCATAAATCCATGCATAGTCCTACATACTCATATATACATATATTTTTATGTATATGTACATGTACATATATGCATATAATTATACAGATACAAATAATTATACATATAATTATATATATATGTGTGTAATTATATATATATGTGTATATATTATATATAAATATATATTATATACATGTACATACATAAAGAGATACAAGTAACGGTGCATACACCCTTCCAAACATACCAGTACAAGCATGCAAAACAAGGATAGCATAACATATCAATTACTTTTCACTTGTGCCTATTGAATAGAATTTCAGCAGAAGTACAAAAATGATAATGACAATGAACAATCACACGACAAAGGATCCAGTCATTATCTTCAGACCATCATAATATAATAATACTGCTACAGATCCAGCCACCTACACACACCATACTACCCACACAATGTGGAATGAATCAAGGATAACTATCCCAAAAACCAATTATACAGAGGACGGAAGTTACTCATAATATTGTAATGTTAAGTGACTAATTTTAATTGGCATGGTTAGATAGGCCTTGCTGGATATGCTAGCTTTTTCAAGCAGTCTAAACAGCAGAGCCTAATATTGTGTGACATGTCAGTAAAGTAAAGAATTGCCTGTAAAATTTGTAAACGCGAAAATTATTTAATAAAAAAAATTTGGAATGGGGGCAACACCTGTTGATAAGCATGAAATGATTTTCAGAAGTAACCAATGTTCCTCAAAATATAGCTTCCTTGTTCTATCCTTGATCCGATCATCCTTCCACCTACCCCTCCAATTCCTGGCCCAGACGACACCCGCCTTAGTAGCTGTTCCGCCCCTCTGATCCTATGGCAACTCAACCCGGACCACAACGGACTACTCTCATGGACAACACTTCTAACTCAACGCATTTGATCCTGATCCTATGGTAACTCGACCCGGACCACCACGGACTACTCTCACGGACAACCCCTCTAACGCAAGGCAGTGCTCGTGAATAAGCTGGTGTCCCGCGCTTGGCTTTCGAGTGGCGCTTTAGAAATCTCAAGTTTACGATTACGATTACCACCTTCTGGTATTTTTAAGTTTACCTTCATGGTGTTCTTCGATTATGAAGACTGTTGGCGGTGTCCCACTGCGCAGAAACACAGCAAAGACAACAATGAGGCACAAGACAATGGCCGCTGCTGCCAAGACCTTCCTTCGGTTCTGCTGAATGTGGCAGATGACAAATCGCTGGCGTCTAGTACACATTGCTTCATCTGTCCTTGCACAATCAACCTTCATCACTCTCCTATTCAAATAATTAATTATTCATTAATTATGTACAATTCATCATTATTGTTATATTGACTTTTATAAAGTGCACCTTCAAGGTAATCCACTCAGAAGTGCTCCCAGTCTAACAACGGTTAAATAAAGCAGTTTTTAAGCTAGAAAGGAACATAGTGGCGTGACCTCTAGGCATAAGGTGGAGTGCGACAGGTAGCCTATTCCAGGTTCAAAGGCCCACCCGTGGGAAAGAGCATCACAGCAATATAGTAAACTGAGAGCGACGGCCAAGGACCCAAGTTGATTGCAGTGGTCGTAGCAGGTCATCATAAAAATACAGGACATTTTACAGGACACAAAAAATAAAAATACAGAACATTTTACAGGACATTTATGATAAAAAAAAATATACAGTACATATTTGTTTTCCTTCTACTATACTGTAGCAGTCAGTGAATAGCGTTTGCTCATCGTCAAAATACTGCCAAACTTTAGTTCTGCATTGTTGAATATTTTTTTCTTGAGCTAAGATAACAGGGATGAATCAGTAATAAACCAATTAGCATGCAATAATTGTCTTGTATTTAATCAGGCTATACATGTGCTAAATATTATTGCTTTGCAGACTGCATAGTCTATACAACATTTGGAAACTATTACTAGAATGCTATAAAATTTATCAAGTTGTCACAACTGGCTGAAACTATTTATCGGAAGCTTGTTAATTTATATGCAATAATAAGAACAATATTAAATTCATTTTTCACAAATATCAAACATAGACTATGTCCAGTAGTTTGCAACAGTGCCTATCACAAGACATCTACAAGATTCACAAAATTAGAGTCAATAATTTAAAAAAAGATTTACTGTCAGTACAGCAAACAATGAAACCGGAAAACAAAAGAAAGAAAAAAATTTCAACTGCAACTAAGGGCAGTTTTGCCCCATTTACTTTATTTGGTCAAACTGTCCACTTAAATCTAGTGAGTCATGTAAGAACAAAAACTTGGAAATATTCCAGCAAATGATAACTCCTTCACCTAATCATTCAATCCAGAGTGAGCAATGTTCACCAAAGTCAGTGAAGCCGATCAAAGGCTAAAGCTGCGATTCTAGCTACAATTAGCTATTTCATGAGCATTGAAGCGCAGCTCTTCAACTTAAGACTCGTGACGTTCCTTTTTCCACAGATTTATTGCTTTCCAGCAAAAATGCACAGTTTTTCAGAAGCAATGTCCATCAGACTGCAAGCCACCATCCAACAAACCATTGCTAAACTGAAATCATATTCAAGTCTCCAGACTTACATGCACCTGAAAATTTCTTTCCTGCTTCCCTTAACATGTTGTGCGGCCAAGTTTATGTGATGTAGATTTCAACAGTTTTTTTCAGCCTTTCAACACTGTTTCTGCTCAATTTTTTCCTATCTTCTTCAGTTTTCTTCTGGCTTATGCTTCTCTATGCTTATGCAGCTCTATTTCTCTGATCTTTTTTATGCTTTGTTCACCTCAATGATGTTTGTACTTGTTTTATTTGGCACTAAATAGCAAGGCAGGAACAATAATCTAACAGCGTCATGTTTTCTGGTTTAAAAGTGGTTCGTTCTTGTGTTAACCATCCTCATATTTCTGTATCAGGCTCCAACATCCATCACCTCCTGGGTTTTCCATTTTAAACTAAAAGTCTCACCTCCTCAAGAACTATGGAACCAGACTCATGCACAGCTTCTTTGTATTTAATTAAAAATCAGTATCTAAAAAAAAATGATACAATGATGAACAAATATAGTATTGAATCAGCCTGTTTATAACATATACCACTTTGAATTATAACAGAAAAATTTATATAAAATAAAAAATTAAAATTATAAATAATCACGGCAATAATAATTCGCGGCAAAAAAAGAGCGTTAAATCTGACTTTTGCAAAAATACAGGGAATACAGGACACTTTTGCAAAAATACAGAATTTTACAGGACAAGCAAAAAAATACAGGACATTACAGGAAATACAGGACCGCTACGAGGACTGATTGGCCAATCGAAGGTCAGATCATTATTATTAACATTTGCCGTTCGATTGAATATCTACATTAACTAGGAAAGGTTTTATTACACGAATGATATATAAATGACTATCGATATGTTTATTCTGCTATTTAGCATACTTTATGTAACAATGAAATTAACTACATAATACTACGATAGCTCTATGGTCGTCGGCCATTTTGGCCGCACGATTTAAGTCTCTTGTCACTACGATGGATTATTGTGTCTGTGGCAATTGTCACTCGAACATTGCCCGACATTTGGATTTCTACTGACGTCGGGAGTGCGCCAATGACTTCTCCAACTCCTGTTTGTGAACGTCTGCACGGCAACTCACGTCGTAAGTTGTTGGCGAGGACCATCACCATCTACGTCCGCCATTGGACGGGTTCACTCTTGCAACCTGCAAGGGGTGCGAGGTTGTGTACAACAACATCAACTGGCCATCTTGCGAATGAGTGCCTGCATAAAACACGAATCGGGACTTGTGAAGGCTGGACGCAGCATCATGTCATCCACTGGGGACCGTGCCGAAGTGGTGCTTCGCGAGTTGTTTAGCACCGCCAGTCGCAATCCTCTGTTCCCGATGCCTCTCGACGGATGAGGGACTCCAAATGCCGCTCTACCATCTGCATTGAACGAGAAACTGTCGGCTGAACTGTTCGGCGTGTTCGCGTCTGAGTTCGTCGCTGGTGGACCGTTCCTCCTCGAGTGGCGTTTACCCACAGATGACTCTGTCCGTTGTAGTGACAGTAACATCGGAGACTAGAGCAGGGATGGGCGCCGCTGTTGGCTGCCAGATCTTTTTTTTTCTTCTTTTTTTTTCTTTTTTCTAGTGTTAGCTACCGAACCCGCTATGTAGCCGTCCTGCGTGTCGTGCGAACCGGGCCGTATTTCGCATAACCTGTATCTGTAATCTTTCTGCGGTTTGTCAGATCGAATTTTTTATTAAACGAATATACACACACATTTTCACTGACTTTATTAGGCCTATTGGTTGTTTAGTTATATATATATATAATATATATATATATATATATATATATATATATATATTCATTGTTGTTCATAACTGATTGATGTTCCCGCAGTGCGTTTGCAGGCGGTCCATTAAAGTATATACTTACTTACTTACTTACTTATCTCTGGTTATACAATGAAGCTCTGCTAAAGCTGATCCTCTATTCAACTATTCAATGGCCATCCAATGGAAAGTATGTTGCTTCTGGTTAAACAACATACTTCCCAGCAGATGGCTACTGCATAGAGGTTTCTTACAAGTGTTCAAAATGGCTTATTAGCAGTTGCTGTCACGAAATAGAGTATCCCCCGTATTAATTGTATCCCCCAAAATTAAAAAAGTCGAAAAAACCGCTTCCGCGTGTAGTTTTTTTTGGCAAATTAATTTTCATCTGATTTGTTTTGAACAATGACACTAACAGGTATGTTTTTCCGACTAGATAATTTGTTTTGCCTTGTTTTTAGAGCACTTAAAACATTTAAAACACTCAAGAACACTCAGAGTTACTAAATAAATTCGAGTTGCCTTTATCTGAGCATTGCCTAGGACACTTAAAACAATTAGAGTCACTTTAAATTTTGATTACAGCATAAATATTTTTATTATGCGCATTTTTCAAAAAAGAGGATAGAATGGTTTATCCCCCCGGATAGTATAGACCGGTTAATTCCATCCGGGGGATAGATTAATTCATCCCCCCGGATAGCTTTCAGGGGGGATACTCCGTTTCATGACACAGGCGGTCCATTAAAGTATATACTTACTTACTTACTTACTTACTTATCTCTGGTTATACAATGAAGCTCTGCTAAAGCTGATCCTCTATTCAACTATTCAATGGCCATCCAATGGAAAGTATGTTGCTTCTGGTTAAACAACATACTTCCCAGCAGATGGCTACTGCATAGAGGTTTCTTACAAGTGTTCAAAATGGCTTATTAGCAGTTGCTGGTCTCTTAATCTTGGAACTATCTACATCCCAACTATCTGCAGCTTTCTCACTGAGTCAAACTTTCACTCTAAACTTACCTCTTTAGGTGTTTTATAGTTCTTAATGTTTGCCAAGATTCAATGTATATGGTCTGCTTAACTTTGTAAGGAAAGCACTATTGAATTATGGAACGTAAAACTTAACTAGTACTAACTGAACAGACAGCTTACAATACAACTCTTATTGCATGCGATCACGAACGAATTTAAGCGTTGCTTTTCTTATTTCAATTACCTCGTCAGTTGCCATCGTTGGTCAAGTAAAATAATTGAACCAGTAGAGGAGCATCATAAGCGCGGTTGTTGACACATTTGCACGTTCCGTAGTGTTTAGATAAGACTCGTTTAATCACGCGTTTTTAAGCGCATAAAATGTTTGAGATAACCAGCAGCCATAACCGATTATTCGCACCCTAACGCTTCGAAAGCAACTCCTTAAAACAAACTAATATTACAATAATATAAAACAATTTAAAAAAACTCTTGTTTACTTTATTTCATGGACCAATGAGCTTTTTATCATAAGAATAATCAACGTGAAAGTTTGTGAATAAGTAAGTGAATATTATATTAAACTGCTACAATGCTTCAGGAGCAAAATTCAACAAAATCTGAAAGGTGCTTTCGAAAATTTAAACAATAATACGAAATTTTTTGCACGTTGTAGGCAACATATAAATGCATAGATGGACTAAGAAATCTAAAATGTTCTCGTTCTCTATTGCGATGAAAGCGGCCTTCGAGGGGGACCGGTAGAGTAGTGGTTAACACGCTGGCAAAGAGTGCGAGAGGTAGTGAGTTCGAGCCCCCGTTGGGCGGATTTGCTTTGTAGGCTGCCATCGGCGCCGTGTAATTACAAAGCTGTCTGTTCAGTTAGTAGTTAAGTTTAATTAAGATTAGGCCTACTGCATAACTTGTAAATGTAAAGCGCAGTGCGTCTTGCAGGCGCTCAATTAAAGAAAAGATATTATTATTATAAAGGTAATTTTATCAAGGTCTTTGATTTTATCACGAGCCAATATAATGCAATGTTATATAACTATAATTTGATATTGGTCTCTTTATAGAGTTCAGAAGTACACGCTGAGAATCAAGTAGATCAATTGCTGGGCAAACAATGAGTGTCATAACACAATCATAAGTGGGCCTAGATTGGAAGAGACAACACGCAACTCGCGGTTCGTACACGAGACATAAAGCTACGATTATTAGTCAAGCAGGCAGCAATGGTGAGAAGCTCATTTGATTGATTCATGTATAAAAAAAAGGGTGATTCATGGCCACACGTGCATTTGATCTGCAACGTAACTTTATCCGTGTGTGGGGGTGGGTGCTATAATAGGCCTATGCCACAATGCTGACTTATTATTTGGAAAATTCGGCCATAACAGATAATTCGATATAATAATATTATAGTGCATTACATAGTGTTGCGGGTTTGATTTTACAATGATTTTCATCGAGTTTTATTAAAACATTGTTAATATTTATCATTATTGTTCACCACTTTGCATATTATTGCATGTTTGCTGAATCCATTAACAGCTCGGTGTATTATGCAATCGTGAAGAGTAATTGCGCTAGAAGTGATGATGGTGGTGGGGTGGTTTCTCGGCATGCCATAAAAAACAACGTTAAATCAATATAATATTGCGTTTGAAAAGAATAATAAGTTTCTACAATACAGACAGGTTAGCAGAGTTGAAGGCCAATCGATAATTGGAGGATACTAAATGGTTAGATAAGAAAATGTTGAAGAGATCACGTGTAACCGTCATGACCATTATTTTGCCGGGTTTGCACTCGAGTCGTACTAGATGTGTGTCAAGTTAGCAGTCACATTCAGGTTCACTTTCAGCAACCATATTCGATTCGGTTGTGACCTCCCCAATAAGGCACACAATACAGCTACCAGCGACATGGTAATTTCCCTTCGTAAATTCACACACTCAGACCCTATCAATACCTTAACGCTTAACAGGGCCTATTATCAACCATCACCACTACCTAGTACAATAGTCGCTATGGCGTTTAAATCATTATTGTGCCTATTGTAGCCTGCCAAACTTCGCATATTATCGACCGTATATTTCAATGCATCAAATATGTCAAGTTTGCCACTGAAAATAATATACTTAGACCCTTTCCATACCTTAACGCTTAACAGGGCATATTAACAACCATCACAACTACCTAGTCCAATAGTCGCTATGGCGTTTAAATCATTATTGTGCCTATTGTATCCTGCCAAACTTCGCATATTATCGACTGTCTATTTCAATGCATCAAATATGTCAAGTTTGCCACTGAAAGTAACATACTTAGACCCTTTCCATACCTTAACGCTTAACAGGGCTTATTAACAACCATCACCACTACCTAGTCCAATAGTCGCTAGGGCGTTTAAATCATTATTGTGCCTATTGTAGCCTGCCAAACTTCGCATATTATCGACCGTCTATTTCAATGCATCAAATATGTCAAGTTTGCCACTGAAAATAACATACTTAGACCCTTTCCATACCTTAACGCTTAACAGGGCATATTAACAACCATCACAACTACCTAGTAAAATAGTCGCTAAGGCGTTTAAATCATTATTGTGCCTATTGTAGCCTGCCAAACTTCGCATATTATCGACCGTCTATTTCAATGCATCAAATATGTCAAGTTTGCCACTGAAAGTAACATACTTAGACCCTTTCCGTACCTTAACGCTTAACAGGGCTTATTAACAACCATCACCACTACCTAGTCCAATAGTCGCTAGGGCGTTTAAATCATTATTGTGCCTATTGTAGCCTGCCAAACTTTGCATATTATCGACCGTCTATTTCAATGCATGAAATATGTCAAGTTTGCCACTGAAAGTAACATACTTAGACCCTTTCCGTACCTTAACGCTTAACAGGGCATATTATCAACCATCACCACTACCTAGTACAATAGTCGCTATGGCGTTTAAATCATTATTGTGCCTATTGTAGCCTGCCAAACGTCGCATATTATCGACTGTATATTTCAATGCATCAAATATGTCAAGTTTGCCACTGAAAATAATATACTTAGACCCTTTCCATACCTTAACGCTTAACAGGGCATATTAACAACCATCACAACTACCTTGTCCAATAGTCGCTATGGCGTTTAAATCATTATTGTGCCTATTGTAGCCTGCCAAACTTCGCATATTATCGACTGTCTATTTCAATGCATCAAATATGTCAAGTTTGCCACTGAAAGTAACATACTTAGACCCTTTCCATACCTTAACGCTTAACAGGGCTTATTAACAACCATCACCAATACCTAGTCCAATAGTCGCTATGGCGTTTAAATCATTATTGTGCCTATTGTAGCCTGCCAAACTTTGCATATTATCGACCGTCTATTTCAATGCATCAAATATGTCAAGTTTGCCACTGAAAGTAACATACTTAGACCCTTTCCGTACCTTAACGCTTAACAGGGCATATTAACAACCATCACCACTACCTAGTACAATAGTCGCTAGGGCGTTTAAATCATTATTGTGCCTATTGTAGCCTGCCAAACTTCGCATATTATCGACCGTATATTTCAATGCATCAAATATGTCAAGTTTGCCACTGAAAATAATATACTTAGACCCTTTCCATACCTTAACGCTTAACAGGGCATATTAACAACCATCACAACTACCTAGTCCAATAGTCGCTAGGGCGTTTAAATCATTATTGTGCCTATTGTAGCCTGCCAAACTTTGCATATTATCGACCGTCTATTTCAATGCATCAAATATGTCAAGTTTGCCACTGAAAGTAACATACTTAGACCCTTTCCGTACCTTAACGCTTAACAGGGCATATTAACAACCATCACAACTACCTAGTCCAATAGTCGCTAGAGCGTTTAAATCATTATTGTGCCTATTGTAGCCTGCCAAACTTCGCATATTATCGACTGTCTATTTCAATGCATCAAATATGTCAAGTTTGCCACTGAAAGTAACATACTTAGACCCTTTCCATACCTTAACGCTTAACAGGGCATATTAACAACCATCACAACTACCTAGTCCAATAGTCGCTATGGCGTTTAAATCATTATTGTGCCTATTGTAGCCTGCCAAACTTCGCATATTATCTACCGTATATTTCAATGCATCAAATATGTCAAGTTTGCCACTGAAAGTAACATACTTAGACCCTTTCCATACCTTAACGCTTAACAGGGCATATTAACAACCATCACAACTACCTAGTCCAATAGTCGCTAGGGCGTTTAAATCATTATTGTGCCTATTGTAGCCTGCCAAACTTCGCATATTATCGACTGTATATTTCAATGCATGAAATATGTCAAGTTTGCCACTGAAAGTAACATACTTAGACCCTTTCCATACCTTAACGCTTAACAGGGCATATTAACAACCATCACAACTACCTAGTCCAATAGTCGCTAGGGCGTTTAAATCATTATTGTGCCTATTGTAGCCTGCCAAACTTTGCATATTATCGACCGTCTATTTCAATGCATGAAATATGTCAAGTTTGCCACTGAAAGTAACATACTTAGACCCTTTCCGTACCTTAACGCTTAACAGGGCATATTAACAACCATCACAACTACCTAGTCCAATAGTCGCTAGGGCGTTTAAATCATTATTGTGTCTATTGTAGCCTGCCAAACTTCGCATATTATCGACCGTCTATTTCAATGCATCAAATATGTCAAGTTTGCCACTGAAAATAATATACTTAGACCCTTTCCATACCTTAACGCTTAACAGGGCATATTAACAACCATCACAACTACCTAGTCCAATAGTCGCTAGGGCGTTTAAATCATTATTGTGCCTATTGTAGCCTGCCAAACTTCGCATATTATCGACCGTCTATTTCAATGCATCAAATATGTCAAGTTTGCCACTGAAAATAATATACTTAGACCCTTTCCATACCTTAACGCTTAACAGGGCATATTAACAACCATCACAACTACCTAGTCCAATAGTCGCTAGAGCGTTTAAATCATTATTGTGCCTATTGTAGCCTGCCAAACTTCGCATATTATCGACCGTCTATTTCAATGCATGAAATATGTCAAGTTTGCCACTGAAAGTAACATACTTAGACCCTTTCCGTACCTTAACGCTTAACAGGGCATATTAACAACCATCACCACTACCTAGTCCAATAGTCGCTAGAGCGATTAAATGCTCCTTAACAAACAAACTAAGTACGTGTAACCAATGCACTGTTTAATGACTAATATTAAGTAGAAGTTTAGGAAGACAATTTACTTGCGTATTTTAATAGAGAATTAATAAAACGAGTTGTGGCCTAATAATAGCTATAATATTGAGAAGTAACGCGCTTGCATGCGCTTTAACAGGCGCCGTAACAAAACGGCGCAGGACAAAACGGCGCCGACATAACGGCGCCGACAAAACGGCGCCGACAGAACGGCGCAATTCAAAGTACCCCGACAAAACGGCGCCGACAATACAGCGCAGTAGAAAGATCATGATACCCGTCTTGTGATTGTTTGCTTATTCAAGAGCAAACTCAATACGAATTCAAGATTAACTAGGGGCACACCCAATTCAGAATACATCTATGCGTTTAAAAAAAATAGAAGTCGGATTAATACAAAATCATTTTTTTAAAAATAGAATATGGATTGATGGAAAAAGTTTCGCTTAGATTGAAGCTGGATTGAAGAAAATAATCTTGCTTAAATGGAAGCTGGATGAATGAAAACAGTCTTGCTTAAATGGAAGCTGGATTGAAGAAAATATTCTTGCTTAAATGGAAGCTGGATTGAAGAAAATATTCTTGATTAAACGGTAGCTAGATTGAAGAAAATATTCTTGTTTAAATGGAAGCTGGATTGAAGAAAATAGTCTTGCTTAAATGAAAGCTGAAGTGAAGAAAATATTCTTGTTTGTATGGAAGCTGGATTGAAGAAAATATTCTTGTTTAAATGGAAGCTGGATTGGAGAAAATATTCTTGCTTAAATTGAAGCTGGATTGAAGAAAATATTCTGGCTTAAATTGGAGTTCGATTGATGAAAAATAATAGTAATTTAAATGGAAGTTGGATTGATATTTAGAATACATTTTTGCTGCTTCTGCTATTAACCCTCGGGCTACCAAGGGGGGTGGTTGCCACCCCCCCCCCTAGGTTTTTCGCAAATCAAACGCGTTCCGTCTGGAATAAAATTTTGAAAAAATTGGTAGCTGTAGAGGGTTCATTGGGACACATTTTGAGCCAAAACTTTTTATGATGCCCCCTACCGTTCAAAAGTTACACCCGATATACCAAAGGTACCAGGGGGGTGGATACCACCCCCCCCCTAGAATATCGTCTATAACTTTTCCGCCCTTTTATATTAAGAGACACAAATTATACCATTCTATAGAGGGAATGTGGGGCTACATTTCCATGCTCACTGAGTTGTCTTTTGACAACCGGAAGTGCTCAAAATAAATTAAAATATATATAAAGGTGTTTTATTTTCATAAAATGTTCATGTTTTTTATATTATAACTTATCCATAATTTATTTTTTAATATAAATAAATTATGCCATTCTGTAGAGGGCATTTAGGGCTATGTTTTGATACTAAATAATTTGGAATTTGATGACCGGAAGTGTTCAAAATAAATTAAAATGTATAAAAATGTTGGGTTTTTTTGCAACGCGAACCGATATGTCTGCGTAAACGTTTTTCAGCAGATATAACATGTTTTTTTGTTTTGTTTGTACATAAAACTGTTTTATTACTAGTTTTTATTGTTGATAATTGGACTTTATTATATGTAAACTATTATTGTATATATAAATCATGTTCAAAATAAATAAAATCTAATATATTCCCTATGCGTAAGCATACGTTTTCGTGTAATCGACGGGTGCCTATGGTAAAAAATTCATAATTTCGAGGGGCATTCATATTTTCTAAACCTAAATATGCCATTTTGTGCAGAAATGAATGCTGAATCGAATGGTGTATTACAAGTTATGATATCCCAAACGAAACCCAAAATCCAGGGGGGGGGGTGGTAACCACCCCCCCTTGGTAGTCAGTGTTACAAAAAAAGCTTGGTAGCCTGAGGGTTAAACTACTAAAAACCATTGTTTTTTTTAGTTCAGTTTGCGCCGTTATGTCGGCGCCGTTTTGTTACCGCGCCGTTTTGTTACCGCGCCGTTTTTGTCGGCGCCGTTATGTCGGCGCCGTTTTGTCCTGCGCCGTTTTGTCAGCGCACCGCTTTAACAATCATTCAACACAAGACGAAGATCAGTGAATCAGCGTCCGCGTTAGGCAGACGAGTATCGACATAATTGGCAGACGATAATTTGAAGCGACAAGACGGGGAGTCGGGCCAGAGATTCGGAAGAGAAAGGCGGCCATTGGTATTTGGCGCCTTTCAGTCGTAATTTCCGAAGGCGCCGGTGATATAATTTGTGTATGGAAAGCGACACGACGTCGGCTTATCCCACTGCAGAACTGAAAATCCTGGGGAATTGAGTAGCTTGTCAGGTTAAGCGTAAACTTTGCGAAGTTTGTGTGACATTTGGCGAGAGTGAACTGACGGCGATTTGCGAATCGTGGTATGTATGTAGGCCTATATTCGTTTAATGAGCAAATACAGGTTGGCAAACCGCAACCTGGTACATTGAGTCAGACAAAAATTACCTTGAAATTAAAAATATTAAAGGGAGTAATCAGTTATTGGAATTAAATTGAATTGATAGTTAAGACTATGCTTTAATAATATGTTTGAAAAGGACTCAAGAAACAAAGTTTCGGTCATCTTTGCTCGGAAGTTCAAAATTGTGCATACGGGCCCTGAGACCTGGGCGATGGTTGTTCTTTGGCAGGAAAAGACTTCGAAGAACGTGGAATTCGTTCCTGGGAATCCTGGTCACTGCATGCAGCAGTCGGTCTTTAGCCAAACCGACTCGCATTGCAACTGTTGCGGCAACTGATGGGAGATAACCCATACGCTGTGTTCTTATGAGCAGTCTTTCGAGTCTCTGTCGATCAGCGGCTGTAGTAAGACCCACCAGGCAGGAGCAGCGTAGAGCAGTTTAGCAGCAGTTGTTACCTCCGTTACGGCGTACATGGCTGTTGGAGGTAGACCATTTGCTCGTAGTAACCTCAGTGCGTAAACAGAACTTGCACAAGATCCCAGGACCTCATTGACTTGGAGTCCTACACTGAGGTCGTGTTGCAAGGTGACACCTAGAGTCCGCATTGTGTCAACGCGTTCAATTCCATCAAGTATTGGGATATAAGCATCTGCTCCTCGTCGAGCTATAATCATTTCTCTGGACTTGGTAGTATTTTGTCTAAGGTTGTTTCGCTCAGCCTATGTGGATACATGCTTCAATTCTTCACTTATGGTTGAACGCATCCGTGATGGTACTATTAAGTACGTGTCATCCGCATACTTCACAAGTATGTTCTCATGATAGAAAGCTTGGAGGTCTGATGCATTAATGTCAAATTCTGACGGCCCCAATCCGACCCTTGGACCACACTAGCATTAATACTGGCCTCACCAGAGGACAGGCCACAGAATTTGGTATTATGCTTCCGTCCTTGGAGGAAGTTTATTAACCAGTTATGGCATTTCAAGGCAGGAGAGTTTAACAGCGAGTGAGGAGTGACGGACGGCATCGAATGCTTTAGAGAAGTCCAAGGAAATGAGAGTGACATACGGACTGGTAGTGAGCATTGTAGTAACATGCTGAATGGTGGCTATCAGAGCGGCAGTAGTGGAGCCGGTTGGCCTGAATGCGTATTGATCCTGAAATTTTTGAGACATTGGTGGTACAACAATAGCCGGATAAATAAAGCGATGTACGATTTCTTTCTCAACCATTCTAGATAGAACTGGGGTAATAGACAAGGCTTGGAATTCTAAAAGGGCTCTAGAAATCACTGTTAGAAGCAAATCATGTAACAATTTGCTAACCGGTGTTTCTAGACTAATTTAACCCTGCTGAAAACGAAAATCGCTGTTAGCAAGCTGGATTTTTGGCCGTTCAATGGGAAAACAAGATGGCGGACAAAATGGCGGTCAGTTGCTTCAAATGGCTATAAGTAAAGTATTGTATGAGACAGGAACACGATTTTAGACTCTAAATTAAGATTATAGGGTGCAAGAATACAATGGAACCAAATACACATATGTAGCACTGCAAGAAAATCAAAATGGCGGACAAAATGGCGGCCAGAATCTTAAAATGGCTGTAAGTGAAGTTAAGTATGGCAGGCTACAATAGGCACAATAATGATTTAAACGCCCTAGCGACTATTGGACTAGGTAGTTGTGATGGTTGTTAATATGCCCTGTTAAGCGTTAAGGTATGGAAAGGGTCTAAGTATATTATTTTCAGTGGCAAACTTGACATATTTGATGCATTGAAATAGACGGTCGATAATATGCGAAGTTTGGCAGGCTACAATAGGCACAATAATGATTTAAACGCCATAGCGACTATTGGACTAGGTAGTGGTGATGGTTGTTAATATGCCCTGTTAAGCGTTAAGGTATGGAAAGGGTCTAAGTATATTATTTTCAGTGGCAAACTTGACATACTTGATGCATTGAAATAGACGGTCGATAATATGCGAAGTTTGGCAGGCTACAAAAGACACAATAATGATTTAAACGCCCTAGCGACTATTGGACTAGGTAGTTGTGATGGTTGTTAATATGCCCTGTTAAGCGTTAAGGTATGGAAAGGGTCTAAGTATATTATTTTCAGTGGCAAACTTGACATATTTGATGCATTGAAATATACGGTCGATAATATGCGAAGTTTGGCAGGCTACAATAGGCACAATAATGATTTAAACGCCCTAGCGACTATTGGACTAGGTAGTGGTGATGGTTGTTAATATGCCCTGTTAAGCGTTAAGGTATGGAAAGGGTCTAAGTATATTATTTTCAGTGGCAAACTTGACATACTTGATGCATTGAAATAGACGGTCGATAATATGCGAAGTTTGGCAGGCTACAAAAGACACAATAATGATTTAAACGCCCTAGCGACTATTGGACTAGGTAGTTGTGATGGTTGTTAATATGCCCTGTTAAGCGTTAAGGTATGGAAAGGGTCTAAGTATATTATTTTCAGTGGCAAACTTGACATATTTGATGCATTGAAATAGACGGTCGATAATATGCGAAGTTTGGCAGGCTACAATAGGCACAATAATGATTTAAACGCCATAGCGACTATTGGACTAGGTAGTTGTGATGGTTGTTAATATGCCCTGTTAAGCGTTAAGGTATGGAAAGGGTCTAAGTATATTATTTTCAGTGGCAAACTTGACATATTTGATGCATTGAAATATACGGTCGATAATATGCGAAGTGTGGCAGGCTACAATAGGCACAATAATGATTTAAACGCCCTAGCGACTATTGGACTAGGTAGTGGTGATGGTTGTTAATATGCCCTGTTAAGCGTTAAGGTACGGAAAGGGTCTAAGTATCTTATTTTCAGTGGCAAACTTGACATATTTGATGCATTGAAATATACGGTCGATAATATGCGAAGTTTGGCAGGCTACAATAGGCACAATAATGATTTAAACGCCATAGCGACTATTGGACTAGGTAGTTGTGATGGTTGTTAATATGCCCTGTTAAGCGTTAAGGTATGGAAAGGGTCTAAGTATATTATTTTCAGTGGCAAACTTGACATATTTGATGCATTGAAATAGACGGTCGATAATATGCGAAGTTTGGCAGGATACAATAGGCACAATAATGATTTAAACGCCCTAGCGACTATTGGACTAGGTAGTTGTGATGGTTGTTAATATGCCCTGTTAAGCGTTAAGGTATGGAAAGGGTCTAAGTATATTATTTTCAGTGGCAAACTTGACATATTTGATGCATTGAAATATACGGTCGATAATATGCGAAGTTTGGCAGGCTACAATAGGCACAATAATGATTTAAACGCCCTAGCGACTATTGGACTAGGTAGTGGTGATGGTTGTTAATATGCCCTGTTAAGCGTTAAGGTACGGAAAGGGTCTAAGTATGTTACTTTCAGTGGCAAACTTGACATATTTGATGCATTGAAATAGACGGTGGATAATATGCGAAGTTTGGCAGGCTACAATAGGCACAATAATGATTTAAACGCCATAGCGACTATTGGACTAGGCAGTTGTGATGGTTGTTAATATGCCCTGTTAAGCGTTAAGGTATGGAAAGGGTCTAAGTATGTTATTTTCAGTGGCAAACTTGACATATTTGATGCATTGAAATAGACGGTCGATAATATGCGAAGTTTGGCAGGCTACAATAGGCACAATAATGATTTAAACGCCATAGCGACTATTGGACTAGGCAGTTGTGATGGTTGTTAATATGCCCTGTTAAGCGTTAAGGTATGGAAAGGGTCTAAGTATATTATTTTCAGTGGCAAACTTGACATATTTGATGCATTGAAATAGACGGTCGATAATATGCGAAGTTTGGCAGGCTACAATAGGCACAATAATGATTTAAACGCCATAGCGACTATTGTACTAGGTAGTGGTGATGGTTGATAATATGCCCTGTTAAGCGTTAAGGTATTGATAGGGTCTGAGTGTGTGAATTTACGAAGGGAAATTACCATGTCGCTGGTAGCTGTATAGTGTGCCTTATTGGGGAGGTCACAACCGAATCGAATATGGTTGCTGAAAGTGAATCTGAATGTGACTGCTAACTTGACACACATTCGTACTAGTCGGTCAGTTACTGTTGTGTGACCCTGACTCACATCTGTTTGGCATGTGCCGTAGTAGCCTAAAGCGAGGTCGCTTGAAACTTGCCGCCGCTAGTATTTAATTGAAAAAGATGATTAGTTCAGTCACATTTACCTCTCTCGCTGAACTTAAGGTGCTTCGACGATAACGCGGACGAGATAGAGAGCGCTTAGTTTTGAACGGAAATGTTTGGATTTTATTATTTGGAATCTTGAACTGCCTTTTATTGGTTTGACGTTAAGGTTTCTTTTGGAAAGGCAAGTAGCTTTTGAAGCAAACGAGCAAGTAGCTACTTCTCACAGCATTGCTTGCACTGACTAGATTTTAAAGACTGTTCAATGTATATCTTCGTTCGTGAAACGTTATTGAGGTTTAGAATTTAGCTAATCTATCCCAAGCAACTGGTTGAGCTATTTACTAGAGATTAGAGAACAGTTTGTAATTGTTATATACATGTATTATTTTTCGTACTTGACATCAAATTGTTTACATATATTTTGTAATGTGGGGATACTTCTTTGTGACAAATGGCCTCATCTAAGGATAGGGTTCTACTTCACAAGCTTATGCTTTATATAGTGCTTTTGAGGAGTTATTTTTGACCTGGCACCGGAACGAACATGGCAGCTTTGGCATGCTTGCATCATCGCCATTTATAGGCAATATGTTCTATTTCAGTACACATAATGGACAATGACCGCATAAATAATGGGTAAATTACAATTTAAGTACCACTAGCCATTGTTCGAACAAATACTTATAATCATTGTTCCATAGATTGATGCATCATCTTTGGCGGCGTTCTAAAGCACAATGCTACCATCTGGAAGCGCCTCGATAGACGGAGGGACCGCCGTAGACAGTCGTCCCCATCTGAGGCTCCACGAGAAACTTGCGTACAGCGTCGGCCATTTCTACAATGATTTGTGCGCGTCGATGTGGTTCAGCTATCTCCTCATTTACCTCCATTACATTCTGAAATTCCAAAACAAGCTTGCTGGATATCTGCTTCTTCTGGGTCAGATCGTCGATGCCATCAGCACGCCCCTCATCGGGTACGAGTCCGACCGAGTTGCGGGGTTCTTCAAGTATGGCAAGCGGAAAAGCTGGCACCTCATCGGTAAGATATTTGATTTTTGTATCGTTGTCACTGATTTATATAGAGCCTTTATAAGCCCATTAGATAAATTGATGGAATACCAGGGTGAAACGGATTATCAAGCAGTTGCGGAATAGAAGTAAAGAAAGTCATTTTCTTGATGTTACATGTCCAATGTAAATTATGTATTATTTTGCAAACTGTATGAGAGTTTGTATGTGCACTTGTTATAGCGCCCCTTCAAGCTCTCTACTCAGAGGCGCTCCCGACTACAGCACGGACACTGCATCGGAGTTTCACGCCAAAGCGCTGAGCAATTGCAAATGAAGAGCTTCCCCAGGGGCCCTAAGTGGCGACTTGGGGTGGATTCGAACCTGCAACCCTTCGGCTGCAAGGCAACAAACATACCCACTGCGCCCCACAAGCGTATGTATGTATCCATTTATGCACGCATGTATAAAATGTTTGTATCCAGGTGTTTGTGCAAGTATATATAATGATAATACTAATAATTATTCTTAATGAAATGCTTGCAAACGCACAACGCCACATATGTACAAGTTGCACAGTAATCGTAATAAGCATCAATCTTAACTGCTAACGTAACGGACAGCCTGCAATAAACGGCGCTAATAGCAGCCTACAAAGCACATCCACACTACAGGCCATGATCTTGTTGCCTCTCGCTCTCCATGCCAGCGTGTTAAACCAATGCTCTACCACCCCTCCCCTTATATGCAAGAGTGTGTGTATGTGTTTGATCAGTTTTAATTAAGTAGGTAAGTAAATAACCTTTATTTGTAAGCGCACACGCATCACATTGCATAAAACGATTGCATGTATCTTCATTCGCTGTTTAGGAACGGTTCTTGTGACGATCTCGTTTCCATTTCTCTTCATGAAATGCGTTGGTGGTGGAATTTACGACGACTGGGCTCAGTTCGTCTACTACGCTCCGTTCGTTGCGATATTCCAGATCGGTTGGGCTGCGACACAGATCGCGCATCTCGCTCTTGTCAACGAAATCTCGTACGATGAATCGGAAAGAGTTGGTCTGAATGCGTTCAGGTAGATTCGAATCTTAATGTTTTCCACCAATGCTATGAAACAATGTTTGGCTTATGAAAATGCAGTGTCTTACTGTATTCCCTAACAGATCTGTCACTCGAAACTGAGAAAAAGGCGGCTCCATACAATTTGCAACTCGGGCCACATGATCTCACCCTACTTAGAGTTGATGTCTTTACCAAAGGAAGTTTCATTATGAGAATGTATTGCTGTGTAGATGTGTCTATTATTTCCGTTGTAAGTTATGTACTGTGCATTTTCTGAGGGTTTGATAAGGAATATTCTTACTTACTTGATAGTAAACAAAGGATTTTGCCTCTCCTGTGGCCTGCGTTCCCTTCCACGGGGCTTGTCTGACTCTTTTCATACAATACTCAAGACTTTCCTCTGTGGTTGTGCCTGGGTCAGGAGCGCCTCTGAGTAGTTATCTTATAAATTCCATAGATAGACAGTAGGGTGATTTAAAAAAAATTATCTTTGATATTTAATTAGCATAGTTGCTAATTTTGTTCCTTTTGGGTACAGATTAAGTTATGTACAAGAAATTTGAAAATCAAATGCATTTTAGGTTGTGCTCAATGAGCACAAAGTTTGCATATAGTTATATTCGAAATTACAAATTGAGATAATGGCCACACACTAAATAAAGTTGAATGATACAAATCATTGAGTTTTTAGTAACTCAAAGTGGAGATATAGGAACTCAGATATATTCATTCACTATTACAAATTAACTTACAAAAGTCCACAATTCAACAGGAATCCTTTTGCTTTCTGATCGGCTTGTAGCTTTGTACAACTTCAAGTCATTCACTCACATGCCACCGGACCAGCTATCCATGCTCTCATGTTTATACATGTAGGACTTGAAAATTCATGAAATTCAGTGGAAATTCTTCTCTCAGAGTCTGTCAATTGAAATTGATCTCTGAAACTTTTAAGTCTTGAAACAATAGGTGACTTTTGTCCTTCATGCAACCAGATGCACCTTTTGCCTGAAATGACACACTCCATCACCAGCAGTCTCTCCTTGAATCAGTAGGCACAATCCCGTCACATTCTTCTCTTGCTGACAATTGATGGCATGTAATGATCAGTTGAAACTGATAAGAGCTTTCGTCTGCATTTGCTTAAATTGCGATGGTAATTGCCTAGATAGTGAACATCCTGTCTGACAAGTTTATGTGATCCAATGCAGATCATGCTTTGAATGAACTTAGGTTTTCCCCTCTGTATCTTCCTTTTCCTGGAATAGTAGGTTTTTCAACTGATTTTTGCAGTAGATTGGGATCCTGACGTCAAAAGTCATAATTATCAGTGTTCTCCATCATCTTCATCAATATCCTCTTCGTCATCATTCAAGTCACTACTTTTGTAGTCTCTAGTTGCTGGTTTTTCACTGCTGTATCTTCCTGTTAACCTTCAGGAAGAGTAGCCTAGGTTATTCAACTGATTTTTGCAGTACATTGGGATCCTGACATCATAGTCATAATTATTATCAGTGTTCTTCTTCGTCACTATCCTCTTCGTCATCATTCAAGTCACTGCTCTTGTAGTCTATGGTTGCCTGCATGGTTACTCGAACAAGATCCTTTAGCCGATTCTCTTATAATTTTTTATCTTATACCTGGCTTTTCCTGTCTCATCTTTTGCTCTGCAACTCTCTTCTCCTCACTGACAACAGTCATGCTCATTTTTCGTGATTCTTGCTGATCTGCTAAAAACTCATTATACTTATCAATTTTTATAACATGCTCAGCTTGCTTAATGCAATATCAAAAATGAGATGTACTGTCAACAAATGCTTCTCACTTTTTTGTGACTCAGAGTCATTGCTTCTGTTATCCTTATCTCTAAGCCCTTTCTTTTGACATTTTATAGACTGAACTGCTTTATGGATTCGTGCCTTATTCCAAATTCAGATTGACTTGATTTTCAAGCTCTTTTACACAGCCTTCTTCAAAAACTGCAATGATGGAAAAGTAGAAAGGTCTGTAGTATGTGGCTTCTTGTAGGCAATACATTAATATAGGAAGGGTAACCTGGTTCTTTGGCTTGTTCAGATTGAATCATGACAGATCAAATCGGATTAATATCCGTCCGAATTCTATTTGTATCTGATGATAGATTTTTGCTTGTTTTTTCTTCGTAGGAATGCTTTCACGTTGCTGTCAAGCGTTGTTGTCTATGGAATTGCGTGGGGTCTGTTTGGATTCGACAAGAACGAGGAATTCAGTGAAGATGACGTCACTCAGTTTATGGTACGTGAATTCTCGTTAGAATTACTGGAAATCGTTTTTCATATTCATTCATTCATTCATTCTATGGAATGCCCTTTCAAGAAACCTACTCACTTCCAGCCCAGCCACGGCAAAAGAAAAAGACTTGAGAGATTCATGAAAGAAAGTTTGATTGGTCAGATGTAGTAAACGCAGAGCTTTTGAAGGGAGGTCATTCAAGATGAATGGCCCTACAACATAGAAAGCTCGGTGTTTCTTGGTAGCTAAGCGAGCCCAAGGA
This sequence comes from Lumbricus terrestris, assembly GCA_949752735.1. NCBI lineage: Eukaryota > Metazoa > Annelida > Clitellata > Crassiclitellata > Lumbricidae > Lumbricus > Lumbricus terrestris. The sequence continues at coordinate 69,254,299 of OX457039.1, forward strand.
ACTATGAGTTGCCCTTCATAGCAGAGAGAAGAGGCCGACACACTTCAGTGTCAGAAGTCAACCATGGCCGAGATGAGGACAACCAGGGTTGAGATGAGGACAACCAGGGTCGAGATGAGGACAACCAGGGTCGAGATGAGGACAACCAGGGTCGAGATGAGGACAACCAGGGTCGAGATGAGGACAACCAGGGTCGAGATGAGGACAACCAGGGTCGAGATGAGGACAACAAGGGTCGAGATGTGGACAACCAGGGTCGAGATGAGGACAACCAGGGTCGAGATGAGGACAACCAGGGTCGAGATGAGGACAACCAGGGTCGAGATGAGGACAACCAGGGTCGAGATGTGGACAACCAGGGTCGAGATGAGGACAACCAGGGTCGAGATGAGGACAACAAGGGTCGAGATGTGGACAACCATGGTCGATATGAGGACAACCAGGGTCGAGATGAGGACAACCAGGGTCGAGATGAGGACAACCAAAGTTTTACGAAGCGAAAGTATATGAGATATTTATTCATATTGTGCCGTTGACCGTTACATAAATTTAATCTGAAGTGCATTTTAGTAAATGATCTTTTTTTACAATTTCAGATCTTAGCTTTCTCCGTCGTTGGCATTGGTCTCATCTTCAGTGTCATCTTCCACATCGTTACTCCAGAATCTCGGTTTACCGCACATGCCGCAGTCATCAAGCGGAACAACATACAGTCCCGATTCATTGACATGACTTGGCTGGACTGGCTTAAGGAGTGGCAGTTTTACCTGGTCAGAGATGCTTCTTTATTATTCTGCTCTTTTAGTGATACATGACTTGGCTGGTGTCACGATACAAGGTCTTCTCCCCAAACTGAATAGTCTTTCCGAGTTGATTATGATGCTTTTCCACATTTGTGATACTGGGGCTCAAAACCCCTTGCCTAGATGTTGCGCTAGAAGCCAAAATAGGTGAGAGGGGTCAACAATGTAGAATATTCTTCAGTTCAGAAGATGGCTATGAAATTGCCATTATTTGTGAAGTGGTGTTCAAAGCAATTTTGATGTTGTTGGTATTATTTGATGCAGAATATGTTCATTTATTGCCCAGCAAAATTGCAAAGTAATCCAGTAAATGTTAAATTTTGATAAAATGGATATTTGGAAACTTTTTATTTTCTCATTCTAAACTAACGAAAGAATCAAATGAGTTTACTTCAGTTAGAAAGAAAACATTTCATTTCCGTACAAAGTATTTTAGAGCAGAGCCATTGTAGCGTGTGACTGAATTGAAAAGGTGAGAAACCGACATGTGACGGGTTTTGAACCCTGTGTCACAATTACCTTTTAGATTTTCTATCCGTATGTTCTATCTTTACAGTACGTACATTTACAACATTGATGTAGAAAATTCAGCTTTTCATTATCTCCAATGCTGTCTTTCGTTTGTTAAACATGTTTGCTGGTTATTTACTGTAGGTGGCGCTTGCGTACATGTTTTCTCGATTGGTGGCAAATGTCTCACAGACGTATTGGCCGCTCTACCTCACAGAATCTCTCAAATTAAGCAAGGTGAATTTACAATCCAAGTGTATGGGCTCCTTTTTCTTATGCAGCTTACTTACTTTTTTCTTTGGCTTTTTAGCTTTACGTGATTTCAATTGACCTTCCATTTTGTAAATTGAGCATTGGGACGTGGTGGATGCCTTGCATGGCTGCCAACAGTTAAATTCAACTCCTGTAATAACATGTTATCATTCGTTCATATTATGAATTGTAATCGTGCTGCTGCGTTGTGTGAGTTTGAAATTAAACGAAGATTATAAAATTATTACTGTTATAAATATATGATTTGAGTTTAATTTTTGTTGAAATGTTTCTATGATTAATTTCATATTGTTACAAGGTTCCCGGAAATAAGCTCTAAGAACTCGAATGTCAAGAGATAATAAGTTTATTCTCGCTTAAGAAACAGAAACACGATACAATTACCAATCCGTAATCGTCGACAGACGGTGGCATTCACTCCTCACGTCGCAGACAAAAGACCTCGTGTCTTGCAGCAGCAACAATCTGACGAAAGCAACGGTTCTTAAACAGATTCTGCACCTAACTAAGACACAGTGAGAAGGTGTATGAACAAAGTAGACTTAACTACGACAAGCGAAGAACTGACAAAAACTGCACATCACCATCAGCAGTCAATAAACGTCAGAACTTCCTTCACACCTCTTCGCGCTCTCTTTAAATAATCCGTTTCTTCCCGCCCGAGGTCTCCCCTCAGTCTAAGAAGGTCAGTCATCCGTGACTATAGCCCATCCTAAGTCTGTCGGTCCAAACCAGTCGTGGGACCCAATAATGTTTTTGACTTAATGCAGAAATGTTTCGTGGTGTTTATTACTGAATATCCTCATTTTGACGCATTAATATGGACTTCTTTTGGTGGTTGATTGAATTTCAGGTGTACGTTGCCATTATTCCATTGGTCGTATTTGTGACCGGTTTCTTCACGTCGCTGGTCATGCGACCGGTGAATCGGATCTTGGGTCGAAAGGTATTTGTTCGTTCGTTTGTTTGAATCTCATGTTGTTAATTAATTAATTAAATCATTTGTTCATTCGATCATATATTAATGTTATTTGTTCGTTCAATCATTACAGCACTCATTAATTAAATCATTGTTTGTTCATTCGATCGTATTAGTTTCAAGTGTTATTTGTTCGTTCAATCATCACAGCACTCATTAATTTGTTTGTTCATTTGCTCATCATGGTATTTATTAATTAATTAATATTTTTCATTTGATGATCATGCATTCATGCATTCATCGTGATATTCATCCATTTATTTGTTCAGTCAATCATCTGATTAACTCCATAGCATGTGCCTTTTAAAGTGCCTCACAACATTGCCGTGTTTACTAGCCTAAGTGGTGTAACTTACATCAGACCTACATTTCTTATCAATTGTCTTTCTTGCGCTGTCCGTCATTTCCTGCGCTGGTACGATGCTGCTGTGTGTAAACTTCCTTAATGCCTGAATTTTACCATGCATGTATTTAGGGAGGGTTTACGGTTTTAGAGCCCCAGATATTGGCCACCCGTCCTTGTATGCCAAGGCTGAGAAAATGATGTCGCTGCAAGGCTAGCCTAAGGAACCGCTTGTCTTTTAAGTAAGCGCTGATGTTTGCGTTTGTGATTCTGTTTTGGTTCAGTTAACGTTTGCGTTTGGTCTCATCTTCACCGCAGCATCCTGCACTTGGATGTGGTTCCTGAACGTTGGTTCTGCCATGGAGGTCTTTGGTCCAGCAGTTCTCATTGGAGCCGGAAGTTCCACTCTGCTCGTCACGTCTCTGTCCATGGTGGCCGATCTCATCGGACCTCACTCGGTATATAAAGAGAGCGCTTGACTTGATGACTTTTTGTTTGCTTTTGTTTTTAAACTTGTCTTATGCCACTAGTATGGTGTTAACTTTAAATGAACTGTATGTATAAATCCTATCTTCAGGGCTTGACCTGTGTTGCCATCACAATGTATGTAATTTTTATGGAATAGGTGCCCCTAGCAACGGGATATTATCCCTTAAACTGGGTCTCCCTTTTGTTACAATTGAATTGTGTTTACATCCTTTAATTAGTAGTGCCTTACCTTGAAATGGTTTCAATAAAAACATTGATTGATTGATCGCTTGATTGATTGACTGACTGATTGACTGACCTATTTCATATAATTTTTCCTGAACGTAATGTAATGTGAGGTTTGATAATTGTACTGCATTTTGCTGTTCTAAAACACCCCATAATAATATAGTTTGAACTACGTTAAGACTCATGTTAGAGTTTGTTAAAGGTCCTCCAAGCGGTTCAATTCTAAAGATTCTATGATTGCTTTACTTTACGTTTTCAATTGTGTAGTTATCATACATTACGTTGTGCTGATTGTTTTGCAGGCAACCGGTGCTTTTGTTTACGGGTCAATGAGTTTCGCTGATAAGCTGTCGTCAGGCACGGCTCTCGTTCTTGTTCAGTACTTTCATCCGTGCAAGTATGTTTCTATGTTTCAGTACAGATTATATTGTAGCTTCAATAATTAATTTTTCAATGCATGTTTCAGTCATCAGTGCATTTGAGCAGGCACTGTATCGCACAAGAATACATTCACACGCGCACACACACACATACGAGCTGTATATGCTGGCATATGTATTATATGCATATTATACATACAATGAATTCATGAATGAATACATACATGCATTGCATGCACACAAATGCATTTGCCAATATACATTGGTTGAAAAGTCAATAGAAAGGTACAAAAAGGACTTCACTCAAGTGTAAAGTTTGTTTAAAGCGTGAATTGGAGGTCTAGATCATATTCAAGATTAGTCCCATTTTTAATCTAGGTTGTTTAATCCAGCATTTCAATCTATGTTTTGTGCTAAGCTTAATCCAACATTTCAGTCTAGGTCATATTCAAGTTTAGTTGAGTAATTTTTGTATCTAGGTAGTTTAATCCAGCCTATCAGTCTAGGTTGTATGCAAGTTTTTTTTTAAAAATAGGTAGTTGTATCACTGTCTAACATGCTTAGTACATATTTGTGATAATTAAAACATGAGCTACATCAATGGGTTTGGATTACAGTGCTCAATGATGGTCTTGTTTGATGTTAAGTTCCGTAGGACCGGGGAATTGTTGTCCTGCTTGTTCGTGGTACTACCGGACCATCATGGTCTTCCTCCCGGCTGCGTTCGCTGGCGTCTGCTTCCTCTTCCTACTCGTCATGATTCCAATGAAGATAGGAAATCTTAGGAAATCTACTTGTAAGATATTTCCAACTTAATTGTATATTTGATGATTTTCATTGAATTTAAAAGTGATGCGCTTCAATATGATTACAATTCGTAGTGTGAAAAGATTTCATTTATAAGTTATTACAGGAGTACAGGAGTCGATTTTTAGCCATGTGGCCATGGGCAGAGACTTAAGGGGATGGTCCCCCTCAATGGATGTGGTGATGCATTTGTCCCTCCCCAATCGGTGTTAGGTCATCATGTACACTATTCACTAAACACACGGTGAAACAACAAACGAGACGAGGTGATGACTAAAAATGGTCATCAACTTTTTGGCAGAGAAAATTAGGTTTTTCCATCGACATTTTGGATGAATTACAAAAAAGGCCACCGTAAAATTTTGTCGGCAAAAGGATAGAAAATTTCCGTTGGCGTCTCAGCCATTCGCCAAAATCTTCGGCCGCCTTTTCGTCCCCCGCAAGTCTCCACCCAAGTTTCCGCCCATGCGTGTGGCAGCCATGCAACTCGTCCGTCACATCTTCATATCACCAATGCCATTTAATATGGTCATGATGACATGCTACCTTAGTCAGTTATGTGTGATGCGGTTTACCTGCAAATTAACCAATGGATGTTTGCAGATCTTTGGAATCGGTTTACATTTAAAATTTCTGACCATCATATAATAATCGACTGCCTGAGATTTTATTTTGTCTGTGCTGTGACGAGTTGTGGTTTGTCATTCCGAATGTTATTAAACAAAGATACATATTATATAGATCCGTTCTAAGTTACTGAGGTTCTGTTGTTTGCATCAGATCTTGTTCTCGATGAATCGGATATCGAGCCAGACGAGAGGCGACCACTTCTGCCTGGCGACTCAACGGCAGACACGATCTCACGCTACAGCATTAACTCAACGGACGATATTCATCCTTCGCCGAACCACGCCTGAACTCAACCGAATGACAGACGCATTCGAAATATTCTGCTTTTAACTTTGTATTCTTCTGTCGAATGTCAGCTTCGCAAAAATCCACCATTTCTGTTTGTTTACTTGCTGGACAATGCTTACTCGTGAAGCTGTATTGTAAATATTGTACGCTGTTGGCATTCGAAGTTGTTGATATTTTCCTACGGTTTGTTGAGAGTTGTGTATGTGATGAATGAATGTCTTTCGCTGGTTTTCCTTGACGTAATTTGCTGTTTGTAGCATCACTACAGGACCTAACACACGCTGCCTTGGAGAGACAAACCTGGCGTGGAATAACGAGAACGGCTTCGAGCACCTACGGGCATTGGTCCCTCGGTTGTTGATGATGATGATGAATTTGCTGTTATGTTTTATGCATGTGCAAGTTTTTCAGCGTTTGGTAAATCGTGGTGGTTTAGAGATGAGAGTTTAGTCTGCTTTAAGTTCATTTGCTCTCAAATGCTTGTGTCATTTTATCTGTTCTGGTACATGTGTACATCTTTTTTCTGTGCATGTGTGACGTTGTGCGTGCAAGGTGACATTGACTTTTTCACTTCTGTTCTGTGGCTTAGAAATATCTGCTGTGGTTGGTACATCTGCTTTGAATATATTACCACCTTCTTCATGTCATTTCTTTGCTTCCTTTTTCTATTGTCATTTGAAAACCATTCTATTCGATTGTAGTTTTGAGTTATCGATTTCTGATGGGTTTTTCTAGCGAAGGTGCTACACAGGTCTATGCTATAGATGCAGTTACATGTACACAGTTCAGATGATCAGTTACTTTACATTACAGTGACTAGGCTTAACGCTTTAGAAAAAAGGTTGCGTTGGTTCCGAGTCGCTTATTCATTCTCGTCATTAAAGCGTTAAGCACAGAAATGTAAAGTTAAGAGTTGAACTTGTGACTAAATGACGGAGCATCAATTGTTGATGATGAAATGCTTGAATTGCAGATTGTGATGCACTATTTCTTACTAATCTATTTGAGATTGGAAACCAGGTGGCTTAGATGTTGTTTTGTATAATAAAGGTGTAAAGATTTAAGCTACTTAGGTGATTGCATTCTACTACACGTTTTTCGACATTCCAGACAGTTCTTTATAGGATTTAACAGCCGTCCAAAAGAATTTAATTTATGAGCTTGAATAAAACTGAAGTTAGTGCAATGTGTGAAATGCAAGTGTGTGAAGTAACATGAGAAATTATTTTAGTATGCTTGTGAAATAATATAGTAGGAAATGATGTAGTTAAAAGCTGTAGTAATTGTGTTAAATATTGTATTGTATATTCCTATGTAAAAAGCGCTTCACTCAGGCTGAGCCTTGAAAAGGCAGGACAGAGGCAAGAGGAAGATGAGGAAGATGTTTCTGGTATAATAGTTGGGATTTTCAGTCAAAAGCTGTTCTTAAAGATGATCATATATAATTATAAATATATTTATTTATTAGAAAGCAAAATTATTATGCAGGCTAACCACCACACATTATAGACTTGTATACTTTTCATGTTTATTATTTATCATGGATTTATATCTTGAGAATTTCGATTGTATCGTATAAGAAATGAGTAGTTCTGGCAGAGTCTATACTTTGTAGATTGTATCCACGTCGTAGAAAAAAGAATTGAAGAATGAAGATATATTTGATAGTTTGCTTTGAAGAATGAAGATATATTTGGTAGTTTGCTTTGAAGAATGAAGATATATTTGGTAGTTTGCTTTGAAGAATGAAGATATATTTGATAGTTTGCTTTGAAGAATGAAGATATATTTGGTAGTTTGCTTTGAAGAATGAAGATATATTTGGTAGTTTGCTTTGAAGAATGAAGATATATTTGGTAGTTTGCTTTGAAGAATGAAGATATATTTGGTAGTTTGCTTTGAAGAATGAAGATATTATTTGGTAGTTTGCTTTAAAGGAATGCATCTATTAGCGGTTATTGGAAACTTTATTTACATTTTATTTTATTTTATTGCTTTTCCAATCTCTTTTGTTTTTGCGATATTTCTTAAGAAGACATTCTGTTTGTTATTCATGTTTCAAATGTTCATTGTTTTAAAAGTGTTGAATTATTATGATCTATTAGTCGGTTGAATAAGAGGTGAATGTCACCTTTTGAATCTGCCTTAAAGGTGTAGCAGTACTTGAACATTATGTAGGAAGTCATTTAGTATATTAAGGTAAATTTATATATGGAATTTATTGAAATAAGATCATGTTCTCAATAAAATAAAATCTTGTTCTTAATGGAAAATTTAAAAATAATGTAAGATTTTTTCTGAAACTTCAGAGCGATTACAGCAAAGGCAGAGTTTGAATGTTAGCAGAACACCATGATTTTTGCAAATGCATGGAAAATCTTGAGTTTAAACAGTTTTGCTGCTTTGCAAATGCGGAGAATGTATTATTTTGTTGAGTTACAATTTTAAGAGACTGTGCTGTTTTGCCAAAACAGACTATATGTCTTGCCGGGAGCATCTCTTGTAAGAGTTGCAGCAATTTCATAAGACCATTTCTTTGGTAAATCAGGGAATATCGCTGAGTTTAAACAAATCAAGAGGACCATGCTGTTAAATTGTTTTAAACAATGTGTCATTGTCTGTGAGAAAATCTATGCTTTAAAGATTAATTTAGAAAAACTAGAAAGACTAGTAAAGCTAACGAATTATTGTTATGTATCTTCAAAGGTTGTAGAAGACTTGGTTAGGCAATTGTGTTGCTTTTACGTAGCATTTTAATGACAGCAATTATTACGCTACTAGCGAGTAATTGCCAGGAAGGTATTTTCCATATCTCACAAGTTGCGATTTGCTGCTGGGATTGTGTCACCTTGTTTGCATCTTGGCCGAACAGTGAACTGTTGATCAATTCCAGGAATGCGCTTCTCATGAATAGTTTCTCTCTATGAGATATTTTAAAGCTGCTGCTTTTTGTCATCGTCTCAAAATCCAGAGCATCATCATGTGGCTTTGATATCTCTCTCTCATATCACAAGAACATTATACCACTGACAGTTCATTTGTTGTGCAATGTTTGCTTGTTTCCTATTCTGTAAAGTGTTCTTTGTGTAAATCTGTGACAGTCAGACAGTGCACCAGGTTAATATTATTATTATTATGCTACCAGTTTGTGTTGTGCAATTCAAAGTGTACTTCTTGTTTTCCTTTATGCATAATCCTTTTCAGTGATTGAACTGATCACATAAAATAACTTTCGTTCAAATTTGCATTTTCTTTAAAATTATAGGCATCTGAAAACTGGTTTTTATTGCCAAGTTGGGTGGGATCACTTCGAGTACGTATCTTGGAGGGTTCTATGTAACAAGTCCTTTGAACGAACGAATAATTTCACGCAGAATGCTATGAAATATGTGCCAGATTGTGACAGTTTAGACGAGATTGTGCCCTTGTTGGCACCAGATTGCATTGCAGTTGGCACCAGACTGTGTTTTGCACTCAAGTAATTCTTTGTGTTGTCATCTAGCCAGGTCATTTTGAAAGACCCGAGCTTGCAGGATTGTGCCAAGCTAAGCAATATATTGGGACGGGATGCTTGCAGTTATCCCTTGTTCTTCCAGGACCTAAGTAAGCAGGCACTCTCTGCTTGATGTGGCTAACAGTAGCACTTTTCACTGAATCTTTTAGTTTGTTTATTCATCTTTATGTGCATCAAGTATAGTGTCATTTCTGAAATTTTTTGACTACTGTGTTCTACTTGAATATGTATATTGTATAAGATATATTTTGGGATCTGAATGAAAATTTTTCTTTGCTTTCGTTGAAAGTTAGACAGTTTTGAGTCGATTTATTCAAATGTTTGGCTGTATTGTAAGCGATTTAGCACTTTAATGATGAGCTTCTGCCAAAAATGAGTAGACAGCCAATGCAGCTTATCATTTAAGTGTTAAACTGTGTAGCTTTACATGGAATTCATACACAGCATTACTTTGTTGCATTCATTCTCAATGCTTTTACAGGTGTGTAAATACTTCTTTGAAAATTTCAAGTTAACTGACACGATTTGTATTTTGTGTTAATTATTTTACCAAAGAACTGAGCTATACTAATGTATATAAATATTTTAAATAAATATTGTATATAAATATTTTAAATAAATTTTGTAAATATCATTAGACTGCAGAGCAGCGTAGGTGGCAACGCTGCTGATTATATATTAATTTAATTTACATTCTGTGTTCTGATATTGAAACACACGCTGAATCCATTTGTAAAATTTTCATTCGCAGAATTATGTTAGTTGCAATGAAGATTGTGACTGAGTTGTATGTGTGGTTCAAACATTTGAAAGATGAATTGATCGTTTGAATGTAAATAGTTACGAAGTAATCGTGCTCAGTTATGATTCGGCCAGAACATTGCATAAACTGACTGTTTGAACCAATTGCTAACCGCATTTTGTTGTCCATTCTGAGATGCTGTAACATTTAATGATCGAAACTTATTGAGAATAAGGAAATGGGATTTGAAAAATTTCGAATGGAAATTATGGGTAAAAACTGCAAAATTATTGTTGATGATGCAAGTTGCCCAGTAGGAAAATAATAGAATGGGTTTGAAATGCGAAATTATTGTGCGAACGATGCAAGTAAGAAATGAATGTAAATCATGAGCAAAAATAAATATACTTGATTTTGTAATGAATTAATCTGGTCAGGCCGTCAGACCCATTTGAATGGACACCAGACCATTTAGGTCCTCGTGTATGGACCGCAATAGCCAGAGATCTGAATCTTTGAAATAAGCAACCTATATGGAGCTAACCACAGTCCGCACTCTCTCTTTCACAGAGATGTAAAATGCTGCCAATGCTCTTACTGATGTAGCCAACTGGGCCAGTAGTAAGTACTAAAAAATTTGTAATTAAACTATGAAAGTTAAGGGTAAGAAAAGTTACTGCAAATTATTGTAAACGAATTTCTGCAGGTAGACTTTCGCAAAGTGGCACTAAATGTTTTTGCACTGGGATATACAGATCTTGTCTTCTTTGCTGAGCTTGGCTTTTTACATGATTTCAATACCGGTAAAGCACGAGTTCCTGAATTTGCTGGTAACATTATTTGTGCTGAACTACTTTTGACTCGTGGTTGCAACTGCAGTGAGTGCCTTGTTACTCTTTGTTTGGTATGGGGTAGGTTGAGATTTTAAAGGTTTCTGTTGTATCGCATGACAAAATGAAGTTATGAAAAAATTTCAAGAATTGCAAAACTTGTGTTTTCAAATTGATACTTTCAGGTGAAAAAGTTATTGCTGTTAAAATGATAAAGAGCAGAGGATAATGACTTTGGTCATCAGTTCTTTTCTCTCATCTTATTTTATATCCACTAGGGTCAGGCCACTCCGCTAAGGATGCCACCGCCTTACTTGAATTCCAGCCCCCTTGAGTTTTCCTGGCTCGTTTTGATAAGGTCACTCTGTCTGAAGTTGACTAGCTCCTCAGGGACTCTTCCATGAAGTACTGTGAGTGAATAGACTCCTCCCCATCTGGTTAATAAAATCCCTTTGCCATATCTTTGCACCCATCCTGGTCCTGCTAATAAAGCGTTTCCTATTCACGGCTACCCTATCGTCATCCTTGCCTAAGAAATCCGGACTTGAAGAAGGACTAAAACTTGCAAAATGTGTTGGCATGATTCAGACAGTTGCTGTTATTCTTGGAAGGTATCAAGGAAGCAGAAGTTTTCATGTCAACCAACATCATCATCATGAGGTCACAGCGGTTTATGTCATCAAGGGACCCACAAATTGCCAATGTTATCAAAGAGACCACAAAACTGCTGTCATCATCAAGCGACCACAAAACTGGCTCCCAACGAAAGAAGACACGTTCAAGTAGCGACACTTAGTCTTTCTTTTCTTTATCGACAGCACACAGTACTCGAAAGCAACCCGCAAAATGTCATGTATCATCGTCGTCATCGTCTGGCATTTGACTAGCTGCCCATGCAAAAGCGATCTCGCTGGCAGTCGGGCGGTTGGCCAGCGAGACGTATAATATACGTACGTAGACACGCCAAAACAATATTCATCGATATTCTACACAAATGCAACGTAAACGCTCTAACGATAGTATTAGTAATACCAAAAAATGCCTACACAGTCAGGCAGAGAGAGAGAGAGATGTAAGTAACAAAAAGCAAGAAAATTACTACGTCATGCTTACAGCTGATCGGCTACGTTACACAGACATCTCGTAATGTAATGTAATTCCTAGATCACATGATTCGCTTTCAAATACCACCCGGTCAGTCAAAGTGACTCAAAGTCTCGGCGTTCTGCAACAATATTTCAAACCCGCTGGTTCTACTTGGGCGCCTGACCCAAACCCAACGCCCAGAGCAGACATTTCCACTTGACCCACCTTACCTAAAATGCAAGGCCAGCATTTCAGACTTACGTACATAGTCACACACTTCTGTAAGCAAACGGAAGGAACTGCAATTCATTGTAATTATCGAAAGAGTGGGGTACTGGGGTATGAGCTAAACTTGTCTTTAAGTGAAACTTGTTCAATATTTCCTCGAAAAGCACATTCGTAGATGAGAACTTGTGTGAGGTGAGTCAAATCCTAAGATGTAATTTAGATAATTAAATAAAGTTAACCGAATAAAAACAATGAACACTTAAAATCCAGAGAGAGAAGGATTACATCAGGTTCTCGGAAGTGCTAAAACTACAGTTAATTTCAATGACCTAAGTATTTAATGGGTCAAACACAAAAGTTAAATGGAAGTGTGGTCTTACGGGTCATCCTTAACCCCATGAACTTAGCTACAATGGTACAGAAATTAGAAATAAAATTGCTAAAGATTTACAGCTAGAATAAGTCTAAAATGAAATCCACAATGTTACTGACTCATCTACATTATAAAAACGTAACATAACACTTCGTTCAATTCGGCCAATGCATGCACTGCTTAATAGCAATCATTTTCCTCAAATTCTAACAGACTTGCAATTCCATTAGAAATTGTCAATACCTAAACATCACTGTTCAACTTCTAAACAAATTGACAATTTCTAAACACATTGCCAAGTTCTAAACAATTCACCAACAAGTAAACATTGTCAAACTTCTACAGAAATTGCCATATCGTAGACAAATTGCCAACCTCTAAACAGATTGTCAATTTTTAAACAGATTGCCAACCTGTAAACAGTCTGCTGACCTGTAAACAGATTGCCAAAATTGCATACAGATTATAAACAGATTACAAACTGATCAACAGACTGCCAACTTGTAAACAAATTGCCAACCTCTACACAGTTTTCTAAGCACATTGCCAACTTATAAACACACTGCCAACTTATAAACACATTGCCAACATGTACGTAAATGGACTGTTCATTGCTAAACAGCCTCCCAAAGTTCTTACAATGACTAAAATGTTAACACTATATAAAAGCCAGAATACAAATGAATACTTCTACACAACAGTGACTACCCACCGGCTGACCATATCAGATTAAGTGTATCACTGTAGAAGTCACAAGAAAACGCCGTAGATAACAAAACAGCTAGCTTAAATAATACTCCGAAGCATACAGTCGCCAGAAACTTTCGTAGCACAACAGTAAAACAGGAATTACAGATACTTTACGGTAAACCATCATACCTCCCATTTACGCACATACCAAGACACTCGTACAGCAACTTTCGAAACCTCTCAAACGACCGCAGCCTTTGACAGAACTCCTGAAGTCTTAAATTCCAGGTCAGCTTGGGCAAGATCTGTAAAAGACTGAATCGTGCTTCTACCCATATTTTCCAGACACCAACTCTCATTGACAGGTAGAAGCATACAGATTCATGATGTTTATAAAATGGATAGAAATCAGCCAATGACAACATTTGGCTGCTCGAGAAAAGCAGCTTCTGTTCCATATTACTTGCACACAAATTTTCCTAACGTCCACAACTCCACACAATCATTAGACAGAAATCCTGGCATACATAATTATTATACAAACATAATATGCATATCCAGACATAACAATCCGTATATGTAGCTGGGTACCCTCAGTATTTGGCCCCCGTAACACTATATCAGAAAGAGATAAATATGGGCAGGATATCAAGAATAGAAGAGAAAAACAAACAATGATCCAGATGGATTCAAGATGCGAAAAGAAGCATGGAAAGACCAAGGAGGAACTGGCCACTGGAGAACATCAGAGATGACACAAAGTGCCTAGAGATGTTGTGGGATAAGGCTGGAACACTGGCAATGGACAGACAGTGCAGATACGCATTGAGAAGACGGATTTCTCAAGGTGGAGACTGGCATGGGGAGGACTACATACTACGAGAAGGAAGATATGAATGACCTTGGATGACCTCACTGGGACTTCATGCTAATTTCCTCATTCCACAATTGACACTATTCAAATTCTCCAATTCACAGAGTTTGACCTGAAGTCATCTTGCAGCAGAAATAACGAGACAATAATAAATCTGGATTGTCATTGTTGTTGTTGGACCATAACGTCTGGAATAGTCTGGCACCCAAAACTACCTGCAGAGGAGAATTGATTGATATAGAAAAGAATGCAAAACAACAATGCGTCATGAAGTATGTCCACACGACTACGCAAGTTCATCACAGACCAAGCTGTCATGAACGTAAACACTCACACAATATCAACAACAATAATAGCAATAATAATAATAGCAATAATAATAATTATAATAGCAATAATAATAATAGCAATAATAATAATAGCAATAATAATAATAACAATAATAATAATAGCAACATTGGCTTTCCAGACTAAAAAGGAAAGAAAATAGCTAATAACAATAATACAGACAACATGAAATATATATATACATATTGTGTGCACTAATGAATTCATCTCAAGCCTCACATCACATATAACGCATATATAAATAATATACATGTATGCATTTATTATATAGTGACATTCACAAATTATTGTAAATGAAATCTGGTATCTATGCATATTAACCGATATTCTGTACATATAATATATATGATATATATGATATATACAATCATATATACCCAACACAGTGCATAAACCGGTAGCATGCAAACACTACATTCGTCTGCTCATTCGTCTGTCCATTTGACGCATTAACCGGCCGTGTTAAGTGAATAGTTTTGATGACACAACACCACAGCATGTTAAGTGCAACGACACCACATCATGTTAAGTGGAACGACACCACAGCATGTTAAGTGGAACGACACCACATCATGTTAAGTGGAACGACACCACAGCATGTTAAGTGGAACAACACCACATCATGTTAAGTGGAACGACACCACAGCATGTTAAGTGGAACAACACCACAGCATGTTAAGTGGAACGACACCACATCATGTTAAGTGGAACAACACCACATCATGTTAAGTGGAACGACACCACAGCATGTTAAGTGGAACGACACCACAGCATGCCAAGTGGAACGACACCACAGCATGTTAAGTGGAACGACACCACAGCATGTTAAGTGGAACGACATGCTATCTAGGAGCAGCACACAAACGAGTCCAGCATACGATATTAGAAAACTGAGAAGAGAAACACAAAATTGATGTCTGCAGATATGAATATCATATGTCATGAACAAGCGACAAGAGATGCCAAGGTCATCCCTATCCCATGAAAGTTCTACTGGTACATCTGCCAACACTTTGAGACAGAACACACAACTTGCAAAGAAATTCCATATGTACCTTGAAACCCATGTAGTGGAGTATAAGCAATCAAAACTCAAGCAGGAGTAATCAAAACTAACAAACGAGTAATTAAAAACTCATGCAGGAGCAATAAAAACTCGTGCTTGAGAAAACAACCCTCATGCACGAGGCTGTGAAACTCAAGCTATCAGTTAAACTCATACATGCATAATCGAAACTCATGAATATGCAATTGAAACTCATGCATACATAATTGAAACTCATGAATATGTAAGTACCTCAAAACGTAATAGTTTAAATACTTTCAGCTGCAGTCTTAACAAAGGGCGGATCAAGCAAGAGGACCAGTCCAACCATACACCATTCGAGTTAAATTATGGTAACTTATAAAACTTGGACAGTCAAAAGAGGTAATGTTGCAAATATAAGAAAAGGATCATTAAAAACCCTGAATTCTAAACTAGAAACACGTCGTGGATATATTCGAAAAATTATTAAATGGTACATGAAAACTGAGTAAACTAAAACTAAAAACACACACTAAAATACTGAAATGAAACTCAGAAACCTAAAACTAGAAAAGCTTATGCAAAAACTTGAAAAACTAGAAAAGTCTGTGAAAAACCTGGCAAAACTGAAGCTAAGATTAAAAAACAATGAAAAGGATCATGACAAACCCGGAGAACAAAATGAAAAATTCGTGAAAGACTGAGAAACGAAGAAAAGCGTCACCGCAATAAACTGAAAAGTTGAAGAGTAAACCGAAAAACTACCAAAGTGATTGCAGAATCTGCAAAAAATTACAAAGGGTCTGAAAAAACTCATGATAATTAAGAAAGATAACACGAAAGAAACCGGGCAAAAAAGGTCCCATACTGTTAGGTGCCGAATCCACCACTGGTCCTCACAACATCTGGTCACTCTCAGCGCCTGGATTTTGAAATTATCTGGTAAAAACAATCGATAAATAAACAAGAGCAACATAAATAACAATAACTCATATTCACAGACTGCAGTTGAATTGATTCCCATTGCTTTCATATTAACATCCTCCATCCAGCAAGGAAGTAGAGAAAAACAGTTGAATTCAACTCTCACGGTTGTCTTATTGGACAAGTTATCTTAAAAAGTTTTTGCTTAAGGCTGAGTTATAACCATAGAATGTCTCTCAAAAGTGTTAATTAAATTTGACTAACTCAGCGCATAAAACTGTAAATCAGAAAACTGTCCAACTGCACTTTTCAGAATTTGTCGAATAAAAGCTCAAATGAAATATGTCAGAAAAATGCAAGAATGCTCAATACAGCCCCATGTCAGGCACACAATTGAAAAAATTTGTTTCACAACAACAAGCACAATTATTAATTTACAGATGATCAATTTACAATATCATGATTAGTTCTGGGGTTTGCAACTGAACATACAATTCTCTGACAGATGGGCTGAAAATTTACGCACATCATGAAAACCACAAAAATGTATGTATGTATGTATATGAACATTTATATAGCGCCTTACAATAACCTCACGAAATGTGTCTAGCTGGGGTGCCATTGTCCCATACACTGGTCCTGACTTTGGATTTTTGCATTGATTTGCAGCTCATACGTGCAGCATGCATTAACCTATCATCAAACACGCTGCAGATGATCATTAACAATACCGGTATTTCCAGCATGAACTAATCAAGCACAGCATCATTTTCCTCCAACCGCATTCAGTTAGGCTCTGGCCAAGCACCAGCATTTCAATCGAATATCTAATCTAATAAAGCATTTGCAAAGCGCTTCTCACAGCAGAGCTATTCAGAACCGCTTTCAGCATGACAAACTACTTTTACATTTCATAGATGCACATAAACATGCACTGACACACACACACATTCATAAATATTTCCCAACATGTAAAGGAAAACCGTCGTATATAATTATAAATAGTAGTTAATTCATGTTACAGCGATCTATGTGAAACCCAGGCTGGAGCGATTGCAACATCAGAGGGTGACCAACAGCGAGAATGCATTAAGATGCACCACCATGCCCGACAACCAAAAACCAATAAAATCTCGAGACAACTGAGTAAGTAAGTAAGTGCATCATCTGTAACTGATCTCCACAGAATGTCAAAAGCACAAAGTTCACCTTTCTGTTTTTGGGCGATGCCATACCCAAGCAATGACGAAGGGGGAGGGCATACCTAACTGCTTTCATCTTGACATAGCATTGTTTTTTAAACAAAAACTAAACTAAAAGCACAGTCACATAAAGACACAGATCAAACAACAATCTATAAATCTTACTCAACCCAAATCAAACCCAAAGCAACGTCGAATTTACATCCACCATCTTAGCAAAGCATCTTATTAAAGAATCTTCTTGTCCGCAGATATTTCGCATCAGCCAATCATCCCATAAACATGGTTCTCATTAGCACAGTATCTGACTAATAGCCAATCAATGTTTCCTAATAGCAAAGTATCTCATTCTGTAGGCAAAGTACCAACAAGTCTTCCTGCAATGAAGACCTTCACCCACCAACTACAATCTTTACAGCCAATCCCTTCGAGATGTTAGAAGCTAACAAAGTTGATCACTCAATCGACTACCCCAACAACAAAACCGAACAATAAATTGAACCACCCCGCTTTGAGAGAGGATCGAATAACTCACCGAAAACACCAAATTCTCATACACTTGTTCAGTCAACAGACGAAAAAAATTGGTGGAACCCGACGAAATAAATCTTGAATTTTGAAAGCACCATTGAAACACGTGTGACCCATAAATAGCAGGATTTCACGAGAAAAACCTTTGATGCAACAACAACTTCTATGTCAAGTAAAATCCTCGTCATTTGCGTTCGAACGAGAAACAGGAAAGAAACACGAAACGTCAGCATTGCGTTCGCTTCTACCAACTGCAGCCAACGAACATTGAAAGAATAAATAATGGTAACATTTAATATATATCTTCACAGAAGACCTTAAGGATTAACATATACATATATATATTCAATACTTGCATGTAAATATGTACAGATGCGTATCTGTATGTATATAAATATATATAATATAATATATATATATACATACATGGCATCAAAGGTATGTAATAAATAAATGTGCAGACGTCTATATATATATACTAATTACAAGTTGCATGTTATGTAAAGTCATATTCGTATATATTCCACAGGAAAATACACGTCAGAGTGAAACGAGGCTGAACACCAAACCCCAGAAGTAGATGAAATTTTTTTAGTCTACGTGGCATTATTACAATATTACAACATTGCCGCTGTCTTGAATTGTTTCAGAGTACCAAATGAATCTATAGAGTATAAAAGTTAAATGATGGCAAAATGATAATAAAGAGTCAATATAAAATCTAATATGAAGAATTACACAGCAATTAATTAATTAATGCTATAATAGTAATTATAACCTAGCATCATAATCAAGTGCATTATTATTATTTCTATTGTCATATGATATTCCCAAAACTATTAATCCTGCATTCATTGTTCTTTCTTACCATGTTATTACTATAAATATTTATTATAACTGTTTATCATCTGAGGTAGGTAAGATCCATCAGGATTTCAGAAATGTCCAGAGAAAGTAATATACTATGTATGCAAAAAATTGCATTTTAAACCTCCCTTCTGTTACAAACAATACATTTTGCAGACCCCTCCTATATGCATGCATACAAATCAGCTTCTCTAGAAATTTACTTTGCAAACGTACATTTTGATGGAAACCCACCCCACCGTGCACATGAATCACCTAAAACGGGTAACCCAACCACTCCCGGTGTACACATATATGGACATCCACGGTCAGTAATCGTTATGTTCACCATTTCATTTCTTACTTAAAAGAAAAGATGTTTGCAAAAAGACAAGTTTTCAGGCAAGTTTGTAAAAAAATGACGCGAATGGTACGGCCCTCAAATATTCAGAAGATTATGTAAAAGTCCCTCTGCCATCACGAAGAAGCAAGCGGAAAAAGAATGCCAAAATCACCGAATGTGGCAGCGACGAGGGTTTGAACCGCAGCCGTAATTACGAATGGTGCTCCACAGAACTATTTTGAAGTTACAGAATAGAACATGCATACAGACATACATACATACGAGAAGCACAAACCGCATACAGTCATGTACATACAATACATGCACTCAACTCATAAATAAATACGCATGTATGCGTATTATGCTGTTTGATATACAATACATATGTGTATTTATATTGAAAGATCATGCAGTGTAAGCACTAAGTATATATATAATTATACATAGTGTATAATGTACACACAATGTGTACACGTCGGTGAATACTACAGTATGTATATTTGCAAAGTCATGAAATCTGGGGACAATTGTTCAAGTTGAATTGTGATCACCATATACAATGATTGGGAAGAGGTTGCAAGTCCCACACGAGGGAGATTAAACAATAAGAGAGAATGGGGAAGCCCAGACATCAACCACAGTGAGCCTTAGGTCACCGGCCTAACCCCATACGTCACGGACTAACCTCTCCGACACCAAACTTACATACAATTCAAACATATATACCACAACATATATAAATATGTACAATTGTACATTGAAGAACATATATACTGCAAACATATAATCACATATATATGTATATTGCATAATATATATATATATGTATATTATATATATATACATATACTTGAAGACCTGGGCCTATCCATCTATCATAGCGTAGATGACACATTCAACTATATATGAGATATATATCTAATTAACATACACACACATATATATATAATCGTATAAATAATAATCTAGAGAATGCGCGTACGACCGTCGTGCATATTCATGGGCGGCCGCAGCAGCGTCTATACGTTGCCGGTACAGACGCTCTCGAGCCGTGCGTATATGCCAGCGCGGAAAGAAAAGTCGACATTTGCAGTAAGGAAAACTGTGCCCCCTCGGAAACGTCCGAGTAGATGGCGCCACAGCGGCCGACCGGTGGCGCCCCCAGCCGGCCGCAATGCCCCCGAGAGACAATCGACGAGCGCACAGCTTCGCCTTATCGTCCGAACGTCGGTGCGTCGCAGCGTGTGCGTGCCCGACGTTCCCTCCGTGCGTCGTCCGGTCGATCATAGCAACTCGTACTGTCGTAGGTGCATGCGTTGGATGATGTCACGACAGTCGTTGAACACTCGTCGGATGTTCTCCGTGTCGACCGCGCACGTGAAGTGCGGGTAACAGTAGTGACGACCGTCGGAAACAGCGATTTTCTGACAACGCAAAGAAGTTGTGCGTCGTCACGAAAGCGAGATGAACAAGAATGGTGCTTAAGTAAGCTTTAAGATGATTGCTTTTCTAACAATTTTAAATGGTGCAAAATTATGCACTGAAATAATAATAATAATGATGGCAAGATATGTGAGACACGGAAGGTAGAGAGGATATTCTGAAAATACAAGGTCGTGACAGCAGACTAGATACATGTAAGAATGGTGGGATAAGAGCAAGCTAAAAATAAGATCAGTATTGATGGCCGGAAATTGAGATTTTCTGCCACAATAATAGTAATAATAATAATAACAATTAAACTGGATGGAAGTTATAGAACAACAGACCAGAAACTCATCTCTGAAGAAGTGTTTTGCTCTGACAAACTCCGGATCCTCACCAGGTTCTGGCTGACCTAAATATAAATCGACAAAATAGAATATAAACACCAAACAGCAGACAGAAAATAACAAATAGACGCACCTATATTATATCACGTCATACAACGTTCAGTTTTTTATATACACAGCGTCATACATCACATTCATCATCATCACATACATCAGATAATACCAGTACAATCAAACAGCTTGCAATTACACTTAGAAAACCATAACACTTCCATCATACATATAAATCGAATTCAGTATAATTTTCACAGTGCATTTCATTTTGAAAATCTTCGAGACACATACATAACTTCTACAAGCACTTGAGAACTGTTCCTTTTGGCCGTGCTGGAGTCGCGAGCACCTCTGAATAGTCAACCTTAGTCGGGGTGTCATTCTCATCCATTAGCTGGTTGAAGACCTTCTTACATTTCCTCCGGGATGTCATGTAGGAAAAGGAAAAGCAAATAGGTTAATCAATTTATCACATACGATATGACACAGAGTCCTAAGTCTGTCACAATTGACCTCATGGGTCAATATTTCTCTGGCAACAAATAGTCTCTTGAAGTGGTGCTATATAAATTAAAGATTACGATTACAAATATTTACCAGATTTACAGCCTGGTCTTTGTACACCACCAGTAGTTTATGGCATTGGCGATAGAAGTTACTGATTAAATTTACAATTGGAAATGCAGTATGAGAAACATCGTGGTTCTTTCCAAGTCCCAGTACAGTCGAATGCACTGGCAACGACCAACACTCACAGTCTGTGGTATAGCCGGCGAAATCTGGAAAGTATTCCTCGATACGCGATTTGCCGCTCTTCACCTTCTCGGCAAGCAGGTCCTGCTTATTTAGGAAGAGTATTATTGATATTGTTCTCAGCCATCTGCAACAGCAAAACACAAACCCATTGTTTCATTCATTATTTCATGCTTTTTATTTAACTATAATTTACTTTTAATCAAGTGTACTAAAGTTACTCAACTGAAGCTTTTGCTTACATTTGAAATTTTGAATCTCGTCAGTAACCTATTTGAACACTATTCGTATTTGTCCGAATAGTTGGGTCCAATTATTCATATAATAATAACCTATTCACAACAGCCCTGCTTGAAAAGCTATAAAATCATTTAAGTCAGTCAATGACCTGTTGTTCCATATACTGCTGAACAGCTCCAATGACTCTCGCACGCGATTCTGAGAGGCATCTTCCCGCAGAACGAGGTTGTAGCTGCTCGACGCCGTTACAAAGATGATGGCCGTGACGTCATTGAAACACTGGATCCACTTCCGTCTCTCGTCCCTCTGACCACCGACATCGAACATGCTACGCACAAATTATGCAACAAATATTATTTTCTAATATTACACACCTCTTTTAGCACAACACACAATTTATTTATTCGACTTATTTGACTTTACTGCATTGGACATCTCAAAGTGCTTAACCTATAAATTAGTAAGGATGACGGCAATGTCAGGGCGACAGTAGAAAGATGTCAGTAAACTATGGAAGCTGCTACTACCTCTGACATCATATGCTACTAACTCTGACATCATATGCTGCTAACTCTGACATCATATGCTACTACCTCTGACATCATACGCTACTACCTCTGACATCATATGTACTACCTCTGACATCATATGCTGCTAACTCTGACATCATATGCTCCTACCTCTGACATCATATGCTACAACCCCTGACATCCACGAACTCCTGCAGCAGCGATGTTGGGAGGGTGTCAAGTGCACAGGATTTAGGAGGTGAGAATGATTCGACGTAGATCAGCAGAGTTGACTGGAGTCATAGTGGGTAGGTTGAATGATGTGGGAGGGTAAGCTGGTGGTGGGGAGTCGGCGGTGTCTTTCCGGATGTTGTGCACCTTGGTGGTGAATGAGGTTAGGTAGTCATCTACGGCGAAAGATGAAACGTCCTGAGAACGGTCAGCTTGTCCACGGCCAAGAAGGGTGTTGAAGGTGGCACATAACCGCTTTCAAGGTCGGTGACCTTTTTGTTACTCTGCACCAAGAGCTCACTTTTGCTCCACACATTCACTCACTCAGCTATGTCTGTTATTATCAACTGCGCCAACTACGCACTGTAGCTCGCTCACTTACTCCTACTGCTGCTGTTACCCCTGTCCATTCTTTTGTTATCACCAGACTTGACTACTGCTGCTCTCTCTATGCTGGCCTACCAATTGCCCGTCTGAGTTGTCTTGATCGTGTCCTGCACTCTGCAGCCCGCTTTATTGGCCCCATACCAAAATTCAGTCACATTTCCCGCTACCTGGTATATGCGTGACGTTCTCCACTGGCTTCCACTCAAGCAACGAATTGAGTATAGGATATCTACTCTAGTCTGGCGCTGCATGCTGGGCCTTGCTCCTGCCTACCTTTGTGAGCTCTGTAGCCCTACTCTTAGTACTCGCCATTTCCACTCCCTTTGTTCGACTGAACAAAGTCTGCTCTCGATCCCTTTTGCTTGTACTTCCACAATGCAGAACCATGCTTTTTCGATGGTAGGACCCTCTACTCGGAATGGTCTTCCTCTGACCATCTGTGTTAAAATCCTTCTCAGGCTTTCCTCTCTCATCTTAAGACACCTTTATTTGGCCACGCTGAAGTTGGGAGCACCTCTGGGTAGCCCTCTTAAAGAGGCACTATATAAATGCATTTAATGAATAAATGAATCATGCTACTGTCTCCGACATCATGTGCTATTACCTCTGACATCATATGCTACTACCTGACATCATATACTACTACCTCTGAGAACAACATATGCTACTACCTCTGACATGACATATGCTGCTACCTCTTACATGGCATATGCTGCTACCTCTGACACCATATACTGTATTCTTATAGAGCCAGTCCCAAGTCTGAATGAAGGAAGAGGGCGACACATGTAACTTTTGATCTATTGTTCTCAAACAAGTCTGCAATGTCGAACAAATCAGACGAAAATGCAACATCAGGCACTAGCTTGGGCACAGTAATATTGCAATTTGCACACCTTTTTAACCAAAACACAGCATATATTTAATCGAACAGTAATATTGAACTCTGCCACTGGTCGCACTCTGCCAGTGCCAGTCCCATGCCTGGATAAAGGAGGAGGGCGTCTGTAATGGTCTATGTTACCACACAGTGACATTAAACTGCAAATACCACGATGACTGTTGCACACCTTTTTAACCAAAACGCAGCATATATTTACACAATGCTTCTCCAGCCCACAGGCATGTAAGTCCAACAATGATGTCCGCCCCTCACATAATAATAATTTCTTTAAAAATAATTTTTTAAACAAATTGCAAAAATGAAAAAACCCACAAAATCACAGATCTAGTCTTACTTGCACAGTCAATTAGTTCATGATTTTAGTTTCATCATCATCATCATCATGTCTAGTCATAGGCATTATTTATTTCTCCAAGGTTTAACATCGTCGGTTGACGACAATTTACAGCATATATACAGTGGAGTAAAACTGAATTAATCGTGTCCAATATACATCATTCAATGTTGTCTTAACATAACGTTCCAATGTCATTAATGTTCATTGCTAAACAAAAAATGTTGTACAGTTAATAACATCAACCACATATTTTACGATACAATTTATCTTTTGCTTCTGTAAATTCATTAATATGTTTCAATACTCGTAATTGTCACATGCAACAAATGTCACAATCTTTTCTTAATGACTAATCTGAATATTCAATCGATCATCAATCTCTTCATTTGAGTAAAAGAAATTCATAAACAAATTAATAACAGATATAAGTTTGACATGCAATTTTTGTCGCACATTTGTATATCCAATATGCTAACTTACTTAGTCATAGGCATATAGACTGAGACATATATAACTGATCCGTTTCTTGCTAAGAAAGGTGTGCAAAATTAATTTTACAATTGAGCCACATTGCACTGGAAAGGGAATAGTGGAAGAACATGGTGAAAATGGCATCAGACACTTACAGGCGATGAGTCCACGGTTCATGATGATGATGATGATGATGAAACTAAATTGCCTAGGTCGGTGATTTTGTCTCTGTTTTTTTTCATTTTTGCAATTTGCTTTAAAAAAATTTCAATAGCTTAGGCGGGCCACTTAAAACCTGGGGCCACAGGTTGGACAGCACTGGTCTAAGACAATGTCATTGCCAGCGCTGGCAGCAGTGCCATAGGTCACGTCATTTGCCATACTGCTATCTTACTCTTGACCTGCTTTAAGACCTGCCGAAAAGTCTTTGCACATTTTAATATTTTTTTAATTTAACTTCTTCAACCTATGGAATAACTCAAATGATCCAAATGCTACCAGGTGCTGAAAGTCACAAGGTATTGTTATGAATAGGACATCTATCTAAATTGTCAATTCTCTTTAAATACCTTACCTCTATTCATATTCTATTCTATGTTTACCTGAAATCCTATTCTGTTTTTGCCAACCTCAATTCCTAAATCTATTCTTCTTTACCTCTATTCATATTCTACTCCAATTGTTCTTTACTTCTATTCATATTCCATTCTATAATTCTCTACCACCATTCCTATTCCATTCTATTTTTCTTTACTTGCATTCCTATTCCATTCTATTTTTCTTTACTTGCATTCCTATTCCATTCATTTTTTCTTTACTTGCATTCCTATTTCATTTTAATTTTCTTTACCTCTATTCCTAAATTTCCTATTCCATTTTCTATTCATATTTCATTCTGCTATTCTTTACCTCCACTCTACAAATACTTGAAAACCATTTTGTTCTATCCTGTTTTTCCATTGATAGATTGAAGAGGCACTTCACTCGTTCTGGTTGGAAATAACACTGACGAGTTTCTTCTTGAAGTGGAGCTATATAAATATCAGATTACAATTACGATTGTACTCACTGGAAATTGACTTTGTCAACCGCGAAGCGTGTCTCGAAGATTCCAGAAGTTAAGACTCGACAGCGCAGAATGTCCTGTCATCACGAAGACACAACAGAACAGGCGCTAAAGAAACGCACATGTATTGTATGCCTTGCCAAACTTGTAACTGCACAGTGCAGCATAAAGAATGATACATGTTCACTCCCACATGCTCCTCTATCAGAAATAAGTAAGTAAGCAAGCAATTTCTTCATTACTCCACTTGCAAATGCACAATAGAACATTTAAAACATCGTCATAATACATCAAAGTACTTATTGGTAATAAAAAAATGAAAATGCAGTCAAAAGTTGAGTGAAATGACTGAAATATTGGAGTCAAGCAAATTCTCATATAAAGCATTCTGGTGATTATATAGACTTTCACTGTGGAAGAACCCAACCTCCCCAGGGTTAAAGGTCATTTCATCTGAGGGCTAAATAGACATCAACAATCTAACTAGTGCATCATTTAAAATTAAGAACTCAAAGTATCCAGCCATGAGTTACTATTATTACAGATACCAAGAACTATCGATAACTATTAACTATTATTGAAATAATTATTATAACTGATTATGAACTTCGGTTGCATCAGTTTCGAATGCAGAAAGCTTCTATAATATTCACTTAAAGCTCGTCATCAACTCGTGTAATAGTCACTGCATTTCATACACACCACAGATACCTTTAACCAACACTTGAAGGTTATTCTCCATCCCTTTGGTCGGGCTGGGACTGCCTCTCATAGACATCCTGCAAATGGATTCTATGTACAAAGGAATGTATGAATGTAGTGTTCCGAGGGAGAGAGATGCATGGTAAGCAAAAGGAGGTGAGGGAACATAACGAAGGTCGTTTAAATTGTCTCAGGAAGTGAAACGTCCAGTTGTTATAATAACAAACAACAAGAAAGTGCTTTCGGTCATGAATTCCTTCGCTCTGTCATGCAAGGTGACCTGATTGCCCAATTGCTTGAACCTCCACCTTTGCTATGGTCGGCCGATCATTCTCGAATAAGTTACCAAGGAGTCTCCATAATGAAAATAATGAACTTCTTGGTTTTTCTTTGCCCCTTTTGAAAACCATTCTCTTTGATTCGTCGGGTAGGGAGTGCCTCTCAGGCATTTCTCTTGAAGTGGCACTATATAAATTCATGGTTACGATTACAAAGCACATTTGGTTCAAACGGATTCCCGATATTTGCTTACATTCACTTATCTTTGTCCACATTTTATCACGACTGACAACTGCACACCCACACACTCGCAGACCCACCTGCTCTGAAGGCATGTAGTCCGGCTGCTTGACAGTATTGACACGATCCAAGAAACTAAATCAGAAAAAAACATTTAATAACACCAATTACTTAGCTGAATCAGAAAATGTTCTGTTCATCAAAGTCATTAACTGAACACACTGCACCAGTGAATACACTGTACAGAATAGCAGTGTAGCACTACATGCTGGTTTTCAGCAATATTCCTTTATTTAAATCTATTTTATTCACATCTTTGTTTACATGCTGTTCCATCAGATAAAGTTGAAAAACAACTTTGTGTAAATGGGCTCACACTAGAGGTTCATCTAAGGGCAGGAAGCGGAGAGAACTGTAGCTAACCAACTAATTATGGGGAAATAATAGCAGACGATTTGAAAGTTGAACGCAGACTAACTAAAGTTTTATACTATGACAAAAATTCAAACTAAAAAGTTGCGCAAGAAACCTAATAATAATATTAACAATAATATTAACAATAATATTAATAATAATATATTAATAATAATATTAATATCAATAATGCTGGTAATAATGATGACAATTTTTATGACACCATAACAAGCTGGGTATTTCACACTGGGAGCACCTCTGATTGGTGCGCGCTGTAAGAGGTACTTTACAAATTTGTAGATACAATGGACGGAGAAGAGAACTAACGAGTCGGTGCGCGAGGAGCTCGGAATAGAGAGAGAGGAGACACTACAGCAAACAGCAACTAGGAGGAAATTGAGCTACTTCGGCCATGTGATGAGATAAAACGGTTTGGAAAAGGAGCTGATGACGGCATGCGGTGAGGGAAGGAGGAGACATGGAAGACCGAGGAAGAGATGGTTGGATCAAATACTGGAAAAGTTTGGCATGAGCTTGGAGGAGCTGAGAGAGGTGACAAGAGAGAGGAGACACTGGAGAGGATACATCAACACTGTCGCCAGAGCTCCACGAGCTGATGGCACCAGGTAACCAGGTAGATACAATGCAATGCAATACAATGAGCAGAGCTCGTAGAAAGCGACCAAGCGGTAGACTTACTACTTTGCACAGTCGATGAGTTGGTACTCGTTCGATCGCTCATACGCCGCCTGCACTCCACTGTCCTTCCACAGCTCCTCCGTGTGCTCATAGAACTCCTGCAAGAAACACAAGAGCAAAAGACTCTCCCTTAATCACACCGATCAAATTAAAGACTAAAACATATACGCACTCTCCAATGGACCAGCGTGAAGAGGAGTTCCTTAAACAAGCCTGAAGGAAGCCGTGGATATGAAATGCTTTGATCAGACTAATCTTTTTAATCATTTGCATGTCATTTCAGCATCGCCACAACTATGCTGCAACTATAACGAATACAAACGAAATCACAACTTAAATATAACATTAATGCAGGTCAATGAAAGGTCAGCCAAAAAGGTCTATATTTAGAGTAATTTACAAAGTTAATAATGTATACATGAAGTTAATGTAACACATCATGAAATGCACAGCACTTGGGTCATTGAGTCACTAGTACATATCATAGAAGATTAAAAGATTTGCGAATTTAGAAAGAGTACGGTAAGAAAGCATTATGCTTACTGATGGAAACTCAAAATCCGGTTGACTTGCAACGTCCTGAATGAAATCCAGCCGAGACTGATTCGCCGGATTACCAACCGATATCGGTGGCTTGAAGTTATTCATTGCTCCAGTGATCGACTTCATGAAAGATAAGTTTAATACAGATTTACGGTAATACATGTTGACGTTTGCAGTGTGTTTTGAATTTTATTACATCATGAATCGCATGCAAACTCACCTATCACCAATGTCACTAATCTTCTCTTTTCAGTCTAATAATAAGGCTAACAGTTAATCTAACGCTCATGATATATTTCCAGCATAAAAGCTCACGACACATATATTCAACTCTGGAGTCAATGCATGTGAACTGTCTATAAATACAGTGCAGTATTTTGAGAATCTCCATCAGGCAGCAAAAAGAACAATAATTATTGTTCTGCCATGTTATATGTCATCTATGTGCACGAATAATTCATCTGGCAAAATGCAGAATTATTACAATTCATAATTTTAAAGGATGATAACAAGTTATTACAGGAGCCGAATTTAACCGTTGGAAGTTACGCAAGGCAGCCGTCAAGTCCTTCTGCTCACTTTACCAACGACATCTGCCGAATAGAAGGCTGAGTGAGACAGACATCAAACCAAATATATGCTCAATGAGATGATCCTGCACACAACATCATCATCATCATCATCATCAATGGCAAAAAAGGTCACAATGGAAACAATGGAAAGAGAGAGATTTGAATTCTTACCAGAATTGCATCCCTCACATTTCTCTTGATATCCTCAACCTTCTGTTTTCTCTCTCTGCAAATCGCACAAGAATAATATATTAATAATAATAATATAAAAAAATTTAATAGATCTTTACGAGAACCTAAAAAAATTAAGGTTTAAGATAATTGCTCTCCACATTTCTGTCAGCCCTCATGCAATGTGGACTGTATGAATGTGAGTTTTCCTCTGAGATGATCATTGTGCAGGCATATAAAAAAACTCCAATCACTCATTTCAGCAGTGATGGTCCTCGGAAAATTCAAGAAACCACAAGATTTTTGGTTGAGCTTTTCCAACATATTCTGAATTTTCACTCTAGATATTAATTAATTTCAACTGCTATTATGGCTACACATTTCTCACAGTCAAAATCGCTGTAATGCTGATAGTACAGCCTCAAGTCTTCCCAAGATGGCTAGTTTGCAGAACTACGAGCATGGCTTTCTATCACAATTTATGCTGGGTCATTTTAGACAGCAGCCTATTAAAGCTGTACCCATTTGATCATGTAAGTAAATGCTCACAGCCTTTGTGGGTTTCTTTAAAGGTTCTATATAAATAGCAAGTTACATACGTGCAAGAATACATTGCATAAATGATCTGCCAGGTCAATGAATATTTTCAGATAGTCTCTCATGGGACCTTTGCATATCTATCAAGTAATTGTGACCATTCAGCATAAATGCTGTGGAATATCAGTCACTGCAGCTCATAGTCCATCCAACTCAGCCAGCTTTTATCTGGCTCTAAGGTATACACCACACGCTCCACAGCGCTCTGGTTTTGAAATTAGGATTTATGATTAGCAGCATTGCATGCCGAAGACAAAAACCATGTTACGAAAAGCGTCAAACCATTAAAAAGTCCAATGTTGTGACATGTCTTTACAGCTTACCGGTATAAACTCCATTTGCATCCATTGAAATAGATTGCAAGACCATTACAAGCTGAGCTTCCATCGCATTTTACAGACTTCTATCGTTACAGATAAAACATGGCAACTGTTGCTTACTCGTTGTCAAAGCCATGAACGTGAAGAATTCGCATCTGCTTAACAATTGTTGACTTTCCTGATTCTCCAGCACCTGAAAGATTGAACAAGTCAATTGAAAATATGAAAACCTCAAAGAAATTGTAAAACATAAGTTTGCAACGGATTATAAAATCAAAATTATCACTCACTCCATCTGAAGAATTGCTAGAAAAAAATAATGATTCATTTTAGCCCTTTTGAAACAGGCACAACGTGCCAATTGATGACTAAAATCTATGTCATTGCGAAATAAAACAACTCCAATTTCAACATCTCGATAAATACAGTTATATAGCCGTTCACCCTATACTAAAAAAGGTAGCACTACAGTCACTACTTAATAGTGATAATTATATACTGTAGAAAACAATTCCACTCATTATGAAATTTAAAACATTGCTCACTTTATTTTACAATCAATGTTTCAATCTATTGCTTAAAACCTAGTAACTGGATCATCTAGAGAAATCGAATCCAATATTGACATGGAATTAAAAAGCAAATTCCCAAACTTTGGTCATGCTGCCAAGAATGCCTGAGAACTCCTAACTGATTTCATTCATTCACTAAATGCAGTTATATAGTGGCTCCACAAGAAGGCTACTCAGAGGCGCTCCCAACCTCAGCACGGTCAAATAAAACTGTTTTAAGATGAGAGAAGAAAGCCTGAGAAGGGTCAGAGGACAGAGGTTGACAGAGGGGTCAGATGAGGGCGAATTGGTGTGAATCAAAACAATAGTCATGGCATCTGATGATCAGGCACAATATCTCTTTATCACATGTTTGAGTACCAAGGATTGGCCAAATTTGGTTCATGACTTGCCAGCTGTATTCTATAATATATAATATTTTCGTTTAATTTCAATCTGACAAAATTCAAATCATTTATTTGGCAACCAAGAACAACAAACCAAATCAACCATCAAAGAAACAAAGTTTACCAGTATAATAAAGCAGGCTTAAGTACCAGGTAATATTTCTAATAGTTTCCATTTGGCTGCACAGGGGACCCAGAAGGGGCTTTGCAACCCCGCTAGGTGTGGCCCATAGGTGGTGATATCATGATGATGATGGCCATTAGGTTGCTGTAGATTGGTCCTGACATAATTTATAATGAGCCAGAACAACTTTAAAATGAAAACAGCAAACACCTTAACTAAAAGCACAGTTACACATTCGATGATTATAGGACATTTGAAGAAGTTTGAGACACAAAAGTCACTGGATGGTCAGGGTACTGCAATGGTAGTAGGAATTTAGGTATAACCTAAGTCGTCACCAATTTTATACAAAGTGAGAGATGTGAGGCTATTTAATAGTTTATCAATTTAACCTCTCTGTAATAAGAAATCAAGACAAAGACTGCTCAGTACCAAGACTGAGGCTATGGAGTTTTAATACTCCATGGGTAAAACACACTAAGTGATAAAAAAAATGTAAGCCGCCTATCAGTTTTCATATTTTTCTTACCATTACATGAATTACATTACCCTTCTATGCATACGAGAGTCTTTAGCAATTGCGTCACTTACACGACATATCTGTTCATATCAACGGCACAGGAATCGCGCCACTGAATCTGTGAGCGGCGCTATATAAATGTTCAATTACTATTACTATTACTATTACAGGAAAAGTTTATAACTCATGAACTAAAAAGTCGGTGCAAATATTATTGATATCGCCTATAGGTTCAAAGTTCTTCACTTTTCAAGAGTTACCATAAAGTTCAGAAATGACCTCAAGACCAAAACCGAGATGACGACAATAGGACACAGGACTATACTAAGAAATCGACAAGCTAGTGTCAAGACATCTCAACACCCAGACATGGTTATATTATAGGACCATATGACCTACTGTCCATATGGGAAAATTAAAATCAGCTGCATAATATATGCGTTAGTAACAACATCAGACCTCATATGGATCTGTTTGTCCCAAAGTGTTAATAAGATCTTTTAACTTTCTACGTAAATCTTGAGAAATAAATATGTCTGAAAGCATGACATTCAACATAATTACCTATTCACAGCAAATGAAGGACTATGTCTGTAAACACGATATCTAAAGAATGATCTTTCCGCAAATCCATACTACATACAATACCAAAATCTTGACATAAGGCTCTATAGTCAGTCTTCGGCTGAAAATACGTATCCATGCAATCATATATTTATGCATGCAAATGTGTACATTAGTACATGCATGTCTGCTTCTTTGTATCTCGATATTTATGTTGTGTCACTTACCAAACAGTTAAGGGCACTGACAAATCTGTCGACCACTCACTCACTTACTTACTCCATATTTATTAGGTTGAGCTGCCAAATAAACAGTTCACTCTGGATGCTGATCAAAAGCATAGAAAATGTCAAATCCTTTCCAATAAAACCTAAAACAGACAAACGAACAGCAGAATTCGCCGCTTTAAAAACGTCGGCTCACCAAGAAGCAAAAGTCTATGCGTCGCCCTGTACGTCTGCTTATCCTTTTGAAGCTGTTTTTCGATTTTCTTATTCGCCTCCCGGCGGATTCGTTCGTCTTCGTTGTCCTTCTCCGGTTTTCCATTAAAACATCCCATGTTTCGCAAGCAGAACTATGACAGAATTTCGTCCCGCTGCGACCCTAGCGAGAGACTTATGAACTACAGTATTCGGGTGGGTCACTGCGAGCGTAGAAGACCCTTCCAGCGTCTTCAAAATATCACTTACAGCCGTGTCCTTACGGGTTAACTTACGCTGCGCCCCCGTCCGCCCAATTACCGATGGCGAATTTCGTCAAATTAAAATGATTTTATCCGAAATGAAATAAAACCTCATCCCATCATCTTTATTTTGGGGAGGCGACGGGTTTCAGGAATTCTGCGATGGAACACGAAACGACAACAGCGCTCTGCATCTCAGTCGCATTCATTTAGCGCTATAACTTAAGTCTGCTCTACAGTAGAAAACAGAAATTGCATGGTTTTCATACATGACCCCAAACGTAAGTGAAGAAAAGCAGATTGTTACTACTTCTGTACTTATTTATCCGTTTGTTTTGTTCTGGTAAAACCAGTAAAAATAATCTTAGTTGAGAAGAATATGTAATTTATGATGCTATTGTAGCCATATGCCTATAGGCTATAGCAAAGACTTTATAGTCTGTAAAACTCTAATATCTTTGCCTATAGGTTTTAAATGTTTCCGAAGACACTGAGTCTGTGTTAGAACCACTAAACTTTAACGTGTGACACTCAATAGCCCAATTTTCATAACTTGTCCTTAAACGCTGCGACTTTGTCCACTGCGACAGTGCCGTTCCACAAGTCTGCGGCTCTGGAACTGAAAAATTTGTGTCCTAATATTCCTCTCGGTGTCTTAAACAATTTGAAGTTTGAACATGTGAACCCCACAATTGCTTTTTTAATTGTTTGGTGCTAATAAAGAAAGTAACCCAAAGCCACATTAGCCTAAAGATGGCTCTAAACCAGTAGCGGCGCTAGGGGGGCTAAGACCCCCCCCCCCTAAAAAAAGGCAATCCATTTTTTTCATGTAAAATGAAATATTTGAGCGATTTACTCCCCCCCCCAATTAAGCGTAAGGCACGCACGAGATTTGCCAGACAGTTTTGCGGATATGACAAAGGACTGTTTTAGGCCTAGAAGATTTCGACCAATTAAATGACTTTTAAAAAAGGTCGTCAGAAATTTTGACGGCAGAAATGGAAAATTTTCGTGAGATTTTGGCCGATGACTAAAAAAAGAGGCAGTGGCGGCGCTAGGGGGGTTGGGGGGCTAAGCCCCCCTACAAGAGGTTCAGCCCCCCCTGAAAAAAGGGTCATCCGAATTTTTTTACATTGAAATATCCAAGATTTTCGGTCGATGACTAAAAAAAAAAAAGGTCGTCAGAAATTTTGGCGGCGGATATGGAAAATTTTCATGAGGTTTCGGTCAATGACTAAAAAAAAAGGTCGTCAGAAATTTTGGCGGCGGATATGGAAAATTTTCGCCGCGGGCTCAGCCCCCCCGAAACGGAAATCCTGGCGCCGCCACTGAAAAGAGGTCGTCAGAAATTCTGACGGCAAAAAATGGATCGTGAGATTTTGGCCGCGCGATGACTTTTCTCCAATCTTCACTGGTAGAATAGACACCCTTAAAACGTTGTCAACTATAATGCTATATGAAAAGTCGAAAACATCGACTTACTTCGAAAGAAGAAAGCTCTTAAGTGCTGTAATATGCCGAGCAAATTTCTGTCCAGGGTAACGGCCTCTGTTGTCATAGACCCTGGTCAAATCGGATCCATCCCATCGACTTTTAATATAGCATTCTAGTTGACAAACCGACTTATTGCTAGTTTTTATAGTTGAACATTGGACTTTAATTATTAATTAGGTCTAGCCTATATGTTGACTATTCTTGTATATATAAATCATGTTTAAAACACACAGAATCTATAGGCTAATATTTTGCTTATGCGTAACTTCGTAAGTAGGCCTATAGGCCTAGGTTTTTTCCAGCCATACTTTAAGCCCTGGGTCTGACATAACAAAATGTGGTTAAACGTTGCCAACTATACGGCTTTGTTAATCGTAATCGTAATCGTAATCTCGAAACTTCTACAGCGCCCACAAAAGTCAAGTCGCGGGAACCAGCTTATTCACAGGCGCTCAATCAAAACAAAATCGATAGGCAGCGGGTCAAGTCCGGAGAGTCAGGCAGGCAGATAGATGGACGGCTAAGGTGGGTGATGTTTAGAGTTGAAGTGGCGGCCGGGGATGTAAGGAGGAGAGGAAGAATCAGAATAGGATTTTTGAAAGAGCAATGTTTTCAGTTTTGAGTGAAACAAAGGATGTTACTTTACACTCGTAAACACTCGTTACTTTAGCCCATTTGCTTCTTTAAAATACTTTTTTGTTTTTTGTTTCATGTAATAAGTTGCGGTATATTTGTCAACTTAGTTTTTCTTGAATAAACGAAGTATAATAATTTTATAAATGTATTTGACACCTTTAATGTGAAGATTTGTTTCGCTATAATAATTACTTATTTACCAACACTGTAGGATTTCTCCAGTACGGTATGTATGCTGTGTAATTGAACTAAAAAACTGCTTTTATTGCAATTTAATAATTGGAATTCTACCACATAATTTGACCTCTCAGGCGCCTTTGAAAACTGTCATTTTCAATATCTGCACAGCATTAAAGAATATGATACCACTGTGTGAATATTCGTATCGCTTCTGCCTACGATCTTACAATTGTTGTGTAAACTATGCATTCTACATCTGAATGTTCAACTTTCATTATTCGCAGTTCTTTACTGAGATCTACATGTAAATATCTAAATTACAAGGAAAAGAGCTGCTAAGACGGGTTTCGTTTAGTCAGGGTCGAGAAAGATAGGAATTAAGGCGGCAGATTAGAGGATCGAGTAGGAGTAGAAGTTATCGAAGAGAAGAAACTTAATTTATCTTCCAGTGGTAAACTTGATCGAGGTTCATAGATAGAAGAATATGAACTTCCTTAAAAATGGTGAGAGGAAACCTAGCTAGAGCAGTGTGTAATCTATAGTCGCCTCCTCTGGAGACAATAAAGGTTTGTGAGGCAAAAGCAGCATGGGTGGTTCGAAATTGAATGAATAGGATGTGGCATGCATGGAACTATCTACGAATGGAACTACAATGAGACAGACAGACAGACAGACAGACAGACAAATTGGTAGGTAGCATAGGTGCAATCACGTCCTAAAAGTTGGGGGACCATAATGGATCACGTCCTAAAAGTTGGGGGACCATAATAATAAAGTTAGGGGACCACTCAAAAGTTGGGGGACGCGTCCCGTGGGTCCCATAGGGTGGTTGCGCCTATGGTAGGTAGAGGGGCCTGCAGACTAGAGAGGCACCATTTGCTTGCTTCTAACGCAATATTAAACGATTATGATCC
The DNA here is from genome assembly GCA_949752735.1 of Lumbricus terrestris. NCBI lineage: Eukaryota > Metazoa > Annelida > Clitellata > Crassiclitellata > Lumbricidae > Lumbricus > Lumbricus terrestris. The sequence continues at coordinate 69,290,920 of OX457039.1, forward strand.
AACACCTTTTAATTCTTACCATAATTTGAATCGTCTTTGGATAATAATTTTTTTAGAAGAATGCACAGAAAAAACAATGTTTTACTTCTCTCAAAACAACCCCCAATGTTTTAGATTATACATGTAGCCATCCACGAATATAGCTCCATCAAAATCGTTTTTGGTCTTTGTAAAAGTTAACCTTGAAAATTACATGATACGAATACTTTCGCCGTCAATGTTCAGTCAATCCATTATTTCAGCTCCGTAGACCTCGAATATTCCCACAAGCAGTCGATATCTATTATCTAGTGATACGAAGTTGTCCACAGAAAATTTATTAAATTAGGCTGCCTAATTTAGGCCTAATAGGAACGAGCAAAAAACCGCGAGACCATGCGTGCACAGTCTTTGTTTGTAGTCTCTTTGTAATCTTTTTGTAATCTTGCGACCTCTTTGCAGTGCCTAAAGTGTGGAAAAATAAGTACCTGGACGCCTCTTACCTCTACAAAAGAAGTGCCTGGACGCCCTTTACCTTTCTAGTCTGTGCTCGCCAATAAGTGGCTGGACGGTGTTCAGATTTTAAAACAAGTGAATGGACGCCGTCCATGACCGTCCAGGCACACTTTAAGCCCTGCCTCTTTGTAATCGCTTTGTAAGCTTAATCGCTTTGAAATCTCTTTGTAATCGCTTTGTAATCTCTTTGTAATCTCTATGCAACCCCAAGAGCTAGGTTCGGTCAGTTTCTAATTTCATGACAGACAGTCTTATCCTTTCTTGCCTCTCTGTTAGATCGTCCACAAAGCCACCAGGTCAGAAGTCATTCTAATATTGCAGATCTAACTTTGTCATTATGAATGAATTGACCAATCATGTTTGGCAATGAAGGTGCAGCAGTCAACGGACGTAGCCTATACTTTACTATATACAATTTAGGTATATAATAATATAATACATGCAAGTCTACTGCTTGCCTGGTGCACAGAAGATTGTCGATTCTCGTAAATGTCCTGAAGAATAAACAAGCTTTTGCTGGAGTTGAAATGGGTGCACGGGCGATTGTCTGATGCCTAGCGTGCTGGACTCTAAACCGAGAGACCTTGTGGTTATTTAATACTATAATTATACTTGTTACGGCAGAAATAATCTTCAGTTCCAGATTTCTCTCGACTCAGTTCATTTACGGTACATTCTACATGATTGTAGCGAGCACTGACCGACGAGAGAGAGACAGACAGACAGAATACAGAGGGAGAGATAGAGACAGATAGAGACAGAGAGAGGGCCATCTAAGAAACTATACCGGTAATAGCTAAAACCTTTTACTCATGGCTGCCTCTCTTGTCCTGATCATGGACTGCTATTATTTTCTTCCAGGTGGTGGTTCTCACACAGATCATGAGTCTCCTGAACCACCGTCAACCCTGCTATGTTATGTTGAAGACTGCTACATATCAAAACCATAGGCAACGCTGTTATTATCATTAGAGTCAGATATGACAACGTAAGTTCCTCTCTGGTTCTCCTCCTCGAAGGTAGAACCGGCAGCCGTGTTTACCATGCGACACCATTCATCCCTCTTTTCGACAATTCTACAATGACAACTTTTCTCGGAGATTCTACATTTAAACGACTTCAGTTTTGTCAGTCGCAAAATTTCAAAATTTCTCAGCGTATAGGAAAGCTGCGTCTTGGAGAACGTGTTTCCTCATTGATGTTTAATAAAATAAGCCTAACATTGCTTACTTTAACATTTCGAGTCTAAATCGAGTTAGTTGCACCAATCGCTGCTTATGTGCTAGTGCTGCTGTTGCCTGCGACTCAATATTCAATGTGTAGTTCCACCAAAGCAGCAGTTTCCACATCGGGTCCTACAGTCTGATTCATTGCATTATATAAAACCTTTTCTTTACAAAACTGTACAATTTAGTCGTCAGACGATTTCGTCCACAGATATTTCCTCGTAATAATCGTCATCGACAGGGACGTCATCGTAACCGAACTTAGACATCTGAGGTTCAGGAACGTACCGCGGCTGCTGCCCCGCGCATGGTAGCGGGGGCAGCGTGGAGCTGTAGCCCGGCGCCCTCTGCCTAGGTAAGCTATGCACACTGAAGTCCAGACTGGCTATGCTACCGCCGCTGTGCGTCAGCAGATTGACCAGTCGGTACCTCTCCTCGTCCGTCAGGCTCTCCAGCTGCTCGGCGATGGACTTTGTCCTTGACATTGGCTCAGGGTCGGGAGTCTGCGGCTTCTGGAAGCGCTTCGTGTTGTTTCCGAGTTTCGGCTGCTCGAGCTGGACGATGTCGTGCTTGGTGCGACTCGACGATGCGCTGATACAGCAGCAGACGATGATGAGCAGGATGAGGACGATGATGGCCACACCTGCACCGATGGACGCACCGTACACCAGCATCAGATTCAGAGGCTGGCCAGCGGTCGTTACGTTGAGACACGAGATGGCGGCGTCGGTGCCAATGATCTCCAAGCACATCCGGTAGTTCGTGTTTGACTTGAGGTTTTCCAACTGGTAGATCCTGACGTGGCTTCCAAGGTGAATGTACACCGTCGGTGACCCGTCGTTTGTGTCGCTCGTCAGAGAGAACTCCGCGCTGTCGTTGACGCTGATATCCCACTGAAGCGTAACGGAATCGGAGCTTGTGTCAACCACCCATAAAGACACGATGGCTGGTCTGCCATTCGAACCTCCCTGGCCGCCACCCCCGCCGCCCCAAACCTCAGTGGTGTGTCTAGATGACGTGTCCTCCTCACAGGGCGATTCCGTTCCAAGACAGTCGGCAAAATTGACGTCGGTCAGATCGCGGAAGAAGCCACCGTTCAGATCATCGCAGGTCCAGATGATCCGACCTTTCTTGTAGTCGTCGTTTCCCGTGACGTTCACGAACCAGACGTGGAGCCAGTGCAGTCCACAGACGCACTGCAGCGGGTTCTGCTGGAGACTCAGCTGGAAGATGTTCAGTCGGGTGAAGCCGCGAAACACGCAGGCGTCTATCGTTCGGATCTGGTTTCCGAGCAGGTTGAGGTTCTCCAGAGTGTTCTCGAGACCCGACATCGATCGCTCGCTGATCGTTTCGATCCGATTGCTTCGCAGATCGATCGAACGCAGCTTCGTCATTTCCTGAAAGGTGTAATCTGGAATGTTGTTGAGGCCACAGCTGGAAAGAAACAGATTTTGCAGTTCGTAGAGCTTTGTTATTGCCGTCCACTGAATCATGCTGAGATTGGCACTTTGCAACTTGAGAAACTTCAGCGTTTTTCGTTGTGCCTTGAAGCTTTCGTCATCGAGGGCCAGTCCATTCGAGTAGCCGAGATCCAGGTCTTCCAAGGACGTCAGTCCCACGAACGCTTCCGGATCCATCTTTGAGATATTATTGTTGGCGAGGTTGAGTATGCGCATTGATCCGGCGTCAGCGAAAGTGGAGCTGTCCAAGGCGGCGATTGGATTGTCCTGAAGATTGAGTCGAACAAGTGACCTCAACGATGTGAACAGTCCTACGAGGTTCCGGATCTTGTTGCGTGAAAGGTCAAGGTCTATGACGCCGGTCAGATACCCGAGTGCTCGAAGGTTCTCCTTTGTAAGCGATAGGGCAGCCAAGGAAAGGTTCTTCAACGATATATCGAGTCCCCGAAAGGCGTTCTCGTGGACGACACTAACTGGTTGGTTCTGAAGCGAGAGGTCAAGGACTTCGAGCGAGAGACCCGTGAAGGAGTTCTCACCAAGACGCGATATCTTATTCTCAGCGAGATTCAGGTACTTGAGTGCGCGGAGTTGTGTCAGCGCCTGCGTGGGAACAGCGCTCAGGCGATTGGACGAAAGGTCAAGGTGGGTCAGGGTTCCCTGCTGGTTCTGAAAGAACTCCTCCGTCAGAGTTGAAAGAGTTCCTCGGGTGAACGCGAGGCTCGACAGGTTACGGAATCCGACTAGGGCGTCCTGAGGAAGGCTTGCGAAGGCGTGGCCATCGACCTTCAAAGTTCGAACACCTGGAAGTTCCTGCAGACTTTGCGATGGAAACTCGGTGAGTTCTGCAGCGAAGGAGATGAGAAGCGACTCGAGGACTTGACCGATGCCTTGGAAAGCCGTTGGTGAGAGGAAAGCAATGGGATTTTCGGTGAGGTCGAGTCTATTGATGCGTAGACCGCTGAAGGTCGCATTCTCAATGCGAGTGATGCTGTTCTGAGCCAAGGTCAGTTCGTCGTACTCCTTGTCGTAACGGGAGAGGTCTGGCACGGCCACAAGGTACCTGCTGCGGCAGTTGATGATGTAGCGGCTCATTAAGATGCTCTCATCGCAGACCGCACCCAGAGCTGCAGAAGATGTTGTCAACAGAACGAGAAACGCTGCAATTAGTTCGCGTGAAATAGTTTCCATTGTTCCACGGAGCTCGTATTACGGTATTACGAACGTCGTCGGGTTCTTTAAGTGCGGCCCGGGGAACCGTCATCGAAGACGACGTCGTCTACATTGCAGGCTGATGCTCCAGCTTCACACCAGATGGCTTCGTTCGATGTTTACTCGCCATGAGCGCCACCCAACAGCCGTCCAACCACCGAGCACCTAAATGATAACAGAATATGTACGAGTTTATTGATGGAATGGATGGATCCGATTTGACCAGGGTCTATGACAACAGAGGCCGTTACCCTGGGCAGAAATTTGCTCGGCATTTTACAGCACTTAAGAGCAAGGTACTAGACCAGATTTAATGATGGAATATTCAATCAATAAATATTAATGCTTAATTAAAAAGCATTATTGTGGTGTTGTAGGCTACCACCAAAACTTTCAAGCTAAAATTTTACGCTCACCAATAATATAGCGGGCCGTCAGAAAGGAGTGCGCGCGTGTGTGTGTGTGATCAGTGAGTGCCATAATTTAGCGGTTAGTTTGGTGGGCCGCGATCACCAAAATGCCGGAATTCATATCCTCTCCGTATCTATTACAGATGACCCAAGTCTGCAACATTTCGTGTCCAGGGTTAGCTTTTAGGAAATTGCATATAAGGGACTTTCTTCCGCTGATTCTAGTAGGACTATACCCCCAAATGATCAAATCCCAATGCCCACGCAAGAAAAATAAGAGCTAAACGCAGGCTTAATTGGGGAAACGCCTAATTGTACTATTATTGTAGACCCTATAGCCTATAGCCTATGCCAACCCAGCCGTTTGTAATGGAACAGCCCGTACTTGTGGTGGAAAATGATGAAACTTCAGAGGAACTAGTTGTAGGCCTAACAATAAAGGAGCATAAACAGTAGGCCTATTTTCTAAGAGGGCAGCAAAGACGCAAGTCTGAAATTGTGGTGGAAATTTCCGAAGATTCCGGACTCGATCGACTCTTACACAAGAGTATCAGTGTATAATAATATTATGTCAGTGCATGTCGTGTTAGGGACAGTAACTGTTGGATCCCTATATGCAACAGGCATAATTGTTATCGTCCAATTATCCTATAATAGCAGTTGAACTCTTGACTTAGCCTATAAGTGCTTGGTATTTGTGCGGTTGAGAATAGGAAGTTCAGATTTGGATAATCCGTGTGGGCGAAATTGAGTGAGAAATCTATAATTATTGCTGTCAGATGGGGAGTTATAGGTCTAATCGTTGGAATTGCATGATTCATTCGTTGAGTTGGAAGATTTGCTTTGATTTGCTTTGTTTACCTTTCTGCTCGGTCTCTCACTGCCTGCAAATGCTATCTGCATTCTTTCAATTATTAAGCAGGCTCTAGCCTACATGTAGAATTAGACGTTCCTACATACATGTAGGCCCTTCCCATGTTTGCAGGGTCTGTGGAAATGCGCTACTTCCCAGTCACTCTCTTTACTGTAACTCGCTCAAGTCGCTCAAAGCTTACTTCCTTTAACTGTGGCTGGGCTGGGAGCGCCTCTGAGCAGGTTTCTTGAAGAGGCACTATATAAATTCTTGAAATGAATGAATGATTCTCCAATTTTTTGATAGTTATAGTTCCTACAAAGTTAAACATGCTGCAGAAACTAAGAAGTAATTTTGAGTCATTTGATCGAAATTCATAATCAATACGTCAAAACGTTAACATATAGGCTATAAATTCTCTGATTTAATAAAATATGCGGTGCTGGCTTTTTGTTCGACCAAAGGGTACAGTCATGCATGTTTCAAATATTGCTCATAGTTGATAAAAAATATTAAACTCTAGCCAGCCACAATACGGTACTTAGAATCTGGGCACCATTTGTAGGACTGACAGACAGGGCCAACATTGCTATCTGCAGGCCGGGTATAACTCCATTGACTTGCGTATGTGACCTTGGAGCACTAACTAAAAAAGGACCATCTGCCAATGACTTCACGAATTAGTCGTCAGACAAGCGTCTTCCATGCTACCCAGGGCACCATGTAGACATGTGGGGGGGAAAGAGAGAGACTGAGAGAGCACTCAAGTATCTGATCGGCGTCATAGACCTTATAAGCGCAATGCTCGAATTTAGGCCTATTAGCCCTACCTGTTAGGGCTACATTTTAATTTTTAACTTCAAACATCAGTTTTATAAATAGGCCTACTGGTTGATAACTACTATAATATGTAACTTGGTATATGATTATCTTGCAAATCCACTTCTTTTTTGCTTCAGTCTCTGTGAGCTCCTTGCATTCGAGCAAAAAATCTATCCATTTTATCTATAGGCCTATATGTAGGCTATGATTACTGTAAACAAAAGGCACCTTAATTTGGGCTATAAAATGAACATTAGGTGACTATGCATAGAGGCCTGTATTATGCCAAACTAATCTTTGTCCACGGCAAAGGCTTCTGTTGTCATAAGATTCGTTAAACTCTGGATCCATCCATTCGTCTATCCGGTTGTACTTTGCAGAATAATCGAGGAGTGCCACTGTGCCAGCGAATATCTTTATTGCAAACAGGTCATCAATTATTATCCAATTATTATCCAATTTTTATCCAATTATTATCCAATTATTATCCAATTATCCCAATTACGTTTATGGGCTGCAGTGCACTAAACGGTGTTCGTGGTGCCGTGCAAGTATTATCAGAAGTCTGTCTGTCTGTCTGTCTGTCTCCTGTTTGCCTGTCTCTATTCAATACTTTCATATCAAAAGCATCTAAGTATGCTTTTATGCATTCCATGCATCTATATAATGCCTACTTGTATGCATTTCTACAAGTTCTACAATGTAGGCATATATATATATATATATATATATATATATATATATATATATATATATATATATATACATAGGCAGGGATGCATGTATACATGTGTACATGCAGGTACATATGCATAATTATATGTATTTTAATGTAGGTGCCTATCTGCCTATAAATATATGCAGGTATGTATGTTTGTCTCACTGTATAAGTGTGCATGCATGTATGACACACACGTACACGCACACACGGATGAAATCATACAAATAGAAACACAGACACGAACACTAGAACAAGGATAAGCACATACATGCACGGACAGATAGAGACACACGAACCGACAATTGATGCGAAGCCAGAGACAGACAGAAGTCAAGTCACTGACAGCCAGAGTGACACACACAAAGACAAACAGGCAGACTCTAAGAGAGAGACAGACAGAGAGACAGAGAGAGAGAGACAGAGAGCAGGAAAGAGACGGGGACAGCTACCGGTTTGCATATAAGTCTACAAAACACATTGTAAAGGATTCTTTAATTCTTTGGACAGAGAGCCAGAGAAGAAGGCGCGAGTAAGTTGCACGCTGCATGTAAGTCATAAACGGGACAAACTGCTTCATTCTCAACTGACATATTGCAGTGCTTGAGCTGCAGAAAACATCGATTTGTCCAAAAAGTCAGCGGCCCCTTTCCAGGGAAGGTCAGAGAAGGTCATGGCTGCCAAAATAATCACGATATTTATCATGAACTGAATATGATTGATAATCCAATGGAAGGGGATCGGAGACATGGCTAGCACCCCTCAATATATCAATGTCTATATTGCAATAGTCACACTGGATCGTGCATTCCATTATAATAATTAGAGACGAAGAAACATACTTAAAATCATTCGTATAGTACATTATTTCTGTGCACATGTAAGCTCATGCCTGACCTTTATGGGATCTCTCGCCAAACTGCTACAAACATTGTACTTGATCAACGAATTTTCAACGCATTTTATTTGGCTGCTTAAAATGTGAACACATGCTATGTGATACCGATCCTAATACTACATTAGTGAGGAATATTATTTGACTTTTAATGCACGTTATAGGGCACTTTCATAGACACCTTTAAGGGCACTTTTAGGGGTATGCTCAGAGGTACTTTTATGGACACTATTTGGGGCATTTTTATAGGTACTTTTAAGGGTACTTTAAGGGGCACTTTCAGGGCTACTTTTAAGGGCACTTTCTAGGGCACTTTAAGGGGCACTTTTAGAGGTACTTTATGGGCACTTTTAGTGGCAATAGGGGCGAATGCCTAATAGTCCGAGATGAGGTCGTTTTCGCACATGCGTATTTTTTACAAAGGCTGTGTGTGTACAATATACAGCCTCTACAGAAGAAGTGCCTGGGCGATCATCATGATTGATGGCTCGACACTACACGTAATAGTGATAGGCGCTTAGTTTCACGAGTCTCGTTAAATGGCATTGTATCGGTCCTACAGGACAGCCGAGCGTTCTCCCTGGATGGTCGTCTGTGTGTCAAGCGATTGATCCCTTGTGCTGTTGTGTCGCCATGCAGCAGTGCTGCAAACCTTGGCGATTACTGCTAATGCATGTCTGTAAACGCATTTCAGTGGTGAACTATCTGATCTTCGTCGCGTGGATGATACGAGTTTGAACTGCAGCTGCAGGCATCGACCGCAGTACACGTTGGATTGAGAGGGACAAGAGCATACAATGTCATGTATATAAGGACTATAATAGGCATGTGTGTTTGGACGTACAACGTCGTACATTGTATGGTTGGAAGCATGCATATACAGGGTGGGCCAAAAAAAGACCCCCCCTAGGTTTTTTGCCAATATCTTGGCTAGAAGTAGGAATTTTGAAATGAAATTTTACAGGCTTAAAGACAATTCATATTTACACATGATGGCCAAATTTCAATAAAATATTTCAAACAGAACAAAAGTTATACCACTTTTAGTGAAGCCACCCACCGTTTTTTTGTCGATTCAAAAACGCGACGTAACAAAAAGTAGGTTTTTGCCAAGATCTTGGCCAAAAGTAAGAATTTCGAAATGAAATTTTACAGGTTTATAGACAATTCATATTTACATATGATGGCCAGATGTCATAAAAATATTTCAAACAGAACAAAAGTTATATCACTTTTAGTGAGGCCACCCACCGTTTTTTGACTTTTTTTGAATCATCAAGCCGATATTGGTTAGCAGCATATATGTAGGCTATGAGAAAAACTGCAGCCATCCTGACCTTGGATGTTCGTTTATTCTGAGAGAAATCGTATTTACACAAGTTCTATATAGTAACAATACGACAATGATATGAACAGCGAGCAAGGCATAATTTACTATAATATATATATAAATTAAATATATATATATATATATATATAAATTATATATATATATATGTAGCGAACCAGGTTGCTACAAGCTACCTTACTTATTTACTTAAGTAAGGCCGCTATTTCTATTACGAATTCATGGGTGCTATGCTTAGCACTGATCGATGCGGTCATCGCTATATTTAGCTTCCCATGCATTTTTCAATGGAACTTTCCGCCACGTGCGATTTTTGATTGGTTAGACATCACGCGATGTTTTAGGCGCCAAGAAGCGCTCTCTTGCGGCAAATTAACGCGCAAACCTTCAGTCGGGCTGCAGTATTGAATCGTGTAAGACCTATGCTGGTGGAAATCGTGAATCGTGGTAAATTTGATGGTATTTTTGATTCTGGCAAGTTTCTCGGGTAGAAGACGAGGTTCTTCCGATGTCTTGTGAATCGATGTGTAATTACGAAGATTTCCGGCAACAATTAAATTGATAATACGCTTCCTACGGAGAAATTCTGGCATCGGCCGACGACTCAATAACTTTCTACAGGACGGAAAACGGTGGATCGGCTGTCCTAAAATATCAATGGGAACAGGGAAGTATAGGCAACCTAATCTATAGAGCTCGAACCTGAACTAAGTGTAATTAGATAAAACTTGTATCGCTATTTTGGTGCAAATATTAGTTGTGGTATATTCAGTCTGTGAACTGATCGGATAGGTGTGAAATAGTCAGTCTGTGAACTGATCTGATAAAACTTAAACTAGTCAAGGGACATAGGCGTTTTAGGAGGGCCTTAATAGTGAATCTTTAATATTGATTCTATTTCATCGGCTGTGTAAATAATTGCTAATGAACGACAGACAGTCGCTTGATTAATTCTACAATAAATGAAACTTAAATAGAGAACTGTGAAGTGATTTTTGCTATCAAATTATAATGGACTCCGACGGGGATACGGACAGTGTCTTAGGAACAGGACAAGAGGAAGATGAGATGTGTCCGGGAGGAACACTTGAGTTAGGGACTACAGACAATACTGATGACTTAGACCCGGCCGTATTACAGAAGCAAATGACAACAATAGAGCAGTTTATGGAGCGCCAGAGTAGCATTTTAACCGGTCTAGCCGAAGAGCTAAATCTAGTTTCCATGCAGCAAGCCCAATTAAGTTCCCGCCAGAAAGAATGTGAAACAATGGTGAAGTCGGTAGCTGAAGGTAAAGTGGGTGATGGAGCTTGGGGAAAAGTTGAGGAATCGAACCCAGATAAGCACCCATTTAGTGGGGCTGTTGTGAGCTTAACAGCCACCGCTGACATATGTCCAATATCGGCCCATCCTGAGGAATTTGGTAACCAGAGAAGCTCACACCCTAGGTTAGGATTCGAACCCGCTACCATTGACACCAAAACCCTTGACCTAGGACCCAGCTTTCCTCAACCGCGCTTAAGGGGGCGCGCAACATTAGAGCCCATTAATTTGGGGGTGGAAACGTTAGGACAGGCGGCGCCCCCGCGCGTAACAATTGGTACCAGTGAGTGGGATGAAAGTACAGGAGGTCCTAGAGAAAAGGGTAAAATAATAATGGATCCCAGATTTAGTAGAGCAGGAGATTTATGGGAAGAAGTGGAAAATGGAAAAGAAAATTTTTCACAAGATGATCCAAGAAGAATGGATGTACAGATGAAATACTTTGGTGCTAGACCAAAGGATTTACAAGGTCAAGGTCAAAAGGTAAATGACTTACAAGGTCAAAAGGTAAATGATTTACAAGATCAAAAGGTAAATGATTTACAAGGTCAAAGTCAAGGTCAAAGAGTAAATACAACTGACATGTTGCATGGCCAAACAATGCATTGTTATGATACAAATGTTTTGTATAGAGATTTTGACTTTGAAAATTACATGTGTAGAAAACAAGATGATAAATTAGTTAGAATGGGAATCGAAAATAAATCTGAAAACGATGATTCAGAAATCACTGATGTGCGATCCCTACATAGAGTTGAACTCGAACCAAAAGCGTTAAGGGTAGAACAAAACGAGGGTAGAATTTGTGCTAATCCTAGACTTGTAGTTTCAGATGGAAAATCGGGGGATTCTTCGTTGCTGAGCGACGACCACGTGGGAACATGGGATGCACATCCTCGCCAGCCAGCGACCGCTATTCATCGGGCTGCCACCTTTTCCCCCTCGTCGGTTCCTGAAGCAGAAAAATTCCGGTCACCGAGTAATCCGCTGTCACAAGTGACTGCTTCAGTCACCTCGGCTGCTTCTGATGTCATGTTCTGCGAGTCGAAAGCAGAACTGGGAAGAAACCTCACAAGCTTCGCGTCTGCTCCTCAGATGTTCGTGTACACATCTGCTCTGAGTCGACCGATCATGTCTACGGTGTCTCTGTCGTCGGAAACTCGAGTCACGCACAGCTACGAATACGTACATGGGGCTAACAGTCAGCCCATGTATGCGCACTGCAGTCAGAAGATGGTTCAACCTGCTCCAGTCTTCCCTGTCTACGCGGAAGCAGTTTCTCTTCCGATCCAGATGCAACCGTGGCCCATGACGCGCACAGTCATGGAAAATTCTGTCAACGTCATGAAGCTGAATTCATCGTCAGAAATATTCAGCTTAGCCAGACTGAACTGTCAAGAGAACGGTCAAGGTCACTGTCTGCAAACAACTGAAGGGAAGACAGTCAGTCTTTCTTTCCCAGCAGAAGAAGTTGCAGCTAAGAATCGAGCGTCAACTGGTGGTACTGCAACTCCATCAACCAACACGGAAAAGAAAGAAGCCGCTGAGAAAGTTCAGAACTCAGCTGCTGATCTGTCGAGCGAGAAAGTAAAATCTCGTTTGAACTGTCGGCCGAACGATCTTTGCAGAAGAAGTGCGAAACAGTGTCACCGAGCAAAACGAACTTTTCGAAACATGCAGAACTCTCTGAGCGTTGAACCGAACAGTGAAACGAATGTCGAAATTCCTTGCCTAGTGACCAAACAGGTCACTGAGCTCATTCTCGGTCTCTCCTGGATGGTGAAGGAAGCTGTCCTGTGGCATGTAGGGAAAGGATGGATCCTTGTGCGAAATCTTCAGCTGAACGTGTTTTGCAGAAACAGTCTGAAGCAGAGTCAGCGAGCAAAACAAACTGTCTGTGACCTTCAAAATTCTCTGAACATTGAAACGAACAGTAAATCGAAAGTCGAAATTCGAACAGTTCTACTAGAGACGAAAATCACGAAAGAAATCTGTGCCGTGCAAACAGAAACAGTCGACTCAGAAACTGTGGTTTCAGAAAAGAATTCTGCCGAGTCCAGTCGCTTCGAAAATCTCTGCCCTGCTGAGGTGGCAGCCCGAATCCTACGTCAACCGGATGTGCATCCTGGGGTCGATTCCAGTAGTTCCTTCCGGGGTGAAACTTGCCTTCCTCCAGTGACGCCATCTGTCGAATCAGTGCGAGTGAAAGAGTCGGTGTCACTCCGAAATGTTGCTCGCTCTCAGAAGTCTGATGTCGACCAGATGACCAAACTCACCGGAGGAAACAGACTCGCAATGCTGGCGAGACTGTGGCAAGCGTAATGTGATGTAATGTGATATGATAGGGTAGTCCTGTCGCGTAATGGCGACAAGTAGGTGAATAGAGAATAGAGTCTTCTCTGCTTTAGTTGTGTTTTTGATGATATTATATGTGGCCTTGAGATGTAGGTTTACATTTTTCTTTTAATGTGCGTTGATATATTGTACTTTCTTACTGTGTAACTATGTGAAAGCGATTACAGTAATGAAGTGTAATATGATGATATATGTTAAGTGAGAATGCATAGTTTTATTCGTGTGAAGTGTAGCTTAAGGTTTCAGATTACATGTGTGTCCTCTGATGATAAAAATAACTATGTAGATGAGATGAATAATAAAAAATGGGATAAATAAGAGATAACCAGGTAAAGATACTTGTACTTGTTTCGTGTAGAATCCCTCCAGGTCGTGTAATGGCGACGAGAGTAAGCGATGGGAGAATAGAATCTTCTCTGTTTTATTTGCTTTTTGATGATATGTAACTATGTGATGTGGGAATACATTGTTTTATTTTCTTGTGCATAAATGCTGTGCTTTCTGATGTAAGCTAGTTGGCTATAACTATGTGGAAATGTTTACAGTAAGGTTTAGTAGCAGTTACAAGAAAGTAATGTAGAGTGATGTGATGCTAATGCTTAAAGAGTAGTCCTTTAGTTTGAAATAAAAAGGGTAGTTTTAAACTCAGTTTAAATATTTGAATTGCTTCTTGTTGCCACGAAGAAGGGCAAATTTTGTGCTTGTATGTTATGTGCATAATAATGGTTGCAAGTTAAAAAGTTATGATTATAATATGCTATGGTAGAAGTAATTAGCATTCTGCGTGGTGATTGAAGGATAACCTTGTGTGATTGGATGAATGAGTAACTTGGTGATGATGTGGTGCTAGGTTGTGTAGTAAGGTTGAGTAGAGCACCCAATTGTAAGCATCGCCCTGAGAGTTAGTGAGTAAGTTGGATTATAGACTTAGAGGCAGAATCACTGTAGCAGGCAGTGGAGATTGCATGCAATGGTGAAGCTGGGCCTGTGGATGAATTCGTCCAGTCTTAGACTACTTCCTGCAGGGGTTGTAATGTAATAGACTGTTATAGGATATGGGAATAAATCCTTTATGCCTTGGGTATGCTTAACTGAGCAGTAATTCCTTCTTCGATCCAGGTAGCTAAGCCTTGATGTAATGTTGAAACGTGTGCATGTTGGTATGCATTATTAGTGGCCTAGGTTTATGATCTGATGTTGCTTACTCACTAGCAGTGGCTTTGGTATAGACAGAAAGAGAGCCTGTAAAACCCAGCATAAGTGTAAATTGCTGTAATGTTTGGCTTGGAGAATGGATGAACTGCGGGTTCATTGCCATAGAAATAGATTGTTTGTGGAAATCGAACATTGCCTAAGAGATAGAGTAAGGTAATATGTATGAGAGTGACTGAGTGTGCTTGAAGATGCATTTCCCATTTTGTGGCTTTTGATAACAAGTTTAAATGGATTATGGCCTCAGACTCTTGTGTCTGAGATTTAGTATAGTATCATAACCATAAAATTGTGTAAGGTATTGATTCTTCTATAGCGATTCTTGTTGATTGTGATTATTATATGTGAAATTCTAATAATGCTACTGCTGTATAAAAATGTAATAACGGATTAATATCAGATTTGGCGACGGAACATGACTACATGTGTTAAGAGGACTTTCTCTCGCTAGGGTTCCGTGCAATTGCTGGAAGTAGTGTGTAGTTAAGTTTCATTGTGGATAATTGCTAAAAGTAGTTAAGCTAAGTGATTGTCATTATGTGTAGTTAATGGGGTTACGTTAAACGGTTAAGCTTCTTACAGACCGAAACAATCAGTTGGCATGGAAGATAAGATTGACATCTTGGATTTGATATCCCCTTGGGTAGGAAGTCATGAGGAGGTGATAGTTATAACACTCTTTACTATTAAGAAGGCCGCATGGTTCTGGCCATTCCTCGTTTAACGCTATCGAGTTGGTTGTAAGCAGTAATGTTACGGCTTAGATGTACCAGGCTCCTATAATTTAGTATCGAGGGATCTAGCATATAACACTAGTCGTGAAATGAAGATATGATTTCAATGTTATTTTATGTGGACTATACAATTGTGTTACTGAGTTGTCTTGGAAATGCTATGTCCTGCATTGCTATGTTTTACCTTTCCGAGATATCATTGCTATATGATGTATGTAATCTGATGGCAGGTATTAATGATAAAAACTGCGACAGTTTATGTGAATGAGGAGATTAGTAAGACTTTGTTGGTCAGTGTGAAGACCTCGATTAGTTAAGAGCTGTTGTTGGGCATATGTGAACCCTTATGACTGACTAATAATCAGTCATTGTACAAATTTGTATGCCAATTGATGCAACTTCTGAGACATTGTGAGCTGTAGCATGCTAGATGATATACAAGTACTATGTATCCGGTTCGAGCTCCGAAGTATTATTAAATTTACCAGGGTACTGGTAAATTTAAGAGTAAGTTGTGGGGGGTGTAGCGAACCAGGTTGCTACAAGCTACCTTACTTATTTACTTAAGTAAGGCCGCTATTTCTATTACGAATTCATGGGTGCTATGCTTAGCACTGATCGATGCGGTCATCGCTATATTTAGCTTCCCATGCATTTTTCAATGGAACTTTCCGCCACGTGCGATTTTTGATTGGTTAGACATCACGCGATGTTTTAGGCGCCAAGAAGCGCTCTCTTGCGGCAAATTAACGCGCAAACCTTCAGTCGGGCTGCAGTATTGAATCGTGTAAGACCTATGCTGGTGGAAATCGTGAATCGTGGTAAATTTGATGGTATTTTTGATTCTGGCAAGTTTCTCGGGTAGAAGACGAGGTTCTTCCGATGTCTTGTGAATCGATGTGTAATTACGAAGATTTCCGGCAACAATTAAATTGATAATACGCTTCCTACGGAGAAATTCTGGCATCGGCCGACGACTCAATAACTTTCTACAGGACGGAAAACGGTGGATCGGCTGTCCTAAAATATCAATGGGAACAGGGAAGTATAGGCAACCTAATCTATAGAGCTCGAACCTGAACTAAGTGTAATTAGATAAAACTTGTATCGCTATTTTGGTGCAAATATTAGTTGTGGTATATTCAGTCTGTGAACTGATCGGATAGGTGTGAAATAGTCAGTCTGTGAACTGATCTGATAAAACTTAAACTAGTCAAGGGACATAGGCGTTTTAGGAGGGCCTTAGTAGTGAATCTTTAATATTGATTCTATTTCATCGGCTGTGTAAATAATTGCTAATGAACGACAGACAGTCGCTTGATTAATTCTACAATAAATGAAACTTAAATAGAGAACTGTGAAGTGATTTTTGCTATCAAATTATAATGGACTCCGACGGGGATACGGACAGTGTCTTAGGAACAGGACAAGAGGAAGATGAGATGTGTCCGGGAGGAACACTTGAGTTAGGGACTACAGACAATACTGATGACTTAGACCCGGCCGTATTACAGAAGCAAATGACAACAATAGAGCAGTTTATGGAGCGCCAGAGTAGCATTTTAACCGGTCTAGCCGAAGAGCTAAATCTAGTTTCCATGCAGCAAGCCCAATTAAGTTCCCGCCAGAAAGAATGTGAAACAATGGTGAAGTCGGTAGCTGAAGGTAAAGTGGGTGATGGAGCTTGGGGAAAAGTTGAGGAATCGAACCCAGATAAGCACCCATTTAGTGGGGCTGTTGTGAGCTTAACAGCCACCGCTGACATATGTCCAATATCGGCCCATCCTGAGGAATTTGGTAACCAGAGAAGCTCACACCCTAGGTTAGGATTCGAACCCGCTACCATTGACACCAAAACCCTTGACCTAGGACCCAGCTTTCCTCAACCGCGCTTAAGGGGGCGCGCAACATTAGAGCCCATTAATTTGGGGGTGGAAACGTTAGGACAGGCGGCGCCCCCGCGCGTAACATATATAATTATATGTATATAATTATTCAGGGAGATTGCGAGTGATGGCAGGCGAAAAATGAGAGAGATCTGTGGGGTCGACAACTGAAATCCCTAAATTTACAGCGGGATGCGCGTATCAGCCATTAGCAACGAACGTTATTTTATAGCGCCATCACATCAAGTATGATCGGATCACTGACAGCTGCTCTCTTAACTGTGCCGTAATAAACCATGGATGTGCACATGTTTAGACATTTAGTTTATGTGAATGCACGGCTGTATACAATCACGTATGCACATTTGCATGCATGCATATTGTATATGCAAGCATATATCTTGCATACGCATGTTTGCGTTTGTGTACGTACGTATGTATGTATGTATGTATGTATGTATGTATGTATGTATGTATGTATGTATGTATGTATGTATGTATGTTTGTTTGTTTGTTTGTTTGTTTGTTTGTATATATGTTTGCATAATTATATGTATGCATGTCTTTGTATATTGGCCTATGCACATGTATGTATGTTTGTTTGTATGAGTGCAAGCTTGTATGTTTGTATATACGTATTGTATATGCATGTATACAAACAGACATGCATGCATACAAATGCTTACAGATAAACATAAATTTATAGGTTCTATTTGCATTCAAGTATGTTATGTATAAATGTATATTCGCTTGTACGTTTGCAGGTATTAATGCTTGGATGAGTGTGTGAAAGTATATATTCATATGCAGGCTATAATTTTACTATATGAATGCCGGAATGCCGGTATGTGTGTTCATAAAATTATGTATGTGTATTGAACAGACGTTAATTTATAGAAACCGTTTGACCTTGACCTTGCTCTATTTTATAAGTGATTTTATCGACTGCATGCTATCCATCCACACGACCTCTTTTCCATTGTGCATATACGACTCTGCAGTCGATCCTGAATGCAGACCATTCGGCGTCGTATACGTGCAATCCTTAATTTGAATACACTCCGATCGGTATGCAAACCGACGTGCTCTTATGTATATGCGGAGGAAGCGCCGTGGAGTATATAGCACTTCTTCCGAAAGAGCTATGGATGCAAAAGATGCATGAAGCGTCCATGTAAGAGAACGCTAGTAGCATGGTAATTGTCTAGTGATCAGAGTGTCGGATCGTCAATCGAAGGCTTGCGGTTCAAATCCTCACTGCAGAACAGACAGCACATTTCTGACCCTCTTGTGAATTGGGGCGTAAAAAGACGACGTCCTGCAACAAAATGAGCTATAAAACTAAGCAGGGACACTGGACGCAACATCGAACAGAGGATAATTCTGATGCTAACTCTACACTTTTACCGGATCGTGTAGCCTACGGAGTCGTAATCGCAATAGTAAACTCCAAATTTATATTGGCTATTCTAAATGAAGGAGCAGGGCACCAATGCATTCACGAGCGCTGCGTCCTATCAAAGGGTCATGAAACTTAAGAAGGGGATTTCTAAACGGGAGTGATATAGCGGGTGACCGCTCTGGCGACGTGGAATATTTGCATATGAGTTGTAGACGCTTATTTCGGTGGATTCGTGGTTTAGGAAATGTAGTCTAATTGCGGCAATGAAGCTTCAATTGGACAATGCATGGTGGCTGGTTTAGATCGTAAATGTTCGCTTGACAGTCAATCATATGTTGCCAACCCTGTGGTTATTGTAATAGGAAAGGTCGACTCTGTATATATTAAGTTCTTGCCGTTTCTAACTCATTTTATCATTGAATATCTAAATCCATAAATATACTGCGATTCACTGATTATAGGATATAGCTACAATGAACAAAATTCAAAATTCAAAATTCAAATACACAGGCGTATAGACAGTAAATCGTCGGTGAGCATTGTCAATTATATAATGATTGTCATCCAAGGACTATGTAGGTAGGCTAAATCAGCCGGGAAGGACTATTTTTATCTGATATACCTGCACAGATAACACTCGAGGTCAGACAACCGGGAGAGTTTTGATTCTACATATACTTATAGGACAATTGAAACACATAAAAGAGGTGTTCAATGGATTCGGTTTTCTTCTATTATTTGATTCAAATGAACAGCAACAGGTTGGTGGAATGTAGTTTCAGCCCAAGGACAAAATAAATTTAATTTCTGATATAGGTCATATCGAGTGTCTAACGTTCAATGAAACATGTTTTGTTTGAATTACTAGACGAAAAACAGAGAAAGCTTATAATTATTCCGAATGATTACGACCTACAGCATAACAAACATTTGCCATCAAGTTGTCAGTTTATGCTGTCTTACATGCATATTCGTCCGTCCGTCCGTCAGTCCGTCCTTCCGTCCGTCCAGCCGTCACTTCATCCACTCCTTCATACATACATTGCATACCAACTTATGTAGATGCCTACATTGCAAACGTATATACATACACACACATACATACATACATACATACATACATACATACATACATACATACATACATACATACATACATACATACATACATACATACATACATACATACATACATACATACATACATACATACATACATACATACATAGGCATGTACATTAGGGTGGAGTGAAAAACACAAATATTAGATATTTAAAATGTAACAGCAATAAAAAGTTGTCTTATGGTATGGGGTCAAGAAATATCAGAAAAGTTTTGAAAAATATTAATGCCTTCGTTTGCCACCAGAGGGCCATATTTTCGGAAACTTGGAGTTTTTTGAGAAAATTGAAGGTTTTCTTATTAAAAATTTGTAGTGTAAAATAATTAACCACCAAGCAATACATCGTTGGAAAGAGCTCTTTAAACTGAGTAAAATCATATCTTAACTTCAAGAATAGTCAAATATATGTAGGAGATATTAACTTTTTAAGATACCCCATGTTCGCGACATGTCGCTATGCCTGAAAATGGTAAAACACTAATAACTTTTTTATCCTTTGAGATATTTCAACTTGTAATATGTCATTCTATTCAGTTTATGACAGTCTATCTGACGGTGTATTTAAACTTATAAGAACCTTCCATGAAGAATTTTGAACGCACATGAAACCCTACAAAAATAGGAAAACTAAAGAAAATATCCTTATAAATTGCAAAACTTTCAAAAATGTGTAGATAATTTTTTACATTGCAGCCTGCAAATCGTAATCGTAATCGTAAACTCGAAATTTCTAAAGCGCCACTCGAAAGCCAAGCGCGGGGCACCAGCTTATTCACGAGCGCTGCGTTGAGTTAGAAGGGTTGTCCGTGAGCGTAGTCCGTGGTGGTCCGGGTCGAGTTACCATAAGATCAGGATCAAATGCGTTGAGTTAGAAGGGTTGTCCGTGAGAGTAGTCCGTGGTGGTCAGGGTCGAAATTCCATAGGATCAGAGGGGCGGAACAGCTATTAAGGCGGGTGTCGTTTGGGCCGGGAATTGGAAGGTGGAGGATCAGATGAGACAGGATAAGAGTTCGTGAAAAGGAGTGTCTTAAGTTTCGAATGAAAAGCCCGAGGTGTGATGGATAGAGGAGCCTGAGGAAGGTTGTGGTGTGTGATTAGTAATGATGGCGGATGGACTGAAAAGGATCGGAATTCAGGAGGCAGTTCATTCCAAAGGCGTGGTGCTGAGATGGATATGGCTCGGTTGGAGAACTTGAGATGACTTGTGACCGGCGGTCGAGAAAGTGTAAGGCAGGCGGATGATCGGGTAGAACGGGTAGGTTGGATGGTGAAGAGTTCGCGAAGATAACTTGGCTGAGAGCATTGCAAGGAGTTGTAGGTTAAGGAGAGAACTTTGAAGTGGATTCGCTCTGGGATTTTCAACCAGTGAAGTGATTTGAGGATGTGGGTGATGTGATGATGTCTGGGTGTTCTGGTGACGGCTCTAGCTAGAGAATTTTGAATGAGTTGGAGGCGCTTAAGTTGTGAGGAGTCAAGGCTTAAGAACAGAGAGTTGCAATAGTCAAGTTTTGAGTGGACGATGGACGTCGCAATGGTAGAGGCAGTTTTGAAATCGAGCATAGGTCGGATGCGACGGAGGTCCCGGATGTGCATGAAGCAGGAACGCGATAGGTTGGAGATGTGGCTAGAGAAGGAGAGATGCGAATCAAACATTACACCAAGATTGCGGACAGGAGCATCAGAAGTAAAGGTAAGAGACGAAGAGTTAGTCGATAGGTGTATTGAAGGGTCTGGGATTTTCTTGATTTGGTCAGGAAGTCCAAGAATGATGAACTCTGTTTTGGAGGGATTGAGGCAGAGGAGGTTGGAAGACATCCATTTAGAGATTAGATTGACCACATTGAGAAGTTGAGCAATGGAGGTGGAAAAAGAGCCTGGGGAGAAGGAAATGAAGAGTTGAGTGTCGTCTGCGTAGAGATGGTGGTCAACAGACGAGGATTTTATGAGATGGCTTAAAGGAGTGGTGTAGAGAATGAAGAGCAACGGACCCAGGACGGAGCCTTGTGGAACGCCACAAGATAGTGGAAGGGGTTGTGAACAGTGACCGGAGGCTTTAACAGAGAAGGATCTGGAAGAGAGATATGACTGGAACCAAAGTAGAGCAGTGCCAGAGACGCCAAAAGAAGAAGAGAGACGGTTAAGAAGAAGATTGTGATCGATGGTGTCGAATGCAGCGGAGATGTCGAGGAGGCAGAGGCAGGAGACTTGTTGATGACTGACGGCAGAAACCAGTTTATTATACAGAGAGACAAGTAGAGTTTCTGTGGAGTGATGTTTAGTGAAGCCTGATTGGTGGGGGTTGAGGAGTGAGTTGGAGGAGAGGTAATCGTTTAGCCGGGAAAGGACAATTCGTTCGGTTAATTTAGATAGAAAAGAAAGGTTGGAGATGGGTCGGTAATTTGAAAGGTTTTCCTTGTCAAGATTTGCCTTTTTCAGAAGAGGAGTGACGAGGGACTGCTTGAAAACCATTGGAAAATTGCCAGTGGAGAGTGAAAGATTGATTATTTTAGTGATAATAGGAATGAGGACTGAGGCGCAGTCTTTTAGGAGAGCAGTGGGAATGGGATCCAATTCACACTGTTTGCTTGGAAGAGAATTTAACAGGAGTGACACTTCAGCTTCAGAGGCGGGATTGAGAATTGGAAGCGATGACTGAGAGACAGGAGGAGTAGGATTTGGAAACGGAGATGCATCGGTGTTGGAGGATTGTGAATCAAGGAGGGACTGCAGTGTGAAGCGAAGGGAGGAGACTTTATCCGAGAAGAATGAACAGAAAGTATCGGCCATAGAGGGGGCTGGAATGGAGCTTGGCAGTGGAGAGGGAGATTTGCGATGAAGGAGAGAGTTGACAGCTCTCCAGAGATGGCGAGGGTTGGAGGAGCTGGAGTGAATAAGTGAGGAGTAATATTTCCTTTTTGTAGCAGTGATGAGTGTGTGATATCTGTTTGTGGCTGATTTTAGGTTTGAGAGGGCTGTTGTTTTGGATAGAGCGTCAGTGGCGTCCTTGTAGATGTGCTGAAGTCGCCTACGGAAGGTTTTGAAAGCTTGGAGGTAGGAAGTGAACCAGGGGTTAGTGGCATGTGAGCTGGGTTTGGTGATGAGTGGTGCGTGAATGTCGAGGAGGTCGGAAAGAGTGGAGTTGTAGCAGGACAGAAGGTCATCAAGGGAGGAAGGAGGATTAAGAACAAGTTGAGAGCTGCGAATATCTTTAATGAAGGCCTGGGAGTCAATGGACCCTATGCGACGGAAAGAATGAGTGGAAGGAGGAGGCCGAGCAAAGGGTTTAATTTCAAGGTCAGCCATGATAAGGTAGTGGTCAGTTATGTTGAGAATAGAGTGCGATAACTTGGGAGATAAAAGGGAGGTGTTGGCAGTTATGACAAGGTCGAGGGTGTGATTCTTGATGTGGGTCGGGAAGTTGACGTGTTGGACGAGATTGACTGATGAGAGGAGGTTCAGAAAGTCAGTTGCATGAGAGTTAGATGGATCGTCAACATGGACGTTGAAATCGCCAGTGAGTAAGAATTCGTTGGGAGTAGTGGCAGCAACTGAGAGGAGAGAGCTAAATTCATCAAGAAAGACTGAGTTTTTAGAGGAGTACTTAGACGATAGATGTTGAAAACTGTGAGTAGGTCTGAGGAAAGTCGAAGTGTTGTGGACGAACATTCGAAAGAACTGAAGACGTGGCGAGAGGAGTTTAGGACGACAGCCGGCTCACGAACCAGGAAGGCAGTGCCGCCACCAGATATTTTTGAGGATTTAGAGGAGGCGGTTATTCGAGGGAAGCTTTGAAGAGAGTAGCCAGGTGGTATGCAATCCGCAATGTGGGCGTTTGAAGAGGTAGAGGATGGCCAGGTTTCTTGGAGAGCAATGAGATCCGGTGGACGGGAGCCGGAAGCAAGGTCAGTGAGGGAAGTAGAGTTGTTTTCGTTTAGTAGAGACCGGATGTTGAGAGAGTAAAGTAGAAAGTTCTTGCTTGAGAGTCTGGATGCATTGTGTGAGATATTTGCGCTGGAGTGGGATGAAGATGATGGTCCAGGATTAACAGAAATGTCACCACATAAGAGTAGAAGAAGGAAGGACGAGCAAAGTTTCTGAGGTCTATAGTTCAAGCGAGGCGGTGTGATGAAGTATGAGAGCGGAATGACTGAGAGGTGACGATATTCAGCCGTTGCAGTTTGGCAGGCATGGCGTGGGTGAGGGGAGTAGGAAGCATTGTCTGTAAGGCAGCGAGGGCAGAGGAGGAGGAAGAGGAGAAGGAGCGTTAATGAGTGCATTGGAGCGTAGAACGAAGATGATTGGTCGGAGTAATGGCAGCGGGTTTGAAAAGATTTGAAACAAAGGGTTTCAGACAAAAGTCTATATTTCAGAAATTAGATAATGCACCACTGACAATTGCAAATGTACCAAAGTCAGATAGGATCCAACAGAGGAACAAGAGTTCCTACATGATCAACAGACAATTAGAGTTATGACGATTAGCCATCAGGATATTATAAGATTATATCAACTTCACTACAGAAGCGGCATGATAGAAAGAGAAAGGAGAACATGCACCTATAAGATGTCGTAAACGTCTAGATTTCGTCAACAAACAAGCATTAGCAGACAGCAGTGTTCAAACTCAAAATAATGAAACGGAAAGCGAAGTAAATCCAGCAGAGTGTAAAATCTTGCCAGAGGATGAATCCATGGATGTGTCAGAAAATTCAAGACCTATAATAGTAGGCCTAAAGGCCTACTTCACAAAATTAATTAAACTAAGCAAATGAGAAAAAGATTGTCAAAGCTGTCACGACTCTGTGACCGATATGGAACATCGGATATAGCACGTGCGGTTATTCCAAATGCTGTACCAGAAGACCTTGGTATTCTTTCACACATCGAATCAAAATATGTGATCGATCGCTATGAGCTTCGGCCTAAGAAAGAATCACTAGAAAGAAAGCAATGCAGGAAGCTGAAATAAGAGATTCAACTGAAACCATGTACTTTGATGGTCGCAAAGATAGAACACTGAAATTGGAAAAAGGGCACTCGGTGGAATACCTAGGTCTTCTAGTACAGCATTTGGAAACACCGCACCTGCTATATCCGATGTTCCATATCGGTCACAGAGTCGTGACAGCTTTGACAATCTCTTTCTCATTTGCTTAGTTTCATTAATTTTGTGAAGTAGGCCTATATTATAAGTCTTGACTTTTCTGACACATCCATGGATTCATATTCTGGCAAGATTTTACACTCTGCTGGATTTACTTCGCTTTCCGTTTCATTATTTTGAATTTGAACACTGTTGTCTGCTAATGCTTGTTTGTTGACGAAATCTAGACGTTTACGACATCTTATAGGCGCCTGGTCTCCTTTCTCTTTCTATCATGCCGCTTCTTTAGTGAAGTTGATGTAATCTTATCCTGACGGCTAAACGTCAAACTCTAATTGTCTGTTGATCATGTAGGAACTCTTGTTCCTCTGTTGGATCCTTTCTGGCTTTGGTACATTTGCAATTGTCAGTGGTGCATTTGCAGGCTGCAATGTAAAAAATTATTTACACTTTTTTCAAAGTTTTGCAATTTAGGAGGATGCTTCCTTTAGTTTCCTATTTTTGTAGGGTTTCATGAGCTTCAGAAATTCTTCATGGAAGGTTCTTATAAGTTTAAATACACCGTCAGATAGACTGTCATAAACTGAATAGAATGACATATTACAAGTTGAAATATCTCAAAGGATAGAAAAGTTATTAGTGTTTTACCATTTTCAGGCATAGCGACATGTCGCGAACGTGGGGTATCTTAAAAAGTTAATATCTCCTACATATATTTGACTATTCTTGAAATAAAGATATGATTTTACTCAGTTTAAATAGCTCTTTCCAATGATGTATTGCTTGGTGGTTAATTATTTTACACTACAAATTTTTAATAAGAAAACCTACAATTTTCTCAAAAAACTCCAATTTTCCGAAAATATGGCCCTCTGGTGGCAAACGAAGGCATTAATATTTTTCAAAACTTTTCTGATATTTCTTGACCCCATACCATAAGACAACTTTTTATTGCTGTTACATTTTAAATATCTAATATTTGTGTTTTTCACTCCACCCTAATGTACATACACACGCACGCATGCACGTATATGTGCATTAGACGTGCATACACTGCATAGATCATGAAGTCGTGTGAAAGCAACGGGATACAGATTTCAAGTGCAAAACTCATGCCTCTGCAGACGACTCGGTGCGTCTCTTGATTTACTTATTCTCAACGCGCACTTGCAAGATGCATGCAGTCGAGGTTAAGACAATAAATATATTAAATATATATATATACATGTTTTGTCCCCACGAGGTATATATATAGACTTCGTGGGGACAAAACAACAACTGTACACATAAATATATAGGCATATACACACATTATATATATTCTAAACTGCACATCTAAACACCGAGTGTATAGTCACAAACGTAGTAGTAGTAGTAGTAGCAGTAGTAGTAGTAGCAGCAGTAGTAGTAGTAGTAGCAGTAGTAGCAGCAGGAGCAGCAGCAGCAGCAGCAGCAGCAGCAGCAGCAGCAGCAGCAGCAGCAGCAGCAGCAGCAGCAGCAGCAGCAGCAGCAGCAGCAGTAGTAGTAGTAGTAGTAGTAGTAGTAGTAGTAGTAGTAGTAGTAGTAGTAGTAGTAGTAGTAGTAGTAGTAGTAGTAGTAGTAGTAGTAGTAGTAGTAGTAGTAGTAGTAGTAGTAGTAGTAGTAGTAGTAGTAGTAGTAGTAGTAGTAGTAGTAGTAGTAGTAGTAGTAGTAGTAGTAGTAGTAGTAGTAGTAGTAGTAGTAGTAGTAGTAGTAGTAGTAGTAGTAGTAGTAGTAGTAGCAGGAGCAGCAGTATAGTAATATAGTACCAACAATGACTATAATAGGCTCCTTTGTAGGCTGTGCAACGGCGCAAAATAGATAGCCTAGCCTACATGTACTTGTCGCTATTATTAGTTATTAGTTGCGGTGACACGAAACGGAGTATCCCCCCTGAAAGCCATCTGAGGGGATGAATTAATCTATCCTTCCGGATGGAATTAACCGGTCTATACTATCCGGGGGGATAAACCATTCTAGTCCCTTTTTTGAAAAATGAGCATAATAAAAAAAATATGCTGCAATCAAAATTTAAAGTGACTCTAATTGTTTTAATTGTCCTAAGTAATGCTCAGATAAAGGCAACTCGAATTTATTTAGTGACTCTGAGTGTTCTTAAGTGTTTTAAATGTTTTAAGTGCTCTAAAAACAGGGCAAAACAAATTATCTAGTAGGAATAAACATACCTGTTAGTATCATTGTTCAAAACAAAACAGATGAAAATTAATTTGGCAAAAAAAAACACGCTGAAGCGGTTTTTTCGATTTTTTTAAATTTGGGGGATACAATTAATACGGGGGATACTCTATTTCGTGACAGCGGCACACATACATGCAGGGCGTATACGTTGATAGATTAGCCACTCCTGCATGCACTGACGTCACTTCTTCACGGCGATATATGAATAATTATGGTAATGAGTTGTCATCATCCTATAATACCTGACAACAACATCTTCCTAATTGCTTGTCATTAACACTTATCTCTGACGGATCTAAGTCGCCCAATGCAGAGAGAGCCTAAGGATAAAATCGTTAGCCTCGGGATGCCTGCATGCGTATAATGTAGAGTAAACGACCAGTTAATTTGTCCCTGCTGCATTGAACGAGCCCCAGTGAGTACGTGGACTCTCCAGACCTTGCGCCCTGCTTAGGTTCATGGTTTATGAATGACGTTCAAGCCCCAAATCTCCCAGAATCCCATATAAACGTCTCGCGCGTAGATTTGAAGTACATGTAGAGCATTTACTCTAGTAGGCGGGTATCGAGTGTGGCGTAGTTGCCCTCTATAATATTATAATAGACTTTTAGGCAGACGGACCAAGCTGTGAGATAATTGACCAAGAACCAATATAAATTCGCCCTAAATAATTGTGGAAAGTATGATTCAAATTCATAAAGTCATATCAAATACAATATACTACGTTATGCAATAATATACCATAGCACCAAATATATATTTTAGGTCTATGGGGTAACTTTTATAGCACTCTGGCATCATAATGCATGACGTAAGAATCGATGGAGTAGTCCCTTCATAGCCTTCATAGTCAATGGTTCGTAGTCAATGGTTTGAAATGTTCGTGGCTTTATTTTCCAAGCCTCGGCATAATTATAAGGTCGTGTCACCAGAATGCTGACTGTGCAATTGATTTATAAAGGAAAGACCTTCTTACGTACTTATTTACTTACTTATTTGATTGCTTACTTATTTACTTACTTACTTACTCACTTACTTACGTCCTTATTTACTTACTTACTAATTTACTTACTTACTTACCAGCCCTCTTCTTCGCCTAGGGTTGCCAACTTTCGATTATGAAATTTCTGGACGCAGTGCGAGCCCCCATGATTTGTGAAAATTGTAGCTATTAAATTTTAGGATCCGGCCACTTTGGCGGAGCACCATAGGTTATCCCGTCTATAGAGGCTCCAGCGGCATAGCCGCATAGGGGCCTACAAGCATGAAACTCAGTAAATTATCATCTTTGTATGTAGGCATATACCGCAAAATATGCTACATTTTGAATTTAGGTCTACTTAGAAAATGTGAAAATGTGCAAAGTATACCGTACAGGATCTGTATCCTTGTATGGATACCATGAAAGTTATAATGGAATGCGCACAGAAAGTAGGCCTACAAGAGGAACTTCTTTGTCTTTCCTTGCCCCTTTTCCGCAAGCGTTTGAAAACCATTCTCTTTGATTGTGGTTTGGTGTCAGGTCGGGAGCGCCTCTGAGGAGTTCTCTTGAAGGTGCGCTATATAAATGTACGATTACAATTACAGTTACAAAATAGGAATATTGTTTCATCGACTAGTAGGCCTATAACAAAGATTCAAATATCAATTCTCAAACGTGAAGTACATTAAGGTTTTATTTTTCTTTCAAATCTATACTTCTGTTCATGTTGGAATAATTATACACATTATAGATGGCGCTAGCATAGATGACTGTAGATGACTCTATATAATTTAGTCTATGTTATACGTCACTTCCTCCTTCTCCTCCGTTCCGTGTTTTTGTGCTAGTAGTTAAGATGACATGTGACAATCTTTATCTCCTTTAATCGTGAATAAAGCTCTGCATTCCAACAGGTTATGTGCCCAGGTCGAACGCAGGACGACTGGTTAATTCCCAGGACGACTGGTCGACTAATATTTTTCGAGTTTTCTCGTTAATTATCCGAGTCGATAGAAGCTGAAGTTTCTTCTTGGTCTCGCGTCAAAATGGCGGCATTGGAAGAACTACAGCAGCAAGTTTTGAGAATTCAGGAGAAAATTAGCACAGGAACAGGTAATGTAGCGACAACAGTTACTACAAATTCCGTCGGAGGTTTACCGGAAGCGAAGCATCTTGATGGCAAAAATTATGGTGATTGGAAATTCTGGATGCAAAATTTCTTAATTGACGCTGGTTTATGGCGCTGTGTTTCGCCAAAAGAGGGCCAGACTGTTGATCCGGATTTGGACTTACGTGCGTTAGCCAAAATCAATCTCAGCCTAAAACCCTGTTCAACCAGAGTCACGAAGAAATGCCAGACTGCGAAAGCTGCTTGGGACGCATTGAGAGGTGAATATGAAAGCACTGCTCTTGTTCGTCTGATTGGACTGTATTCCAGATTGTTTAAGACAAATTTTGAGAACTTTCCTTCGATGCAGCAGTATGTAGATCACATTTTGTCAATTGCAGAACAATTGGAATCAATTGGTCAACCTTTTCAGGACAATGTTGTTGGAGGCATAATTCTTGGAGGTCTTCCAGATCAGTATAGGCCTTTAATATTAGGCATCCAAGGATCAAAGCAAGACACAACAGTTGAGTTTGTAAAAAGTCTTTTGCTTCAGGATAGTGTTAAGGAGCTAGGAGCAAGTACGACTTCGGTTGCAACTCATTCAGCATTTTCAATGGGCAGGTCTCAAATGAGCAGGTCCCACAAGGGCATGTCCCAGATGAAAAGTAAGCCAAAAGGACCACGTTGTTTTGAATGTAATCGTTTTGGTCATATTCGTTCGCAATGTGAGAAGGTCAAGGTTAAACCACATAAGAATTCAGCCAACGCGAATTTTGGTGCTGTGTCAGCCCAAACGAATTTTTCAGTTTCATCGGTGCAGCCTACCTCGATGAATGATGATTGGTATCTTGATTCAGGTGCCACGGTACATCTAACATCTCGACTTGACTTGCTTAAGAATTTTTCTTCAGATTCTAGTCAAGAGGTTGGAATTGCAAATGGAACAAAGTTAAAAAGTACTGGAATGGGAACATTATCGATTCCGTTGTCAACAAAGAAAACAATGGAAATTTCGGATGTTGTTCATGTACCAGATTTGGCTATAAATCTCTTAGCAGTTAACAGAATTGCTCAGGAGGGTAAAACTGTTTTGTTTGACAAGAAAGGCTGTCGCATAGTTAATCAGCAGGTGAAGGTCAATCCAAAAAGTGTCATTGGAACTGCCACAGAAGTCAATGGACTGTATCGTTTGAACTGTAAGCAATTTCGTATGTTTGCTGCGCTGTCAACGAACTCTGTAAACTTATGGCATCGTCGCCTTGGACATCTTAATCGGCCTTCTATGCGCCTACTTCGAAGCACTATGTCTTCAGGTGTTCAGTCTGAAGGGACGGCAACTATTCCCTGTGAAGTTTGTGTGAAAGGCAAACAGCATCGCAAACCGTTCAAGAAAACAGGAGCCAAACGAGCGAAGCACGTTCTTGGTCTTGTTCATTCTGATATTTGTGGTCCAATGCATGTTTCATCAGTTGGTGGAGCACGGTATTTTCTGACATTGATTGATGATTTCACGAGACACTCGGTTGTCTATTTTCTGAAATCAAAGACTGAGGTACTGGAGAAGTTCAAGGAGTACAAATCTCTTGTTGA
This sequence comes from Lumbricus terrestris, assembly GCA_949752735.1. NCBI lineage: Eukaryota > Metazoa > Annelida > Clitellata > Crassiclitellata > Lumbricidae > Lumbricus > Lumbricus terrestris. The sequence continues at coordinate 69,321,395 of OX457039.1, forward strand.
GAATCAGACTGGTAAACGTATCAAAACTCTTCGAACAGATAATGGTACTGAATATGTCAATGAGAATTTTCTGAGTTTCTTACGACGTTGTGGAATTCGTCACGAAACCACGATTCCGTATACTCCTCAGCAGAACGGAGTCGCTGAACGTCTGAACAGAACTTTGGTAGAACGAGCTCGAACAATGATTCTAGAATCCGGAGTAAGCACAGATTTTTGGGCAGAAGCAGTAAATACAGCCAATTATCTGAAGAATCGGTCACCTACAAAAGTCTTACCAAATATGACACCTCAAGAGGCATGGACAGGAGAAAAACCTAACCTAAGCCATCTTCGTGTTTTTGGTTGCAAAGCTTTGGTGAAAATTCCTGATAATAACCGCAAGAAATGGGACTCTAAGTCAAAAGAGTACATCTTCGTTGGTTACTGTGAAGAAAGCAAAGGTTACAGAATGCTTCATCCTGTCACAAAGAAATGCACTCGATCCAGAGATGTTGTTTTCTTTGAATCTCAGTTTCCTGTTCGACATTCGTCTTCAGATGATCCTTTTCTAGATGTTGCGGATGACAACTCATCGCAAACTGTCACTTCAGACATTCATAATCAACAGCAGTTTCAGAATACCCAAACTCATGTTGAAGTGGGGGAGTCTGATGGTTCAAAGGAGTTTGGTGGATCAAAGACTAATCTTACTGATGACTCGAACACTGGCTTGGAAATAAACTCTGTGGAAGAAGATTCTGATGGATCAAATATTTCAGTGGTCAATAAGGACATAACTGATGATGGAGAAGTGATACGAGACACATTTGAGAGGCCAAAAAGAACTCGTATTCCAAATAAGCAAATATTCAATGAGAATTTTGTTGTGCATCAAGCTACATTGTGTAAAAGTACTGATCCAGCATCTGTTGAAGAAGCACTTACTTCTCAATATGCAGAAGAATGGAAACGTGCAATGGAAGAAGAAATTCAGGCACATGTTGAAAACCAGACATGGACATTATCTGATGTACCTACTGGGAGAAAAGCAATTAAGTGCAAATGGGTCTTCAAAACAAAGCTGAAATCTGATGGTACAGTTGAGCGTTACAAAGCTCGTTTAGTGGCTAAAGGATGTTCACAAAAACCAGGCATTGATTATGAGGAAACGTACTCGCCGGTTGTACGTTATACTTCCATTCGTCTTCTGATGGCACTGGCTGCAAAATACGACCTTGACATTGATCAAATGGATGTCACAACAGCATTTTTGCATCCTGAGCTCGAAGAAGAAATTTACATGGAATTGCCAGGTGGTTTTCGGCTGAATGGTAAAACTTGTCGGCTAAAGAAGTCAATTTATGGTCTGAAGCAAGCAAGCCGAGCCTGGAATAAGAAATTGGATAAGTTGTTGAAAGAACTTGGATTTGTGCAATCAAATTTTGACACTTGCATTTACTACAGATGTGAAAACGGAAAGATCTTAATCATTGCAGTGTATGTTGATGATCTTTTAATTCTCTCGAACAACAAGGAGGAGAAACAGAATTTGAAAGCAGATCTAATGAAACGTCTCAAGATGAAGGATCTTGGTGAGGCACACTATTGTGTGGGCATTCATATCCAAAGAGATCGTGATACAGGAACGATATCACTTGATCAAGAGAAATATATTGAACAAGTGCTCAACCGCTTCAATATGACTGAGTGCAATGGGGTTTCAACTCCACTTGATCCGAATCAAGATTTGTTTGGAGAAGAATTTCTTCCTAACAGTCAACAGCAAGAAGAAGAAATGAGAAACATTCCTTTTCAAGAAGCTGTGGGTAGTCTTATGTATGCAGCACAGGCTACAAGACCAGACATCGCATTTGCAGTGGGGGTCATGAGCAGATTCAATAACAATTATGGAAAAACTCATTGGGTTGCAGTGAAAAGAATCTTTAGATATCTTCGGCAGACTGCAAGTACCAAACTAGTGTACAGGAGAACCAATGAAGATTTGATTGGGTTTTGTGATTCTGACTGGGGTGGTGATAAAAGGGATCTGAAATCAACCACAGGATACACTTTTGTTTTAAGTGGTGCCGCAATAAGTTGGAACTCAAAGAAACAACCAACAGTTGCAAAGTCAACAACTGAAGCAGAGTACATGGCTTTAAGCATGGCTGCTACAGAAGCTATCTGGTTAAAGGGACTTCACAAAGAACTTGTTCCTCAAGCTTCAGATGTCGTGGAGATTTTCTGTGATAACAAAGGGGCGATCGATCTTGCTAGAAATCCCGGATATCGACCCAAGACCAAGCACATTGCTGTGCAGCATCACTTCATTCGAGACAGAATTGCAATTGGAGACATTCTGGTTAAACAGATTGAAACAACAAACATGGTTGCTGACTGTTTAACGAAAGGACTGTGTAAAGATTTGCATAACAAATGCATTTCTGGGATGGGGTTAGAAAAATAACACTAACCTAATTTTCTGAGTGTGTATAAAGTGGGGGTGTTGGAATAATTATACACATTATAGATGGCGCTAGCATAGATGACTGTAGATGACTCTATATAATTTAGTCTATGTTATACGTCACTTCCTCCTTCTCCTCCGTTCCGTGTTTTTGTGCTAGTAGTTAAGATGACATGTGACAATCTTTATCTCCTTTAATCGTGAATAAAGCTCTGCATTCCAACAGTTCACTTCGCTTGCAATGCATTGAGCAGAAATTTCTGCTCCGAAACTTTATGTAAGAAATCTCCATTTTAAGATTGATGGACATGCATTGACTTTCACACACAGTTCACTTTTACCAGTTCAGGCCTCATCCGGTTCCATTCATCAGTCCACAGATTTTTTGTCTTTGAGAAAATACCTTCAACATGACTGTGCATTACTGATCGGAATTGCTCCAATTATATCCAACCAGTTTCATGAAATTTGGAGCATCACATTTAAAAAGGAATTCTACCCAACATTTATCGACTTTTGGCTTTGTCTTCAGTTTTGGAAGAACTTGTCTTAAGATGCAATGTTCCTTGTTCCTTGTATAAATCATCTCCCAAAACTGTAATTCCACATGTGCCAATTAATGAGTTCTATCAAACTGATGACCGAAAAAATATCAAGATTCACTATTTCGATTTTTTCGGGAACATTATTTTCAAAATTGAACCACTGATTCAAGTAGGCTAATTATAGGCCTACTCGAGTCTAGACATTGAGTGCCTCTTGAAACAATTTGTAAATCTCAGACTCTTACCAAATTTTATTAATAGATTATTATATTTCGGGAAAGCAGTTGTCTTTGTTGAATGGTGCAACTTTTTAATTTTTCCGTGCTCATATTATTTCTGGACATTGCATTGTCCAGAATGACCTTCCTATGTTTTCTGTACACGGGATGCTATTTCTGGACGATCCAGAAAAAATCTGGACGGTTGGCAACCCTATCTTCGCCTCCTGATAATGGGCGGAGTTTATCAGGAGCTTGGAGGCTAGGCCCCCCTCAAGAAGTGGAACAAAAAAGGTCAAGTGTTTTGGCGGGGATAATGGCATATTTTCACGAAATTTTGACGGATGGACTAAAAAAAGGTCATCGCAAATTTTTATTCGATGAAAATATACTCGTTCTGGACCATGTCTCCGCCCCAAAGCCAAAGTTATTTCTAGCCCTCCCATGAAGTGAAACCAAACTCCGCCCGTGCTCCTGATCTTACTTTCCACCAGTGTTGCCACTGAGGTTTCTGAAATAAACCCAGATTTTCTTCAGAAAAAACCCAGAAAAACCCAGACTATTCATATAAGCTATTTCAGACCCCCCCCCTTGTTCAAATTAAGTTGGTTTTTCGCTTGTTCGCATGAGGATTAACAAAATGTTCGTCAAAAGAGTCGAATAAAATGTAATTACAACTTTAAAAGTACCAATTGTCAAAGTTGTCAGAGACTCGAGATCCATACTGAGTACTGACAATAAGCTTAATCGATATATTCGTGTGCGCATGCGCAGTGGGTCGAGTCTACCAGAATTATAGCCTAAGCACATAACACACGTGGCTTAAGTTTACAAAGTTTCAAAGTTATCCAAGCTTTACAGCCAAATTTTCTTAATACACAAACAGTCCAATGTTGTAAACACCTAGAACATTAATACTCTGCAACAACTTGGCTAGTAGGCTATACCACTATAGGATTGAGTCGATTGACCTGACCTACAGTGTATTACTGTATATGCATGTTGTAGATGTAATACGGTTTTAAAAGGAAAGAGACGAGTGATCTGACCTATTTTGAAATGTAAAAATGGTTTATTTCTGTGCAGAACTATTCTTCAGGTTATAAATTATTTGTGAATTGACAACATGAGATCTTGATTGTAGAGTTTAAAATTAAAATTAGTGGAGAAATTATGTATCACAACCATAGGCGCAATCACGTCCTAAAAGTTGGGGGGGACCATAATGAATCACGTCCTAAAAGTTGGGGGGACCATAATAATGAAGCTAGGGGACCACTCAAAAGTTGGGGGGGACGCGTCCCGTGGGTCCCATAGGGTGGTTGCGCCTATGATCACAACCATTTTTACATTGAATTTCACAGAATATTCATGTATTGTAAGTACAAAATGTCAACTCACCAAAATAAACCCAGATCTTGCCCCAAAAAACCCAGAAACCCAGACGAAGGCCAAAAAACCCAGATCTAGTGGAAAAAACCCAGCTGTGGCATCACTGCTTTCCACTGACAGTGTTCGATCAACGAGTTCACCCATAGTGCAGTTGTGTAGGGGCGCAAGTGAAGCTATAACAACGAATGATTGTCCCGGCGGAGCTCTGACCCCCTCCCCCCCCCGACCTCTCGGTTGAGAGTCCCACTCACTTATCAGCGAACTATATCAAGTGAAATCGTAACAAAAGAATCGCCATCTTTACTGGGATGAAATCCCCGATGAGGCCTCAAACAGAAATAGACGAGTCTTGAGTTTAGTTCTATTAATACACTGCACAACGTAATCGATCGATAATTAATTATAGTGCTCTCTTTAGACACCTTTAAAATTGATTCGATTGATGTTATATAAACATGGTCCTAGCCACCTATATAAGTAGTCGAAGACTTTAGTGGTCCTTCTATGCTGGAAATCTCATACAAATCGCGTTATGTCATAACAATAATAATAATATGGACAATGAGAACGGCTTAAAACGATTATCTTATGTTCGGCGTATACGGGTTTTTTGTCGGAAGGTGTCGTCAAACCATAGATTACAGAACTATTGCTGGTTGTTTAGTGCGCTTGCATCCAAACGCGGAGAGCATGGGTTCCATGCAGGGTTTAAAGTGGTTCTGTGCAAACTCTGCATGCCTCTATTGTGTGTGGAAGTTGATCAAATTCTTCACTCACAATTGCTCAGCGCCATCGATAGATGGTTCGTCATCAGATAGTAGCGCCTAATAAACGCGTAATTATAATAAATAGCAATAAAATATACTGGCGCTATAGGAGCCGCAATGACTGTAACAGTTACAATGCTTTTCACCAGCTACCAAGCGTATACCCAATGGCAATAAGCAAAAGATGGAATGTCTTTCTGAATGCTTGCATGTCCGGCTTTTTGCCTTTCCGTGTCTGTGTCTGTCTGTCTGCGTCTGTGTGAAACTGTCTGTGTTTGTCTATAGTCTATACTTCTATGTTTGTCTATGTATGTCTTTGTTTGTCTGTGTCTGTCTGTCTATCTGTGCCTGTCTGTGTCTGTCTATGTATGTCTGTGTTTGTGTGTATGTATGTGTCTATCTATGTCTGTCTGTGTCTGTCTATGTATGTCTGTGTTTGTCTGTGTATGTATGTGTCTATCTATGTCTGTCTGTGTCTATCTACGTCTGTCTGTGTCTGTTTATGTCTGTGTCTTTTAATCAGTCTGTCTGTCAGTGTTCGTTGATCGAGTGCAATATTTGTCTGTGCGAGAGGTTAGCCGGGACCAAGAAAAGGTCGGCTGATGCGACGTAATAACTTGTGAACTGGAAGCCAGGTAACAACGGACGATAGCAACTTCGATCAATGGACGCTTCAGTCAGAGTACATTTATAAATGAATGCGATATGGGTGTCATTGTTAACACGTAGGCTGGCCATGATGATGGCTCCATTGTAGAAACTATTAATCATTATAATTATGCCAAGCGATTAGAATTGAATTAAACGTGCGACCACGTTAATTCAGGGAAGGTAAGAATTGCCAGGGGATTGGGGTTTCAACCCCAGTCTTTCTTATGGCACCATGGTTAAGTCTTCTCTGCCCCCTTCTCTTCTCTTCTCTTCTCTTACTTTAGATACGTTGCTTATAAATATCCAAGAATAGGCATACATGCAGCTCATTATTATTGTCACGATTTCTTGCACTGTGCTGGACACAGCAGCCGACTGCTAAGCGGAATCCCTCTCGGATTTATTGCAATAGGCCTAATTTGCGAATGTTAAATTGCATGTTTTTCTATAGTTACCTTCACTACTCTACTGTCCTGTTAAATTGAATGAAGATTACACCATGTTGCGGTATCCCGTGTATTATAGGCCTACGTCAGACTATAGGTCTAGGTCTATTCAGATCGAATTGTCCATGATTCATAATAGGATGGAGTCGTAGTTAGTTGGATAGAAAGTTGACCTGCATTATAACAGTATACGTCGTTTCTGTCAATGCATGTTGCAAGGGATGTCTGCTAAGAAAACAACATTCCTCAGATGACTCGTCTGCTCTCACTATATGTATGCACAAGAGTTCTTAGGTCGTGGGAACGAGCTTTTTAAAGCTTGCGCTATCAGTTTTCACGGGCTTAGCGCATATGCTATACGCTCATCGCATTGTTTTTCTTTATATCTCTAAACCAGACTGTTCAAAGTCCACAGCCTGAAAACCCAAACTGTAGCTCCATGTGGAGAGCTTATAGTTGTTTAGATCGTGCAGGCTCCCGAGAGGAGGGGGCATAGCCGCATAGGGGCAAATGGCCAGGGGCCCGACGACTTCTAAGGGTCCAGCTGCTGGATAGGCTATTTATGATTCATGCCATTCTCAAATAACACTATTTTCTATGAAAATAGGCTATGACATGGCACGGTCGCAAGTACGATTCGATGCCTACCCGCACATTTATTATTATTTTATATTATTTTAAAATTCTTTTCTGAAGCCTTTAGATAGCCTGGTTTAGGACATGTGACTGCCCGCAGTGCCCGGCCTAGGGAGCCATTGAATTGCCATCACCGGCTATTTACTGGAAACTTACTAATGCACATGTATGTATGGCACGGGTCTACTGCTTAAGGCAAGCATCCAGCGATGCCGCTGACATTCGTCACTTCCGGTCTGCCCTGAAGTACATCGACCTCGTCCAAAACAACCTAAGATCCTATACTACGAAACTTACCCACAATTCCCTCCGTTTCCGCTCCCATTAACAAATTGTCCAATGAAAATCGTAGAAAACTACCTTTCTGGGGTCATACTTTGACCCAGGGCTTTTTTCGAGAATTTGTTTAACTGGCACATTGCACAACCCCTTCTCTGCCTTCTGATCTGATCCTCCGTGGTAAATTATTCAACATAGGATGCATGGCAATGAACATTTCTAGTCATGTTTAACTGTCGAACAATGCTTTTATACAGCTGCAAAAATTCAGTTAGAACCATTTCTGTGGGTATATAACTGCACAACATCCACACAAAAAACGAAAGTGGGGAACCAGTTTGTTGACAGGCGATCAATCAATCAAAACAACATCGATAGACAGCGGGTCCGATCGAGAGTCAAAGAGTCAGAGAGGCAGATATATTATAGTCCAATGGCTAAGGTGAGAGACAGACAGACAGACAGACATACAGACAGACAGACAGACAATGACATACAGACAGACAGACAGTGACACAAAGAGAGATAAAGAGAGAGCCCGTAGCATAGTCCGGAGGGAAGATAGGTCTACGATTTAAGTCGAACATGATTTTGACCCTCGAGTGGATATACTCAAGGTAGAGGTTAGTGTTGATTAGCCATTGTTTGTCAAAATTTAGCTTACTTACTGGTTCACTAAATTCAGAAACTCAGGTCTAGCACATAGAATATCACCGATCAATTACGTGACCACGTCATAATTACGTAGGCCTACATACATATAACATTTTTAATATAATCATGATCTGCGACACACTCATGATTGTGGAAGTTTATAATCATAAACTCTAAATTTCTATGACCCCTATATGAAACTTAGCAGAGCAAGTTCACGTGCACTCAGGGTGAGAATTGCCGGGGGTTGGGGTTTCAACCCCAGTCTTTCTTATCGCCCATAGTAAGTCTGTTTTTCGCACCCCGATTCCAAATGGATAATGGTCCAACCCCACCGCAGTTATTTTTCCACAATTCTTACACTGCTTGCACTGAAATAGGCTAGAGTGTTTTTGTTCAACAACAAAGGCATATTATTACAACTAAACACAAAATAAGTTACAAATCGATAAAGTAGCACAGTGACATTTACCGTAAGTAGGCTAGTTTCAAAAGTTTGAATCGAAATAAGTTCTTCAGCGGACGCGACAATGCAATTCCAACACTGCAGGAACTAATTTAAAAACCTAAAACTCGCTTGCTACCGCAGCTGAGAGCAACCTGGCCGCCTAAGTTTTAGTCAGAGTATTTACCCGGATATACATGTATTGTCAAAGACGCCGAACTTTAGTGCTAATATTCCAATGAAGTGTGGGTCTACATATCGATAATGAAGAGCCGGTAATAGGCCTACTTGTAGAGTGGTCACGTGGTATTTGGTTTGGTGATGCTACCCATAACACTTCGCTGCTGGTTTATGCCCGTCAGATGGGGTGTTGGCTGTACGGTGGGGGGATCGGTCAGAAGGGAGGGGTTCACCACGGAGAGGCTTTGGAGATGACTCGGTTGAATTAAGTTGCTCACACGTAGCCTATACTTAAACGTTGCCGATGCCTGTGGTTTTAACGCTGCAAATGGAATGGCTATGGGCAGCCATTCCTATCATAATACGACACTGTGCCAATGTCTCCTCATTCCATTCCTCTACACTCCACTCCACTCTTCGTTTGACCGCAAGAGTTTTAGTCGGCTTGCAATCTCCAAACTTCTAAAGCGCCGCCGGAAAGCCAAGCGCAGGGCACCAACTTATTTACGAGCGCTGCGTCTATTCAGAATAGCTGCCCAGAAGTAGTCCGAATGGGTCTGAGACTCCGAGTCCGGTTGCCAAAACATCAAAGGTGACAGAGTAGCTGTTGAGTGTTGAGGTGGAGAATAGGAAGGTGGATGAAACAAGGCTCTGCTAGTGGCCGATTGGTGTGCCATCTAGATTCTAGGTTGACAAATAAAGGCCCAGCTTGTTGCGTTACGCTTTTGAATCGTCAAAAAAGGTGGGTAGCCTCACTAAAAGTGATATAACTCTTCTTCTGTTTGAAATATTTTGACGGAATCTGGCCATGATGTGTAAATATAAATTGCATATAGACCTGTAAAAGTTCATTTCGAAATTCTTACTTCTGGCCAAGATATTGACAAAAAACCGTCTGGGTCGTTTTGACCCACCTTGTATATATGACAATGATAGTAGATATATAATATGTGTGTGTATATATATATATACATGCGCACATGCATATGCCTATATGATGTTATTTCCTTAATTACATGGACTATTATCACATTCCGCAAAATAAAGTCGGCGCAATATAAATCAATGGATTAAGCGAAACTGGGCAGATATGCAGAGGTCATGAGTATCGAGGAAATCCAGATAAGAACTGAACGGATGTGGATGTCCTTCCGCCAACCGGAAGTGGAGACCTAGCATTACAGATTATCCATAGAGATGTCTTCTGCTCAAGAGATGTCTTCTCTATAATGAGATTATTCCTCTGAAGAGAGAAACTGAAACGGATTCGATTTTCTCATCAATCGAAAATGGAAACCGAAGCCTTTGAGTTAATAAGAGACACGATAAACTGCTCTCTTTATTTTTTTTATTTAAAAAATTATTATTATGATCATTATAATTATTACTATAATAATTATTATTATTATCATCATTACTACTATGCTACTGCTACTGCTGCTGCTGCTGCTGCTATTACTATCATCATCATCATCATCATCATCATCATCATCATCATCATCATCATCATCATCATCATCATCATCATCATCGTCATTGCATAGCACGGTATTTGCAGGTCCTTATACAGGTCTGCAGAAAATTGATCTCATCCATCGAATCTCATGTCATAATATTTTACATGACATTGTAGCTATGGTAGTGCTATTCTAGCCATTGCATCTTCTTAGCCTCGGCATCTGAAGCCGGGTGACCCATCCACTTCCTCACTTACTCACATCCTAACCGACAATGCAATGTCAATGTGTTCTGTGGTACTTCTAACACAGACCCAGCTTCTTCTTAACCACTTAAAACCCATGTTATGTTGTTATGTTATTCTATGCTATGCTCTGCTGTATTATGCAATGTCATTCATCACAGTTCAGTTGGATAGGGGCGCAGATAAAGTCGCTAGTCGTTGCTTAGTGTCGCCCTCCTCCTCTTCCTCTTCTTCCTCCTCC